>CM055061.1:1973686-2506186 GCA_029204045.2 Tillandsia leiboldiana
TGAGGACGGTAGTACATACCGAGAGTTCCGAGATCGAGTTGGTTTTAAGTGATAGGCAATGAAGAGAGGCGACGATGTTTGGGTATACTTTGGAATGTTTGAAAAGATTGAGAGTGTGAATGATGAAGTCAGCTCTATAAGGCATTTCGTCGAACGGGTAGTGGGCGGGAACGGTGGAAGAGCAAATTGATGCACGGGGAAGGGATTTTGAATTAGGGGATTTGGAGAGGAGATGCAGATTGAAATATGTTGCGATCGGTGTAAGGTTTTTGGGAGGACGAATGCGGTTTCTATTGATGCCTCTTATTGTTATCAACATTAGCTAATCGGTTTCTCACTTTGTCACCCACCATGTAGTATTACTAACAAAGTTAAATATTGAGCCAATTTTCATGCCATTACTTTGTTTTCACCATCATAATTGTAAATAGTGGCATTAACAGTTGAATAGTAAAATAAAAACTCAAAACACAACAAAAAAATTCTCATAACTCTGCTTCTCAACACTAGAAAGTATAAAAGATTAGGGTAAAAGGCATGTATAATGGAAAGATTGAATAAATCGAATCTATATACAATCATACTTTTCTCTCCTCCATCAAGCGCCACGAAAATTTCACAGAAGCAACTCATGCAGAAGCTGCACCCCATCCCTTCCTGGATTTTTTTTTCAAAATAACCCTAAAAAAATTTATAACTTCTTCTCCTTTTGCTTCTCCTCTTTCCTTTTAAAAGGGGTCGGTTGCATTGTAGTACACCCTTTTCTTATTCTTACTATGCGTCTACTACTATATATATATGTAGGTCTCTCTCTCTCTCTCTCTCTCTCTCTCTCTCTCTCCTGTGTGGTGGAGTTGCCCATAATCTTCGTCCTCCTTAACCCTATAAAAGAGCACAGGTACTGGTTCTTTGCCCTAGCTCTTCGTGTTATGCCATGTAAGGTGAGATTGTGCCCATGGATCTGACCTTTTGCTATACTTTTGCTTTACAGCTCGTAGTAGATGGTATGAGTTTCGAAATGTTTGTTTTTCTAACTAAATGTTTGATGAATTGTCTCAAGAATTGTTGTCTGAGTTCAACGTCTTGGTTTTGATGAAACAATTTCTCTAGGTGGGTTTGAGTTTGAGAAGTTGGGTTTTTTATTGCTTATCAAATGCTCGTGGAAATGTCATAAAGAAGTGTAGTTATGGCAGTTGCTTTGATTGTCCCAGACTCCTAGGGAAATTTTGGTAAATGGATTACAAATCCAACAGCACTGATGCATAACCATGTGAAATATCTTTAATTTAGGATGTGATGAAAATGAATAATATAAAAAATCTGGAGAAGAAGCATATCTTTAAACGTTTTCTTCAGAGGATTGGGCTGGACTGCACTTGGTATTCTTTACCTGAAGGCATGATATCTATACTTGTTGCTGCATTTGTACTCTAACAATTCATTTTCACTATTTCTGTTCTTTGATTATATTGGTCACCACTGATTGCTGCTTGATAATTTGGACAATTCTAGGTGTGTAAAAAATATTAGAAAATCAACTTTTATCAGCAATGCGGCAGAAACAGAATCTGATAACAGGATCAATTTTCGTTGCATTTGGCATCTTATCATTTCTGGTCTTCCTCTATGCTGCTATCATATCCAAGCTCCTTCCACCATATCAAAACCCAATTTTGGCTGCCATTCAAAATGACAGGTGTGTAAAAATTCTTAGTTTCAAGTCTCAGTCACTTTCATTGAGAAATAGAGCATTAAAATTCCCCTCTTCTAAATCTATAAACTTTCAATTTGCTCGTATATTTATGCTCTTTTTTTTTACATAAAAGCATCTTCTTTCATAAGTGCGAATAACTGAGAACTGCCATCATTTTGCCGATGAAAGTCGGTCACCGATCCTCCTCCATCCCAAGCAGTTTGTTGAGAAGGCAGTACAGGATGGTCCGTGGCGCTTGACTCTATCTAATGCTACCCAATGAATTTAGGCATTTAGTAAGTTAAGTTGAAAATTGTTGTGCGTTAAATCAAATACAAAACATGACACGGCTCTACACTTACCTCGGCGAATACATAATTGCTCCAAATAACTATGTATTAAGGATTGTTGGTGATAGATGTGTTGGTATGTGCTTAAAAGTGCATGGCAATTTAATAGTTCTGCCAAGCTCTCATTTTCTGCATTCTTTACCTTTCAAAAAATAATTTCTGCATTCTTTGTTGCCTAGTCGAATAGTTAAGAAAATGGGATCTGTTTGGAGCATTTGTTGTTTCCGAAGGGGCATTGGCAAAATAAGCATATTTTTGAAGAAAATCTCATATGTTCACCCTTTGTTGATTTCTTGCAACATCTCCTGCATATTTTTATATTTGATATACTTCAACAATTTATTTCCTATGTAGCATAAGTTGCGTGCATCTATGAATATTCTACAAGATAGAATCTTCCATCAGATTTTACTACTTAATTGTTCTTAAATGTTAAATGAACTGTTTGAGTATTCAACAATGCATAACCAAGATGCTTCTCCATTCCTGTTTGCTCTCTTGTTTTTTCTTCTTTCTCTTGTTGCATTTACTTATCTTGCGCTGTGTTTTCATTTGCACTACTTGAACTATCTAAATATGAATTGCTCTTCAACAGGTATTACTGCTTGCTTGTGCCGCTGACGATCCCTGTGATAGTTGTTGCTGTTTATCTGCATTGGCTCAGCATGAAACTCTTCAAACACGCATAATTAGCCTAGCTTATATTTGTCTTATTGGGTTAAATTTGTTGATAATCCCTGTACTATCCCGATATTGCTAGTCGGCCGGCCCCCTCCCGGTTTCCTCTTGAACATTTCAGTCCTTTGAACTTTCAGATATATTATAGCTTAGTCACTTGACTGTAAGAAATTCTTTTCTATGAAGTAACAATCTTATCCTTCTACCTTGAAATAACTCAGCTCAGTTTATGATAAACAGGGTTTAAAGGTCATTTTTCGATTGTCGCAGATTTCTTTTCTATACTCAAAGGCTAAAACACAATATATGTGAAGGTCATTATATTGCTTGTATGACATTTTAGATTGAATTCCTGAAGCTTATCAGGAAGTGCAACAGTAAATCAGTTAATAATTTAACAAATCTGAACGAAGATTCGTCTATTCGTTTAAACAAATTTATGAGTTATTTGGTATGAGAAACACCAGATTCAGTTGCATTTCGCAGGTATGTTTAGATGGTTGAGTTTGATCTGAAACATTTTATCTTTGTTGTTATTTAGTTCTGAGTCATATGGGATGCAGCTTACAGGTGAGACGAGATCACCACCGTCCTCTTTGCTTTATGATTCGAGCCACACGGATTAATAGAGGTGCACTCTATTTAATTTGGATGTGTGTGTACATATATGCTTGTGTGCTTTCAGTTGATTGCCTTCGAATATACAAGAAAACTCGAAATATACCAAAGAAGCAAAAACAATTTAGATCAGCAATTTCCATAAAATTAGCTTTGGTGTGACAATTAATGATTAACTATGCTATGTTTACACAACCCTCCAAAAATTTCACCAGTGTTTATATTTAGAAATCAAAAATTGCCCTATGAAGCAAACAAATTAAGAACAAAAGCATTACATACTGGGACTTAAAACTGACAAGCTGGGAACAAAGAATAAAAGCACGACAAAATAAAACTTATATAGATCACCAATTTGCGTACCATCTGAACAATTCCCTCCAATCCCGGCGCCTGAAGTTGCAGCACTGGCTGCAGCAGATTCTGACGGCTCCTTCAGAAGATCTGAGGACTGTGACAGCATCAGAAATAAAGACATTTCAAGAAGTATGAGTAGCAAATCAACTATATGCTTATTACATTCATCTCTCAACATAACTACAGTGCATAGATTGTCACAAGTGAAAATAAATATGGACTATATAACTAGTTCTTAGTGTTAATAGTTCCTAATAAGAAAAATAGCTGTTGTTGCCATGAAGCTAAAGTTTTCTATTTATTATAACAAAAAGAAAGGCTTGGCCATTCTCTCATCTTACAACAAAAACTGCCTCCAATGCACGAAGATACATAGATTTGCCTTTAATGGTCAAAAAAGATAACAGCGACAAAACGATCCTAGAAATGACATTTGGAACATGGGGCGCTTGTTATTTCTAAATTTATCAAGCTTGACCATATCTTTCAATCTATCCGCAACAGTGCATATGCAGGCAGCTACAAAAGAATGGCTTCGCGCAGCTTCTTGAGAGCTCAAGATGCTAATGTTGCAGCATTTTTGTAATGCTTTTGCTGGATATGAAGAGGACAACTTGAAACATTCAGCTATCAATTGCAGATGGCATTGATAATACTGATCCATATTGTCCACCATCAGCCATCTGCAGCAGTAAGGAATTGGAGATGCCGGATTAAAATTTCTAAAAAAAATCGTAAAAAAAAAAAAAAACCTTCAATCTGCAGATATCAGAGGTAACTAATCTTTACCACATTAGTTGAATACAATGGGGCACAAGAATTTAGAAGCTGTGATTTTTTTCTGTAAGCTCAGCGATGTGCTCTCTCCGGCTACCTCTCCCTTTAATTCACAGAGCAGTTATGATGGCCACCAATAGTCTTAAATTGAACTTGAAATACGCATTCAACAGTTTCAACTGCTTTGTTCAACTGCATCAACAAGAAAAGAATAAAAAGTCTAACAAATAATTTAGAAGCAGACGCACCCACAAAACTTTGAAGAATATAATTAGAGATCAACTCACATTTGGACTGTAATTCCCAACTATATTAATGTTGACTTGGAAATTCTGTATGGATCAGCTCACGAATCTCCTTTTTTCTACAGAATTCGAAGAATGATCTGATCCACTATTGCTCCCCTCTCTTTTTAAATGAATTGCTTTTATTATTATTCTCGTCCTTGGTTCCGGAATCATTCCTTTCGTCTTCATCTCGTCGTAGTATTGCAAAGCCTCATCTAACTTCCCTTGCGTATAAAGCCCGTGAATCATTATGGTAAATGAACGCTGATCAGGACCTAATCCGCTTCTCTCCATCTCCGACCATACGTTTCTCACACCCTTATGATATTTCCATTCAACATAAAGGTTCAATATCAAATTGTACGTGTCGCCGTCAATTCTACAACCAGATCTTTCCATTCTTCCTAACAAATTATTGACCTCTTCGGGCATCTTCATTGTTTTCAAAATGTAAGAATAAGTTCTAGCATTTGGAGGGCAACCTTTCTCATCCATCTCATCTAAAAGTTCGTATACTTTCTCCATCCTCTTTATCTTGCAAAGGTGTTTTATCAGAGAGTTATAAGTCGCGGAATCTGGAAGGCAACCGCGCTCATTCATCTCGCCAAATATCTCGAGGGCTTGCGGGATTTTCTTCTTAAAGCATAACGCATCGATAATGCAATTACAAATCGTTACATCCGGATTGATTCCTTTCTCCCACATGGAAGTGAAAAGTTTTACTGCACTTCCCAACTTCCCAGCCTTGGTCAAGGAGTTAATAAAAATGCCGTAAGTGAACAAATCCGGTTTGCACTTGGAAGAGATTATGTCATTCCAAAACCTCTTACTATCATGTAAGCTTCCCAACACGCACCAACCGTTAAGAATTATGTTTCTGCTCTTTACAACGGGGGGGAATTCCTTTTGCTTTTGGAGAAAGAGAGCTTCGGCCTCTTCGACGTGTTTGTATCTGCAAAGGGACATTAAAAGAGTCTGAAAACCGACCAAGTCGAGCTCATAGCCGTACTCCTTCCTTTTATAGAATGCATCTATAGCTTCTTGGACCTTGTGCGCCGCCGCATATCTATTCATTAAAATGGCAAAAGTTTTGTCGTTGACTATCGAGTCGCCGCCGCCGCCGCCGCCGACTTTAGGAATCTCATCAAATAGCTGTCTCATTAGCCTGATCTGTTTCATCCTTCCGAGAGTATCGAGCATCTCGTTATACGCTCTCGATCCGTGAGCATAACACGGTTGCTCAGAGGCCCAAGTAAAGAACGATAAGGCGAGTTTATAATCAGATCGATGCCTCCGCATGATCTGAATAACTACATCTTCATTTATCTTGGACGAGAATTGATCGAGCGCCGTCTCTAACTCGCTATTGTCTTCGAGAGACTTGAGAGCATTTCCGATCATATTTACATATTTAGCACTCGAGTCATTATCAGAAGCTAGGTTATCAGAATTGGTTGAGATAAAATCGACATGACATAAGCCTGAAGAACTTCCCCAGCATAAACTCCGACAGTTTACACGGCCGCCGCCATTTAATCGACTATGCTGCTGCAGTTCATCCTGATCATGTGTTGCGTAATTCGGGAGAAACGAAGAACATGCTAATCTAATTATGCAATATAAATTCGCGAGCTGTATGCGACCTGAATCGATAAACAAAATCATAATAATTTCAACGAAGAGAGTAACTGGAACAAGTGAAAATATGTCTCAGCTTTATTTTTATCAATTGGCGCCCCAATCAAATATTGATTTTTGTTGATTTGAGCTACTTTAGTAAAATAAATTGAGGGGATCTGAGTGCATTTTTACCAGAGAGAAATTACAAAATAAAAAGGAATGAAAAGCGGTTTTAGACACCACAACAATTGCAAACAAAGCCCTAGCTTACCAAGAGGAGAGGTGGGGAAAATGGAGGCCCTGGATAACAACATCTATTACTGGATCTAGATCTTGTGGAGACGATACAGGAATTTTGCAAAAAACAGTGCTCTTTGTTCGCAGGGAGAGAGAAAGGAAGAGCCCTAGAATCGAGAAATTGTTGCTGGACCCTGTGCACCTTTTGTCTCATGCACCGCACCTAATTTATTTTTTATATGCAATTTATGTCATTTTATGAGTCTTTGTACCTGAAGTTATAATGTTTTAATAACATTTATTTCCGAGTCATCAAGTGGCCTCAATATGAGATGGGGTTGTTTGATTTATAAATTATAGTTTCTAAAATTTTGTATTTAAAATTTTCAAATATTACACCGTGCATGCAATGAATGAGCAATACTATAATTTGTAAATATTTTTGAACACATAACAGCAGTTTTTATAATAATGTTTTTAGCATTGAGACAATGAGTGAGAGATTAAAAATAACTTATTTAATATAAAAATTTTTAGTATAATTATAAATAAGGTTTTTAATTATCGCTCTTCAAAAATCTTGCTATTCATTATTCATTATTTGATAGGATAGCTTTCACTTACTAGATAATTTACCTTATTTTGAAAAAATAGTTTGATTTGAAAATTTTAATCACATTCTTTTCTATCAACTATACAAAAAAAAAAAAAAAAAAAAAAAATTAATAAATTAAAAAAATATTCAGACATTCAAACAGAACATAAACCAAGCTCAAAACCCAACAATTCGGTATGTTAGATTCTGATTAGATTCCGATAATGACTAGATCACATTTTGATTGTTTATTAGGCCCACATATGAACTCAAGTCCAGAGAAAGACTACCTTAACAAAAAAAAAAACAGTAAAAGTTCTCTTTATTCCTAAATAATGTATGTACTCCGCTTCACTCCAGGTAAAGTTTTACAGCATACAGAAGCATAAGTTGTCATTAAGATAATCATATCAGTAGAAAAGAAGAGCATGCAAATATGCAATGCACACTCCTTTTCGTAGAGCAAGATGCTACCAACACACACAATGACACAACTGACAGACAATGAAAGGTGATAACAAAGACTAAGAACAGTTCGCTTCAAACAGCTCCTTTCCACTTCATAAGAACAACCGACTAACTCCTATCGATCATCTGTCATCTTCTGAACAAAAACACCATGATGATGAACATAAGAGATTGCAGATTTGGAGAAAACTTTACAGTAGATTTTTAGAAAAAATTAAAAAAAAAAAAAAAAAAAAAAAAAAAAAAAAAAAAAAAAAAACTTAATAAACTAGCCCATTCAAGTCATTGCTTCTCACTTTGATGCAATTTTCGATTCAAATAGCAAGAAACAAGTTTCCTTAGCTTTGCACGGGAAAGCGAGAGCAAATCTGGCATGCATACTGACACTACCATTCTTTTGTCCACAATGAGTCTCTTAAGTTAGGGGAAAAGAAATAACAAAAATAATTTTGCCCTCACAATTCCAGACTTCCAGTCCTTGAAGCAATTACAGCTTGCAATTTCCTTCGTGGTCCTAAGAGAATTCAGCATCCCAAACTATCGACAAAATACAACGATGATAAATATACAGCAAATCAAGAAACAGAAAACTTACCTTTTCATCAAGCGGCTAGCTTGGAATCCGCCTCATTTAATGCACGAATGAGATGACTAATACGATACTGAAGCTTCATGTTCTCTGCTGTAAGCTTTTGAATCTCCTTTGAAGCCTACAAGTAAACGAGTAAACAAGAGAGAACAACTTGCTTTTATTCTATATGAAAATGCCAGACGATTAGTTTTTGACTGGGGCCAACCTTCTCCCTTTCAGATACAAGCTCCGCCTGTCCGATTTCAAGCTTTGATTGGAATTCCTTTGTGATGGTTGAGATTTCTTTGCTACCAGTGTCCACATCACCTAAGAGAGTGTAGTACAACATTATATGCAGGAGTTGCTACGCAATAGAAGTTTCAACAATATAAAAGCATACCTTTCTTAGCAAGCGCTACCTCTAACTTTGCTAAGCGATCCTGCAGCGATACGCAAATAATTAAGACATTGGAAGAAGCTGAAAAGACAAAATAGATTTTATTTTATGGGGCAATTTCCTACATACCCCTAAAAATTTTCCTGTTTTCAGATTTACCCCTCTTAGAAGGCTAATATTAAAACTACCCTTCTTACGTTCCAACTTCTTTCCAAAATACCCCTGAAGTTAAACTCTGTTAGTGTACCGTTTTGAACTGCCGTTATCTGTATATAATTACTATTTTGCCCTTTCAAATATACTCTAAACCCTAAAACCCTAAATCCCTAAACCCTAAAACCCTAAACCCTAAACCCTAAACCCTAAACCCTAAAACCCTAAACCCTAAACCCTAAAACCCTAAAAAATCCTAAACCCTAAACCCTAAAACCCTAAACCCTAAATCCTAGAACCCTAAAAAACCCTAAACCCTAAACCCTAAAATCCTAAAAAATCCTAAACCTTAAACCCTAAACCCTAAACCCGGGCAAAATAGGTATATCTGATAGTTTTTAACTCCGATTATTATTTAACTCTAGTTTAACCCTAGTTAACTTAACAAAGGGAAACGGTAGGAGTATTTTTAATAACGGTGGAACGTATGAAGGGTATATTGGAAAGAAAAAAATAAGAGGGATAAATCAGATATTTCTTCATATTTCAGGGGTACACAGGCAATTATCCCTTATTTTATTATATAAAGAATTTCATGTAGGTATATCAAAAATAACAACTACAAAGACTTTAGCCTCAACTTCTCAAAAGATATTGTCGACCAAACCAATGTTAAGTTATTTCTTTGATAGATGCCCTAAAATTCATGTAGTTGCATGTATATTGTATACTCCTTACTAGACCACTGCTTTACGCTGCTTGACCTACTCCGTGACTTGACATTCGAAACGATTTTCTCCACTTTTACATCTTAAATAAGAACGAACTTCAAGTTAAAATCAAGATGTACTGCTACAATCCAGCATTCAGTAGTTTTTCAGCTACAGGCCATCCAAGAACACGGAACATGCCACCGAAAATCCTTACATATCAATGAGAACAAGATATAAGGGGTGTAGCAAGATGGCGTTCTCTGGTCCGTGAATTTCGAATCTAATACACAATTGCAGTCCTGTACAACTATCTGCATGTTAGAAGGGTTTTCGTCTATCGAATTCAACAGATGGCTATATAAAAAACAGATTAGTATGAAGTTCGTGAAAAGATAGTCCTCAGATCAAGTGTACAATATACAGACCATTCCATATTGTTAAATAACATGAAATAATTTCTATTCTTCAATATTTTTATATCATATTGAACACCGTCCTTCGCATCTGGGCTCAAAACTTTTAAATTCAGATTCAGTATCTCGTACTTTGATACCATTATTCTCGGTAACAGTGCTTTTAATACTGATAATATTCAACATATATCTAGGCATATCTTAATATGTTGTCCATTCAAACTCAGACCTATATTCATTTTGCTCAGTTCTATTTTCACTCAAAATTGAAAATTTTACTGATTCAGAAAATATTTCCAAAACATGGGGAGTCGACATAATCCAAACTTACTGCACTATTTTCTCATTGATTAGGGTTTTTGTAAATGATTTGATTATTGAAGAGATTTGGGGAAGAGAAAAGGAGTGGGAAAAGCACCTCGGCTTCTGAAGCCCTTTTGTAGAAGGGTTTGAGCACCTCTTCCGTGTTCTTCGTTTTCTCCACTTCCTCCACCTCCGCCATGTCGCCGACGCCGTTACCCACTTCCTCCACTTCGTCTCCTTCCTCGTCTCCTTCCTCTACTGCGCGGAGGTGGGGAGGGTTTAGGGTTTTTTGTAAACGGAGGAGTCGCGCAAATGTGTTCGAGCTCGACCCGAGTTCGATCGAGCCCGAAAATGGGCTAGGGCTCGTGTTGCCACTCGACCCCATTAACCCAGTCTCGATTCAGCCCAGTTCTGGTTCTGGCCCGATTTGGTTTTTTTTTTTTTCCTTTTTTTCTTTTTTTTGGAGTGTTATAAGACAGAGACAACCACCACTATTTATAGGGAAATGATACTTATACACCCATTTCGGGGTGTATATCACACACCCCACCCATCCAATGGGTGGGGTGTGATGATGGGTCAATCGATGTGACCCGTAAAAGATATCGCCACCATTAAAATGGTGGAGGTGTATGATATACACCCCTTCGGGGTGTACATGTAGCATTGCTCCTATTTATAACTCTTATTCTTTCAAACGCACCAAAAAATCAATCGATATAAATTATTTCGGTACAACTAGAATGAGTGAGAATTACTATTCTCACGCTTCCAAATCATTCTTTTATTTTTTTCTTAAATATCCTTTCACGTTTATCGAGGCACTATCTCTTATCTCATTATTACATAATAAAGTTTGAGGACAAAAAAATAATTTATCTTAATTAAAACTTTTTATTCCTCTTATTCCTCATTCTTATACCAAACATAAAATTTTTTATCCCTGAAATCATTCCAAACTTATACCAAACACAACATTTTTTATCCCTGAAATTATCTCAAATATTTTTTTACACTAATTTTATATTTTATATTTATTTCTAAAATAATTAATTTGGTCTTATTTGGTTACTAAACGCCACGAGAGAGTTTTCAACAACCAAACTCCCACTCTCGGACAAAAATACCCCGGTAAAAAAAAAAATGTGCGCGGGTCATGACGGCAACTCAACTTTCAAGCCAACTCACCAGTAGCCTACAGATGGCAGCAACTAGTTTTGTTGGTTGAAATGTCACATCAACCCACACAACACCCTCAAAAAAAAAAAGAAAAAACAAAAATAGGAAAACAATATTCCCTGCACCCGGTGTATCCTTACATCCCATAGTTTTTTTTTTTTTTTTTTTTAACTTTTATTTAGAGTCATTCACAAACAAATTTCAAATTTAAAAACAAAATATTAACGTAAATTTTAACCTTGTCGAGTCTCTCGTCACAATCGGTGAGTCTCAAAAAATAATTTTGCTACTGTCTCACCTAACAACAATCCGTATAAAATAATTGACGAGGTTTATAATATTTAAGACTTTGTTTAGTAATTTTATTTTTTTTAACACAATTTTTTTATATATAAGAATGTAAAATTGATAGTAACTTATTTATAATTTTACATATCTAAAGTATATGTTTGTTTTTTTTTTTTTTTTGCATGTGAAGTAACTAGATTGTATACTTAATATTTTAGATATCATTTATCAAGTTTGTAGTCGAGTTGATTATGATTAATTTAATATATATATATATTTTAAAATAAAATATAATAAAATTTTAAAATTGTAATGTACAAAGTATATAACTATACACCAAGTGCAGGAAAAAGATGTTTGTTTCCAGGAGTTGCAGATGCGGACGTATCTTCCTCGTATAATTTCATCTGATTACAAATGTCCATGATTTTATCACTTGTTTCTTCATATATATATAGGCCCAGTTTCGTATATAAATAAATTATTTTGTATCGTATACTTTTATTTTTACTGCAATAATGTAATTTATTTGTAGGTCTCAATTCTCAAACACAATCTTATATCTTATGTGGTTAATTAATTAAACTATTAAATAACTTATCCTTTTTTATAACTTTAAAAATTATTGTTTACATCAATGTTTTTATCTTCGCTTGTTTTGTCTTTTTTTTTTTAATATCTATAAATTATTTTAGTACACACTTTGTTATTAAAAAATTAAATATGTGCGTCATGAATTAGACGGCTCAGCCTACCCACGAGCAAAAAAAAAAAAAAAAAAAAAAAAAAAAAAAAAAAAAAAAAAAACAAAAACAAACAACAGACGAGCTAAGAAAAAAAAGCGTCTGGAAATTAAGAGGTGGTAACAGACCGAGTGTTACTTTTACGATCATGTCTATAATATTTCTCACTATGCGAATGATTAATAACGCAGTTTAATAAAAAAAAATGCTATAAATAATATTTTTGAAGCATTTAATAAAAGTCTTATGCTTTTGAAATAAAATCACATTTTACCCGTTTATGTAATCTACATAAAAGTAGTTTAATTTGTAAATCAAATTTATTTTTTTCAATTAATACAACTGATTCAACTCGACCGGCCGCGTTTTCTTTTTATTTTATAAAAATTCGGTTGATCTATTTAAATACTGATCCTGATCTAAATCTCGAAACTTGGTTCAGATCACTCACTATTAAAAAAAAAGAGAGAGCAGAGGAAAGAAACAAGGTGAGCAGGAAATAATATTTGTTATGTAACTATATGACTTAGTAATCTTCTTATATATATATATATTTTATACACTTATTTATTATTTATTTATTTTATTTTAATCGATTCTTATCCTACGCGTGGAATGTTTTGTGTTTTGCTTACGATTCACGATAAGTCCGTTTAAATAAATCAGTAACGCGCATCAAGATTCGTGCTAATCACGAAAATGTCACTTGCGACTATGATCGAGGATTATGCTCTAATAAAAAAATCGCTTTTTTAAGGATATAAATAAGAGATACGAGAAAGGGAGGGTTTCGTTTCTCAACGTCTCTTGCTTCGAGTGTTCGGCTCCACCTCGCGGGAGACAGAGAGAGAGAGAGAGAGAGAGAGAGAGAGCGCTTGGGCTCTTGGTTGCGTTTCGCTTCGGATCTCTCTTCGAATACGCCCCCAAGGTTCGATCTCTTTCCATCTCAATCTCTTTTTTTTTTTTTTTTCCTATCCGATCTGATGTATTTATGGTTAGGGTTTGGATCTGAATGTATATATTTAGGTTTTCCTTTTTTTTATGGAGTTTGGATTGGGATGGGTTTGGATCTCTTTACGCTTATTTAGGGCTATGGTTTTGATCTGATGCATTTGTTTAGTTTTCAGATTCTGTATAAGGTTTGGATTAGAGTGTTTGTTGGATTGTTGGATCGATATCTTTACGCCTCTGTATGCGATCTTCTTACACTTTAATCTCATTTTTTATCTGATCTGATGGATTTAGGGTTAGGGTTTTCATCTGAAGTATATGCTTAGTTTTTGGTTACTGCACAGGGTTTGGATAGGGGTGATTGTTGGATTATTGGGTTTTTCACTTGGAATCCCCGCAGGATCGATATCTTTACATCTCTGTATGTGATTTCTCACATCTTAATTTCCCTTTTCTCCTATCAGATGGATTTAGTGTAAAAGTGTATGTTAGGTTTTGGTTTATTGTTTACGGTTTGGAATGGGTTGTTTGTTGAATTATTAGTTCTTTCTCTTTGAATTCACGCAGGTTCGATATGCTTACATCTCTGCATGCCATCTTCTTACATATTAATCGCCTTTTTCATCTGATCTGATGCCCTTAGGGTTAGGGACTTGATCTGATGCATATGTTTAGGTTTTGGTTTATTGTACAGGGTTTGGATTAAAGTGTTTGTTTGAATATTTAGTTTTTTTCTTTGATATAATTTACTTCTTAAGATCATATTCTTAAAGGCAGGCTTTTTTTATTTTGGGTGCTGATTAGAACATTATGCAATTTTCCCTTTCTTGACAAAACTAATTTTGATTACTGTTTTTATTTTTAATCATGTTTATTACCGCTCCACCTTGTCTCTGTTACTTGCCAAATTGAAGGCAGTTTTATTGCAAGAGATTTTGTGCAATATAATGTAAAATGATTTATTTGCATGAATCAGAAGTTCATTAATTCTTGTCTTTTTTCCTTAATTTTTTTAAATTTGATTGCGGTACACTTTGTATCTTAATGTACAGTATATTGTTGAATTTTTATTTGTGTACTGTTTTAATTTTGGTTTCTTGAATCTTGAGTTCCCTGCTGGATAAAATTTACTTCATTTATTGTAAGGCAGACTGTTCAGGCTTTAATCTAATATTTTGTTAATATCTTCTTTGAGTCTGAGAATTGCGAAATTTCTAAATTTTTACTCTCTGGTTAATGAGTGGTACATGTGGAATTCTGAAACCTCTTTACTCTCTATAGTATTTCATCGTATTATACGTTGTTAGATGATTGGTTTAATATTTGTTGTAGAGTCAGTATATGCTTCACCGATATTTATACTAATGAATTTGTTATTTATTTAGGTCGTTACGATCTTTTATCTCACAATCATTATAATCACTTGATAATTAATCCTAATATTCCCTGCATTGTTTTAACTCAAATGTATTTACGACCATATATACTGGAATTAAACTTATCAGATCACATATCTTAGCTTTGTTTGATGTGAAAGCGAAGGTGTATTTGTTAAAAGAGATTAAGATGCATGCTGCCAATTATAGGATTGCCTTCATTTTGAGGATTTAGGTAGTAGTCAGTGCTGGATACTATTTACTTGCTGTCATTATTAGCTTTAACATATATTGTATTGCTAAATAGTTTAGTTTCTCTGACATTGTAAAATGTGTTAAGCTCTCTCCCCACTTATACCATTTTCTTTAGTAGGTTCCTTCTGTTTTGAAAAAATGCTTTCTTACCATTTGCTCAAATTTTGTAAACATTTTTTTATTGCTTCTTATCTTGTGTATGGTTTGGATTTTTTTTCTTTTATATGCAGACAGATACAAGCTTTACTTGAAATGGCCGACGGCCACGAAACCGACAAGAACATTGAGATATGGAAGATCAAGAAGCTAATCAAGGCACTTGAAGCTGCAAGAGGCAACGGAACGAGCATGATATCTCTCATCATGCCGCCTCGCGATCAGATCTCACGTGTTGCTAAGATGCTGGGTGATGAATATGGGACAGCCTCGAACATCAAGAGCAGAGTCAACCGCCAATCTGTGCTGGGTGCCATCACCTCTGCTCAGCAAAGGCTGAAGCTCTACAACAAAGTCCCTCCCAATGGACTTGTCCTGTACACTGGGACCATTGTGACTGAAGACGGCAAAGAAAAGAAAGTCACCATCGATCTTGAGCCGTTCAAGCCCATCAATGCATCACTATATCTCTGCGACAACAAATTCCACACTGAGGCTTTGAGTGAGCTTCTAGAATCAGATGACAAGTTTGGTTTCATAGTTATGGATGGGAATGGAACACTTTTTGGCACTTTAAGCGGCAACACCCGTGAAGTTCTTCACAAGTTCACTGTCGATCTTCCTAAGAAGCATGGAAGAGGAGGGCAATCGGCACTTCGGTTCGCTCGACTTCGGATGGAGAAGCGCCACAACTATGTGCGGAAAACTGCTGAACTAGCCACTCAGTTTTTCATTAACCCTGCTACTAGTCAACCGAATGTGTCTGGATTGATTCTCGCCGGCTCAGCTGACTTTAAAACTGAGCTGAGCCAGTCTGACATGTTCGATCCCCGTCTCCAAGCAAAAATCCTAAATGTGGTTGATGTCTCATATGGCGGTGAGAATGGCTTCAACCAAGCGATTGAATTATCATCTGAGATACTGTCAAACGTGAAATTCATACAAGAGAAGCGACTGATTGGAAAATATTTTGAGGAGATAAGCCAGGACACTGGGAAATACGTCTTTGGTGTGGACGACACCTTGAAGACGCTCGAGATGGGGGCTGTAGAAACCCTAATTGTGTGGGAGAATCTGGACGTGAATCGATATGTGCTAAAGCATGCTGGTACTGGGGAGAATATTGTGAAGCATTTCACCAAAGAACAGGAAGCTGATCAGAACAACTTCAGGGATTCTGCTACGGGGGCTGAGCTCGAAGTGCAGGATAAAACTTCTTTACTGGAGTGGTTTGCGAACGAGTACAGACAGTTTGGCTGCACTCTTGAGTTTGTGACCAACAAGTCGCAAGAGGGATCTCAATTCTGCAGGGGCTTTGGTGGCATTGGCGGGATCCTTCGCTATCAGCTTGACGTTAGGTCCTTCGACGAGCTGTCGGATGAGGAGTTGTATGATGATTCTGAATAGCAATCAATCAACCATTCACTGAACCCGGTCCGGGAGGAGCCTGAGCTGGCCCTGCCCCGGTCCGGACGCGCTCCTGAGGGGTCGCGCACTTCCTCGAGAAAAAATTAAGGGTTTGCTGCTTTTGACTGTTGCTATAGACCATGTGCTTATCTATCAGTTATCCTTCTGGTTGCTAATTGGTGTTCATACTTTTGATTTCAGGAGCAGAAGACAGCCAATGAAAGTGATTTCTACAGGATTGGTTAATCTGCTGGCACGACATTTGCACTTCATCGGTGAAAAGATTTCTCAGCTATTTGGCATTGTTATGGTGGTTCAGTATTGCAGGGGATATGGAAAATTGGGCTATACATGTCCAAGTTATGCTTTCCTTTGTGTGTGTTACTATATTGTGTCTGCTGTTGTGGTATGAGTTGGTGAGTCAACTAAGTCCTACTGTTTAAAGCTTGAAACACTGGTTTGGCCTGGTCGAGCCGTTTAATTAGCTACGAGTCATAATATTACTGTCCTGGTTGAGTTTCACTCTTTATGGGGAGAGACACTATTGGGAACTTTTAAGAGTCTGAACAATAAATGAAGTATGCATATGAAATCAAAGTGCTGTGCTTTTATAATGGAGGGGAGGAAGCGGGGATTGCTTTCTAACGTCTATAAGGGCGTGAATATTTGATTGATCGGAATCCAGAGGATCAGTCATTTGTGTTCTTCGTTTGATCAGCATGGTTGCCGTGAATTAATCAATGGTTGGTTAGGTATATCCAGCTTTTCAGTTCTTGCTGTGTCTTTTACTGGTGCTGTTTCCTGGCTGCAAATGTTATTTCCCCGCTGGTGGTGGATGGTGGTTTTTGACTTGTTCAATTGGCGTGCTATCACGGCCCTTGAAATGTTTTGATTTTGTGTTTTGTTTTTGTTTTGTATTGTTTTTTTTTCTTTTTTTTTTTGAAAAATTAGCTTCGAAAGGACTTGTTTGAGTAGACTTGCCTGCTGCTGCTGCTGCTGCTCTGGGGTAGTATCCATAATAATAAGGAAATGTTGAGAGAAAAGGTTATTTATAAGGTCTTTGTGCAAATATGTTCAAGATAAACCTACGAGCTATATTTTTGGTTGGGGGTAAAGAGCAGCTGCTCACTTGTTCACTGTTTAATTTACGGTCGATTGATGCACTGGACTTTTAACTTTTAAGTGACGTACGGGAAAAAAAAACACCTAATTTTAATAATAATTCCAAGTAAAATAAGAGACCTCGCTCGTACGTTCTAATCCTAACCCATCTTTTAATCAGGTAAAACGGCCCACCAGTTGATTCAGGCCTGCCCAGGAAACAAACAAACTAAAAAAAAAAAAAAAAAAAAAAAAAATCTCCGTCTCTGCGACCCCTCGTCCTGCTCCACTCCCATCACTACCTCCTTCCTCAGTCTGCAGCAAGAGAAGAGAAGAGAAGAGAAGAGAAGAGAGAGATGGCGGGCGCGGAGAAGCCGACGGAGGTGAGCGGGTGGAAGATGTTCGAGGGCTACAACCGGCGGTACAAGCACTTCAGCCCTACCCTCGGCTGCTCCATGAACTTCTCCATCTTCTTCCCCTCCTCCCCCTCCCCAACCCACAAATTCCCCGTACGATCCCCCCTCCTCCCTTCTTCTTCTTCTTTTTTATTTAAAAGTCAAAATTGATCCAAAATGTATCTTCAAAATTAGGGAAATTCCTCTCCCCCAATCAAAAAATTCCCAACTTGGAAACAATGATGCCAAAATTTCCGCCAATACATAATAAACAAGTGATTTTTAATATCTAGATTTTGATTATCATCACATACTACTTACAGGTGCTCTACTGGCTTTCTGGGCTCACCTGCACTGATGAAAATTTCATCACCAAATCCGGCGCCCAGCGCGCGGCTTCTGCGAAGGGCATTGCGTTAGTCGCTCCCGATACTTCTCCGAGTAAATGTCGAGCTACGCACTACTTGATATTTCGCATTTCATTTTGTTAATAAACTGTCGTGCAATTTCGTATTTATCTTATTTCATGCATTGCAGGAGGGCTCAACATCGAAGGAGAGGCCGATAGTTGGGATTTCGGTGTAGGTAAGAACTCCCCTTATTATCGATTTGATGTGTTCATAAAGATATTGTTGCCAATCAATTAGTGATTCTTTGTGATCTTCTTGCGACAATTGCGTGACTATAGACCGGTGTGCATCGAAGAAAATGCATTTTAAACCAATCTTGCTTTCTGATTTATTATTCATAATTACAAACTAGATTTATAGTTTATTGTCACCTTGTAGTACCCTACTCATTTATCTTATAACAAAGTTTACTCACAACTTTTTGCTCGAATCTACTACTTAAAATTTTAGGAAAAACAAACTACACCGCTGAAATCAAATTAGTCGGCAATATGGGCATCATTGATAGAAACCAGTGCATCTCCTCTCCTTATTTTTTCTCCTAGTGGTGGATGTGTGTATGTAACTTGTATACTGTGAATAAAAAGTTCTCAATCTTTTACTACTGTGCCTGTCTCGTTTTGATTGACTAGGTGCTGGATTTTACTTGAATGCCGCGAATAAGAAGTGGGAAAACTGGCGCATGTATGACTATGTTGTCAAGGAGTTGCCGAAAATTTTGGATGAGCATTTCGAACAGCTTGACACATCATGTGCATCCATTTCTGGGCATTCAATGGGCGGACATGGAGCGCTGGCGATCTACTTGAAAAACCCTGAGAAGTACAAGGTATCTTGTCAAGTTCATCTTTTGTTGAAGAATCCATAGTTGGTTTAAGAAATTATCTGATCGGAATCTTTGCTTGGTGGTTTATTCTTGCCGTATTATGCAGTCGGTATCTGCTTTTGCTCCAATCGCCAATCCGATAAACTGTCCTTGGGGTCAGAAGGCATTCTCAAACTACTTGGGCAGCAATAAGTCTGACTGGGAGGTAATCTTCGCGTGTTATTTTAAGATCTTTAGGGGGCGTTTGGTTCCTCGGAAAAGCGTGGAAAAAAGTTTTCCAAGAAAAGAGTTTTTCACGGAAAACCTCTTTTTTAGTTTTTCTTTGTTTGGTTTCAAGGAAAACTTGCTTTTTTGAAAAGTTTTTTTTTTTTTTCAAATTTCATGGAAAACTAGCTTTTTCGTTTTCCTTAAAATTTGAAAATAAACTTTTCAAAAAAACTAGTTTTCCTTGAAACCAAATGGATGGAAAACTGAAAAGGAGGTTTCCATATAATGTTTTTTTCTTGAATTTTTTTTTTTCCGTACTTTTCCAAGGAACCAAACAGCCCCTTAGGAAAGTTTCCTGCAGTTCCTTTTGTCCCCTCACTGCGAGATATTATTGTTATATATAAATTTCTATGTAATGCAGGAGTATGATGCCACCTGCTTGATTAAAAAGTTCAACAACACAATTTCTACTCCAATTCTTATCGATCAGGTAACTACGACATTATCTGGAGAAATAACAATATATTTGGATGGTATTTCTCTTGAGCTTGTGCCTCATAGTATTCTCATAGTAGTTATTCCGCTTCTATTTGATGAGCCTGCTTTGAAGTATTAGGTACTTCAAATATGAATCTCTTTTGGTGCTCTGGGAGTCGGAGAGCTTTTACAAGTCATAACAACTAAAAATATATGGTTCTTGGGCATTGACTAATTGGACTGCTGCAATTTTCTGAGACTGACAACTTTTGGTAAAAGATAATTGATAATTAGCATACTGATTGAAGATAATTGTCAGAAATTTACTTTTGTCGTGTTTTGTTGACCGGAGAAAAACGTTAAGTTATGATTTAGTTGGTTCTAAACTTCTGGTTAGCTTAAAATGGTGGCTAAACCGTTTTGTCTAAATTTGACTCCGTCCTAGCCCGTAATTTATTTTTGTTGTCCTAAACCCTTCTAGTACGGAATGTTCATCACATCTTTTATTTTCAGAGGTAAACTTCAAACACTGTTGCTCGAATGCCTCTAGTTTGCTTCCCAGAAAACTTCTGGATAATAGCTTCATAATATCGAATTATTCTTGTAAACTTTGCGCGTGCCTGAAATATAACAAAACCATTCTCAACGGCGATTACAAATATGATACTATTTTGGGCAGGGAGAGGATGACAAGTTCCTGCAAGATCAGCTGCTACCACACAACTTCGAGGAGGCTTGCAAAAGTGTGAATGCTCCGTTAATTCTGCGTATGCAACCCGGTTATGACCACTCCTACTTTTTCATCGCTACTTTCATCGACGATCACATCGCCCATCATGCTCAAGCTCTTAAGGGTTGATGGCTACGAAATCAAACCAAACCTTGATCTGTAGTACATCGTTTCGAAGAGCTTATGATGCAATTATGCTGGATTTATCCTGTCCTCTTGCTAAATGCGACATAAGTTTTCCTTTTCCTTTTCCTTAGTCTTATGTCAGAAGCTATGCTTGTCGAAAGTTTGTCGAACTTGTGTCTGCATTGCCTCTGAAAATATTATGCTTTGTCTGTGATGCTTCTTGGAGCTTTTGGAGGAATAAAGTGGTGTCAGGCTTCAGAATTCATTCTCTTGCTAAAATTTTCAGTATCTGATGCAGAGGGGCTCACTTTTATGGAGAGAGCTCCCCAGATGAGGAGGGCAGGTGTGAGTTGGTAGATCACACTTAACTTTGCTTTGAAATTCGTATAAATTGTAATCCAACGGCTGTCGTTGCCGCGTTGTTTGGTTGCAGTAAAGAAGGCCTGCTGCAGGTTTTCGCCTACTTGATTCTGCCAAAATTAGTTTGGTAAATAACGCATAAAACTTATCTGAACTATATGTCGTTTTGATTTGGCTATTTAAAACTTTAATTTTACTATAGAGTTTTTCAATTTGGTTGATTTAAGTTATTCAACAATATTTTGACTCTAAAATTTGAATTTGTTATTTATCTTTACAGTTTAGTTAGTAGGCTTTATATAATTGCTCAAATTAGATAAATTAAAAAATTAGATAAAATTAAAATTAAAGTTCTTTTATATATTTACGGAAAATGAAAACTACATTTAAATACACTAATCATTCCAAAATTTTAGGCCTATTTAAAATAATGATAAATGTAAGGATTAGAGCAGGCACAAATCAAGGTAGAAGATAATTGAGAGCCAAAGGTTCTTTTTTGTAATTAAGCCAAATGTTCAAGAAAAATCAAGCACAAAAATGTGTTTTTTTCTTGAAATGGAGTAATGCTGTAACTCTCTAAAAATGTTAATGATTGTGATTGTTTATTAACAGTATACAACAGTGAGCAAAAGCAGTGTTATAAGAGGATTGCTATATGTACACCCCGAAGGGGTGTACATCCTACATCTCCATTCCTTTAGGTAGCGTTTGGTTCGGGGATTAGAAAAATTTTGTTATACCGGGGATAGGTACAGATTCTGGTATTAGCAGGAATTGGTGTAAATTTGCGTTTGGTTCGTTTTATGAGTTATACCGGAATTAAAGTAAATTGTGTTTGGTAAATTATATAGGAATAAGGAGAATAGGAAGAATTGGTAAAAATTGTGTTTGGTTGAGTATAGAGGAATAAGAAGAATTGATAAGTGATAAATTTGTGTATTGACTATTTTGCCCTTTATGATATATTATATAAATAAAATAATTTATTATATTAATCAACCTAATAATAAATTTAAAATATTATTTAAATTTGTAAAAAATATTTAAAAATATATAATAAATAAAAAAAAATACTAAAAAATTATAGAAAATTACATATTAAAATATTTAAAATGTTTGATTGTAAAACCAGTAAACAATAGCTAAGATTCTTTTAATTTTGTCCTTTTAAATATATTTATAGTATAATTTAATATTAATCTAAATTTATTATAAGGTTGATTAATAGCATATTTTATTATTTTTTAAAATTAATCATAAATGGTGAAATAGTGAGTAAAAAAATTGTAAAAAATTCAAGCAGTAATAATAACTATCTGGATGTTAAATAACAGTAAAACAGAATGTCATGACCAGATATCAAGTAAATAACGAATCAAACAAATGTGTGAAATAATGACGTTACACTAATAAAAATTCCCCCAATTATAGGACAAACATAATATTTAGCAGATTAAATCACATAAAATTCAGTCCATTATGGTCATAAAGATCAGAAAATAATAAGTCATTTACAATCCCATTGAATGCCGCATAATTCAGTTCAATACACATCAGAAAAGTCCTTTACATACTCGAATTCATACATAAATTTACAAACACATTGTAATCATACAATCAAATATATTACACATTTCTTACATTGCAATCAAATATATAACTAACTGCGATTATTCCATAACTCGTCTGTTATAATTGTGCGCACCGCGTCGCCTCTTTGTGACTCAGTAGTACCAACACTATGAACCGTTTCCTCGACATCTAATTCTACATTTGGTTCTTCCTCCATCACATCGTTAAATATGGCATCCGCACCAGAGTGTCGTCGAATAAAATTATGTAAAACACAACATGCCATCGCAATCTGGCATTGGACTTTATATGGAAAGGGTGTTGCAGCAGTCAAGATCTTGAACCGTTTTTTAAAAATACCGAATGTTTTCTCCACCATATTTCTCAACTGTGCATGTCGATGGTTATATAGGTCGCGCGGACTTCGATGAGTGCGACCTCGTGTGTTTCCCTCAAATTGGCTAATATGGTAACGCTCCCCCCGATATGGTGCAAGAAATCTGTGTGTATTTGCATAGCCAGAATCTACCAAATAATATTTGCCTATAAATTTTACACAACATTTACAATGTTAAAATCTATATTCCCCATCAATAAAAATTTGCAAAATAAAAATTGATGTGTACAATATACCTTCAGGCACAGTGAATCCTCCAGTTTCGCATGCCCATCGGAGTACTCTCATGTCAGATGCAGATCCCTCCCAACCAGTGCAGACAAATAGAAAGTCGTGGTCAAAGGATACTGCAGCCATCATGTTTTGCGAAGTAAATCCTTTGCGATTCCGAAATCTCGGTTGCTTGCTCTTGCTGACAACCACCGGAAGATGTGACCCATCTATTGCACCAATTGCATTCTGGCAATAAACATGAAACAACATGCAGGCAATTATTATAATGAACACTGGTGACATATAAATAAGTGAACTAAAAAATATAAAAGCATACATACCTTGAATGGGTGAAAATTGACATTATCTCTAATCCGGGCATGCGCCGGCACATTATTCGCCGGAAATGTTATGTAATCGTCTTTCAACGTCACAATCGCCCGAAGCACATTGTTGAAATGTCGACTTATAGTTTCACCCGAATGTTGAAATGTTTCAGCGATTACCCTATTAGCCACCCCATGTCCAACACAAAACATAAAAATTCCCAACTGTTCCTCAATTGTCATATTGCGTGTGTTTTGTAACAATCGCTTTTGGACTAGCTCATCGCGAAGTGCGATGAAAGTCGTTGTTCGCATTCGAAACTGGTCGTACCCACGGTCAGGATGGCCATTCAATATATCACATATCACCTTGTGCCCTGTGAATGGGCGGGTTCGACACGGTTGCTTGTCGACAGTTTGGGTAGATGTAAAGTAACCTTGCTCCACCAACATCGCTAATACCTCATCCCAATAGTCGTCATCATCATCTAAAAGCTCCCTTATTATGGTATTGATTTTGGAGGAAAACACATGACCATGATTCGTATCACCCATTAATGCTGTAAGTACAATATATATTCAACATTGACAAGCGCAACATATGACGTTGTAATATAACAATAATTCAAGCATGCTTGTTAATATAGTCGATGATTAAAGAGAACATCTAACAGCATTCAAACATAATTGAAATGTCTTATGAGCATATTACATGATGATTCAAAAGTAAATCTAACAGCATTCAAACAAAGTCATACACATTAAAAACAAAAACTAATGTCCAGGAAAAAATGGCCTATATACAGACGATTGCATTGACACTTGACGCTCAACCCACGCTATTGCCATCTCGTCGTTCATTGTCATAAACAGTTCACGATTATTAAGATCTTTGAGTGCATCCCCGACATACAGTGCTTTTTCTGTAGTCATGCCTGGCATCGCATAGACTCGGCTCATGCAAATGGAAATTGTTGGAATACTACTTTTGCAGTCCTTTTCATATTGATACATTTCACGTGCCAGTTCAAGTTTTTGCTTGCCTAGATCAACAAGTTCAGATAATACACTAATACTAGCTTCTGGTTTGCGGCGGCGTCCCCCAGAGGACGCGGTAGGTTTGGGTTGAGGGTTTGTAGGTGGTGGAGAACGTGGTCGTTTGCTTCCTGAGCTATGCCCGCTCCCGCTTGCAGTACCTCCGACATTGGGGATGTCAGGAGTTGAAGATGGGTAGTCGGAGGTTTGTGTCGCCCCTGTATTTGCATATTGAGGGGCTGCAGAAGCACCTGCTTCAAATGGATTTTGTGAGATATTAAAACCCGACATTCTTATTCCAAGATTTGTATCATCCTCACCAGGGGACGATGAGGATGAACTCTCAACAGTTTGGGCTGCAGGCATACTGGATGCAAATCCATATCGGCCAGTGGCCGTGGTTTTTTCTGTCAAGATTTCTAGATCCTTATATAGCGGAAATGGCCTATCTCGACATCTTGCATATGATGGATTTCCCTGTTGAATAGGAATAAGATATGTATAATGTCAATTATTCATATATTACGCGAAACAATTGTGTCGAACAAATTTTTTGATTTACAAGATAGGGTCAATACCGCTATCACATCATCCCAGTCGGTTGGATCTCCAGGTGTCGGGATATTGTGGATACAATCCCAACCCCATCCACTCTTGTTGGCTAAATAGTTATACAGAGTGAATGTCCGTTTTAAAACTTTTAGCCGATTTTTTAATTGGTCCTTCTTGAGTTGTAAATTGGTCCTAGCATTGAATGCCGCATTGATTCGAACCCACGCTACTGTAGTGAACGACCCATTCACATAATTCCCTAGTGTATGCTCTTCAATGAGTAAAGACATGAATATTGTGTCCATATTATCACTCCAATTATGTGTTCGGGTCTGAGGTTGGGCACGCTGCCCACAAGGACCCTCATCAGATGCTACGAAATTAGAAAGTGGGTCGAAAGCCACACTTTTTCTTGCTTGATGCTTACCGTGTTTCTTGAAGGGACGCATCTGGAATAAGAGTTATATAATGTATTTGAAGGCACATTGATAGTAATAAATAAAGTAGAAATAGAGGAAAATTGTAATTAAGTATTGGACTCACTTGATTGCCACATAGTATGGGGTAGCATTGGCTTTATAAGCCAGTGGCCGTCCATCTGATACTTGTGGCAATCGTCATCATCGTCCTTATTAATATTCGCAATTGTCCAACACAGACAATTTTTCGCTAATATTTGTATGCCCACTTTGATTTGTGCTGGTGGAAACCATGTTGCGAGGTTGTTGGCATAATGTGTGCTGGTTGTCAACATGTTGCAATTATGTGTTGTTCGTGTGTATAATGCCTATCACCTGTTTTTAAATGATTTATATAAAATATTTTTTGACTCAATTGATTGCCAATTGGTATGGGGGTGCAGTAAATACATGCCAATCCATCAAATACCTATGGCAATCATCATCATCGTCCATATCTGAAGCTACAGGGGATAGGCTGCATACTCACACTTGTCATACAAAATGCCAACAGGGAATAGGCATCATACACACAAACATCACATATGCTCGCAACAAGGTGACAACCAACGCCCAACCATATTTTATGGCAATGAAATGCAACAACATTGGAACACAGTCCTCACAGGCAAATCTACCAAATAGACAATAACATGAGAACCAGCACATATTATGGCAATGACATGCACACATTATGCCATCAACATTAAAACATGAAGAATCGAAGCACTGAATAAGGCACTCATAGGGGGCATACCTTTGTGAAAAAGAATCACAACCTGTTAAGAAGCAAGAGGGGCTGCAGAGGGGGTGGCGACGCGGCGAGGGGACGCAGCGGAGAGGTTGCCGCAGAGGGGCCGCCGCGCGGTGAGGTGCCGCAGAGGGTCGCGGTGCGGATAGGGGCCGCAGAGGGGCCGCAGAGGGGCGTGGAGAGGGGCGCAGAGGGGCGTAGAGGGGCCGCAGAGGGGCGCAGAGGGGCGCGGAGAGGGGCGCTGAGGTGTCGCAGAGGGGCGCAGAGGGGTCGCAGAGGGGCGCGGAGAGGGGCGCAGAGGGCCGCGGAGAGGGGCGCAGAGGGGCGTAGAGGGGCGCGGAGAGGGGCGCAGAGGGGCGCGGAGAGGGGCGCAGAGGGGCGTAGAGGGGCGCGGAGAGGGGCGCTGAGGGGTCGCAGAGGGGCGCAGAGGGGTCGCAGAGGGGCCGCGGCGCGGTGAGGTGCCGCAGAGGGTCGCGGTGCGGATAGGGGCCGCAGAGGGGCTGCAGAGGGGCCGCGGCGCGGTGAGGTGCCGCAGAGGGTCGCGGTGCGGATAGGGGCCGTAGAGGGGCCGCAGAGGGGTGCGGAGAGGGGCGTAGAGGGGCGCGGAGAGGGGCGCTGAGGTGTCGCAGAGGGGCGCAGAGGGGTCGCAGAGGGGCGCGGAGAGGGGCGCAGAGGGGCGCTGAGGTGTCGCAGAGGGGCGCAGAGGGGTCGCAGAGGGGCGCGGAGAGGGGCGCAGAGGGGCGCAGAGGGGCTCGGAGAGGGGCGCAGAGGGGCGTAGAGGGGCGCGGAGAGGGGTCGCAGAGGGGCGCAGAGGGGCGCGGAGAGGGGCGCAGAGGGGTCGCAGCGGGGTCGTAGAGGGGTCGCAGCGGGGCGCGGAGAGGGGCGCAGAGGGGCGCGGAGAGGGGCGCAGAGGGGCCGCAGAGGGGCGTGGAGAGGTGCGCAGAGGGGCGTGGCGCGGAGAAGGAGATCGGAGAAGAAGGAGATCGGGGAAGGAGATCGGAGAAGAAGGAGATCGGAGAAGAGTAAAGCAAGGTTGGGGAGAAGAGTAAAGCAAGGTTGGGGAGAAGAGTACAGCAAGCAAGGAACCTCGCCTCGAACCCCGCGCCAAAATGGGTGGAATCCGAATTCCACCCATTTCCTGGAATTTGTATTCCACCATCCATACCCACTATTCCGCTCCACCTAGAACCCTGGTTCTCAAAAATTGTATCCCCGTTTGGGTATGATAAGGGGGATAAGGGGGGTATTCCCCCCTTATCCCCCTTACCAAACGCAGCCTTAAGGGTGGCGATATTTTTTACGGGTCACATCAAGTGACCCCTCATCACACCCCCATCTTTAGATGGATGGAGGTGTGAGATGTACACCCTTTACGGGTGTACACCTAGAGTTTTCCTATATATATATATATATATATATATATGTAGTATAGGTGTAAAATTTACATTCTAGTTTTTTTGTGCCTAACATTTATCTATTTGTCTTACTATTTTTTTTATAAAAAAATTAAATAAATTTTACAAATTCTTGAATTAAAAGGTATATATATATATATATATATATATATATATTCTGCAGGTAGAGTAAAGAATATATAAAAAAGTAAAACCTTAGCAGAAGAATGGAGCAAAAAAAAAAAAAAAGAAAAAAAAAATGGTGATATGATGGGACCCACAATGACCAACGGGTGGTCCACAGTTATGTAGGAATTATTTTCCTACGTACCATTACTCTCTCAATTACATTTTTAACCAACAGATAATTAAATTTAAATTTAATTTAATTGTTTAAATTTTTTAAATTTACTCTTCGTTTCCCTTCTCTCCCTCCTCCATATATGTATGTGTGTGTATATATATATATATATAAAATATAAAATAAAAATAAAAAGAAATTAAAAATCTCCGACCTGCATACGGAAATACTACACCCAACAACGCGGCGCATGTTAACACCCGTCCCCTCGCTTTCCCTCCCTTATCATCGTCTCTCTTTGCTACCCCTTCGCACGCTCGAACCATGCCTTTGTTCCCCTCCGCTACGCCCCCCTCTCGTTCTCAACCAAACCCTAGCCCACAGCACGTGCACCTCGCACGTGCCCGACCCCCCCTTCCTCCTCCTCGTCGACGCGTATACCCCCTCCTTTTCCCCTTTATACTCTCCCCCGACCCCGTCCCCTTCCTTAGGGCTCCACTCTTGGCCACGAAACCCTAGCGCCCGCAATGGAGCAGCGGGGGCAGCAGCGGAATGGCCTCTCCTACTCCAATCTCTTCAACCTCGATGTGAGTTCGCCTCCGACCCTGATTCCGCGCGCGCTTTTGTGGATTTTGTCGGTGTTTTTGGCCCCAAGATCGCTTCTTTCTTCCCCCTTTTCTTGCATTTTTTGTGATTAGTCGTTATTCCGGCATGGAGAGGGAAAGGGATTTTGTGGTTTTTGGTGGGCTTGGTTTCTGATTAGGGCTTTGGTTGCAGTTTGTTTTGCTGATTAGAGTAATTCTGGTACGATCGTGATATCGGTTTGGACGTAGGGTTTCTTTTCTGTGATTTTATTGAATTTTTAGGTTTTGTACTCTTTCTTTGCTGCAGTTATATATTTGTATGCTTATTTTGTGAAGCATAGTTCCTTTTGTGTTCGTGGTTGCTGAGTAATGGTTTTAGTTTCAATGCAGCTTGTGTGACTGTGATTCTTGATATGTTTGGTCCTAATTATGTGGTAAAGTCTCTGTAGTGATGCTTCTTTTGATTGTATCCTGTAGTTAATAGTTTCTTACGAGTCAATCAAGAGGCTCTACCTGCTTTCTTAGAGTTTTCGTTTACTTAATTTTTTCTTAATTGTTGTTGGTGTTCTTGGTTTTGCATGTAGTCCCTGGTGAAATTTCAAGTCCCTCAACCAGAAGATGGTTATAATAACTACGACAATGGTAGTCAAGATGAGAGCAGAAGTAGCCAAGGTAGGCCATTGTGTAATCTGTTTTTTAGTTTAATATCTTTTTATATGTTATTTTTCAGTTTAATCCATAGTTGGTTATTTCTATCTATCTAATCTGAAGCGAAAAATAGTAGTGGTGCTTTAAAGTCAGAGGATTGAGTATATACATCAATACATTTTCTTGTAAGTGTTTGCTTTGATAATTTATTTGGGCTCTGGCCTTTCAGGTCATGGATTGGACTATTCTAATGGGGCTATTGATGGGTCTAAGCGGCGGAAGAAGCGTGCAGCTGAGCCCTCAATGAGGAGAGATTTTGACAGTAATGATGAAGATGATGAAGACTATGATAATCGAATAACCGAAGAGCACTACCGATCGATGCTTAGCGATCACGTTCAGAAGTATAGAAGGGTGCGGTTTAGGGAGTCTGCATCAAACTCGGGTTCAATCCGCATGGCAGTCCCATATCCTAAACGAAGTAATGGTGCGAAAGCAACAAGGCTCAGAAACGAGCCTTTCATTTCTGCGAAGGAGAGATCACTACGTGAGATGGAAGCCTCAGAAGACTATAATGAACGCGAGTTTGATGCAGAGTATTATGGTATTAGTAGGTTTTCTTCGACCCTTGATAATGCTTATTTGGATATCGGGGAGGGAATTTCATATCGGATTCCTCCGACTTATGATAAGATTGCTGCTTCCCTCAAGTTGCCAAGCTTTTCTGATATTCGTGTGGAGGAATACTATTTAAAGGGCACTTTAGACTTGCGGACTCTGGCAGAGATGATCGCTTCTGATCAAAGATTTGAGGCGCAGAATCGAGGTGGTTTATGTGAACCTCAGCCCCAGTATGAATCACTTCAGGCCAGGTTGAAGGGTCTTTCAAATCAGAAGTTCACTCTGCAAATTTGCGATATTGGTTTGGATCCCTTCTCAATTCCTGAGGGAGCAGCTGGGAGGATAAGGAGGTCAATTATTTCTGAAAATGGTACATTGCAGGTCTATTATGTTAAAGTCTTGGAAAAGGGAGACACATATGAGGTCAGTATGAGTGAATGGTGTGTGTGGATCTCTGTCATTACCAATTCACCTGTCTCTTATCATATTTTAATCTTGTTTACAGATCATAGAGCGCAGCTTGCCAAAGAAACAAATAGCAAAAAAGGACCCTGCAGTAATTGAGAAAGAGGAGATGGAGAAGATTGGAAAAGTTTGGATTAATATTGTGAGAAAGGATATTCCTAGACATCACAGGATATTTACCAATTTTCATAGGAAACAGCTAGCAGATGCGAAGAGGTGTTCAGAGACCTGTCAAAGAGAGGTATGACATCAGTCCTCCTTATGGCGCACTAATTGAATTTTTTCTATTTTAAGTTTTGACAAATTTCTGCTTACAAAATGCAGGTAAAACTGAAAGTTAGCAGGTCACTTAAGTTGATGAGGAGTGCTGCAATACATACTAGAAAGCTAGCGAGAGACATGCTGATATTTTGGAAGAGAGTAGATAAGGAACAGGTATCCATCTCCTTCCTCAATTTACTCGCACGCTTGTCCTGCATTTTGATATGGTAATTTCATTTTGAATAGTTTTCTTATTCTTTTTCTGAATCACGTTCAGATAATTATGTTGTTTTCCATATATATATATATATATATTTTTAAATCTGAAGTTATTTTGCTTTAATGCTTAGGTAGATATATTTTTCTATCAACTGAAAGCTAATACTAAATTGTCTACATGTGTCATGCAAATCCAATCTACTCTCTTTAATGATTCCTGGATGTTTGGATATTAATCTCGTAGTCCTTGATGCTCAGCATTTTCATTTAATTCATCTGTAGAGCTTACACTTTCAGTTTGAATAAAAAAAGTTTTGGGCTTTAAAGTGAAGAAATCAAATACCTAATTACATTTGGTTCATGCATCAAGACTATAATTGCTATCTGTTTTGTCGATCTGATTATTGATTTTATTTAAACTATCTCTATTGTATTTATTTCCAGGCTGAACTCAGGAAGAAAGAAGAAAGGGATGCAGCTGAAGCTTTGAAACGTGAGGAAGAGCTTCGTGAAGCGAAGAGGCAGCAGCAGAGGCTCAACTTCCTGTTATCCCAAACTGAACTGTACAGTCATTTCATGCAGAACAAGCCGAATTTGCAATCTGCTGGAAATATTACTTTAGCAGATGGCAATTTAGTAGGACCAGAAGAAGGATCAGCCATTGCAGATGTTGAACCTGATGAAGAAGAAGATCCTGAGGAAGCCGAACTAAAGCAGGAAGCTTTAAGAGCTGCACAACATGCTGTGTCTGTGCAAAAGAAGAAAACAGATGAATTTGATAGTGAATGCCTGAAGCTGCGACAAGCTGCTGAATCGGCTATGCCAGTAGATGATTCAGCAACTGCAGGACCTACTAACATTGACCTACTAAACCCGTAAGTTTATTCGAAAAACCTATGCTCATTAATAATTGGTAAAATTTCATCTACTCTTTCAGTACATATATTTTCTCAGGTTCCCTCTTTAAAGTTGGAAACATCTTAAATATGATGAGTAGATATACTTTTGCAGGTGCCCTTGTATATGTATAGCCTTAGAAACATGATAAGTTCTCCTGAATGCACTTGTAATTTTTATAAATCCCCTCCAATAGTGCATTTTTGAGATTTATTATCTTTTAGAGGCATCTGGTGATATTCCAAATTTCTGATTGGTATACATGATATTTTGATGTTTTTGAGGTCATGATTGAAAATTTCATATAATAACTAGAGGAAGTTCATGGCGATTTTTTTCACTTGAAATTATGCATGTTTTAATTTTGGTGTTTCTATACTTTTCAGTTCTACGATGCCTGTAACATCGTCCGTGCAGACGCCGGAGTTATTTAAAGGAAGATTAAAAGAATATCAACTGAAGGGATTGCAGTGGCTTGTTAATTGTTATGAACAGGTAAGTTTTGTAATATGTTGTGTTTCTTTTGGTTACTGTTCTATGCGTGCAGTTTCTCCTTGGTTGTTTTTTTATCTAGAAAGAGGTTCTTGTGGGTGGGCGGGGGTTGCGGTGCCCAGGTTGGAAATGGATTTGACTATACATCACAAACTTAAGTCTGTTATCGCATGCTAATGGCTCTCAATAGGATTTGGCAGTGCTGAAAACATCTTGGCCCTTCTTTGTTGCCTCACTATATAAAGAAATTGAATGCTTCTTTTGTAACTTTTGATTGCCATTTCTGTTTTCTTGTTCTAATCTTTGAGTCAAATTAACAAATTGCAGGGTTTAAATGGTATCCTTGCTGACGAAATGGGACTTGGAAAGACTATCCAGGCTATGGCATTCTTGGCCCATTTGGCTGAGGTAGGTGATTTAACGTTGGTAAATTACTGCTGTAGATACATACTGAATTCCTGATTCTCTTTTTGGGCTTTCATGTCTGACATGGTGGAGCCATTTTACTTGCTTTTTACTGCAAAGTTGTATTTGCTTTTGATGTTCTTCCTCCACTTTCACACGATATCATGTGTGTAATTTGATTCAGGCTGTAAAATTAGGATCGCCTTTTCCCTGATACAGCTTGGTATTTAAACTCACCAAAAATTTATTCATTTGTATGATCTGTCTCCCTTAATTTCTTTTAATAGGAGAAGAATATATGGGGGCCTTTTCTAGTGGTTGCTCCTGCATCTGTTCTGAACAACTGGGTAGATGAAATCGGTCGATTCTGCCCTGATCTGAAAGCACTTCCTTATTGGGGCGGACTTCAAGAAAGGACGATTCTCAGAAAAAATATCAATCCAAAGCGCCTCTATAGAAGGTAAACTGTGAAAAGTTGCAACATATACTCTGTTTTAATGCATATGCTTTTGTTTCAGGGTTCGACTTTTGATTTCTTCCCTCCATTTTCTTATTGCACTATTTTATTTTTATTGAATATCAGGGAGGCGGGATTCCACATACTTATTACCAGCTACCAGTTGCTTGTAACAGATGAAAAGTATTTAAGGCGTGTAAAATGGCAATATATGGTATTAGATGAAGCCCAAGCTATCAAAAGCGCAAACAGGTAACTGCTGCTATTCTTCTTCTAGTTTTTACTGGATACTTTGGCAGAAGTTTTAATGTTGAAGTATGAATCTGGTCTACACTTGTGGTTTGCTTGAATGGTATACTGCTGCTATCTGGAATTTATTTCCAAGTTTCTAAGTACTCACACGTTCATAGTTTCCACAGTTTCTATGTACTAATACATTCACTGAAGTGTGAATTTTTCCAGTAACAACTTCCACTTCTTTCTTTTGCAGTATTCGATGGAAGACATTGCTCAGCTTTAATTGTAGGAATCGCTTGCTTCTAACCGGGACACCAATACAAAATAATATGGCAGAGTTATGGGCCCTTCTTCATTTCATCATGCCCACTTTATTTGACAGCCATGAACAGTTCAATGAGTGGTTTTCTAAGGGGTATTACTTATGAAACATTAAGCTTTTTCTTTTTCTTCTTTTAATTTCTTCAACTGTTTGATTTTCTTTATCTCTTGCTCATATATTTTGTTTGTGTTTGCTAGCATTGAAAGTCACGCAGAACATGGAGGTACATTGAATGAGCATCAGCTTAATAGACTTGTAAGTAAAATTGTCAAGTATGAGAAGAATTTGCTTTTCTACTGAAGAACCTGTCGATCACTTCATTCCTGTTGAATCTGCATTTAACATTTTTAGGCAAATGTGGTCAAGAAAATAAATGCAGAGGTTGATGATGGAAGTAGTCATAACATGCTGTACATATGAATCAAATATGTAGGCTGCCTCATATTTTTGTCACTCTTAGATATGAAATTAACTTGGAACCTTACGAGAGTGTGGTATCTATATTGGCGCGCTGACTTATAATATTTCCTGTTATTTTTGTCCTCAAACACTTTTTTTTTTTATATTCTATTAATAAAACAGGATAGAATATTATCTGTTATTCTCTTCACAGTTTATTATTTGCTCATAAATTTTTGTTTCTTTCCCCAAACAGCATGCTGTGTTAAAGCCGTTTATGTTACGGCGGGTCAAGAAAGATGTGATTTCGGAAATGACCGGGAAGACAGAGGTGATAGTGCACTGTAAATTAAGTTCTCGTCAGCAACTTTTGTATCAAGCTATAAAAAATAAGATATCACTTGCTGAGCTTCTTGATTCCAGTCGAGGCCGTTGGAATGAGAAGAAGTTACTCAACTTGATGAATATAGTTATACAGTTACGAAAGGTACTTTATTTATCCTTTTACTGTTCCCAGTTTTCAATTATATTATAGACTTAGTTCTCATAGTAAGAATAAATGGCTTGTACTCAGTTTTTTCTGTGTTACTGTTCTGCTTTAAGTAATTTCCTCCTTTCCAATTAATGGTAGGTGTGCAACCATCCAGAGTTATTTGAGCGCAATGAGGGAAGGACGTATTTTTACTTTGCAGATGTCCAATATCCTCCTCTTCCTTCATTTGGGGAGCTAGAGGATATATATTATGCAGGGGAGTGTAATCCTATAACATATAAGGTGCTTTCTAGTACTCATGGATTTGTCTAATATTTCGGTACTTTCTCTCTAAGTGGATGTCTCTTTCCTCTATTTTCTTCATTTATTAAAATGGCATTACTTTTCTATTTTCAGGTGCCAAAGCTGGTCCATCAAGAGGTCATCCGTAACACAGAATTGCCTTGTTCAGTTTCTGGCCATGGACTCCAGCAAGAATATTTCAATAAACTTTTTAATATATTTTCAACCAACAACATCCATCAGTCGGCATTGGCACAATCTGGGTCATTTGGGTTTACTCGTTTGATGAATTTATCCCCTGGGGAGGCTTCATTTTTGGCAAATAGTTCTTTGCTTGAGAAGTTATCATTTTTTGCATTGAGGTGGGATAAACAATTCATTGATGAGATTTTAGACATATTCCTGGAATCTGAAAATGATGATTTTCTTCACTACAATAACCTAAACAAAGGGAAGGTTCGGGCTGTTGCACGAATGCTACTATTGCCGACAAAATTTGAGCCAAGCTTCTTCAGAGACAAGCTTGCGACTGGTCCGTGTGATGCACCATTCGAAGCATTAGTTTGTTCTCATCAGGATAGGTTCATAGCCAACATCAGGTTTCTACGCGCGACACATGCCTTCATTCCACAAGTTAGAGCTCCGCCGGTAAGCCATTTTCATTTCATTTTTCATTTCACTTCATTGCGTCTTTAATGCTTATAGCTTGTTTGTCTTGCTTCATGTGCTGTTCTTGTGCATTTTGCTCTAAACTATTTTAATGTTAATTTGGCAGGTAAATGCTCACTGTTCTGATAGGAGCTTTGCCTATCAAAGGGTTGAAGAACTACACCATCCTTTTACTAAAAAGCTGCTGCTTGGATTTTCTCGGACGTCCAAGTTTAATGGTCCAAGAAAACCTGTTGGTACTCATCATTTGATACAAGAAGTGCACAGAGATTTGCCTATTCCCCAGCCCATTCTGGAACTGCCATATAAGATTTTCGGGTCTTCTCTGCCCATGCAAAGTTTTGATCTTGCTAGAATGCTTACTGTAAGTCGATGTCCTCTTCTTTTGGTTTATGTGGCCATTTTGGACAACAAACTCAACATAGAAGTCCATTTCTTCTTGGTGATAAAGCCATTTCTTGCTAGTGTTTTAACGTCCCAACTAACTTCTTAAGGAACTTGATTGGCTTTTAACCATGTAACCTAAAATAATAAAGCCCAATTTGCTTACATTAGTATGCTAGTTCTATATATAAACCATACTTTTTCCCTGCACAGTAATTTATTGCCATTTTAAGCACCAAGTTGTGGTTACGAATCTGCATTGTTCTTGGTGTAGGATTCTGGGAAGCTCCATACACTTGATATATTGCTGAAACGTCTTCGGGCTGAAAATCATCGGGTACTTCTGTTCGTGCAGATGACAAAAATGATGGATATCATTGAGGTATTTCTCATTCCTTATCTTAATGCCAGTGGTAGACTTTAATGCTTACACCTCAGGGCAAATAAAGTTTGCCCTGTTTCTATCTAGTATGTCGCTTGCATGAGTAAACTAAAGCCTTTGGCGACCTTGACATTGACCATAATACCACACATAGTAAAGCTTTTGAAATTACTCTCCTCATTCTAGCTTTAACATAGTGTGGCACATCATTCCTCCATCTGTAAAATTACTTCATGTTACCTCGTTATTATGTATCAACCAGACATGGGTGAGCACTAATTGTAATCATAATGCAGGACTATATGAACTACAGGAAATACAAATACTTAAGGCTTGATGGATCATCGTCTATCATGTCACGTCGTGACATGGTTAGAGACTTCCAGTGCCGGTAGGCATTCTCTATTTCTCTAATGCATATTTACATTAGGATCTCTGATAATTATAGATGGATAGCCCTGATGCTGTATGTCTGAGGTTTGACTTGGTATTTCTCTCCTGTGGCAGGAATGACATATTTGTGTTCGTGCTGAGCACCAGAGCGGGAGGACTTGGTATAAATTTAACAGCTGCTGACACAGTCATATTTTACGAAAGCGATTGGAATCCAACCTTGGATCTGCAGGCGATGGATAGAGCACACCGATTAGGTCAGACAAAAGAGGTTAGTAAAATCAGCATTAACTTGTCTATGTTAATCACATGAATACTTGAATTCTTCATTTTTGAGGGTTTTATGCAGTGAAATTAATGAGCCATGTAATATGTACAAAAAGATTTATATCCTTTGATTACTGATTTCCTGTTGTGATATGTGCGTGCACGTGTACTTATTTGTCTTGTGCTATCGGCTATTTAAAGACATTACTGTGGCCAACTGATTGTATCGAAAAGAAAGGTCAGATGTGCCGTGTGTTGTGCAAGAGAACAGACTTAAGATGTTACTGGGTTTTGATAACCTTGTTATGCTGTAAAATTTGTTAATTAGACTCTGCATCTCATTGATGACTCCTCTTAACACACATTAAATGCAAGTAATGGAGGAACCTTAAGAGAGTGGAAGTGCACAAATTTGATTTATTTGTCTGTCTTTGGTGGGAGAAGGTATTTAAATTTGAAGAATTATGGAACCATAACCCTTCATCTATATGTAAGGAACTTTTGGTCAATTCCAATATCTAATAATTCAAATTACAGATTGTGGAATTGTCCTCTTAGGCCTATGTTTTGAATACATGGAGGATAAAAAAAGCAGTCTTAATTATAGAAAAATTTGGAAATCTCTCTTAACAGATTGGCTTATACCGGAGCTATAGCATCTGCACTAAAAGATGCATTTGGTCAATTCTAATATCTAATTATTCAAATAACAGATTGTGGAATTGTCCTCTTAGGTCTATGTTTTGAATACATGGAGGATAAAAAAAGCAGTCTTAATTATAGAAAAATTTGGAAATCTCACTTAAGAGTTCCCTGCAAAGCTATTGTCTTTCTTCGGATATCTAAAACTTGAGCATTCGACTTATTAAAATGTTCTTACTGCTTTGCTGAACAATCTGTCGGTCTGTCCCTATCTCTCTGTGTATGCTTTTGATTTTCTTTGTTCTGCTGTATAGGTCACTGTGTATAGATTGATCTGCAAAGAAACAGTTGAAGAAAAGATTCTGCAGAGGGCAAGCCAGAAAAACACTGTGCAACAGCTTGTCATGACAGGCGGGCATGTTCAGGGAGATCTCTTGAAACCAGAGGATGTTGTCTCTTTACTTCTCGATGATGCCCAATTGGAGCAAAATTTTAGAGAAGTTCCTTTGCAGGTGCGCTCTCTCTTTTATCTACTCTTTTGTACTGTTACTTGACGATGTTCGAAACCTGTGAAGTCGTGAACGAAGCTTGCTTTGTTCTGTTTAATTGACTATTGCATTATTAGAGAAGCAATCTGCTTGGGAAGTACTCTGTAGGATAAATATTTCTGCTAGGGTGGCACATTTCCGCTTCAGAAATGATCATTAGTATCTTTTGTTTTTTTGCCATTTTTCCCCTCTTATTAGGCTAAGGATCGTCAGAAGAAAAAACGACCAGTGAAGGGCATAAGGGTTGATGAAGAGGGAGATGTGACATTTGAGGAGGTCAATTCAGAGAATGTCAATTCAGAGAACGTCAATTCAGAGAACGTCAATTCAGAGAATGCAGACCAAGAGACCGGTGTCAACAAAAAGGTATTTGGAATGCCACTCTTTTTTTCTCTATGCAGTTTCTCATTAACCTACAACATGGACCTGAGAATACTTGGTTTAGATAGCAACTGAAGTATCGGCTTTGTGAGTTATACGAGATGATTAGCTGTGGTAATTCAAGAAATATAGGCGATAATAGTGCAAAGGTTTCCTTAAATTTTACTTTTTCTATCTTTCATTGGTTATATGGAGGCATGATGCCTTCTATATGCACGCCCTGGAAAAATGAAATTCAAAGGTTTCATTAAATCGGGCCTTTTGTTCTAAGTTATAACTTATAGCTGATTCTTAATTTTCCATTCATTTATTTGTATTGAGAACCATCCACCTGAGAAACAGTTGAACACCAACAAAAAATAGTAAGGAAGAGATGTATACTTCAAGGCAATAATTATTCATATTAGAATTTTTTATTAATTTTGGAAAATGAAATTTAGGTGGTATAGTATACTTATCTGTGTCGCATTTAATATTTGATACTAACAATCTCTTGCACAAAACAATCACCCTCATGCTATCTCTTGATCTAATGTTTAATATTGCGGCTCACTTTGTGATCTTCGTCCAGAGAAAATCAAACTCCCAGAAGCAAGCTGCAAAGTCACGAAATTCTCAAAAAGCAGACAAGGATGCGGATCTTTCCATGGAGATTGATGAACCTAGCCCATTTGGATATGATGAGGATCAAATCACCCAACAAAGGCCGAAGAGACCCAAGAGGCCTACCAAGAGCATTAATGAGGACATTGAGCCTGCAATTGGTTCTAGTTCTGCAACACCTACAGTGGAACCAGCTGATGATTATTCATCTCCGCACGATTACAGCACCCCCGATCCTACAGCTGGGATTCAGCGAAGCATGAGAGCCTACGCTCATTCACCAATGACATAGTATCTCACTATGGCGGCAAAGCGAAAACATAAAATAATATAACGGCTATTTGTTAATGCATAAAGACGGCAGTGGGGTTTGGAAAAACTAGATCACATAAGCCTGCCACATCAGCATTATGGGCTTTGAAGAAGCAGTGTGCTTATCTGCATGGATAGTGGTGATGGAGAAGTGATTAGCACCGCCTTGTGTGGTGGTCTGCGGACGTACAAACCAAAGATTGTATACGGTCGATATGTTTAGAACTCGTATATGCTTGAACTGAAAGATCTCACTTGTAATTTTAGCAATATTCTAACATTTTTTTTAGTTTTACTATAAGAGAAGGTTACTCTCCTGTGCCGGAGGCTATTGGTGTATGGGGATGGTGAAAATGCCTGAGGCCTTTTCTGTAAATAAGCACTTTGTCGCGATTATAGTATATTGGGAAAATTAGGAAGCTTAGCTAATGTAGAGGTGACTTTTAGCTCTATGATTGTGAAGTGCAGTTTTCTCAGTAGAAACTGATGGTAACTGGAAAGTTTGACTCATTAATACTCATTGATTAATGGAATAATAGGTACGGGTAGTGTGATCATCATGTACATCTGGTTTGGTACTTTTATCGATCATATTGATCCTCTGCGGTTTTTTTTTTACTTTCAGAGCTTGAATGATCATCGTGAACTCTTATTTCTCAACACATTGAAGGTGGATCCTTAAAATGCTACTAAGATGGATGAATTGGAAACTTATTTCATATCCGTTGAAGTTCTTAATAAATGGCTGAGTGATTGAGATGGGCGCGTGTGGGCGGAATTTACTAGTGCATTCGAGAAATTATGTCATCATATCTCCAGGAGGAACTGGTACGGGGAAGGATTTGATACTACTAAATTTTGTTGGGTTAGTTGTAAATAGATTAGTCTCGTCTCACGTGCGCTGCACATGGGAGTCATTTCAAAATGTGCGGATAGATATTTAGACACAGCCCATTACCGATATCTCTAATTTTTGATTCTGCTTCAATCTAACTACAAGGAAGAAACAAAAAAGGAAAAAAAAAAAAAATTCGCCGCCGCCGCGAGCGTGCACTCGAGGTGGTGGTCTCCGCCATGAGACGTCTCAAACCCTTCTCGATCTACTCCGCGCTTCTCCGCGCGATTCGTCTCCCCCGCGCCGGTTCGCGGCGCTCGCTCTCCTCCCCACTTTTCCTACCCCCACAGGTGATTTCTTTTTTTTTTTTCCTTTTTTTTTTTAAAAAAGAAATCCTATTTCAATCTCATTTTTGATTCCTCCTCTATTAACTACTGTCGCCTTTTTGGTACAATTCTATCCTTCATAAGATCTGCTAAGAATGCTGAGATTTACTGTCGCCTTTTCGTTTCCTTCCAACAGCAGCAATCGTAGCAAATCGTTCGACAATTAGAAAATTGCCCGAAGTTTTTGCTGTAGCTGAAAGCAGAAACGAGATTTTAGCCTCTTATTTATGTTGAATGAATTTTTTTAAAAAAATCTGTAGGACATATATTTATATGGACTTCAATCTTTTTTTTTTTTTCTTTTTTTTTTGCCCTTCATTGTAAATTTCGGCTTGCAAAAATTTTGTAGTGCTAACATTAAATCTTTTCTCACTTTTTTTTTTTTTGTGGGTTAATTAGATTGGAAAAAGAGACACTGCTTATTTATTTGGGACGAAGAGCCGATACCTATCATCAACAGGTATCACATTATACTTCCATTTTTGCTTCGAAAATTTATAGGCATCTTTATTTATGTTTTTTTAGTTACTATAATTTATTTTTCATCCATTTTGGTCTCTAGAGTGTATAACCTTCGATTTGTCTAGTATATTCCTACGGTTAAAAATTCAATATTTTAGGGAGCAGGATAGAGAATCAGATACAGTAGTAATTCTTTTATTCTTTTTTTTTTTTATATTAAATGGAACATTTGATCCGTAGTCGTTTGAGAAAACAATGCGCGGCTTATGATGCTAAGGACCAGACAAAGACAGGAATGGAGATATCAGAGCTAGTCTGATAATATACCAACATTTTCTTTTCGTATGCTTGATATATTTGCAGAGGGAAGTCCAAAAGATTGTTTCAAATTTTATTATTGCGTGAATTTTATTCAATATATGAAACGGAATCTATCATCAATGATAACTCAGGGCTTGTCCAGTAAGATATCATATAATCTTACCTCATTCAGTTGCTCTTTTTTTTTTTTTTTTTTTTTTTTGGGTAATCCTACTCACTAAGATACATTTTCTTTTTTGCAGTTGAAACACTATTGGAATACGAAAGAGATGAGCCGTTGGATGATGGGAAGGTGGTCGAGAAGGAGTCGATACTTAATCTCGCACTTTCTCAACTTGCTGGTGATTTTGATAGAGAGTCTAATTTGACGTTGAACCGTTTCTTCTGTACCCGGCATGCGTCGGTCATTTCCACGGGCTCTTTAAAACTTGATCTCGCTCTCGGCATTGGAGGATTACCGAGGGTAATTATGCTATACAATGCTTTTTTTTGACAATGCTTTTGGAGTATATTAAATTCGTTTGTTTTCATATTGTGGGATTATTTTCTTTTTTGAACACCATACAGAGGTTTGCACTAATATGGTTTATAGATTTATAATTTGAACCAAAAACTGGTTTCTGAACTAGTGTTTTTCAGACCCAACTGAATTGAACTGCTTGTACTTCCTAGACTGAGCCTGCGAATGATATGCTTACTTAGAATATGATTTTGTAAACAACTAACACAATTATGAAGGTAAACAATCTATTAGAGTACTAGTTACTTTCTTGGACGGAATTTCAAATTTCTTGCTTCTAAAAAAATCTGTACCTCTTTTTTTTCCCACCTATTTAACAGGTTGAGTATTTTTGAACTAATTCTACCTTCTTTTAGCATTCATAGTCTTCTTTTAGAGTTGGAATTATATATTTATTGATTTTTGGAAAATAACTCTTCCCCCTTTAAGCTCATATTTATAGTTATAGTATTTGCAATGTAGTGCAGGGGAGAATTGTTGAAATTTTTGGGAAGGAGGCATCTGGGAAGACAACACTGGCTCTTCATATCGTCAAGGAAGCTCAAAAAATTGGAGGTTTCTATTTCTTTGAGCTTATTCTCTTTCTACTATTGATAATTCTTGCCTTTTAACTTGGGGCACTCCCATGGATGCTTGAGACCATAAATTGATAAGGATAATTATGCTCTTCAGTTCGATTTATCGCATCAAGGAAGCTAAGGAATTGGTTGTTTGTACACCTTCGTAACGTTTCCTGCTGCTGCCTAGGCACATAGGCAGGATTATCAATAAACGATATATGGCTAGACACTCTTTAAACCACCTAACTCATTAATATCAACTTCACGAAGAAAAAGACTTGAAGTGGTTATGGCAAGCAGTGAATGCTGAAAATATGAAGAAATGATCAGCATTATGACTTGTTTTGGGTTTTACACCTCTTGTTCCTTTGATTGGTATCATAAACTTCACTTTTAATAACAGTTTGATATATTTTTTTTGGATATTAAAATTTTTTCTTGTTTTTGCAGGTTATTGTGCTTATTTCGATGTAGAAAATGCATTGAATCCTTCATTTGCAGAATCCATGGGCATAAACACTGGAAATCTCCTTATTGCACGTCCTAACTGTGCCGAAAATTCCTTGAGCATAGTGAACACTCTGGTTAATAGTGGATCAGTTGATGTCATTGTTGTAGACAGTGTATGTGTATCTTTGTTTCCTAATATTTCTTTGCTATTTACTTTTTAGCTCATTATTTTTCTGGCTTTTTTTTTGTGTGTGCGCGTGTCATGCATTGGTTATTAATAGCTCCTTCAATGTAATGCATAATGTTTTATGGTAGTACATGGGAAAATTGTATAGCTTTATGAATAGATGCCTATTAGGTTTTTTTTTTTTTTTTTTCTCTGACATTAAAAAAGTAACAAGTTTTACTTTTGAAAGATTTGGATAACAAGAAAAACGACTTTCTCAGAAATTTTTTTAAGCTTGTGTATTATGTAATGCTATTTTCTGGTCGATACATCTTTTTCGAGTTAGCCGATATCCTCTTAACATAGATTTCATATCTTAGATTGCTTTTCGATCTACTGCAGGTGGCAGCACTTGTTCCAAAATGTGAGCTTGATGGCATTGTAGATCTGAATTCTGAGGATGTACAGGCGCGGTTGATGACTCAAGCACTTAGAAAAATTCATGATTCGCTAAGCCGATCACAAACCCTTGTAATTTTTGTGAATCAGGTAAGATATAAGGATTCTTCCACAATTTATTATTTTTAATATTTCCAATTATTTTTAGATCCTTAGTTCAAGACTACTATTAGGCAATTATGCTAGTCGGTTGGGTATGCCAGAAAATGCCACTTGACTAATACAAGTGCTTACTGAAATTCAGAAAAAGGAAACTATTTACTTCTTTTCTCATAGGAGATAGACTTTTGTGAAAAGTATGTTGATTTTGTTACAATGATCATTTATTCGCTGATGCTTCTGCAATATATCTCAATTTAAATCTACATGTATTAATATGTAGGTCAGAGCAAATTTAAGATCAAATCAAAGCCTCGGGGAGAAAAGTGAAGTCGCTTGTGGTGGGAATGCTTTGAAGTTCTATGCAGCAATTCGAATGAGGATTTCAAGAAAGGGCTTGCTGCAAAACGAAGATAAGGTATCCATGTTAATTTTTTTTTTTCTTTTTCTAGCTTAGATTACTCTCTCTGCTGAATAAATTTTCTTATGAGCTTTTATAGGTTGTCCTGACAATTTAAAATAAAATTTCTGGAAAGAATAGAAAAAGTTGGTTTCCGATGTAAACAAAAGAAAATAAGCTTGGTTAGATGAGCAGCTCATTGGTTAAAGCTTTGGATTTTTGAACTAGCACTTATGCCAGCAGGAACACATTTCACACTACGTATATTTATTTTCATGTTTTTCAAGTGATATTCTTGAAATCATCACTAATCCTAAAGTTTTGTTTTCCATCTTGTGATCATAGATAACTGGCGTCGGCATTTCGGTGCAAATTGTGAAAAACAAACTAGCTCCTTCGATGAAGAAAGCTACTTTAGATATCCAATTTGGCAAGGGGATTTGCCACGAAGCCGAGATTCTGCAGATGGCTTCTTTGCATGGAATTATATTGAGAGAAGAAAATGGATACTGGATAAAAGGGACGTTCCTCAAAGATCAAGCAGAGGCCGAACATTTCCTATCCGAGAATAGCGCTTTAGCAGATGAGCTTGTTAATAACTTACGGAGTCAGTTGTTTGAGATGCCAGAATATGGTGCCTGAGACAGATCATAAACCGATTCTTTTTTTAGTAGGATATGAACATTACATAACATCTGTTGCTCTAACTCACATTTGGATTTGCAAGAAGAGATCTCACAGCAGCATGCAGCTGTGATTGTTCACGAGTGCCATAACACTGATTCTTTGCACCATCTAGTTCGTTCGTGTGAAGTAGAAGTTTCTCCCACTTGGAAGTGGGAACTGAGGGAGAAGGCTATGCTGATATTTCGCTATAGCGGTATCTCTTCACGAAGGTAATTATTGTGTGTAATTTCTGTGTTGTCCTGTATATTATTTTATGTACTTCATGATCAATGTAACAGTATGAATGTTCTGTTAATTGTCAAGCCATCGTAGGGTGGTGGTGGTGGTGGTATTGGTTTTGTGTGTGTATGTGTGTGTGTAATTCTGAATGTTTACTGCATATGATTTGACCTTAATCACAGCATGTCGAGGCATTTATTCTTCTACATGGATTTTGTCCTTCCACATGATGAGAATCGATTGCGCTTGATGTGTTTAGTGAAGTAACATTAAAACTATTTTAAATGAGAACTATACATATAATATGGGGTTACTATATGTTTATTGGTTGGTGGTGATAACAGTATGAATCTAAAGGCCCAAAAGTTGAGAATTAATTGTTGCTTCCAAAACATTTCTGTGTCTCTCTCTATATATAAAATTAGCCTATTACTTATCAAAGAAATGATCATTATGCAGAACGAAAACAAGGAATTGTTGGGACTCTTGTTGAAGCAATCCTTCCTTCTCCATTAACTTGTTGAAGCAATCCTTCCTTTTTGTCGGCATCTTAGGTGGTGATTTGGTTGGTCAGAAACGAAACGATCTTTCGTCAAGCCAATACTAATTATCTTAGGTGGTAATTTGGGTGGTCAGAAACAAAGCAATCTTTCGTTAAGTCAATACTAATTCTTTGTGCATTGTAAGATGAGTTAATAGAGATGTGTCTCCGTCGAAGGATGTGACGTGAGGGCAGAGACGTTTTGTTTTGTTTTTTTGTTTTTTTTTGCTTTGCTCGAGTTTCTACTGTCTCATCCTTGTCGTCTAATTCATTTATGTATTGAATGTAGTAGGTAGCGTGCTACTTTTTTTCTCAAGAAAAAAAAAAAAAAAAAAGTTATTGGTGTGCAACTGGTACAATACGAAATACTGCCAGTTTTCTCGGCACACATCTTATAATTTTCTTTGTTCCAAAGCAAAACAAATGTGCTATTCCATCATTTATCTAAGACTAACCCTATTAATTTGAAGATTAATGGCTTGTTCAAGTAATTATTAACTTTTTTTTTTCCCATTGACCGTGCTTCATGATCTACGAAACCTTCTTCCACGCAAGTAGTGATTTGTTCTGCGCTTGATGTATACCCGTATCATGTATCACGAGTGGGTCGACGTATACTGTAAGATGCATCAACTTCTCAGAAAATGAGTAGTAACTACGTCCACCAAGTCAATATTTAATTATTTGTTGTCAATAACATATATAGCAGCATCGTTTTATACTGGTTAGATTAAGTGAAAATGATGAGTGTCTATTTATTCTTTTTGTTTTCTTTTAATTTCCACTGGTGTTCTAATAGCCCTTGACCAATTGAATATGCTAAAATAGATTCACATATGGGAATATGCTAATGGGAATATGCTAATAACATAACATGGATCATAATTTTATATGAATAAAATGGATAACATGCTATTTTTTTTTCTTAAAATAAACAAATCACAATCCTAACCTGTGCTATATAATATGTAAGGATATATTTATTCTACTATAACGCCGTATGATCGTAGATATTTAGAAGAATCATTATGTTATAGTAGCTAGTCTCGTAATTAAGAAAATTCTTTTTACAACACAAGTAGAAATGCTGAATTAGAATTTTTATATTTTTGAACCTCGATTTTTTATTTTTTTAACATTATTGTAGCAGAAGAGTTGAGCATTTTTATCTATTAAACACTTTACTGAAGGTGGTTGTTGAAGTCCAGTCAAACAAACAATAAGAGTATGTTTAGATGTTAGAACAAATTATTCAATAACAAATAGTGCAATATAAGAGTTTTCTTTATAATTGCAACCTAAAAGGGTTTGATTTTACCTTTTTGCATGGGTTTGATTTAGTCGTATTTTATTTGAATAATATATTTTGTCCGGAAGATGATTTATTTTATTCTCAAAATTAAGCTAAAATAATTATTTTTTTTAACGCTTAATGATCAAACTCTTATTTTACCTAGCTAATACTAAAAACTTAATTTTTGATGAAATAAATTAGTTGCGTCCAACGGGATATTTATTTATACATCTGAACAGGGCAACAGAGGCATTATATATGAATGGAATATTACTTTTGCAATGGAAATTAAACTTAATTCATAGCTATTATTCTTCCAAACGCGCGTAAATCATGGAGCGTTAATAGAAGACAAATTAAATTAGTCCAAGATGATTATTTAGATATCACATAGAAACAAAATCTGTATGGAAAAAAGCAATTAAAAGAGCACAAGAAATTCTATACGTAGGTTTGAGGAAAATAAAGACAGTTTTAGATGAATTTTCATAGGTCTTTGATTGCAATTTCCAAAATGACCGGTAGAGTTCAAATGATTCGCCTTGGCAGAAGGGGTACGTACGTAGAATTTCATTTTTTTTTTAAAAAAAAAGCAGGAGAATGGTAGTTGAGCATTTCTATTGGGTGGAGAGATCGATTGACCAAATGATATGTAGGAATCAGTGTAGAGAGTATGCGAAACTCTATATAAATGGGTCAGTAGGTGTACATGTAAAGCACATCTAAGTTTTTAACTTACTAATTTTGTTAAGAGTCTCTCTTTATGGCAAAGCGAATTAGTGTTCAAGTTTTCAATATGGTTAATGCAGCTGCATTGTTGCTCCTTGGAGTTCTCGTGGCCATCCCAACAAGTCTCTCTCTCTCTCTCTCTCTCTCTATATATATCTCTTTAATATAATGTGTGTTTTGAGATTTGTGCATGTGCATGCATTCTTGCATTAATGTCACCTTGATGTCACAGGTACTGCAATATGGGTGTTTTGTTTGGTGGGGGTTTTGAAAAAATATTATTTAAATATAATTATTTGGATAACTAAACTAAACACTTTTACTTAAGAGCTTTTGTCCATATTATATGTAACTTATTTAGCCCAATTATATATAATGGGTCAAACACATGTATGGGAATCTTATTTTACCTTTTTGTTAAAGACTGAAAGCTTTTTATTTGTAAATACTTTGCTAAACAAGAATTAAATAGCACTCATTTTTTCATGAATATAATTCTTTCGTTTTGGGCGTGACCATAGATAACTATCTTTTGGAGCATTAATGCAACGTGTGTGTGTGTGTATATATATATATATATATACTGCATTTTAAGAATTCATTTTATTATTATTATTATTTTTAATGCTTAACAACAAATTATAAACAGGGGTGTACGTACTTATCCGTGAACATGTTCGTGCATGCGAGTCAATTTATACACCAATCTATGCATGTACTAACACGTCAAACTAAAACGACTGGGTTTAATTCATATAAATAAATTGATTAGCTTATTTATTTATTTATTTAATTCAAGTCCATATTTTGAACTTACTCATGAAAAAAATTAAGTGTGAAATATAAAATATGAAATATAATTTCAGATAGTTTAAATTTTATAGTATTTTTTTTTTTTCTCAAATGAGTGAGGTGAATTCTAGTTTGATAGCTTTTCTTTTCATACTGTCCTATATTTGCTGAATTTGTTAATGGGGTCACGGAATTTAACAAGACTTTTTTTTTAAAAAAAAATTCTCGATGAGAAGAATAAATCTTAAAATTAACTTAATCATTCTCATATATTATGACCATATATACCAAGACCTTAATTTGAACGATTTGACCTTAATTTTTTTTTTTTTTTTTTCATTTTTAGGGTAACATTTGGAAAATTTAATGTAGAGATTTCTTTATGCTACTTAATTAAGATGCTGTATGTTTAAAAGCTACGAATTTTGAACTCAAAATTTTCTACTGTAATACTATAAATCAAATAATATAAAACAGTCATTCACCGTTAATCAAAGTTAAAAGTTCTATAAAAAAAAAAGAAAAGTATTTTAATATCATGAAACATATAACAAATTGATTACTGCAATTAATATTGTTTGCTCTTTCGGATGAAACAGATGAAATTACACATGGTTAGAAACATGAAACATGAAACATGAAACATGAATTTTGACCTTCTTCGATCGCTTGTTTTCAGCTGTGCAATCCATTGGTGTCTGCTACGGAACGAACGGAGACAACCTCCCCCAGCCGAGCTCCGTAGTGAGCCTGTACGAATCCAACGGCATCGGCGCGATGAGGATCTACGCCCCGGACACGGCCACTCTCCAGGCCCTGGGGGGTTCCAACATTCAGCTCATCCTCGACGTTCCCAACGACAGTCTGCAGTCCATCGCCTCCGATCAGTCCGCTGCCGCCGCCTGGGTCCAGTCCAACGTGCAAGCCTACACTTCTAGCGTCTCCTTCCGATACATCGCGGTCGGCAACGAGGTCATCCCCGGCGACCAGGCGCAGTACGTTCTCCCCGCCATGCAGAACATCTACAGCGCCTTATCGTCGGCCGGACTGAGCGGCCAGATCAAAGTCTCCACATCAGTCTCGCAAGGTGTTCTCGGAGCATCGTATCCTCCGTCGAGCGGCGCGTTCTCTTCCGACGCTGCGCCGACCCTGGGGCCCATCGTGCAGTTCCTCGCGAGCAACGGAGCTCCGTTGCTCGTGAACGTGTACCCGTATATCAGCTACGTGGGCAACCAAGGGAGCATCGATATCAACTACGCGCTGTTCACGTCGCCCGGGACGGTGGTGCAGGACGGGCAGTACAGCTACCAGAACCTCTTCGACGCGATCGTGGACGCGCTCTACGCGGCGCTGTCGGGGGTCGGGGGATCGAACGTCGACATCGTGGTGTCGGAGAGCGGGTGGCCTTCGGCAGGCGGCACCGCGGCCTCTGTCGGCAACGCGCAGACGTACAATCAGAATCTGATCAATCACGTCGGCAAGGGGACGCCGCGGAAGCCCGGGCCGATCGAGACCTACATATTTGCGATGTTCAATGAGGATCTGAAGTCCCCGGGAATCGAGCAGAACTGGGGACTGTTTTACCCCAGCGAGCAGCCTGTGTACTCGATCAACTTCAGTTAAATGGCGCACAGAGACGGAGAAATAAGAGCTATCTAGCTAGCTAGCTATACTCAATAATTCGAAAGATCTAGAAACAAAAATAAATTTATTGGACCAATTGATGCTTTACTATTATGTATTCGGAAAATTCATGTTATAATAAACTGAATGCATGCGAGAGAATAAATCTATCTTTTTTTTTTTTTTTTATTTAACCCGATAAATTTTTGATTTTACTGTAGTTGTTTGCAATAAGTAAAAACATACCGAATTTTATTTAATTCATTTGATTTAAACCAGTCAAACGATACTAGTTTTTTAAAATTAATAATTATAAATTTATTAAAATAATTATTTAAGTTAAATTTTAAAAGTCAAAATAAAATACATATATAGTAAATTACGTAATTTAAATCGAGAGCTATAAATAAGGATGAAAACGTGTGTGTTGATAATTAGTTGTGTGACTTTGATTGTTGAGATGATTATTACAACTCAACAACCATATTTAATTAAGTAATTAATAGCTCTGTTAGATAGAGCAGAAATTGTGAAATTCAATTGTATAAAATACCTTGTACTGCTGAGAATTAATATGCAATAAAACGATTCGCTCTTCTTTCCTTTCCACCTCCATCTCTTCTTTTGCACAGTGTGGAATATATGGTTATAAGCTTCTAAATTCCGAAGATTATGACACACGATTCCATAGTTTCTCTAAGTTGGAACAGCTTATTTTCTCGACCTTGCATGGTTCATTTTGTTGGGTCTAGTGGTTTCAAATTCATCTATTATTTTATTTGATTTATTTTGAATTTGATTTAATAATTAATGTAATGAGCTAATTGGTAATAGATTTTAAATTTTAATTGACCTATTAGTATATTGGGTTAAATGGGATTATAAGACAAATTTTATTAGATATAGTTTATATATAAATTTTTTTTTTTACTCATTAAAATTTCTTTTCATTTAAATAGAGAAGAACAACGCACGCAGAGAGAGAGTTGGTAAATTTTTATTATTATTATTTTTGTTATTTGATTCGAAATTTCAAGATTGATTGGAGAAATTTCAATAGTCATTTCGAAACAGAATTTGCAGAATCAAAAAAAATATAGTAATTTGTTTAATTCGATTTTTTTTGTATTCGTGGATGTAGTTCGGTTTGAATGAACCATATAAATCTTTTTGTATTATATTATAATTTTTTTTTTTAATAAACTTAGCTAGAAATGTGATTTATCATTTGTATTAGGAACAGTTGATAATTTATTAGTATTATTAATAATTTATTAGTATGAGCTTTGTTTATTATTGCGCTACACATTTTTTTTGAGAAAATGCAGCATGCTGCCGCTTCATTCAAAAGGGAAATGAACTCAGCTACACGATTGAGGCCACCCGGCCTCAAAAACAGGAAGGAAAAAGAGAAAGGTAAGGAAAAAAAACAGAGCGAAAAACAAAACGACGGGGCGATACCCCAGGCCTAGGTACAAAAACTGGACCATTGCGAGCGGCAAGACCTAATGTCGGCGAGGGTAGCGTCGAGGCTACGGCTTTTGTCGTCAAAGACCTTTCTGTTCCGATCAAGCCAGATCATCCACCAAGTGGTCGCGATAGTGACAAGTGTCCTTCTACCCCAAGCCCCCATTTTCTGTGAGCTAGTCTCCCACAGCGTGTTGACGTTCGGGCAGCTTCGGATCTCCGTTTTGTTAGGCAGTAGAGTCTCTAGCAGGGTGTTTGCGCTGGTGCAGGAGAGGAAGAGATGGTCTGCTGTTTCAACGGGGTCAAGGCACAAGGCGCAGCAAGTGGGACCGGGCCAATTAGTTTTTTGTAGGATGTCTCTGGTAAGTAGCCTCTTACGGAGTAGGAGCCAGACGAAGATTTTAACCTTTAGTGGCAGCTTAATGCTCCAGAGCTTGGTGAATCGGTTGTCGGCTTCCCCGCTGTCCTGTAGGAATTGGTACATTGACTTTACAGTGAATACCCCAGAGGTGGTCCATCGCCACAGGAACTCGTCCTTGTCATCGGTGGGGTACAGTTGCGGTGCGATCGATTTCAAGTCATGGATTTCGCCCTCGAGGTCGCTGGGGCCCCCCTCTACGCCCTCCAGTATTCTGGGCCAAAACCAACCGCTCTGATTAAAGCAGTCACTCACCCTGAGGTTTTTGTTGCTAGCCCGATCATAAATGCTCGGAAACTGAGTGGAGAGGGTCGAGTTCCCTGCCCAGATATCGGACCAGAAGTCGGTCCTGGGTCCATTTCCCACCGAGTGAGTCGTGGCGCACTTGAATAGTTCCCTGGTGCGGATCACGCTTCTCCACCAGTGGGAGTGAGGCGAGAAGGAGGATCCTTCGCTCAGCGGTTTTCTGCGGCGGTAATATAACGTCGTGATGATTGGCTCCCAAGGGGGCGCGCTCTTGGAGAGAAATCTCCACCACCACTTGACCAGCAGGCCGGTGTTGAAGCTTTCCAGGTTCAGGATGCCTAAGCCCCCGTCTTTTTTGCTTCTGCAGACCGTCTTCCAGCTGACGAGGCAGCTGCCCCCTGTAATAGACCTGGTTCCTTTCCAGAAAAAGGCTCGGCGAAGCGAGTCAATTCTTTTAGTGACCCAGGCAGGTGCTTTGAAGACCGAGAAGTAGTAGAGGGGTAGATTCGACAGCACCGAGTTGACTAGGGTGAGTCTTCCCCCGTAGGAGAGGAGTTTTGCTTGTCACCCGGAGATCCTTTGGTCGATTCTGGAGACTATGTGTTGCCAGTCTTCCTTCGGGATGCGTCCCTTTCGCAGTGGTAGTCCGAGGTATTTGAGCGGGAGCGAGCCTAGCTTGCAGTTTAAGATTGCTGCGAGTCGTTCGCCTTTAGAGTTTTCGTTGCCCAGGTAGAGAAGCTCCGACTTGGCCGTGTTGATTTTGAGTCCTGATGCCCATTCGTAGAGTAGCCATAATGAACGGAGGTTGCGGATCTGTCTGTCCTCGGCATGACAGAAGAAAAATGTGTCATCCGCAAATTGGATGAGCGAGATTTTAGAGTCCCGCGAAGGTCCCACCCCGGTGAGGAGATTATTCAGTATGGCTCTGTTAGTCATGCGCGCGAGGCCTTCGGCTACCAGTAGGTAGAGGAAGGGTGAGAGAGGGTCTCCCTGGCGAAGTCCCCTCTTCATTTTGAACCATTTAGTGGCGTTGCCGTTGACAAGGATGGCAAGTTTGCCGTTGACAGTGCACTGATCGATCCACTCACATCATTTCTGGTTAGCGCCAAGGCAGAGGAGCATGTGTTTGAGAAAGCTCCAGCTAACATTGTCGAAGGCCTTTTCGAAGTCCGCCTTGACTCCCACACAATCGATTTGTTTGCTGGCACCCCAGCTGATTAATTCACTGGCAGTGACGAAGGAGTCAAGGATAAATCTTCATTTGACAAAGGCCGACTGGGTCGGGAAGATGATCTTCCCCAGCTCGGTGTGGAGTCTGTTTGTGAGCACCTTCGAGATAATCTTCTGGACGCAGTTGAGAAGGCTGATGGGCTGGAAGTCGTTCGCCGAGCTTGCCCCTTCCGATTTGGGTATCAGGCAGATATGGGTATAGTCGATTGGGCCCGTGTCGAGAGTGCCCTCAAAAAGATCATCAAAGATTTTGAAGAGGTCGTCCTTGATGACGTCCCAGAATCTTTGGTAGAAAGCCATGCTGAAGCCGTCGGGCCCGGGCGCCTTATCCCCGGACAGTTGGAAGGTTGCTTTTTTGACTTCTTCGAGGGTGAAGGGGGAGGTGAGGTTAGCCAAGCTCAGCGCGGTGTTGTCAGGAAAGAGGTCACTCCAGTCCCCGCACGTGGTGGTGGATAGTTGGTCAGGCGCAAATCGGTTCTTGAACTTGTGATAGAAGTAGTCGCACTTATCCTTTTCCCTATCCAGCGTCACGCCCTCATCCTTGATGGTCCCGATCCGGTTGGCTCTGTGTCTACCGTTGGCCATCGCGTGGAAGAATTTGGTGTTTCCATCCCCTTCTTTTAGCCAGTGCTGCTTGGATCTGGTTCGCCATAGCACCTCCTCGTCCTCGATGATGGCTTTTAGTTGATTTCTGAGTTTGGTCCTCAGTGATTGTTCGAGAGGGGTCAGGCATTGGAGTTCCTCGAGGGAATCAAGCCTCTGGATTTCCTTCGCGGTTGCCCTCTTGGTTTTGCAGATGCTGTAGAAGTTAGTGGACCGCCACTCTTTGATGCGATTGCGACAGTGCCTGAGTTTAGCGGTGAAGGTGAGGATGCTCCCTTGCCTCCCCTGCTTGGCCTCGGTTTCTTGCCACCAGATCGGAACAAGCAAGACGAAATCGGCCCTGGTAAGCCAGACCTTTTCGAATCTGAAGGGGCAAGAGGTCCGGTTCGAAGGCAGCTTGAGGAGGAGGGGGGAGTGATCCGAGGTAATTCTGGGCAGCAACGAGACCGTGGATAGAGGGAAGGATAGGTCCCAGTCGGTTGAGATCAGGAAGCGGTCCAGTTTTGCAAGAGAGGGGGGGACTGCATGTTGGACCAAGTGAAGCTTTGGTTGAGGATTGGAAGATCTACCACTTCCAGTTCGCTGATCAGGTTGTTGAACATGGTCATAAGGCGCCTGCAGGAGCGGCGGCCCTGCCTCTCTGCCGCGGAGCGCGTAAGGTTGAAGTCCCCACAGATAGCCCAGGGGCCAAGGCAAACGGATTTAAGCGCGCCAAGCTCCCGGCAGAACTCGTCTTTTCCTTCCCAGGAGGGAGGTCCGTAGACATTGGAAAGGTAAAAGGAGGAGCCAGTAAGAGCGTGAGTCAAACGCAGCGTGAGAGAGCGGTCCCGCACAATGACCTCGGAGCAGGCGAAGTGCCTGGAGCTCCAGCAAGTGACGAGGCCACCCGAAGCCCCCGAGAAGGGCAAGAAGTGGCACTTATCGATACCCGGTCCAACGAGAGACAGAAGGAAGGAGCGCGAAAACGTGCTCACTTTTATTTCTTGAAAGCAAAAGATACAAGTCTTGAGGGTACAGACGACCGACTTGACCAAAGCTATTGCGCTACACATTTAAATACTGTTTTAGCCAGTATTTAGCTATGAATTAGCTGGTTTCTTCCACCCGAACAGTTGGTCTAAATGGATTAATTTGTGTTGAAGTTATTTGAATCACGAGGCGGCGACGTGTCGTATTATACATCAATTTCTTCTGAAAATGAAAGGGAACTTAATTAATTGATCTTGTCAATGTTTGTTCCAACGAGTTGCGCGACGTGGCTTTTATAATTGTTAGCTTAAGTGAAAATGATGGGTATGTATTGTTAATTAATTTCCTCTCCCTCTAGTTGTCTAAGAGGAATTGGACAAATTTCGCGTGCTAACGTAGATGTCCATGCTCAGATTATATTTATCCAACGTGCACGCGTTTGAAATTTCAATTGTGATTTGTATATAATTAATATTATATATGCAAGAACTCACCTGTAGATGGTCTTGTTGGATGATGTATAATTTAAATAGTACTTTGAAATTTCTACTGCATATTCTATCTGTACCATGAGTATAAGCAACAAAATAAAATTTGTGCTTTTAGATCTCCGAATCTTTCAATAAGCTTTTAGATTCAGAATCTCATTTCCAAATCTTCTTGCAGTCGAAATACTAAATTTATTTTTTTTTGAGAGAAAAAAATAATATACTATCCGTTTTATTTATTTTTTTAAAAAAATTTTATGAAGCTTTTAGATCTCAGAATCTCATTTTCAACTCTTTTTGAAACAAAAATATTAAATTTACTTTTTTTAGAAAAAAATAATAATATGTTATTCGCTTTGTTTCCATAGATAATTTTATTAGATAAAGTACAATAATTAATATTACCCAAGAACTAGTGCATAGATGGTCTTGTTGATGGAGTACAATTCAAATAATACTTTGAAATTTCTGCTACATATTCTATCTGTAGCACGAGTAGAAGCAACAAAATTAAAATATTCTATCTGTAACATGAATATAAGCAACAAATTTAAATTTGCGCTTTTAGATCTCATAATCTCATTTTCAACTCTTTTTAAAATAAAATCTCATTTCCAACTCTCCTTGAAGTAAAAATTTCAGTTTTGAAGCAATTAGGCATCAAACTCGAATATTAATCATCAAATATTTTGCCATTTGCACTAGTATCGATCGATGGAATACTAAAGTTAATAAAAAGACTAAATTTTTATTTGGCTAGTTCTTTATTAATAGTGAGTTGTTGCTGAAACTACTATGCTGATATATACCTTAATTTGTGATGAAAATTAACTTCAATATCAATCATCCTATCAAGTTAAATTAATCTATCAAGATAGAGGACGGTGCAAAATATATTATAATAAAAAATATACTAGGCAACAAAAGAAATGTTCAAATTGGTTATTACATGGAAGCAATTCCATACATATCAAGTTATTTTCAATTTTTTTTTTCGCTATTTCTAAGTATTATATATATATATATATATATATATATATAGGAAAATGCTATTGGTACACCCCTGTTAGGGGTGTATATCATACACCCCTAACAGGGATGGCTGGGATTGAAAGTAAAAATCCCAGCCATCTATTCTCACACCCGCTCTCTCACACCCGCTCTCTCTCTCTCTCACACCCACTTTCTCTCTTTTAAAAATATATAATATTAATATTGAATATATAAATATTATATATTATATAAATATATTCAAAATTTATTATAAAATAAAGTAAACCAATATAAACTGGAATAAAATTAAATATTTTTAAAATTTAAATATTATAAATTGAAATATTTTTTATAATTATTAAATTATAAAAATGTATATTTAATTTTCGGATCATGTCTTCCTCTCATGGGACATTCTTGGCACTAGTATAATTTAAATTTTAACTTTGTGGAAAAATTTTAATTTAATTTTGTGCAAATTTTATTTTTAAATTTAAATTTAATTTTTTAATTAAAATTCTAATTTTTTTAAATTTTTATTCATAATTTTATTTAAAAAAAAAAAATAAATAAAGAATACTTGTGTACCGGTACATAATGTATCGGTACCGGTACATTACATTATGTACCGGTACATTACATTATGTACCGGTACCGGTACATAATGTACCGGTACTGTACAATGGGAAAGTAGTGAAAGAGTATTATCTGTAAAATTGGAGTGAAAATATCACCTCCTTAAATTGCATTTTAATCCAAGCCGTCCGTTTACAGGGTGTACGATCTACACCCCTTTAAGGGGTGTACCGGTAGCACTACTCATATATATATATATATATATATATATATATATATATATATATATATATATATATATATATATATATATATATATATATATATTCTTTTATCAAAATAGGACAGAGTCATTCTCTGCTAATTTCAACCAATGCGTTTTAAGATAACACTATCTTTTATTTAAAATTATAAGTTTATTACTTATGTAGAATTTGATAATAAAAATAATAATAATTTAGTAATATTTTTGCAAAAAAAATAATAACTTAGAAAATATAAAAGATTCAAAAGAACATTGCAGTGAAAGGCAATTATGCTTGCGCCGAAAATAGTGGACATGGTAGATAAAAAAAATAGCCGTGTAGAGTTGAGTATGCTTACTCTCGATAGATCGAGAAATATGAGAATAGTACTTGAATTTATATCTAGCACGCTAAAGTGGGCATCTCAATTGGGTGCAGTAATTTCTAATGGGAGATTGACTAATTAAATGCAGGAATGTAGATATATCAGTATGAAAAACTCTAGCTATATAAGGGCTTATAGCTATTGAGAGACCAATTTATTAATTTTTTTAATTGTCACTTCTTATGGCAAAGCGAACTAGTGTTCAAGTTTCCAATATGATTGCAGCTGCATTGTTGCTCCTGGGAATTCTCATGGCCATCCCAACAGGTTTCTCTCTCTCACATATTTGTGAATTTGGTAATGTTATGTATATTTTTAAAAATGAATTTAACTAGCTAAGCAGGTGGGTTAATTAGATTTAACTATCAGTTAATTACAATTGGTAATAACAAATAATATTTTTAATCTCTTGGATTATGACTCCGAAATAACTCTTAATTTACTTGTCTTGATCAGCTGTGCAATCCATTGGTGTCAGCTACGGAATGAACGGAGACAACCTCCCCCAGGCGAGCTCCGTAGTGAGCCTGTACGAATCCAACGGCATCAGCGCGATGAGGATCTACGCCCCGGACACGGCCACTCTCCAGGCCCTGGGGGGCTCCAACATCCAGCTCATCATCGGCGTCCCCAACGACAGTCTCCAATCCTTCGCCTCCGATTCGTCCGCCGCCGCCGCCTGGGTCCAGTCCAACGTGCAAGCCTACACTTCTAGCGTCGACTTCCGATACATCACGGTCGGCAACGAGGTCATCCCCGGAGACCAGGCGCAGTATGTTCTCCCCGCCATGCAGAACATCTACAGCGCCTTATCGTCGGCCGGCCTGAGCGGCCAGATCAAAGTCTCCACATCGGTCTCAACAGGTGTTCTCGGAACATCGTATCCTCCGTCGAGCGGCGCGTTCTCTTCCGACGCTGCGTCGACCCTGGGGCCTATCGCGCAGTTCCTCGCAAGCAACGGAGCCCCTTTGCTAGCGAATGTGTACCCGTATTTCAGCTACGTATACAACCAAGGGAGCATCAATCTCAGCTACGCATTGTTCACGTCGACCGGGACGGTGGTGCAGGACGGGCAGTACGAGTACCAGAACCTATTCGATGCGACGCTCGACGCGCTCTACGCAGCGTTGCAGAGGGTCGGGGTGTCGAACGTCGATATCGTGGTGTCGGAGAGCGGGTGGCCTTCGGCAGGCGGCACCGCGGCCTCTGTCGGCAACGCGCAGACGTACAATCAGAATCTGATCAATCACGTCAGCAACGGTACGCCGCGGAAGCCCGGGCCGATCGAGACCTACATATTTGAGATGTTCAACGAGGATCTGAAGTCCCCGGGGATCGAGCAGAACTGGGGATTGTTTTACCCCAACGAGCAGCCTGTATACTCGATCAACTTCAGTTAAATGGCGAAAAGAGAGCGAGAAATAGGAGCTAGCTACTCAATAATTCAATGGATCGATACAAAAAATAAATTTATTGGAGCAATTGATACGCTTCCATGTATTCGAAAATTGATGCTATAATAAAGCGAATGCTGGAATATATATGATGGTTTTTTTTTTTTTTTTTTTTTTTTTTTTTTTTTACTGATGAATTCTTGATGCTTCTGAAGCTATCTGAAATAATTATGGAAGTTTGTGTTACAAAATTTCTTCCTGTAACTTATATATTTTACATACAAGTTTAAGAATTTAAGAAGATAATTATAGAATAGGAGGATCTAACTTGCCTCCCCTGCTACATCAAAAGTCTAACTCATTCCTTCTTTTTTTTAAATGGTTAATTGAGTACAACTTTTAAAGTGTTTAATTTTTTCTAGAGGAGCAGGATATGAAATGGTGAGATACGAATTTTCGACATTGGATTTGAAAATTCAAAGCACAAGCTATTATAGAACTGAGAAGCTCAGGAATGGTCCCTTATTGCTGAATTGAAAATGTCATATAATTAATCCAAACAATCCATTCAATTAATACTCAAGATTCCCATGCTCTGCTTAATGAACTTTGTCTAATATCCCTTAATTTGGCAACACCTGCCCCTGATCTTATCTGATCTAGCTAAAGATTTTTCTCCTTTATTTTTTCCATTTATTCCTGTTGGAATTATTCTGACCTCCTCTTGGTAACGAACGCAGAAACTTAACGAAATTAAAAGCGATCAACACAAAAAATTAGATCTCAAATATACGATAAAAAAATAAATACACAAATTTACGTGAATTTTTTTTTTTTAAAAAAAAATTACGGACGAAGGAGGAATGTTTCACTATATGAAAAAGGGAATACTAATGTTCTCGATGATTCAATCGCTCAATCTCTCTAGGGCAAAAGAAAAGTGAATAAGAAATTTTTAACGGGTTTTATTTATCGAATCCGATCCATTCGGAGCCCTCCGCTTTCACCACAAACATCTAATTTTTTTTTTCCAAAATGTTATCAAATTTTGCCGTCGCGTCGCGAAGCCGTCGGCGAACCGAAAATACAAAATCAAAACGATTTCTAATTTCGGAGTCACATCTAATACCTCTATTATAACTAGTCAAAATATTGGACATAGAATGACAATAATAAATGAACAAGTTATGTTGAGTCACAAGTTAGTTGGGCTAGAAGAGTTGTAACGCAGTGGGAGAGATTGGGATGACATAACGAGGGTTTTGACCTAGGAAAAAGTCAGGACGATTGAGTGTTGAGGGAGGAGTCTGGGATGATTTTTTTAATGTCTCACTCATATTGCTTTATTTATTTTTGGTACAAATAAAACGGATAGCGTATTGCTTTTTCTTAAAAAAAGAAAAGTACTTGGCTATATTAAATAGGCAATTTGATAGTTTTACAAAGTGGAATTCAATTGAAACTTAAATAGAAGGTTAGTGACCTCCGATGTAATTTTGATTTTGGATAGTTGTGTTTGGTGTTGTTCCTTTTTGGTTTGTTGGTCTATCTCCTTCTTTCTCTCATTTTCGACTCTTCTTTCGATTTTTTATGTGAGATTTAACCATCTCACTCGTGTTGCAAATTATTAATTTTATTGATATTAACGAATGAACCTCTGATAAAGTCAGTGGTGATAAATAAATAACTACTTAGACTAAGAACTATAAGGATGAACAAAGGAATATGAATTTAATTGAAATTGGCGATCGGGGATGGGTGTGTCGATCTTGTATATACTATATAGTAATACTAAACGGTATAATTCGATTTTATTCGAACAAGCTAATATGAATTGTGGCTAGTTAGGTTGTTGCTAGTCAACTTGATTGTTGAGGTGATTATCACTTCTCAACAACCATTTAATTAAGTAATTTATAGCTCCGTTGAATAGAGCAGAGATTGTGAAATTCAGTTGTACGAAATGACGTGTGCGGAGGAAAATTAGTATGCAATGAAACTATTCTCTCTTCTTTCCTTTCCCTCCATCTCCTTTTTCCCATTAGTGTGCTATATATATGGCTATGCTTCTAAATTCTGGAGCTTAACACACTATTCCATAGTTTCTCTAAGTTGAAACAGCCTCTTTTCTCGACCTTGGTTCATTTAAACACTGTTTTAGCTATCAAAACCTTCTTCCACGCAGATAGTTGGCCTAAACAGATCTGTATTGAGCATGATGGATGTTATCTGAATCACGCGCGACGTATCGTATCCGACGCAACAACTTCTTCGGATAATGAAAGGGAACTGAATCGATCTGGTCATTGTTTGCTCTAGCTCAAGTGAAACTGAGATGGGTGGTAATTCTTAATTTGTTTCTTTCCTCTTCCTCTAGTGGTCTAATTAAGAGTACTTGACAAATTAGACGTACTAAACTAGATATCAAGTGTAGAATATGCTTATCGAATAATGAGATACTTGTTAATCATATTTACCTTATATGCATGCATTAGAAATAACAATTCTGATTTGTATATAATATGCATGATTTTTTTTTTTTTTTTTTTTTAAAGAAAGATATAATGCTGGCTGTTTCGTCTTTTTTAAAAAATAATTTTAGTTGAAAATATAAATAAATTAAATTTAAAATTTAAAATTTTAGATATCAATTATTTATTTTTTTTGTTATTTGCACTAGAAACAGTTGTTAATATACAAGATCTTGCAATACTTTAAAGTTTCATAGCTTGGTTGGATGAAGTCCAATCTAAATGATACTCCGAAATTGCTATAACAATTTTTATCTTTATGTAGCATAAGTACATGCAACATGTTGGGGCTTGTTGTGCTTTTGGATCGGAGAATCTCATTTCTAATTCTTTTTACACTAGAAATACTTCATGCATGTATTATTTGTGGAATTTTATGCTATTGATAGTGGGTTGTTGCGGAAAACAGTAGTTGAAATAAATAGAGATGAAGTTTTTACAAACTATCACATTCTATTGTCTGTAATCGCGAATGACTCATCTCGCACGATTTATTTTTTCGAGTTTCCGTGGAATAGTCTTTACGATTCAATTGAATCTTTAAATATGGGAATATAGGTATCAGAAATTGCGGATTCATTATCTCCAATAGACGTAAGCATTTATTGGTAATTACTCCCGTGAAACTGGGGCACCTTCGATTAAGAGAGTTTTGTGAGAAGGATAGACTAAATCGTATTCTAATGATTGACCAAATTTAAATATATGTGTTAGGATTTAGTTGGATTTGAAATTGACTAGATCTTAGGCACATTAAACTCTAAATATATGTGTTAGTGTTTAATTGGGTTTAATTGACTTCAAGTGTATGTTTTAGAATCCAATTACATTTAGTTCCACATTTGGCGTATATTCTAAGGTGAAGATATGACCAAATTCCAAGTATATGTATTGAGGTAGGTCGAATTTGATGCTACTCGAAGATAGAAAATGCCTGAGTCCTGAATGTATGTATCAGGATTGGCTGAGTTTGATATATTTTTCACTCTAGTTATATGTGCTAAAGTGAGAATTTGATTAAACTCTAAGTATATGTATTAGAATTCGTCAAATTTGATTGAACTTTCACCCTAAGTATATGTACTAGAGTAAAAGGTTGATTAAGCCTTAAGTATATGTATTAAGATTGGTCAGATTGATTTGATTTTCACTCTAAATATATGTGTTAGAATAAAAAGATTGACCAGATCCTAAGTATATGTATTAGGGTTAGTCGGATTGATTTGAATGAACTCTAATTATATGTGTTAGAGCTCGATTTAATTTGATTTGACTAAATTCTTATTGTATGATTTAGAACCTACTAGGGTTGGATATAGTTTTGCCTTAATTATATGTGTTAAGACGGTGAGATTGAACTGGATTGGACCTTATTTATAAACTGAAATATGTACGTCTTGGGCTTTATTTATGGATTGAATGAGTTTTAGAGTTATATTTGTAGACTAAATGAGTTGGGTTTTATTTGTGGATTGGAATAGATTATGAATTTTATGAGTGGACTAAATGGGTTATAAGTTTTATTTGTGAATCGAATGAATTTTGGATTTTATTTGTGGGTTAAATAGATCATAAGTTTTATTCGTGGATTGAATGAGTTTTGAGTTTTATGGATTTTGAGTTTTATTTGTATATGAATTGGATTTGAAAACCGTATGTGATTTTATATTTGCATGTGTACTTTTTCTTTCTTTTTTTTTTAGTTGATTTTTTAATAGCACAAATCTAATGATAAAAAATTTATAAATATAGTTGGACTTGTGCTTTTAAAAATATATAAATTATTCTCTCTCTCTATATATATAACTAGGCTGTTGATAGCACCAATAATTTGGTGCTATCGATTTTTTAACCTTTGAATTAAGTGATGTGCGGTTAGGATAATAGTGAATCTCTAGAATTTAGTGAATAGTTTGTTGAATATTAAAAATTTTAGTGACCCCACTTTATATAAATTTGAACTCAAAATTTACTATTATAATACTATATCAAATAATATAAAATGATCATTGGTCATTAAAAGTCAAAGTTGAATAAAAAAGAAAAGTATTTTAATATCATGAAACATATAACAAATTATTGCAATTAATATCGTTTGCTCTTTAGGATGAAACAGATGAAATTACACATATGGTTAGAAACATGAAACATGAAACATGAAACATGAAACATGAATTTTGACCTTCCTCGCTGGTTTTCAGCTGTGCAATCCATTGGTGTCTGCTACGGAATGAACGGAGACAACCTCCCCCAGCCGAGCTCCGTAGTGAGCCTGTACGAATCCAACGGCATCGGCGCGATGAGGATCTACGCCCCGGACACGGCCACTCTCCAGGCCCTGGGGGGTTCCAACATCCAGCTCATCCTCGGCGTCCCCAACGACAGTCTGCAGTCATTCGCCTCCGATTCGTCCGCTGCCGCCGCCTGGGTCCAGTCCAACGTGCAAGCCTACACTTCTAGCGTCTCCTTCCGATACATCGCAGTCGGCAACGAGGTCATCCCCGGCGACCAGGCGCAGTATGTTCTCCCCGCCATGCAGAACATCTACAGCGCCTTATCATCGGCCGGACTGAGCGGCCAGATCAAAGTGTCCACATCAGTCTCACAAGGTGTTCTCGGAACATCGTATCCTCCGTCGAGCGGCGCGTTCTCTTCCGACGCTGCGTCGACCCTGGGGCCCATCGTGCAGTTCCTCGCGAGCAACGGAGCTCCGTTGCTCGTGAACGTGTACCCGTATTTCAGTTACGTGGACAACCAAGGGAGCATCGATATCAACTACGCATTGTTCACGTCGACCGGGACGGTGGTGCAGGACGGGCAGTACGCGTACCAGAACCTCTTCGACGCGATCGTGGACGCGCTCTACGTGGCGCTGTCGGGGGTGGGGGGATCGAACGTCGACATCGTGGTGTCGGAGAGCGGGTGGCCTTCGGCAGGCGGCACCGCGGCCTCGGTCAGCAACGCGCAGACGTACAATCAGAATCTGATCAATCACGTCGGCAAGGGGACGCCGCGGAAGCCCGTGCCGATCGAGACCTACATATTTGCGATGTTCAATGAGGATCTGAAGTCCCCGGGAATCGAGCAGAACTGGGGTCTGTTTTACCCCAATGAGCAGCCTGTGTACTCGATCAACTTCAGTTAAATGGCGCAAAGAGACGGAGAAATAAGAGCTAGCTACTCAATAATTCGAAAGATCTAAAAAATAAATAAATTTATTGGAGCAATTGATGCTTTACTATTCAGCCTTTTTAAAAATTTCAAGAAGCTTTTAAATCTTAGAATTTCATTTACAACTCTTTTTGCAGTAAAAATATTAAATTTATTTTTTTTATCCAGAGAGAAAGATATCTTGTAACTTGCTTTGTTTATTTTTTAAAAAAAAATTAAAAAATTTTAAAAAACTTTTAGATCTCAGAATCTCATTGCCAACTCTTCTTGAAGCAGAAATATTAAATTTATTATTTTTTTATAGAAAAAGATAATATGTTATTGACTTTGTTCAAATTTTGAACTCAGATGATCTTATTGGATAAAATACAATAATTAATATTATGCAAGAACTCGCGCATAGATGGTCTTTGATGAAGGACAATTAAGTTAAATAGTACTTTGAAATTCCTGCTACATATTCTATATGCAGCATGAGTAGACGCAACAAATTAAAATATTATCAACGGTTTCTAATGCAAATGGTAAAGAACTTGATGATTGATATTCAAAATTTTGAGCTCGAAATTTAGTTATTTTATATTTCTAACTAAGTTTATTTAAAAATATCGAAGTGGATAGCATATTATTTTTTTCTCAAAAAAATAATAAAAATATTCTATCTCTAGGATGAATAGAAGCAACAAATTAAAATTTGTGCTTTTAGATCCCAGAATCTGATTTCCAACACTTTTTGAAGTAAAATTTCATTTCCAACTTTTTTTGAAGTAAATATTTTAGTTTTGAAGCAACTAGCTAGTCTTCGAACTCGAATACCAATCATTAAGTTTAATTTTTGTCATTTGCGTTCGAATCCCTTGATGAAATTTTTTTTTTTTATTTTTTGAGAGAAATGTAGCATGCTACTGTTTCATTCAAAGAAAACTTACTACAAATGTGAAGCAATTATGCTTCGATCGAAAAAAAAAAAAAAAATCAACATAAAGAGTGAAATACGCTCTTGCTGTAAACTCTAGCACTCGTTCTGTCGATGAAATATTAAAATTAATAGAAAGACTAAATTTATTTTTTTGCCAAATTCTTTATTGATAGTGGGTTGTTGCTGAAACTACTATGCTAATATATACCTTAATTTGTGACGAAAAACTTTAATATCAATCATCCTATCAAATTAAATTAATATATCAAGATAGAGCATGGTGAAAAATATATTATAATAAAAAATATTTATTTTTCAAAAAAATAAAATAAAATATATGCTAAGGAACAAAAAAAAAAAAAGAAGTTCAAATTAGTTATTACATAGAAGCAATTCCATATATATCAAGTCATTTTCGATTTTTTTTTTGATATATATATATATATATATATATATAATCTGACTATTATGTTTGTACAAGTACAAGCAATTAGTACTTGTAAATTTTCTACCATTAGATCTATCCGATTTACTGATTTTATCCTTTAAATCATTCTATTTTATCAATCACTCACTTAATCCAAAGGGCCCACTATCATACATATATATATATATATATATATATATATATATATATATATATATATATATATATATATATATATATATATATATAGTTCGGTTGGGATACTATCGATATATAGCACCGAGTAATATTACCAAGTTTTCAACATTTAAATTAAATGATGCACGGTTGGGATTATAGTGGTACTTTAAATTTTTTACTAATAAACAAACCACCTATTAAATTCTAGGGATCACTATCATCCTAATCGTATATCTTTTAATTTAATAGCTAAAAAATTGATAGCACCAATGACTTGGTGCTATCGATAATATTCTAGCCTAATTATATATATATATATATATATATATATATATATATATATATATATATATATATATATATATATATATATATATATATATATATATATATATATATATATATATATATATATATATAGGGAGAGAGAGAGAGAGAGAGTAGAGCTTATATACTCCAAAAGTATAAGTCCAAATATACTTGTGAATTTTTTATCATGGAATTTGTATTAAAATTTGTGCTATTTATTTTTTCTTTTTTTTTTTAGTTGACTTTACAAAAATGCAAATTACAATACAAATCTAATGATAAAAAATTCACAAGTACATTTAGACTTATACTTTTAAAAGTATATAAGCTCTAGTCTCTCTCTCTCTCTCTATATATATATATATATATATATATATATATATATATATATATATATATGGAAAATGCTATGTGTACACCCGTAAAGGGTGTACATCTCACACCCCCACCCATCTAAGGTGGGGGTGTGATGATGGGTCACTTGATGTGACCCGTAAAAAATATCGCCACCATTAAAATGGTGGAGATGTATGATGTACACCCCTTCGGAATGTACATGTAGCATTGCTATATATATATATATATATATATATATATATATATATATATATATATATATATATATCAAAAAAATGTCAAAGTCATTCTCTGCTATTTCAACCAATGCGGTTTAAAATAACACTATCTTTTATTAAACTTATAGGCTTATTACTTATGTAGAATTTGATAAAAAAATAATAATTTAGTAATATTTTTGCAAAAAAATAATAACGTAGAAAATACAAAAAATTCAAAAGATCTGTATAGTGTAACGCAATTAAGCTTGCGCCGAAAATAGCGGACATGGTAGATAAAAAAATAGCCGTGTAGACTTGGGTTTGCTTACTCTCGATAGATCAGAAGAATGAGAATAGTGGGCATCTCAATTGGGTGCAGTAATTTCTAATGGGAGATTGACTAAATGCAGGAATGTAGAGATCAGTATGAAAAATTCTATTTAAGGGCTTAATTATAGCTATTGAGAGACCAATTTATTAATTTTTTTAATTGTCTCTCCTTATGGCAAAGCAAACTAGTGTTGAAGTTTCCAATATGGTTGCAGCTGCATTGTTGCTTCTTGGAGTTCTCATGGCCATCCCAACAGGTCTCTCTTTCTCTCTAATATTATGTGTATTTTAAAAAATAAATTTAACTAGGCATGTGAGGTAATTAGATTTAACTATCAAACACTTAACCAATTATGCTAGTTAATTACAGTTGGTAATAACAAATAATACTTTTAATCTCTTGGATTATGACTCCGAACTAACTCTTAATTTACTTGTCATCAGCTGTGCAATCCATTGGTGTGTGCTACGGAATGAACGGAGACAACCTCCCCCAGCCGAGCTCCGTAGTGAGCCTGTACAAATCCAACGGCATCGGCGCGATGAGGATCTACGCCCCGGACACGGCCACTCTCCAGGCCCTGGGGGGCTCCAACATTCAGCTCATCCTCGGCGTCCCCAACGACAGTCTGCAGTCCATCGCCTCCGATCAGTCCACTGCCGCCGCCTGGGTCCAGTCCAACGTGCAAGCCTACACTTCTAGCGTCTCCTTCCGATACATCGCGGTCGGCAACGAGGTCATCCCCGGCGACCAGGCGCAGTATGTTCTCCCCGCCATGCAGAACATCTACAGCGCCTTATCGTCGGCCGGCCTGAGCGGCCAGATCAAAGTCTCCACATCAGTCTCAACAGGTGTTCTAGAATTTTCGTCTCCTCCGTCGAACGGCACGTTCTCTTCGGACGCTGCGTCGACCCTGGTGCCTATCGCGCAGTTCCTCGCGAGCAACGGAGCCCCTTTGCTGGCGAATGTGTACCCGTATTTCAGCTACGTGGGCAACCCAGGGATCATCGATATCAACTACGCATTGTTCACGTCGACCGGGACGGTGGTGCAGGACGGGCAGTACGCGTACCAGAACCTATTCGATGCGATGGTCGACGCGCTCTACGCAGCGTTGCAGAGGGTCGGGGTGTCGAACGTCGATATCGTGGTGTCGGAGAGCGGGTGGCCTTCGGCAGGCGACACCGCAGCCACAGTCGGCAACGCGCAGACGTACAATCAGAATCTGATCAATCACGTCAGCAACGGGACGCCGCGGAAGCCCGGGCCGATCGAGACCTACATATTTGAGATGTTCAACGAGGATCTGAAGTCCCCGGCGATCGAGCAGAACTTTGGATTGTTTCAACCCAACGAGCAGCCTGTATACTCGATCAACTTCAGTTAAATGGCGAAAAGAGAACGAGAAATAAGAGGTAGCTACTCAATAATTCGACAGATCTAGAAAAGAAATAAATTTACTGGAGCAATTGATACGCTTCCATGTATTCCAAAATTGATGTTATAATAAAGCGAATGCTGGAATATGATGGTTTTTTTTTTTTTTTTTTTTTTTTTTTAACTGATGAATTCTTGATGCTTCTGAAACTATCTGAAATAATTATGGAAGTTCGTGTGACAAAATTTCTTCCGGTAACTTTTATATTTTATATACAAGTTTAAGGATTTAAGAAGATAATTATAGATAGGAGGCTGCTACAATTAAAAGTCAACTCATTCCTTTTTCTTTATTTTTTTTAATGGTTAATTGAGTACAACTTTTAAAGTGTTTAATTTTTTCTAGAGTTTTCCTCAAAAAAAAAAATTTTTTCTAGAGCAGCAGGATATGAAATGGTGAAATAGGAATTTTTGATATTGGATTTGAAAATTCAATGCACAAGCTGTTATAGAACTGATTAGCTCAGGAATGGTCCCTTATTGCTGAATTGAAAATGTCATATAATTAATGCAAACAATCCATTCAATTAATACCCAAGATTCCCATGCTCTGCTTAATGAACTTTGTCTAATATCTCTTTATTTGTCAACACCTGCCCCTGATCTTATCTGATCTAGCTAAAGATTTTTCTCCTTTGTTTTTTGATTTATTCCTGTTGGAATTATTCAGTTCTCTATAACTAGTCAAAATATTGGACATACAATGACAATAATAAATGATTCACAAGTTAGTGTTGGATTGTTGGTACTAACCATTTATCCTAAAAGTTTAAGCTGTTAAAAATACGTAATCAACTCACCTAAAGCGTACAGACATAGTGTCCATGGATCTCAATCGGACTCAACTCATCTGAACGTGAGGTTTATTGTTGGCGTCTTGCCGTTAGATCTATTGTGGACCGCAGTCTCTCTCAACTTACTAGGCTCTCCCAACTCAATTTATTAGTCTTTTGGGCCTATTATCACGAGATAAAAAATTAAACTTATTTTAAATCCATAAATAAATAGCCAACAGTTAGTTGGGCCAGAAGGGTTGTAACGAGTGGTTGGAAATTGAATGATGTAACGAAAGATTTTGACCCGAAAAAAGTCATGACGATTGAGTGTTGAGGAAGAAGTCCGGGATGACTTTTTTTTAGGGATCTTGATGTAAAAATCATGTTGCTTAGTTTATTTTTGTTATCCATAAAATGGATAGCGTACGGTCTTTTCTTTATAAAAGAAAAGTACTTGACTATATTAGGTAGGCAATTTGATAGATTTACAAAGTCTAATTAAGTGGGATTCAATTGAAACTTGAGTAGAAGGTTAGGGACCTCCTATGTAATTTTGATCTTGGGTAGTTGTGTTTGGTGTTGTTCCTTTTTGGTTTGTTGGTCTATCTCCTTCTTAATTTCTCTCATTTTCGACTTTTCTTTCATTTTTTTTATGTCGAAAATGAGATTTAACCGTCTCATTTTCGACTTTTCTTACGTTTTTTTATGTCAGATCAATTAATTTTATTGATCTTAACGAATGAACCTCTGATAAAGTTAGTGGTCATAAATAAATAACTACTTAGACTAAGAACTATAAGGATGAACAAAGGAATATGAATTTAATTGAAATTGGCGATCGGGGATGGGTGTGTCTTGTATATACTATATAATAATGCTAAACGGTATAATTCCATTTTATTCGAACAAGCTAATATGAATTGTGGCTAGTTAGGTTGTTGCTAGTCAACTTGATTGTTGAGGTGATTATCACTTCTCAACAACCATTTAATTAAGTAATTTATAGCTCCGTTGAATAGAGCAGAGATTGTGAAATTCGGTTGTACGAAATGACGTGTGCGGAGGAAAATTAGTATGCAATGAAACTATTCTCTCTTCTTTCCTTTCCCTCCATCTCCTTTTTCCCAATAGTGTGCTATATATATGGCTATGCTTCTAAATTCTGGAGCTTAACACACTATTCCATAGTTTCTCTAAGTTGAAACAGCCTCTTTTCTTGACCTTGGTTCATTTAAACACTGTTTTAGCTTTCAAAACCTTCTTCACGCGCGACGTATCGTATCCGATGCAACAACTTCTTCGGATAATGAAAGGGAACTGATTCGATCTGGTCATTTGTTTGCTCTAGCTCAAGTGAAACTGATGGGTACTTCTTTGTTTCTTTCCTCTTCCTCTAGTGGTCTAATTAGGAGTTCTTGACAAATTAGTCATCCTAAACCAGATATGGAGTGTAGAATATGCTTATCGAATAATGAGATACTTGTTAATCATATTTTACCTTACATGCATGCACTAGAAATAACAATTCTGATTTGTATATAATATGCATGATTATTATTATTTTTTTTTGATAAAAAGATATATTCATGCTGGCTGCTTCGTCTCTTTAAAAAAATAAATTTAACTAGAAATATAAAAAAACTAAATTTCAAATTTAAAATCTTGAATATCAATTATCAAATTCTTTCGTACTTGCACTAGAAACGGTTGCTAATATGCAAGATCTTGCGGTACTTTAAAATGTTCATAGCTTGCATGATTGGATGAAGTACAATCCAAATGATACTCTGAAATTCCTATAACGATTTTTATCTTTATGTAGCATAAGTACATGCAACATGTTGGGACTTGTTGTGCTTTTGAATGGCAAAATCTCATTTCTAATTCTTTTTACACTAAAAAATACCTCATGCATGCATGCATGTATTATTTGTTGAATTTTATACTATTGATAGTGGGTTGTTGCGGAAAACAGTAGGTGGAATAAATAGAGACGAAGTTCTTACAGTTTATCACATTCTATATATGTACTTTGTGATGTAAAACAACATAGCCATTATCTTACCAAACTAAATTAATCTATCAAGATAGAGCATGGTGCAAAATTTATTGTAATAAAATATATGTTATGATTAAAACAAAAAAGATTTAGCTCGTTGGGGACGAAATTAAGTACCAAAGAAGATTCGAAAAAACAAAAAAAATAATAAAACACAAAAATATTTATGTGGTTTAACCACCTACGTTTACGGACGAAAATATAGCAAAAATTTTTATTATAATCAAAATAGTGTACAAAATATGTCTTTTTCGTAAAATTTTAATTCTAAAATATACTCATACTCAAATAGGGTATACCCCTGTTTAATCAAAAAAAATATATACTCATACTCTTTCTCATTCGCCGCACCAAATTAATTAATAAAATATATTTATAATAGTAGAACACCTTCCGATTTCAAAATTCAAGACATATCTAGCAATATATGCTAACATGAATTGGCGATCGGGAATGGGTATATCTTGTAGTGGTATAATTTCATTTTATTCGATCCAGTTAACATGAATGGTGGCTAGTTAGGTCGTTGCTTCTCGACTTGATTATTGAGGTGATTATCACAGTTCAACAACCAGTTAATTATTTAATATTTAATAGCTCAGTTGGATAGAACAGAAATTGTGAAATTCAGTTTCACAAAATGCCGTGTGCTGAGAATTAGTATGTAATGAAACAATTCTCTCTTCATTCCCATTAGCTAGTGTGCTATATAGATGGTTATGCTTCTAAATTCCGGATTTAAAATAGTTATTTAAACACTGTTTTAGCTATGAAACCTTCTTCCACGCAAATAGTTGGTTTAAACAAATCTGTAATGAGCATGATGTTACCTGAATCATGCGGCGGCGACGTATCGTATCCGATGGATCAATTTCTTTTGAAATTGAAATCTAGCTAATTCGATCTAGTCAATGTTTGTTCCAACGACTTTTCCTCTTCCCTTTTAGTGGTCTAAGAGTCCTTGACAAATTACTCGTACTAAACTAGATATCAATTAAGTTTAGAATATGCTTATAGAATATTGAGATATCTGTTAATTATATTAATTTATCCAACATGCATGTTTTCATGGACGAAGTCAAAAATTTAATTTTAGAAGGAACAAAAATATATTATGCAAAATATACCAATATTTAAAAATTATTAATAAAATAAATTATATATAAAAAATTTAAAATATAAAAATACGAAAGAAAATTTTATTAAATTTGCTTACCATACAAAAGTTAGAATAGTGCTCGACGTTTAGGCTACCGCCTACCTAGCAAGCTACGCGTTGCACTGTTGCAGACCTTGCGGCCTTGCGGCCTTGGGGGAGGGCTAGGAGGCGGCACAGCAAGCAAGGAGCGGGAGGCCATCATAGCATTTCGGATGACTTGTCCAATAAGGCAACATAATTTTTTAAATACAATTACATTTTAATCCTTATAATTTATAATATTTTAATTTTTATAATAATTTATAATAGACTTATTTATAATTTTAAAATTTCTGGAGATGATCATAGCTACTGTAGGCCTATATATAGTCTCCTCCCTGCATATTTTAGAAATAACAATTCTGATTTGTATATAATCTACAAGATTTTATCCAGCTCTAAGGTATGCATGTTCTTGTTGTATGAAGTACAATCTAAACACAATTCCCACAACATATTAATACTCAATTTATTATTTGCAATTTTTTTTTTTTTTTTTTTTTTTTCTCTTTCTTTCAGATAGTTACTTTCTAAAAATGTGAAGCAACTAATAACACTTGAGACTTGAAACATCGGATACCAACTATATGTCAAGTTCTTAGCGCTAGATACGATTGGAGTCAATTTTTTTATTATTGATAGTGGTTGTTGCTAAAAAAATTATTTCCGAAAACAGAATGTGAAATAAAAAGATACAAAGCTCTTACAAATTACCGTTCTTTGTCGATAAATAACTCTGTGATGGAAAACTTCGTGGTTCATCATCCTACCAAGCTAAATTAATATACCAACACAGTCCAAAATGCATTCTAATAAAATATATACTAAGTAACAAAAAGATATTCAAATTGGTTATCACATAGAAACAGAACCACATTAATTCTCCATATGGAACAAACAAAAGGTCATATAAATAACAAAAAATTTGTATGCGTATGAAGAAAATAGTGGCCGTAGTACGTAGACGGATAAATAGACTATTGTTGAGTAAAGGGAGCTAGAATGATAATGGTAGTTAAATAGCACACTGTAACGGGAATCTCAATTGGACGTGTAATCTTTCCACATAGTTCGACGATCTTACGTCCATTTATTTTGATATCTATATTGTTTTATATGATGGAGGGGAGAATGAGAATGGTAGTTGAATAGCACATTGTAACGGGAATCTCAATTGGACGTGTAATCTTTCCACATGGTTCGAGGATCTTAGGTCCATTTATTTTGATATCTATATTGTTTTATATGATAGAGGGGAGAGTGAGAATGGTAGTTGAATAGCACACTGTAACGGGAATCTCAATTGGACGTGTAATCTTTCCACATGGTTCGACAATTTTACGTCCATTTATTTTGATATCTATATTGTTTTATATGATGGACGATGGATGAAATCGTCCCACTTTGATGGAGGGTGGATGAAATCGTCTCACTTTGGAAATTGTCTCTACAAAATTTTTGTTCGAAATTGACTAAATGCACTAGTGTAAAGAGCTAGTATGGAAAACTCTATATAAGGGCAGTGAGAGATCAACATATTAATTTTGTCAAGGGTTCGATCGAGTTTCCAATATGTTTGCAGCTTCACTGTTGCTTCTTGGAGTTCTTGTGGCCATTCCAACAAGTCTCTCTCTCCCTCTCTTCCTCTTAAATACATGAATTTGGTAATGTTATGCTTGTTTTCGTGCATGCGTTTGCATGAAAATTCATGGAAGTTCATGCATGCATGCATATTCATGCTGCCGAAATCGTGCATGCAATATGTGAGCCTGTTTGGCTCAGCGGAGCTTAATTTTGAGATAATGTTTTCTGAGTACGGCTATTAGAGAAGTATAATATATGTAGCTACTTAATTATACCCAGCTTTCCAGATTGCTATTAAAATTTAGAATTTTATTTCAGTTTTGTGTTAAAAATCGAAACTTATTATCTACCAAAAACTCTACTGCTAGAGAAACTGGCATGGTTAAATAAAAATTAAATAGCATGCGTGACTATACATTGTTTTTCGCTATGATCATAAACCATTAGTTGGCCTTTTTTGTTTTTTTTTGTTGTTTTTTTTTTAAGGGAAAGACAGCATGCTGTCGCTTTATTCATAGAGAGTTCATAAGTACGTAGGTGTATCTTTATCCGGATTAGTCCACTTCCCAAACCATAATGCATTTTTCTCCTTATGTATATTTGCATATATATATATATATATATATATATATATATATATATATATATATATATATATATATATATATATGTGTGTGTGTGTGTGTGTGTGTGTGGTGTGTGTGTGTGTGTGTGTGTGTGTGTGTGTGTGTGTGTGTGTGTGTGTGTGTGTGTGTGTGTGTGTGTGTGTGTGTGTGTGTGTGTGTGTGTGTGTGTGTGTGTGTGTGTGTGTGTGTGTGTGTGTGTGTGTGTGTGTGTGTGTGTGTGTGTGTGTGTGGTGTGTGTGTGTGTGTGTGTGTGTGTGTGTGTGTGTGTGTGTGTGTGTGTGTGTGTGTGTGTGTGTGTGTGTGTGTGTGTGTGTGTGTGTGTGTGTTTTTTTTTTGAGATAAGGCAGCATGCTGCCGCTTCATTCAATAGGTAAATGAATTTAGCTACAGGACTGAGACCGCAAGGCCTCGAACCCAGCAAGAGAGGATAGATAAGAGAAGAAAAAGAAGGGATAGAGAGAAAAAGCAAAAGGGGAAGTAAGAGAAAGCAAAGCAAAAAAAGGCTGAGATACACCCCAGTCCTAGATACAAAATGTAGACCACTGCGAACGGCATGTGTAACGACCCGGCCCACTAGCAATAATAATTCGTTGGGCCCAAACCACAGCCCAAACCACAGCCCAAAATGCTTAAGCCCAGTTATTATTACTAGTGTCCATGTCTCATATAAATCCAATCACAATTCCATCCACATCCGATGTGGGACTATTGGGGGCGTCACAGACTCCCCCCGTTTAGGCCTGACGTCCTCGTCAGCCCAAACACACACACAGCAGCCCAAGATCACCAGGCGATGTGAGACTCGTCTCGCTAGCCCTGTCATCTAGACCCAGGCTCAGCCGAGACTTGCCGCACACTTCCGGCTGGTTATTAGCTCTGATACCAAATGTAACGACCCGGCCCACTAGCAATAATAACTCGTTGGGCCCAAACCACAGTCCAAAATGCTTAAGCCCAGTTATTATTACTAGTGTCCATGTCTCATATAAATCCAATCACAATTCCATCCACATCCGATGTGGGACTATTGGGGGCGTCACAGCATGTCCTTATTTCGGCGAGAATGGCGTCAGAGGTACGGGTCTTGTTGTCGAAAACTCTTCTGTTTCTTTCTAGCCAGATCATCCACCAGGTGGTCGCGATAGTAGTAAGCGTCCTTCTGCCCAAAGCCCCCCTTTTGTGTGAGCTAGCCTCCCACAGCGTTGTGATGGATGGGCAACTTCGGATCTCCACTTTATTAGGTAGTAGGATCTCCAGCAGCGAGTTGGCACAGGTGCATGCAAGGAATAGGTGATCAGCGGTTTCGTCAGGGCCAAGGCAAATGGCGCAGCAGCTGGGTTCGGACCAGTTCCTTTTTTGGAGGATGTCTCTGGTCAGTACCCTCCTGCGTAGCACAAGCCAGACAAAGATTTTAACCTTCAGTTGTAGTTTGATGCTCCATAGCCTGTTGAAACGGTCATCGACCATGTGTGTGTGTGTTTCTTTGAGATTTATAGTTCATTTTTGCAGAACCTTGAGGGCCCGTTTGGACCCATATCTATGAAGTTTCACAGTAAAACACTGAAGCGCTTGGTAAAGTAAAAATTATGGTGCGACTTTATAGTAAAGCGCTTGGTAAAATGAAAATTATGGAATGGCAATTAAAACATAGCCAAAATGAAAGCCTCAAAAGCAGAAGTTCTGACTTAATGCGCTTCTAATTCTCAATATGGAGAAGCAGATTAATTAATACCAGATAATATTTTTGGATTAATACTATTCTCTCTGTAGTAGGCCAAGCAGGCCTTGAGACTATAGCAAAAAGAGAAGCGCTTTTATTTGTTTGTAGAAAAGGGTGACCAGATGAAAAGTTTGTACAAATTCTTTATATGCTACATAAGATACCAATCACAATACAATAAATTACTGGTTAGTTCTTTCGTCGGTAAATCCGTTCCCTATTTTCAAACATGAACAGACGAAATTCCATAGATTGTAAGACGTATGCTGAACAAATTTAAAAGGATTTGAGTCACTTGGATTTTGACTCTGAACTAAATTAATCTTTGCTTGTTTTCAGCTGTGCAATCCATTGGTGTTTGCTATGGAATGCTTGGAGACAACCTGCCGCAGCCAAGTTCTGTAGTAAACCTGTACAAATCCAAAGGCATTGGCGCGATGAGGATCTACAGCCCCGACACAGCCACTCTCCAAGCACTCAAGGGCTCCAACATCAAGCTCATACTCGGCGTCCCCAACGACAAACTCCAGTCGTTCGCCTCCGATCAATCCGCGGCCGCCAACTGGGTCAAGTCCAATGTGCAAGCCTACATTCCTGGTGTCTCCTTTAAGTACATCGCAGTCGGTAACGAAGTGATCCCTGGGAACCAGGCACAGTATGTTCTCCCTGCCATACAGAACATCTACAATGCCTTATCTTCGGCCGGCCTGAGTGGCCAGATCAAAGTCTCCACATCAGTCTCAACAGGTGTTCTTGGATCATCATATCCTCCATCGAACGGAGCATTCTCTTCGGACGCTGCATCGACTTTGGGGCCTATTGTGCAGTTCCTCGCAAGAACGGGTGCTCCTTTACTCGTGAATGTGTACCCGTATTTCAGTTATGTGGACAACCAAGGAAGCATCAATATCAACTATGCATTGTTCACGTCACCGGGGATAGTCGTGCAGGATGGGCAGTATGGCTATCAGAACCTCTTTGATGCTATCGTGGACGCGCTCTATGTAGCATTACAGAAGGTCGGAGGTTCGAACGTCAATATCGTGGTGTCAGAGAGCGGCTGGCCGTCGGCAGGTGGCACCGCAGCCACAGTCAGCAATGCACAGACATACAATCAGAAGCTGATCAACCATGTGGGAAAAGGGACGCCGAGGAAGCCCGGGCCGATAGAAACCTACATATTTGCAATGTTCAATGAGGATAAGAAACCGGCGGGGATAGAGCAACACTGGGGACTGTTCTACCCCAATGAACAACCTGTCTATCCAATCAACTTCAGTTAAATGGCGAAAAGAAATGCGAAATAAGAGCTACTCAAAATAGTTGAATGATCGACAACAAATAAACCACCGGAATAATTGATATGCCTTACTTTTCACTTTGGACCTGCATGTATCGGTGCATCGCATGTTACAATAAAGCGAATGCTGGAATAATAAAGGTGGAATAAATAAATGGTATTTTTAAAACTTGGTGTTTGATATATACTGATACATCTGCAATTGTCTGAAAAAGCTACAAGGGTACAAGAACAGAATGAATGAGAAAACAATTGTGGAATCATTTTTGTCAATTTGAAATCTAAATTCTAAAAGCATTCAAGTGCCACAGGAGCCACTGAAAGAAAATTTCAATTTCAAGATTAACTAAATGTCATCATACTCTGTCAAATGACTTTTTTACATGTAAAAACATTTAATTACTCTGAAAAAGTATAAGCATCTAATCAATCATCTTAAAAGCGAAAAGTCATAGAATAAGAAGATTTACTTGCCTCCTCCAGTCAGAATGATCAACTCAACTTCTCTTCTTCAGTTAAACATTTCGCTGCCACTTAGAAATAACAGACTCTAGTTAATTACTTTATCTGAACTTATTCTAAACCTACCAAATACAACTTTTAATGCGATATTTCCTGAGCAGCAGGGTATGAAATAATAAGTTTTGATATTTTTTCTGCCTAGTAAGTTGGAAACTTCAAGTCCCTGCTATAGAGGTAATTACTAACCTCAGGAATGGTCCCTTGTTGCTAACTTGGAAGTGTCATATAATCCAAATAACCCATTCAACTAACATTCAAGAAAAAAATCTTCCTCAAGATGAACTGTATAAGCTATTTCATTCTTGTTGAAATTATTTAGACCTCTATAATTAGTCAAGATATTGGACATAGAATGAAAACAACTGAAATGAAGAAAAGGTATATATGCTAAGTAGCCAACTTGATACATCTACAAGTCCAATCAAGCGGGAATTTCATATTGCATAATCCAAATGCTAGCGCGATGTGTAAAACAGAATATTTGCCCAATGATTTGGCAATAGGTCATCATTCTGTTCATAAAGATCCGCTAAATAAGCATCGAAGGAGACAATGGAGAAAAAGAGAAGCTTAATGGAGATTTTATTTGAAACATATATATTTGAGTGTTATCTGATGCTTTTGTACACAAGTCACAAGCAGTTTAAAGTTCACATCAACAAAATACACAGAGTCATATACAAAATTTTGAGAAATGGCTTAATTGGATCCACAACAACAGACAAAGAACACAACAAACCTGCACTCGCTTTTATACAATGCACTCTGGTGAGTTCACCTAAAACCATTATACTGATCCAAATTAAGCAGCGAGCACTCAGAGTCAAAGCTAAGATAACCGGCAGATCTGCGCAATTTGACAGGGCCTGCCTGACCTTTTAAGCGGGGGGATCCATGATAAAACAAAGGAGGCTTTGTCGCTTTAATGAGGCCGACATCACTAACAATTGAAGGAATTGGTGATTGTAGCCTATCTGTATATGGCGAACAACGATCAGTATAAATATCTGCCGTCACAAGCCGCTGTTTTGGTGTGCTCATCGATCTAAACCTCGCTTTAGTTGATGCTGTTGATGCCATGTAGTTTGGGAAAGAAGGAGAGCTCGAAAAGGAATCATCATCCCTTAATGAAGTCCTCCTCGACCCATTGAAGGATTTTCTAGCCAAGTATCTGACTTGGGTTTCTTCCAATTTCTCACTGTGTGAGGAGTGTAAATAGTTGATCGAATCCGAAGCATGAATATTTGGATCGAGGGTGTCGTCTGTGATTGATGGTGGTTGATGGATCTCGTGAATTTCTGTATCTAATGGTTGCGAGCCGACCCATTGCTCAAGCCACATCCATCTATGGTTCAGATCATTGAGCTCTTCTCTCGTCACCGGTTGCCTTCGTGCATTTCTTCTCTCCTATGGAATCATCAGAGTTTTGCACAACAGAGTAGCAGGTAAAAATTTAGAGATCTTAGCTGAAACATAATGTATTTCGGAATGGGTATATGTATATTAAATGGATTATTCTGTAGTTGAATGGAAAATACAAGTTCTTGATGAGAACAGTTAATTTCTAACAGAAAAAAAAAAAAAAAAAAATTTGTAAAACCAAACTATAGTAAAAGCAAAACTTCGAAAGCTCAATTATCATTATAGTTCAGGTAAGATCTGCCCAGTTTTAGATTTCAGGGAGCAAATGATATCTGCAATTATAAGAAGCTTACTTGATAAGAAGATGCATATTCCAATGCCCGCTCTCGCTTTACTGCAGCCAATTCCCTCTTTTTCAGTATGGCATTTATCTCTTCTTTAGATAAGATGCTTCCATCCCAGATTCTCTCCTTGCCTTCTTGAATCTACTCAAAAAAGAGACTTTAACAATCTTGTACATAAACTGCACTAAATTAATATCCTACTGAGAAAAAACCAAAGTTTCATCAACTAAGTAATTGAACAAAGGAATGACAGGATACAAAGAAATGAATATAGAGAGTTACAATCGATTTTACATCGGCTGATTCCTTCATTTTGCTCTTGTTGCTGTCTTGACTTTTATAGACATGAAGATAGTGGCCAGAGTTCACTCTACTGGCACAGGCATGCGATTGAATCCTCATAAGAGACTCCAAACCTTCTAAAGCTATGGTTGTCTTGCGCCTCACTGCTTGTCCGCGAACCAGAGCTTGCAGTTTAACCAAGCCCTTCAATGCTCGCAGAGCTTTCCTTGCCTGAAAGAAAATTGCAATAAGATTTAAGTGCAAAGATATAGCTATTGTAATTCAGGGCAATCCCAGCACAATATGAAGATTTGCCAACATCAATAAAAAATATATATATATATATATTTAGAGGGACACATTAGTTAGCAGCAAATGAAAATAAGATGAAAATAAGAGAAATCTTTGAATTTCACAAGTGACCCACAATTATGATGGATCAGTCAGCAGGGGTTCAAACAATCAAGCATAACCGGAATGAAAAGTTTCGACTAAGTTTAGATAACTGGCTCAAGGAACTTCAGTACAAAGGAGAATAAGGAGAAGTTTAGTCTAGTTTTAGATTTATCTCCAAGGAACTAATAAACACTCATTTCAGAAGAAGCAAAAGTAAAAAGTGCTTGGTTACTTCATATTAACACACAATCGTCAAACTCCAATAAAAGCATTGGTAGGATATTTGAAAGCACATTAAGGCTACAGATCATGAATCCAGATGTAATGGTTGATTTCATCAATACACCCCAACTAAACCATTACTATTAGTAACTTTTTATTTGATGTCTAACAAAGGAAAACATTGAGCTTACGAGATATCCACGGAAAGAAGACTGAATTTTGATGGCTGCGATTTCTCGACTCCAAATGTAAGATGACCGATCACCTGTGAGGCGGACAACCTGAGCAGCAGCCTGAGCGGAAGCGACAGCTGCTTCAGCTGCTGCTGCTGTCGCGACAGCAACAGCCAATGCGTGCATGCTTTGCTCTTCTTCGGCTTTCCTTATTTCACTCTCCTTCTCTAGAGGTGGGGGTGGAAGAGGAGGAGAGTTCTTGGACAAGAGCCTTCCGAAAAGCCATCTTATTCTCCTCCCCTTCTGAGTAAGCTACCAAAAAGAATTATTCAATCTCTAAATTAAATAGTGCAATGCTATAGAATCAAGTTGAAGGAGGAGGGACCTTTTCTTGTTTCTCTTTTGAGTTGGACCCAAAAAACTTCTTCAGTTGATCTAGCCAACTCTTCTTCTTTGCCATTAAAAGGCCACAAAAAGGCGCTGAAACAAATACAAAAACCAACTTAATAATGTAAACTGGAGTTCATCATATGGTCCAAGACAAGTGATGCTAAATGTTTTATCAAATCGACCAATTTAACAGAAAAAAGAGAAAGGAGAAGGAAAACAATAATTGCAGGACGACAATTGCTCGCACAATCTATTCCATGTCGAATTCGTTGTATCTCTTAAGGAATAAAAAAAGAGAAAAAGAAAAATGCAAATTGGAAGAAAATTTTGAATTATTGTACATAGTAATTCATATAGATTCTTGATTGAACAATCATAGAATGCATTTGTACAGATTCTGAGCATTATTGTGAAGGTCTGTTGAGAAAGATGGCTCTCACATGGCTGGCTAACCAATATATAGGATACATAGCTACAGCCGAGAAATCGTGATGATGATAATTCCAAAAAAAAAAAAAGGGAAAAGAATAACTCAAAAAACTATCTCTAGAGGTTTCCAAAGCGCGCCGGATCAATGTATAGTATCCCAATAGAGACTTCTTAATGAACTATTTAAGCATCAGACTTTTACTCACAAACAGCATAATTTAAGCCAGAACATCTACTATTCAATCATTCTTTCATTACCAAAGGCAGTAAGTAAAATACAGTCAAAGTGAAATCGAAATTAGAAAAAAGGTAGCAAAATCAAGAAAATCCAATCATATGATGATATATTTTAGAAGAAAAAAAAAGGAGAAAAATTTAACATTTGGATTTCGAAAAATCGCAATTCCCCCATCTGATATTTAAAATATCACCAACATGATTAAAATTTTGAATACTGATAATACAACTGTGACCACTGTTTCTTTTTTGCCCCTTATGTTGAAGTATACAGAGCAGAGATGGTCCAACATGAATCATCACTAGAATAAACTGATCTGCATGAGCATTATCTTCTCATTAATTGCAAAGGAGAAAAAGAAAAACAGTGACATGAATATAAATTGGAATAGTCCAAAACAATCAGGTACCTAATCCAATCTCTTGTTTCAGAACCTTCTATCACTAGTATTCTTGATCATAGCCCAGTAGCTATTGTAACCATCAAAACTTGCATCAACATGGCAGAAGAAACCATTGCTAACTTGAACAATATGTAGTTTTGATCTGTCCAAAGGAAAAAAAAAAAAAAAAAAAAAAAAAAAAAAAATGGGAAAAGAAATAAGTGTAGAAATACCTGATGATGAAAAGAACAGGCAGCAATGGTGAGAAGGCCTAAGATTCTTCTTCAATCAAATTGTTGGAGATTTTCTGATTTAGATGTAGGATGGTTTTGTGGACACAAAAATTTGGTAGTGTAGAGAGGGAGAAAGGTCCATGACACACAACTGCACATGTTAGGAAATGTGAGTTTGCTTTCACATATAACAGCTGTGCTGAGGGAGGAGGGGCAAGAGAGGACAATGATCCAATAGCGAAATTACTGACTTGTCCCCCATATTATCCTTTAGAAAACTATACAAAAAAAATAAGATGAACATTTTACACATTTCAATATTTTGTTGATCCTAAGAGGGGCTGCATGGAGAGAGGGTGAGACCTGTCACACTGTCTCAGCAGAAGCTACTTATAATTGTAGGGGTTTGAGAATATCCACAAAAGCAGGTCTTTGAACTTCATTATTTAAATCTTTGAACTTTCCAACTATTTCTCTGTATTATTTTTTTAACAAATATTTATTCAAAAAATTCACACCATATTTTTAATTAAATTTCCATAATAACCTAAGACATGACATTTTTACTGTAATAAACCGCTAAAATAGATAAATATGAGACTACAAATGACATGGTGGACCAGGTCAAATTAATAGCTTCCTATTCCATGGACATGAACTCTGTCCTAGCTTCAGCTTTTTTTTTAAAAAAAAAAAAAATTGTTTATTTACACAAGGAAAGTGAATTGATACCCCAAATGGTAATGGATGGCCCACAATTTGACTACTGGAAACTGTATGGGCGATCAATTTTTGTGAAAGGTCTCATGGATAGAGAGAGTGGCTTGGACCACAAAACCAATTCTACATTGAAAAGGATATATTAGATGAGATTAGCTCAGCAAATTTGACCCAATCCTGGGATCTAAATCTGAACAACTGTAGTCTGATTTGTCGTACCTGTTTACCATGCATACGATGTTAACGGATATGAACTTTTTTTGTTGCAGAAATTGCCCAGTGGCAAAAGTAATAAGTATCATTAAAATGTAGAGCTTGATTGATACAAAAGTAAATAAAAAAATGGACACATCAAACGATTCCTGGGATCACCCTCCAACCTAATCAAATTAACAAAGATTACACCACATAAGGCATATAAGAGTAGAGGGAAAAAATAAACACAAACAACTTAGTCAAATTAATAAAGATTACAATATGGAGGGCATGTATTATATATATATATATATATGCTAGTAAAGTAAAAAACATGCACAAATGATTCCAGAGCTAAATACTATACAAACTGAAAAAGACTTTGATAATAGCCCCCAACCTAATCAAATAATAAAGATTACATTATAGAGGCGCAGTAACTCTTTTCTCTTTTTCTGTTTTTTTTCTTTTTTTTTTTTAGAGAAAAAAATAATGCGCTATCCGCTTTATTCAATAAGAAAGTGAACTAGACTGCAAAAATAAGATATTTCGGTTTGCAAGAAAAAAACAACAACAAAAAAAAAAAATTACAAAAACTCCGGAGGCGTCATAGTCCCCGAGCTACGATTGCACCCATCGATCAGTTCCCAGATCTCCTCCCACAGCTTAACGAATCTTTTGGCCCAGATCACCGTGAGCCGGATCATTTTGTTTCTAATCAACAAAATCACTCACCAAATTATTGACAGATTTTGTTTACTTTTTTTGAAGAGAAAAGTAGCAAGCTATCTGTCTTGCTTTATTTATTTTTTAAAAATAAATTCAGCTAAAAATGTGAACTTTGAATATAAAATTTTGAATATCAACTATTAAATTCTTAGCTAACTGCAGTAACACCGGCATCGTTTTCTCTTTTCAAACACTCTCAACACCTCCAATTTTTCAGCAGTCTTCGCAATTGTCGGCAACATGTGATTGTCCAGTAATAAATATTAAAAAAAAAGATATAGGGAGTGTAGGAGAGAAAACTAGAAAGAATTAGCCAGGAAGGATGAGCCAGGAGGAGGGGAGAAAGTCTACAAACCAAAAGCTTACTATTAAGGCACGTTTGATTGATGATTGATTAGAAAATAAAATTTAATTATATTAAAATGAAAAATAGAACAACAAATGATCTAAAGATATTAGATTCATTATTAAAATAAAAACCCAAATGGATATTTATTAGGGGTTTTGAAGAGATAGGATGGAGAAGTTTTGTAGAATAGATTTTGGACCAATTCAGAATTCAAAATTCAAAATTGAATTCGTTCAATCTAATTTTTATAATATAAACAACAACTATCAAAATCAATGAATTTTATTTTGATTTCATAGTTTTAAAAAGATGAACAGTTTCTAAAAGGTGCATTCAAACAATCGTCATAAGCGGAATATATATATATATATATAAAGAGAGTTGTGCTGGAATGCTGTTGATAGCACCAGCTCAATTTTATCATTCATTCTGTAGTCTTTGGATTGCATCGAGATTCGTGGAGGCTCTTTAATGAAAAAAAAAAAAGAAAAAGTAAAAAGAAAAAGTAAAAAGTAAAAAGCTCTTCTTTTTAATTAAATCTCAATGCGATCCAAGGGCTATAAAATGGATGGTAAAGTTGGATTGGTGCTATCAATAGTATTCCAGCACAACTATATATATATATATATATATATATATATATATATATATATATATATATATATATATATATATATATATATATATATATATTACCTACCAAGACAGTTGGTCTAATTAAGAAATGCGATTTTGAAAAGCAGTGAGTGAATGCCTGAATATGCGGACCCAAGCAAGAACTCCACAACTGTGTCTGAGTTGTCCACGAGGACCACAACAACTGCACATTTAAACCTCCCTCTCAATTTATTCCCTTGTACGCCGGGTCCACGTTCCCAACATCCACCACTCCTCCCCTTCAGTTCACATTCATCCTACTGTTCAAACAACTTATTATTCTCTGTTCATTAACTGCTGTTCTTTTGTTATTTTATTATTATTTCATACGACAATCGCTATTCGAAGTTTAATTCCTTCTTTGTTTGATTAAACCCCTGCAAACTCTTCTAATTAAACACAAGGAGATAATTTTCTCTTTTTTTTTTTTTTTATGCGTGGGAAAAATTTTATTCGAAAGAGATGTTCAAATAACATAAAATAACTGCCTTTTTTCTAAAAAAATTAAATTCTGCATGAAATTATTATATAAAGATACATTACGTATGGTAAAAAAGTGTGTTAGATAACTCATTAGATAACAATTAATACCAAATGAGTCTGTAAGGTGCCAGAAAATAGAACGAAGCTAGAATCTGGTGGGATTAATATTCGTGATCTTCTAGCTTCGATACCATCTTAAAATAAGATATTATCAATATCATATGATCTTCGCTAAATGCTTTCAAATTTTTGGGCTCAATCAGCTTATTTATGTTGCGGTTTGATATTTATTGAAGCGAAATTGAATGAAACAGTTTAAATGCGACAGACTAGGATTACAATTTTTTTTTGCTGCCATTGGAGACTACTTTTACTATTCCAATATATATTTTGAGAAATAGCGGATCGAATTCGATAAGAAAAATTTATTAATATATATATATATATATATATATATATATATATATATATATATATAGAGTTGGGCTGGAATGCTATTGATAGCACCAGCCCAACTTTGCCACCCATTTTATACCCTTTGGATTGCGTTGAGATTTGTGAAAGGTATTTAATTTTTACTTTTTCTTTTTACTTTTTCTTTTTTCTTTTTTTCATTAAATAGCTTTCACAAATCTCAACGCAATCCAAAGGGTATAAAATGGGTGGCAAAGTTGGGCTGGTGCTATCAATAGCATTCCAGCCCAACTCTATATATATATATATATATATATATATATATTTGCCCTAGGGAGATCATAAGATGTATTCTAAATAATTTTGTAGTACTTTTTTAAGATAGTAAAACTCTCCTCTTTCGTTCGTAATTTTTTTTCTGCTAAATTTTATTCACATAAATCTATGTTCTTTATTTTCAATTATTATTTTGTGATTGTTTATTTTGTGATCATTTTTAAATTTTGTTTTTATTTATGCGCTCGTCGTAACAAGCTCTAATGTTGGAGTTTTTTTAAACTACAATATAGTTATGTAGCGCATTTTCAGAAACTTAAAAATTTTTCAGCTAGGGCCTAACTTGGCTAAGTAAGCAGCCAAAGGGATCACACCGAACAAGTAATTTGTGTGGAAGATGAAAGGTCATGCGAACTGTAGTAGTAAAAGCCTACAAAACCATCAACCAAAACCCAAAGGTCGATCATGGGCAATACTTCAATTCACTTAGTATTCATGTGAACTATTTACTAAGTGTTTTAGATAGTCATGAGTAAATTTAATATACTATATACATGTAAGTAGGATATATAGTTGACTAAGATCAAGAGAGTAGAGAAAATATATCTATAATGTGTGTGTGTGACACAAACTTTACGAACAAAATTAATTACTTCTTTTTTAGATTTGGAGTGTTGGACCAAATAAGCCCTTAATCTTTTTAGCCGCTTGGGCCACGCCTTTGTCGGCAGTAAGCTAAACATAGCCGAGAATTCTTTCCCCCTTTAATCCATGATTGCAACAACCCCTATATTACCCTTAAAAAACAAAGGGAGGTCACAATTCCTTGAGTTCATCTTAAGCAATGGATGTAACGTTGCATCTAACTCTTTGCTTTTTCTACAACAAAACTCTTTATGTGTTTCATAATATATACTTACTATAAACTAAAATAGAGGCGCAAATTATTAGATATATCTAATTAATGTCATGCACTCATCACTCATTATGTACTCCAAATCCAAATCCAAATCCACGTAAATTATGTGTCACTGATTAAGATCATTTACGCTAAACATCGACGTAAGCAGTACGCAATAAACAGTAGCATAAAGTACAATGTTTAAATGCTAACTTCTTAACATAAATTTAACATCATTGTACTAGTCCTTTGTGTCCTAACTCACTTGCTAAATGAAGCAATTAATATATAGTTTGAATCTTGAAGAAAAAAAGTTGTGTCAATTATTAATTACTATGGATTTTTGAGTGATCAATGAGCAACTTTTAATTACCCATTGACACATGATGCCTTTTTGAGCATAAGAGGTTAAAATTTGCAAAGGAATAAATATAATAAGAAACTATATATAATTAATCAAGATCTAAGCCAACTCATAAGGTGGAGCCACTAATAAGTTAAGCTTGGCCTATCTACATATTCATAATTTAGCACAAAACAAATGGCAACCACAGTTTCCAGCTTGCAACATATTGACATGGATGCTTGATTATATCAGCCACATGTAGTGCTACTTACAAGATTAGTTCAATAAAAGGTTGTGTTTTTTTTTTTCTCTATTTTTTTTTTGTTAGGCGAAGATAAATCAAATCGAAGAACATTAGCAGTTTTTTTTTTAAATAATTTCCCGTATTGCTTATTTTGCATGCATTTTTACTTTCATTCTCCCTACAACGAAATTAGATTATAGGAACACATTTTTATGATACTTTTGTGTAAGTATTCTATCTATATTTCATTTATATCCAAAATTAGATTATAGGGACACATTATAATAATGTGTCGCTATACATCCTAACGACTACATATATAGCGACAGTAATAATAAGTGTCGATATTTTTACCAACGATATTTTTTTTAACTTTTAGTAATATTTAACAGTGTCGTTATAATATAATTTTGTTATAGTGTCTCTTTATACATCAAATCGTTTAATTAGCTAGACCAAACTTTATATGGTATCAGAGCTATTGTTGTTCAATCACCTGTCTTTTTTGGTGCCATAAATCAAGTATAAAAGTTATGCAACTAAGAATCCTTTCAAAATTAAAGGTTAAATTAGTGGAAATCTTAATCTTTCATAGTTTAAAACTGATGCATCCGTTAAAAATTAAGAAAATTAATCTAGGTGATTTTATGAAAGATATTCACACATATTTGGTATTGAGGGCTACATAATATTATTTATGGTCAAAGGATATGCTTCTCTTTGTTTTTTTAGTGTCTGCAAAAAAAAAACATATCAACTCATCGTGATACACCAGAAAAATAAAAGAAATATATTATTATTGCTCTTTCTAAACATTTATAACATAATCTTTTTATAATCCCAATTGGATCCAAACTCAAGCCCGGCCGAATTAATTGAATCAAATGAGACCAAAATTGATCCGCATTTTACTGGGCTGAGTGGAGCCAAAGATCTGTCCAAACTAAGCCCGGCCCAAAACAAACAGCAGGTTCGTTATGGGCTTTGAACCGAAGAGAATCCCAAGAACAATCAAGCATCTTAGTTCTCAAATTCCCTTATCGCGACTTTTTCTGAGCCTAAAATATTTTGTATCCAAAATTAAAAAAAAATTGATTTTACTATTTAATCTTATAAAACACTATTTCTTGTGCATAACATAGTTTGTACATAAATATGTGGAAATAGTATATAGGGGGCAATTGAAAAAATGAACTGCTTTGTATGTATTTTTCTCATTTGTCGTGTTTTGCTTGGTCCGGTCAACTGCATCAGGTCCAGGAAAAAAAATTACTTTTATTTTTCTCTACGATAATTAGAGAGCCCAAAACTAAATGGGCCCGTTGCGGAAATTAGGCTCGCTCGGCCCATTTGACTCCTCCCGCTTAGCTACGGGTCCTCATTTCGTTATTATTATTATTATTATTATTATTACCTCGCCCTTCGCTGTTGCTGCTTCTTCTTCGTAGGCTCTCGATCGGGTAAATACTCGGAGGAGGAGAGAGGGGGGAGAGGGGCGACGAGGACGACGAAGAAGAGGAGGAGCGATGAGTGGGCACGATTCGAAGTACTTCTCCACCACCAAGAAGGGCGAGATCCCCGAGCTCAAGGAGGAGCTCAATTCCCAATACAAGGTTCGGATTTCCTAGATCGATTCAGATCTCTGCAGATCTGCTTGCTTTTTATTAGATTGTCTGCGTGTTTTAGGTTAAATTCTTAAGATCTGCGATGGTGTGATTGCTCTGCCCAGGAAGTTTAAGATTGTTGTTAGAAATTGAGATTTGGGTTTGAATTTGGATATTGTTTCATTTGATGCTCATTTCTGATGCTTTCATCTGCGCTTTTGGAGTATTTTTCTGATTCTATGCTTAAATCTCAAGTTATTTTCTGAATTTAGCTTCTCTAGATCTAGATTTCTTTGTTAATTATCTGAGATTGTTGTTTTTGAACTGCAAAGAATGGTGCTTGTGCAATAGTAAATCCTTTCCTTTCTTAAGGGATTATATGCGAACCTTCTTAGTTTAGGCAATCTCTTCAATATTTTGATGTTGATATATGGTACTTGTAGAAGCTGTTTAAAGCTTGTGCGTGCTTAATTGTGGCAAGTTAAAAAAAGAGAGAAAGAAAGAGAAAAACATGAGAAAATTGGAAAGAAAAATAACAATAAAGCTAATTTAAGGAACATTTGAAATTTTTGTGGGATTATAATGCCAGCAAAGGTCATATTAAGTTTTCAGGTAATTCAATGGTAGAAAAAGAAACATATCGGATGCAGACTAGTAATACTGTAAACAAACTCCAATAAATGTTGATTATTTTAACTGTTTCGGACTGATACTCCCTTAACTTTCATTTTTCGTGATTTATCCGCTGTCCTATTTGAGGTTACCTCTTTTCTTCTCCTGCCTTTCTTCTTCTTTCCCTTGCCATTAGTTATCTTCCCTTCCACTCCCAACACCCTATTATAATTCACTGACCTCATCATTATTGTGAAAACTTGGTGGTTGCTATAACTTGCCACCCTATTTTAATTTCCATGTCTTCAAGGTTACATCTAATGTAAGTAATGCATCCTAAGAGATGATAGGCATATGCTGCTCATTTTGTCTTTACATGTATAGTAGTGTAACTTGAAAACAAAATTCAGATACGTAATTTGAGACTGTTAGCAATGAGCGCACAAACTAAACATGAAATCAATAGGCGAGCACCACACAAAAGTAAATCTCCAAAAAGCACGACAAAATAGAACACACAGATTTACATGAAAAACCTTTTGCAGGAAAAAAATCACGGTCGAAAGAGGAGAGTTTCACTATGTCGAAAAAGGGAATACAGAATATTCTGATGATCGTACAATCGCTCGATCTTTCTCTAGGGCAAAAAGGAAAGAGGATAATAAAATTCTTAATGGGTTTATCTTATCAGATCCGATCCGTACCGCGAGGGGCTCCGCCCCCCGCCCCTCGCACCCCCTGTCTTTCTCAAAATTTTACCAAATTTTGTCATCGCACCGTGAAGCCGTCGGCGAACCAGAAACCCAAAATCGAAACGATTTCTGATTTTGGAGTCACATCTAACAGAGACACCTGTTAATTATAGATGGATCATGCTATATTGCTAGACATGATTATAAAATGCATCTGAAATTCTAAATTGTAACCATGAATTTTAAGTTTCTTCAGATTAGTTGAGTATTGTTGCGCATTTTTTGTTTCATTTGGGGATATACTCTAATGATAGATCCTATATATGCTAACTTGTTTTATAGGATAAAAAGAAAGATGCTGTAAAGAAGGTGATAGCTGCAATGACTGTTGGAAAAGATGTTTCTTCTTTGTTCACGGATGTGGTGAACTGCATGCAGACAGAAAATTTGGAGTTGAAGAAACTTGTGTATTTATATCTGATAAACTATGCTAAAAGTCAACCTGATCTAGCCATACTTGCTGTGAATACATTTGTCAAGGTAAGATATATTTATCTGTGAATTATTACATTAAGGTTTTATGCAAGTAGTATAGGTAATATATTGTGATGCTTTTATTTTGGTCACTCACCTCTCATTGACTGGAACTATTTTCTGGAAGCAACAATATACAGAGAAATTGGATCTTATCCAATCAGAGCTGATTGAGACCATTTTCCTTGAGGCTAGAATATTTGCACCTATATTCAAGCTAATATGTTATTATGGGTCATATGGTTGCGAATATTATGTGCAATTATTTTCTCGAAGCTGGAATATTTGCATCTATATTCAAGCTTATGTGTTATTTTTATAGGTCCTATTGTTTTGAATAGTTTGTGCACAAACTCTGACCCATCTCATCTTAGAATCTCTGTGATCATGTTTCCATCGGAAGTGCTTGTTTCACAAAAACTTTTGAAATTGTTATATTGAGATTAGCAAAACTTATTGAAAGACTTATCTTATTCAAAGGGCATAACAAGATCCAGATCTTGTCCTTCTTATATAGTTCTGAGTAGACAATCCCTTTTATGTTTCCCTGCTATCTTCATTGAGACCAAACTATCAAGGAAGAGCTATCAGAATTTACAATATCTTTTACAAGTCTAACACTCAATTATGTTTTGGCCTTGCATTTGTGAAGTTGAGAACCCTTTTTTCCTTTGGACTCGTCATGATGCAAATGCAATTTATTGGAACCTTGATAACTGATTTAAGATTTGAAGCTAGCATTTCAAAAGTATTTTATAAAGCTCAACGTGGCTATTCTGTAAACCTTTTAATCACTTTTGCAGGACTCGCAAGATCCCAATCCATTAATTCGTGCCTTAGCTGTGAGGACAATGGGGTGCATCCGTGTTGACAAGATTACGGAGTATTTGTGTGATCCCCTTCAGAGATGTCTCAAGGTCCTCCTATCCTTTTACCTCTGTCCTTCATACCTTTTATGTTAGTCGTTTCATACGTATTTTTCATCTTGTCAGACATTACAATCTCAAAATTATGTGGCACAGGATGATGATCCTTATGTTCGGAAGACGGCAGCTATTTGTGTAGCTAAACTTTACGATATAAATGCTGAGTTAGTGGAAGATAGGGGATTCCTTGAAACACTCAAAGACTTGATATCAGACAATAATCCAATGGTGGTAGCAAATGCAGTTGCAGCGCTTGCAGAAATCCAAGATAACAGTACTAGGCCTATCTTTGAGATCACAAGCAATACACTTTCAAAACTACTGACAGCTCTGAATGAATGTACTGAGTAAGTTATTGCATGAATAAGCTAGTTGTTTCTCTTAAATTATTTTTTATTTTTCTTCAGAGAATATTATGATGGTATTAATTTTGCAAATTTACTTCTGTATTATGTCATTCAGTTATGAATGATTTGGATTACCTACTACATCAGTATCAACAGTAGCAAAAAAGATTAGCTGGGAGGAAAACATTCTTGAATATCTGAGAACTGAATAAGTAGAATATCTTAATTATCAGTAGTTTGTGATTTGTCACTTTATGTTTCAATATGGTATCTGTGGAGACTATATCTTCCTAGTCAGGGCTTTGGAAATGTGATAAAAATGAAGATTATGGGTTTTTACCATCATTACGGAGGTGCTTGAAGACTATGGTTGCCAGACCATAGTTGTATGAATTTAATGTGACAACTTGCAGTGTAATAGAAAGAAAATAGGTTATGTCCAGACTCGAGTACGAAGGCATATTTCCACGTAATAATTATGTGTAGATGCTCTTTAATTGGTTATATTGGAAAGCATTTTTCATATCGAGGTGAAATCAGCTTCTCATGATAATTCTCGAATGCATAAAGTGGTAGCTTGAATTAAGTGGAGACTTAATTCTCGTTGTTTCCTTCTGTTCAAAGTAGTTGCGCCAAAATTCTAAAAGATATTCTTTTTATTTTTGCTGCTCTAATATATGTTTGAAGCAGCTAAAGTTTTTTTAATTACATTTTGCAGATGGGGCCAGGTCTTTATTTTGGATGCCTTATCGAGGTATAAAGCGGCTGATGCTCGTGAGGCTGAAAGTATAGTGGAGCGAGTTACTCCACGTCTCCAACATGCAAATTGTGCCGTGGTGCTTTCTGCTGTCAAAGTATGTTTATTTCTTCAATTTTTGACATATTTCTTGTTAATGAAATATGATAATAAGAAGTTTGAACTAACACAAGTACTTCAATGAAGAAAGTGACCTGTGCATCTCATTGAGGCTAAATTACAAAAACCTCCCTTGCCAATTTCTTCTTTACCTCAACTTACACGATCTGCCCTTCCCAATGCACACATTTTCATATGCTTCAGTTTTGACCTTGCATTTACTCTTTTCTTGAGTAGGGAAGACTGGAGTTGTAAAATAAAGCTTTGCAATGACAAGTTGGCAGACGACATTGGTTATAATAATAGAAAATAATCATATAAACTGAATAAATCATTTGAGAAACTACCAATTTGGGTAGCTCTTATGGAGACACAGAAATGCCTGGAACATGACTTATTCTTTGGAGATGCTTAGAACATGATTCTGAATTGTCAAACATTTTTGTTTTTGAAGCTATCTAAAACTAGCAAGTGACTCGTGCTATGCATGAAAATTCAAAATTTATTTATTTTTTTAAACTTTATAAGTTAAATATATATTTTTTAATTATAGATTAATATTTGAACTCAACAACATACTATATTTAAAAATAAATTTACATTGATCAAATATGACTATTAATATATATATTTTTTATTCAAACCTTAAATCTCTTATATTTAACTTTATAAAATACTTTGCATTCAAATTTAATTATGAATTAAAATATAGTAAATATTAATAAAAGGTGAATGGTTTGAAGAAAGTAAATACCAAATAATAATAGTTACTAATACATAACTGTAATTTATAAATAAGTTACAATAAAAGGGAGGAGAAGAGGTAAAAAAAAATAAATACCAAATGGTAAAAGTTTACATTTAAATTTTCACATTTGATTAAGTTATACTAAAGGGTAGACAAAGAGTTAAAAATAAATAAATAGGATATAGTAAAATCTAATCATAAATAATTAAGATAAAATCAATATATAAGTAAGTTAAGATGAATTAAAGGTGAAGAGTAAAAAAAAAAAGTAAATATCAAATTATAAAAATTAATTATTAATTATGAATAATTATTTGAAATGCATTAAATTATAATTTTTAAAATAAGTTGGAAGAATTAAATGAAACATAATAAGAATAGAGAAGAGAAAGAGATTGCAGTTATCAAATGGAAGAAGAAAAGGCAAGAGTTGAAATGCATTATTTATTCTTCTTTACATAATGCAACTTAAATACAAATCTAGCATTAATATTAATTATTATTAATATTAATAAACGTAATTAATCTATAATTAATGAATTTAAATGTATTAAACCATTATTGTAAATATAAATGAAACTTCGCTACGTGACAAATCGAGATTCAACCGAAAACCTTGCTACCAAAATTATATATATATTAGTCCAACTTGTGTGCTTTTAGAAGTACGGAGGTCTCCGTGTTCCCAAGTTATTTTCAATGATAGGACTTCCGAATTGATGATCGGCTTCGTTAGATTTGATCTAGAATATTTGAAGTATCTAGAAAATAAATTTTGTGATTTTTCGATATCATTTAACTGGTAATCGAAAAGGATTAAAATCAACGGCTGAAAATAAAAATTTCACAAAATGTGATGATATGATACTAAAATTTTAGATCAAAGATATTGATCTTGTTTTATATAGTATAAAGAATTTTCTATTAAAATTTTATGTGATTTGGATATTTCTACAACGTTAAGCTTGCAAATGGCTCACCATAATCATTAAAATTGTTAATTTTGAGACCGGTTGATCACTAGGCAAATGATATCAAAAAATTGCAAAATTTATTTTCTATACATTTTAAATACTCTAGATCAAGTTTAATGAAGCCAATCGTCCATTCGAAAGTCCCAATATTGAAAACAACTTGAGAGCACGGAGGCCTCCGTGCTTCTAAAAGCACACAAGCCTAGCTCTCGCTCGCGCGCTCTCTCTCTCTCTCTCTCTATATATATATATATATATAGAGAGAGAGAGAGAGAGAGAGAGAGAGAGAGAGAGAGAGAAAGAGAGAGAGAGAATTGAGCTCCTGTGTTTTTAAAAGTACAAGTCATTAGTGCTTGTAGATTTTTAGTCCTTGGATGAAAAGATGTGTAGTTAGGATGATAGTGGGCCCTTAGGGTTTAGTGGGTGGTTGGGAAATAGTATGATCTAAGAGGTGGAAATGATCAAAGTGGTAGATCTAACAGTGGAAAACTTGGTAGCACCAAGTGCTTGGTGTTATCGATAGCATAGTAGCTGAACTCTCTCTCTCTCTCTCTCTATATATACGTAGAGTCCAGCTACTGTACTCTTATGAGTACGATCGATTTCGTACTCATAAATTGTTTTCGATGATAGAGTTTTCGAATCGACGATCCATACCGTTAAATATGATTTAGAGCATTAGATGCTTCTAAATATTAAAATTCATAATTTTTCGACATCATTTATCTTACGATCAAAAGATCTCAAAATTGATAATTTTTAACGTCCAGTATAGGATGCTTACTAGTTTAACGGTGTAAAAGAATCGGAATATGTTGAATTTTTGATAGAAAATTTTATTCACTATGTAGATAGAGATCTATAACTTCGATTTTAAATTGAAGAGTATGATTCTCTATTTTTAGGAGGTCGTTCGATTTTGACCGTTCATTTTATGCTCATTTGATGAACTTTATTATAAATTCAAAAAATTAAGAAATTTATTTTCTAGAAGTTTAAAGTGCTTTAGATCACATTTAACGGTATGGATCGTCGATTTGGAAGCTTCATCATCGAAAACAACTTATGAGTACGAAGGGGTGTATACTCATAAGAGTATAGTAGCCCTACTCTCTCTATATATATAAATTTATGCATATATAATATAAGATGATAAATATTTTAACTTTTTGATGAGTACATAAAAAATTATTTTGGACAATATAAATAAATTATGTATAGTGCGAAATTTTTTTTATTAAAATATATGAACTATCAATGAAAAATTTTATATACTTTCATTCGTATGAGAAATATAACAATGTTTTACCAAAATTTATATTTTATATGCAACAAATATATATTATTATATTAATAATATGATATTTTATTATCTGTGTTTATGCTGTGTCCAAGTCGTGTCGTGTCCCGTGTTAGTGTCCATCATGCTTAGGTTAGTAAAGAAATTTAAAAATATATTTAAAAGTTAGTGTCGATTATAGAAATGAAAGGTCATCATGAAATTTCATAATAAATTAGGGTATTAATTGCATATTATGTATTTAATGGTGAATTTAAATCATCTAAATAAAATAAACATATTTATAAATTATAAATTAATTAATGTTATTAATGAACTAACAATATAGTTTAGATGTTGCCACTTGTCGACGTGTGGTTCATCCGGTAACCATGCTTCCAAAATACTATATATATATATATATATATGATGGAGTTGTGATATAACACCACAATTGAAACAATAGGGGCAGTCCAAATAGAAAAGCTTTCAGTGCAATGTTGAGTCATTAAAACATTTTTTTTGCCCCTCAAAAGAGGTGAACTATGGATTGTTTTTTAGCGGTATGAATGAATTAATAGCTAAAATCCACAGAATAAAATTCAGATGTTTGTTTTCCTGTTGTTTTCATGACGAATTATCTAGGTGCTTTTGAAATTTTGTGTTTCCATACTTAAGCTTTGTGTATTTTACAGATGATTCTTCAGCAAATGGAACTTATTACTAGCACTGATCTGGTCCGAAATCTTTGTAAGAAGATGGCACCTCCTCTTGTTACTCTTCTTTCGGCAGAACCTGAGATTCAGTATGTAGCGCTGCGGAACATCAATCTTATTGTACAGAAAAGGCCTACTATACTTGCACATGAGATTAAGGTGAATCGAATGTGCATGTCTTATTAATCATATTTTCTCCACTTATGTTGTATAAAGTTTTTTAACTTCTACATTCCAATTGTGGAATAGGTTTTCTTCTGCAAGTACAATGACCCAATATATGTTAAGATGGAGAAATTGGAGATAATGATTATGCTTGCCTCGGATCGGAATATAGATCAGGTACATTTCATACAATGAAGTTTTATTTACCGGTACAAGTTGTAGTTAAAATACAATTTTGACTTCTTATTGTGATTCTTGATTGTTTTATATGACATCTTCAAACCCTTTCTAATTGGGTGTTGAAATTTTTCCATGCGTACTGAGATAATAACTCCTAATATTCATGAAAACTGCAATCAATAATAGAGATCATTATTCTGATGGAGTTTGCCCTTGCAAATTACATGATGCCGCTATCTTGCATGATTTTATTTTATACAAATTGCTTGCCTAATTTTAAAGGCTCTGCCTTATGTATGCATTGTTGTCAAAATTTGTCGAGTTCATTGACACTCTCAAGCATCCTTAATTCTTGCTTTGGCTGATTTTCAATTTCTGGATTCTGGAGAGGCTTGAATAATGGAGATGGTGGTGATTTAAACAGTAAACCAATTAACTTGAATCTTATGGAAAATGTAGCCTACTTAGGTTTTTTATATGATTTAATTGTCTGCATGAGTGAAAGAAAATCTACCGATTTTATAGATACTTTTTAGCCTTCTCAACTTTCGTTCTGTTCTAACTAATCCTATTTCTTCAGCTTTCACGTTGTAGATTATAATCTGTTCAATTCCATCTAATCCTTTTTTCTGCTCTGTAAGCTACGTCTTTTTCGAATATTATGGTAATTAAAAATAATTGGTGATTCTTGCCTAGGTTCTCCTTCAGAAACTAATAGATTGTCTTGCAGGTCTTGTTGGAGTTCAAAGAATATGCTACGGAAGTAGATGTAGATTTTGTTAGGAAGGCTGTTCGAGCAATTGGACGGTGCGCGATTAAGTTGGAGAGAGCTGCCGAACGGTGCATTAGTGTTTTGCTAGAGCTGATAAAGATCAAAGTGAACTATGTTGTGCAAGAGGCTATTATTGTTATTAAGGATATCTTTAGACGCTATCCTAACACGTGAGTTTGGAACATCTATTATTATCGTCTACTTGTTTTGTTTCTGAAAATTCGATGCACAAGCTTCTCCATTTTTTTTTTTATTGGAATCTTACTCTGCTTTACAATTTTCGTTTGCAGCTATGAGTCCATTATTGCAACCCTGTGCGAGAGTTTGGACACTTTAGATGAGCCAGAGGCTAAAGTAATAATAGTCTATCCTTGAATATTCTCAAAAACAGTGGTAATCCAGTTTAGCATCCCATTAGTTTCATTTCATCTTAACTGCTATATTTTTCACAGGCATCAATGATCTGGATAATTGGGGAGTATGCTGAAAGAATTGATAATGCTGATGAGCTCCTGGAGAGCTTCCTAGAAAGTTTTCCTGAAGAGCCTGCATTGGTACAATTGCAATTGCTCACAGCAACTGTCAAATTATTTCTTAAGAAGCCAACGGAGGGCCCACAGCAGATGATTCAGGTTACCACTATTTCCTTTTTCATTCTTTTTCTCACTTCACTTTGTACTATTTTACTTATCTCCTTGACTGAAGAAGTGTCCGAGTCAATCAAGATATTAGTAAGGAATATTGATCTCATCCTGCGAATGTGAACCTTTTCACTTTCCTTATATGTGTTTTCAATAATATTATTATTGTATATTCCCCTATGATGCACAAATGCTTGCTTTGCTTTTGGATTTGTCTGCGTAAGATAATCATTTCAATGGAGCTCGATCAGCATTGACTTACTCTACTGATATGGAGTTTGATCAGCACTGTTATGTAACGACTTGTAATTCTTAATTCTTGCTCCTTTTCTAATCGCATGAAAACGTCATTGTTCGTCACGTACAGTTGTGATTTTCCAGGTGCTTCCTATTCTAACTTGCATAGGTAATATTGTGCAGGCTGTTCTAAACAATGCCACTGTAGAGACAGACAATCCTGATCTCCGTGATCGGGCATACATATACTGGCGTCTTCTCTCTACTGATCCTGAGGTATAAAAATCGTTATATTTATTATGACCACAATCTCAATATTACTTTTTCACAATAATCATCGGTTTCTTTTCTCAGGCCGCAAAAGATGTAGTTCTGGCAGAAAAGCCAGTCATCAGCGATGATTCAAACCTTCTAGACCCTTCTCTTCTTGATGAGCTTCTTGCAAACATTGCCACCCTTTCTTCAGTGTACCATAAACCTCCAGAAGCTTTTGTTAGCCGTGCAAGGACTGCTGCGCCTAGACCAGATGATGAGGAATATCCTGATGGAGGTGAAACGGCTTATTCTGAGTCACCCTCTCATGCAGCTGATGCCGCACCGGCACCTGTCACTGCTGCTGGCACAAGTGCTGTTACGCATGCAGCTGCGAGGCAGCCTGCACCTTCAGCCACTGTGCCTGCTGCAGCTCCTGTGCCGGATCTGCTTGGTGATTTAATTGGGCTGGATAACTCCATCGTACCTGTTGATCAGCCAACTACACCTTCAGGGTGAGGATAAATATCTTTTCTTGTTTATACATGTAAATGTATTTACATATGTGAATCTGAGTTTTCATGCATACCTGTTCTTAAAAAATTACTGTTTACATAAGTTGGGAACTCATCCAATTCATGTGGAGAAATTAGTTTTAGTTTAGATTTTTTTTTTCTTTTTCTCAAAGGACATTTTTTGCGCCTATGTATGTAAAAAATTAAGTTTTTGAAGGTTATATATGAAGATGCAGACTTTAAGGAATGTATATATGTAAATATCACTCTCTGTTTAGACATTTTTCTGTTTCGCACTTTTGGCAGTAGGTGGATCTTAATACTCACTCTCGCATTCCAATCTTCTATTTTTACATATTTTCCTTTTCTTTTCTCGTAGGCCACCTTTACCAGTACTACTGCCTTCCTCAACTGGTCAAGGTCTACAGATAAGTGCGCAGCTTGTGCGACGCGATGGCCAAATATTTTACAGTATACAGTTTGAGAACAATTCACAGATTGTGTTAGATGGTTTCATGATACAATTCAACAAGAACACATTTGGTCTTGCTTCTGCTGGTCCTCTTCAGGTGGTTTTTCTTTTTTCTTTTTTCTTTTTTCTTTTTTGTATAGTTTTGTCACCACCATAAATTGAAATGCTATTGGCAATTGTATTAGGTCCCACCAGTGCAACCTGGAGCATTGGCGCGCACCCTTCTGCCTATGATATTGTTCCAGAATGTGTCAACTGGACCTCCAAGCTCACTTTTGCAGGTTGCTGTGAAAAATAATCAGCAACCTGTCTGGTACTTCAATGATAAAATCTCATTCCATGCCTTCTTTGTGGAAGATGGTCGGATGGAGCGAGCAAATTTCCTAGAGGTTAGTGACTTTGTAAATTGCTGTATTTGTGCTGTTAACACTGAAGAGTTAACTCTTGGGTGAGGTCAAATGATAAATCTAATCCAAATTTCATGCCTGAAAATATTAAGCATCATCTGCTTTTTCTGTTTTCATAATATATTTCTCAATGATCTTCATACATGTCTTTTATACATTGTTTATTAAGAAAGGAGTGAAAGTCGATCAAGATTCATTCACTAACAGCACCGCCGTTGAATCGTTCCCTGATCAACTGTTTCAATTTACTAATAGATTTTGTATTACTTGGTACTTTTACAGACATGGAAAAACCTTCCCGATGCGAATGAAGTCACAAAGGATTTGCCTACTGCAGTCATCAATAGTGTTGATGCGACTATTGAACATCTGACGGCATCTAATGTATTTTTCGTAGCAAAGCGGAGGAACGCGAACAAGGAGCTCCTGTATCTATCAACCAAAATCCCTCGTGGTATACCGTTCCTCATCGAGCTTACTGCTACAGTGGGTATTCCCGGTGTTAAATGTGCAGTAAAGACGCCGAGCCCGGAATTGGCGCCGCTCTTCTTCGAATCCATGGAGACTCTTCTCAAGTGATGCTGATTGTGACAACCGACCTTGTAAAATGATAAAATTTTCCTCTTTACGTAGCGTTGTGAAACCAATGCATATTCTGGTTCTATGTTGTGAGTTTGTTTTTTGGCTAAGGCGAATTTGATACTCTTGTATTTTAGATCATTGGTAGTTCCTGAAGAATTCTCATTCAAAATTTAGTTTGTGGACAGTATCTAGATTTTTTAGTCATCTTGTTTTTTTTTTTTTTTTGAGGGAAAGGTAGCATGCTACCGCTTCATTCATATAGGAAATGAATTAGGCAACAGGAGAAGGCAACGGGGCCTTAGGAAAAAAAAAAAAAAAAAAAAAAAAAAAAAAAAAACTCACAACATAGTCATCTTGTTTTCATTTCAACATTTTATGCTCTTTTGATGTTATCTATCACTTAGGGCGGTTCACACTACGTAGCATTATAGGTTATGTTGACTTAACCAGATATTTGAGATTTCTGAATCAGATTACTATTGATCTTGTATTATCTTATTTGGTTTAATGAAGTAATATAATGTTGAATTATAAAAAAAAAATATATATATATATATATATATATATATATATATATATACTATACTTATTTATTTTATAAAATTTAGTAATAGTGACACTAATATATAGTCCTTGTGGTCAAATTTAGTATTATCTTTTATTAAACTATATTTTTAATATAATTTGTAATTAAATTTAAAATTTAAATTTTAAATTTGAATAAAAATATAAAATTTAATATTTTAATTTAAAAATTAAAATGTAAGTATAAATATATATTTTTAAAATTTAAATTTAAAATTTAAAATTTTAAAATCTAAATTTAAAATTTAAAATTTGGATTTAAAATTTAAAATTTACAATCTAAATATAAAACTTTGAAATTTGAAATTTGAAATTTGAAATTTAAAATTTAAAATTTAAAATTTAAAATTTACAATCTAAATATAAAACTTTGAAATTTGAAATTTAAAATTTTAAAATTTGAAAGTTACAATTTAAATTGAAAATTTTAAATTTTAATTTTAAATTTGAAATATAAAATCCAAAATTTAAAATTTAAAATTTAACGATTTAAAATTTAAAAATAACGTATGAGATACTCAGCTCCTTTAGAGATAAGTGGTTGGACCGTACAAATGCTAAATTCTCAACGGTTCCTATGTTTATATATATAGAGCAGTAGTCCTCTCTCAGTTTCGTTTAATTTCGTTAATTTGGCCGAAGTACAAGAATTGAGTGGAAGAGGATAAAGAATTCAGAAGGCGACAAAGAATTCATGGAAGCTGTGGCGTCAATGAGTGGTTGCAGCTTCCGCTTCCACCCTTCCGACCAGACTCTAGTCTTCAATTTTTTGCTGCCGAGGAATCTTATCAACGAGGTTCTCGACACTAGTCCCATTATCGAAGACGATCCTTATCGCATAGAGCCATGGAACCTTCTCGCGGTCCATGAGAAAGATGCGGAGGAGGGCGCTTATTTCTTTACCAAGAAGGTGATGCTCAGCTCCATGGGGATGCGACGGAAGCGTACCGTTGGCGACGCCAACAAGATTCTCGGCACGTGGAGAATCCAGAACTGCAAGAATGATTGGGCGATGGCGGATGAGACCGTGAAGTTGGGATGGTCTAAAACTCTTCTTTCGTACTACTCTGCCGACGACAACAGGAGGACCACCACCGGTTATGTTATGCATGAGTACAAACTGCTCGAGAACGGCGGCACTGAAGAAAGCAGTGAAATAAAGTATAAATATGTTATCTGTCACGTAAAGCTGAGCGACCGGGAGACCTCGAGAAGGAAACGGAGAAGGCTGGAATCCGCCGCCGCCGCCGCCACTTCCTGCAGCAGCACCAGTGGTCCCAGTACTTCGTCCCTGGCTTCTGCGTCTCCTGCTGCTTCGTTTGGGTCGGATTGTACTAACAGTGCCGACTTTTACCCAGCATTCGCTGCTTCTCCTGCATCATTATTTGGGCCAACAACTCTTCCTGCCCCTAACCCTCACTCCGTGCCTTCTCCGGCATTGCCGTCGTCTCCAAGGCCAGGAATTCTTCCTCAACCTGCTGCGCACGAAGCCCCTCTCGTCCCCGCCAGCAATGTAGACGAAGCAGCGCTAGCTCCTATTCCCCACGAATTCCCCTCCGATTGCTTCTCCTCCGACTTTTTTTCCTCCTCTTTCCATACATTCGACCACGACGACTCCTATTTTTTAATCTAGACCCTACTTATATGTATATTCTCTTCATTGTTAATTCTCTATAATGAGTTAATTGTATTTTACTGATGCTGTATGCACGATCCGTGCGAAGAACTTTCATGTATTCTCATTTTGGTGGTGATTACCGAATAATATTAATGAAAACTGATTACATTTCTTTTATCAACTGTTCCAGTTTAAGTGACAAAAGATTTGATGGTTGAAATCCGAATTCGAAGCGTAATTGCTTCATATTTCTAAACTAAGTTTATTTTCAAAAATAAACGAAGCGAATAACATGATAACTTTTCTTTCTCTCAAAAAAAAAAAAAAAAATCAGAAGTTTACAAATCTTTTGTTTCTTTTAGTTTGAGTTGCATGTGTTGTCTTCTATAATATGCATAACTATGATAGACATGCTTTTCATACATCTCTAATGAGTAATAACTCTAGACACCTGCAACGTGAAAGTAGGGATTTTATTTTAATTTTGAAATCCTACTACAGAATTGAGATTTGGATTTGAATTCGGATATTATTTCATTTGATGCTCATTTCTGATGCTTTCATCCGGGCACGCTTTTGGAGTATTTTTCTGATTCTATGTTTAAATCTCAAGTTATTTTTTTTTTTTTTTTGAGAAAAGTTAGCTTTCTACCGTTTCATTCAAATACCCTTGAACTTAGCAACAGAAAAAGACAACTGGGCCTTCGAAAAAAGGAAAAAAAAAAAAAAAAAACATCACCGGCAGTACGAAGCTCGAAAACTACAGAGCGACCGCACCGCTTCCTTCAAGTGCCGCAGACTATTTCTCACCAGACGGAAACAATAATTGTACTTTCCCTCCTTCCAACAGGCCCCCCAACAAGACTACTTTGTTCCCACAGCTCTCGGGCTGAACCACACATACGGAAGGAAAGTTTATTAATCAAAAGAATGCCCAGCAAAACTCTAACCCCTCACATTCGACAAGAAGGTGATCAATCGTCTCGGTAACCAACCTACAATAGACGCACCTTTTCTTTTCACTCCATTCCCGTTTAAGTAGATTGTCCACCGTAAGTATCCTACCTCTCAGTGCAATCCACACAAAGAACTTAACTTTCACTGAAGCCTTAATTTTCCAAAGCCGGTCAAAAAAGAAAACTTTAACACCTCGGTCCTGTAGTAAGGTATACGTCGATTTAGGAAGGTATACGTCGATTTAATCGAGAAGTCGTCCGTTTTGGACCACCTCCACCGAATTACATCCCTCCCGGTGCCCCGGGACTTATCCGCCATCGCCTCTTTCAGTTCGCGAATCAAGACACAATCCCTTTGTGTTCAAGTCGGAACCCCCTCAAAATCTTACTCCATTTTCATCCTCTCCTCCCAAAACACTCCCCAACCTTGCAGTTTTTGCACACAATGTCTTTAAAGACACTAGAAAATCTCAAGTTATTTTTTGAATTTAGTTTCTCTAGATTTTGGTTTCTTCGTTCGATATCTTGTATTTGAACTGCGAAGAATGGCGCTTGTGCAATAATAAATCCTTTCCTTTCTTAAGGGATTATATGCGAACCTTCATACTTTACACAATCTCTTCAATATTTTGATGTTGATACATGGTACTTGTAGAAGCTGTTTAAAGTTTGTGCGTGCTTAATTGTGTCAAGTTAAAAAAGAAAAAAAAAGAAAAAAAAAAGAGACGTTTAAGAAAAATAACAATACAACTAATACAACAGATTCCCGACTCTGTTCAAGTTATCTTCACTTCGCCACATCTCGGTGAAACGTTGGCTGACGCGCTTCGGAGGAGGAAGCAACTTGGGCTTTGACACCTTAACTGAGCAGGAGCGCGAGGGGAGAAGCGAAGTGACTCAATTATCCGGCGAAATCAGGAACATTTCCCTGTCCTCAGGAGCGGACAATTGGGTCTGGCGCTGGAGCGGCAATGGAAAATTCAGCGCCCAGAGCGCGTACAGATTCCTAACCTTCGATGGAATTGACGACCGCAGAGTTAAGCAACTGTGGAGACTAAAGGTGCCGCTTCGCATCAAGATCTTTCTATGGTTGACGGAAAGGAACAGACTGCTAACTGCTGACCGGCTGATCAAACGAGGGTGGCACGGACCTTCTATCTGTCCCTGCTGCAACAGCAACGAGGAATCTTTGGAGCACCTTATGTTCCGGTGCAATTTTGCAATTGAAGTCTGGATTGGGTCCTTTCAGGGTAATCAACTTTGGTTGATGCTTTTACTACAAGATCCAGGAGACTTAGCGACCAGGTGGAATAGAATTAGGCGAACGGTCGGTCGAAGTCAAAAGGCGCACCTCGATGCGTGCGTAGCAGCGACGGTATGGGAGCTATGGATGGAGAGGAACCGCAGGATTTTCGATAACAGGACCTCTACCACGGGGGCATGTGGCTTGAGCATCAACAGCACCCTCAAGCTGTGGAGAAGGACGCTTGGGGAGCGCTAAAACCGCTTTAGGACTGCGATCAGACAGGGGGGATATGGGAGTGACGTCGGCGATCGTGTTCGCTCCATCGAACACCCAGTTTCTGAAGGGATCCTTCTCGTTTGATCAAGAACAATGGGCACTGGACTTATCCACTCGAGGGGGGGAGGACTTGCAGTATTCGTGTCCGTCATGCAAAGTCTTTTCCTATTTTGGTTTTATACTTCGGCTGTATTTGTGGAATTCTTGTCTTTCGGTTGTTGGGTTAGATCAATAGGGCTGTTCTGGCTGCTTTTCATTGGGTGGAAAAGGGGTTAGTTCCGGGGGGTTTTTCAGTCTTACTGCCATTTGAGCTTCATAGTGGGGGACTTAGGTCTGTACTACTCAAAAATAGGGTTTAACCCTGTTTCATCAAAAAAAACTAATTTAAGAAACATTTGAATTTCTTGTGTGGATTATAATGTCAGCAAAGGTCATATTAAGTTTTCAGAAATTGGATCGTATCCAATCAGAGCTGATTGAGGCTATTTTCCTTAGGCTAAAAAATTTGCATCTTTTTTGAGGGAAAGGCAGCATGCTGCCGCTTCATTCATTGTAAGGATGAATTTAGCTAAAAGGGTCGAGACAACCAGGTCTCGTAACAAGAGAAAAGAAAAAAGAAAGTAAACCAAGCAAGACAACGAGAAAAAAAGAAAAGAAAAGTAACAAAAGGCCGAAAATACAAAACTTAAGGGCACGCCGCAGACCAGGCGGTGGACAAGTCTCGAGCCACAGAGATTAGAGTTCCCGGGTTGCGGGAGACCAACTCAAACCTCCTACTATTTCGCTCCAACCAAACTGCCCACCAAACCGCCGCGATAGAGATGAGATCCTCCTTTCCTCGGATATTCCGTCCGTTCGCGCTCCCATTCCAAAGCACCGAGACTGAGGGGTAGCCACCAGCGGAGTCCTGAGCGTTTAGCAGGCTTGCTAGCAAGGAACGCACAACCTCGCAGGATGCAAATAGGTGGTCCGCCGATTCCATCGGGCATTGGCAGAAGGAACAGTTACTTGTCCCTGTATAGCCCCATTTGAGCAGTCTGTCCATAGTCAGCACCCTGTGCTTCAGCACCAGCCAGGTGAAGATTTTGGCTTTCAATGGGATTTTGGTAGTCCAAAGTTTCGTGAATCTTCTATCTCGCACCCCGGTATCCTGGAGGAAACGGTACAGGGAGTTCACTGTGAAGGCTTCCGAGTTGGACCATCTCCATTTAAAAATGTCCCTTCCTTTCGAAAGTCGAACCCATGAGAGGGATCCCGTTAATGCCTGAAGTAGCTCTCTGTCCTGCTCGGAGACAGGTGTGAAACCAGCCAGGGTCCTTTGCCTCCTCCAACCGTTGCGACCAAAGCAGTCAGAGACACGACAGGCTTTGTTATGGACCGCTTCGTAAATAGCAGGGAAAAGGCAACGGAGAGAGGTGTTCCCACACCAGATGTCAGACCAGAAATTCGTCCAACGGCCATCTACAATCGACCGGGAGGTGCTGCGGGCGAAAAGATCTTTCAATCGTAAGATGCCTCTCCACCACTGAGAGGACGGTTTAAAGGAGCTCCCTTCACACAGCGGTCGGCGTCGTCCATAATATAATCTATGGAGCAAGTGACCCCAGGCCGTTGAATCGGTTGTGAGGAAGCGCCACCACCATTTCGCCAGAAGTGCGTTGTTCAGATTTTCCAGCTCTAGGACCCCTAGCCCGCCATTACTCTTCGCCCTGCAAACCGTTTTCCAGTTAACAAGGCTTGGACCGCGCCAGAAGAACGCCCTCCGCAAAGCATCAATGCGGCGAAGGACCCACTTAGGTGCCTTAAACACTGATAGAAAATAGAGAGGAAGGTTCGACAGCACAGAGTTAACCAGAATCAGTCTCCCCCCCTGCGAAAGAAGTTTGGCCTGCCAGCCTTCAATTTTATGTTCAATCTTGTCGATCATACTCCTCCAGTCCTCCTTTCGTATTCGGCCCCTAGCCAGGGGAAGCCCTAGGTACTTGGTTGGCAGAGAACCCGCCTTACACCCCATGAAGTCGGCCAGCCTTCTCCCTTGTTGTCCGTTGCCACCGAGGTAGAACAGTTCCGACTTACTTCGATTGATCTTTAGACCTGAAGCCCATTCGAAAATGTGCCAGATGTCCCTCAGGTTTCGTAATTGGCGTTTCTTTGCCTCACAGAAGAAGAAAGTGTCATCCGCATACTGGATGATGGCGATTTTTGCATCGTTGGTAGGCCCCACACCTATCAGCAGTTTGTTTCTGGTAGCTCTCCCCATCATTCTAGCCAGACCTTCAGCTACAATCAGGAACAGAAAGGGGGAGAGGGGGTCTCCCTGTCGTAACCCCCGATTGATTTTGATCCACTTTGAGGGCACTCCGTTGACCAAGATCGCGATTTTACCGTTGGAAATACACTGGTCAATCCAAGCGCACCAAATATTGTTAGCCCCAAGCCAACGCAGTAAGTTTCTGAGAAAATACCAGTCCACCTTATCAAAAGCTTTCTCAAAGTCCGCCTTAATTCCCACACTCTTAGCGTGGCCCTTACAGCTCCAGCTGATAATTTCGCTAACCGTGACGAAGGAGTCCAGGATGAGACGCCCTTTGAGAAACGCCGTCTGCGAAGGCGAAATGATCTTTTGCATTACCCCTTCCAATCTGTTTGCCAAGACTTTAGAGATGATCTTTTGTACACAGTTGAGAAGACAGATCGGCCGGAAATCGTTGGCCGCTTTAGCACCTTCTTTTTTTGGGATAAGGCAGATATAGGAGTAATCGATTGGACCAGTATTCAGTGAGCCGTTGTATAAGTCTTCGAAAATTTTCAGGAGATCCGCCGAGATCACCTCCCAAAACTTTTGAAAGAATCGCAAGCTAAAGCCATCAGGTCCTGGGGCTTTGTCCCCGTTCATCTGGAAGGTGGCCTTTTTGATCTCTTCTAAAGTAAACTGCCTCGTTAGATGTTCCTCGCTAAGGGGCCTTCCGTCTCCGAACAGGTCACTCCAGTCCCCACACGAAACCGAGCGGCTGCCCACCGGAGCAAATCTATCCTTGAATTTGCGGTAGAAATATTCACTCTTATCCTGCTCCCGCTCCCACCTCCGCCCCTCGTCTTGTAGCACCCCAATATAGTTAGCTCTAGCTCTCCCATTGGCCATGGCATGGAAGAATCCGGTGTTGCCGTCGCCTTCCTTGAGCCAGTGCTGTTTCGCTCTCGCTTGCCAGATCAACTCCTCATCAGCAATAGTTTTTTTAAGGTCCGCTTTAAGTTGAGTCCGGGTCTGTAACTGACCGCCCGTCAAACTCGAATGTTCTTCTAGCAGATCCAATTTATGGATCTCCTCAATTAAGGTTCTTTTAGAATTCCTGATATTGTAGAAATTTGAGGTACACCATTCTTTGATTCTCTTACGACAGTGGCGTAACTTGGCAGCAAAGGAAAGGGCACCTCCTTTCAAGGATGCCGATTCGTTCCACCAAACAGGCACGAGCAGGTTGAAGTCATTCCTGGTTAACCACACCTTCTCAAATCTGAAGAGCTGATTGCGCCTCTTAGAGACGGTCTTGAGCAGGAGGGGTGAATGATCGGAAGTGATGCGTGGTAGCGCCGTGACAAAAGAGCCGGGGAGACTTGCGTCCTATTCCGTCGAGATCAGGAAACGGTCAAGCTTGGCGAGGGAAGGGGAACGCTGGAGGTTCGACCAGGTAAACTGTTGGTTACCAATTGGGAGATCAATCAGATCCAACGAGAAGATAAGGTTGGAAAACATTCTCATAAGTTTACAGCTCCAATTCCTGCCCCTGCGCTCGTCCTGACTCCTCGTAAGATTAAAGTCCCCACAGAGTAACCAAGGACCGATACAGAGAGCTTTGAGAGCCCCAAGTTCGGAGCAGAAAGCCTCCTTCTGGTCCCACCCTGGTGGACCGTAGACGTTTGTGATGAAGAATGAGACGCCGCTGGCCCGGTGCACCAGGCGAAGCGAGAGGGAGAAAACCCGCACCAGGACCTCAGAACAGGAGTAGGTGTCAGAGTTCCAACAAGTTACAATACCCCCGGAAGCGCCGTTGGAACTGATCCACTGACATTTGTTGAACGACCGACCGGCAAAGGAATTGAGAAATGAGCAAGATACCGAACACACTTTTGTTTCTTGTAGACATAAGATGGAACCCTTAAACCTTGATACAACCGATTTAACCACCGCCCGCTTGGCGCGGTCATTGAGGCCGCGCACATTCCAACTACAGACTTGAACCATTAGAAATAAAAAACACCAACGATAACGCACGCTAGCACACTAGACACGGTGCCCCACGGACAACCCAAAGTTCGCCAGGCTAGCCGCCTCCTCTGCCGACAACTTGATACCCAACGAAGCGCCTTTAGCGATGATCTTCCGCAGGGCAGGTGGCGCAGTCGGAGGGACCGAAACAGCTCCCACACTTTTCCCTCTAGCAGCTTTCCCCGACGGAACGTCGCCCGTCCTAAGCGCAGCTTTGCGCTCCATTGCCACCGCCAAGGCGTTAGCTCCGACATTCCGCGCGATCCTGGGACTCCTCCTCGAGCTAACCGGGGCATGCCCGGCCGTGCCATCATCCCAGTCGGCACCCGCGGACGGCGACAGCGGTGTCGGGGCCACCACCGCTGTGGTAGATAGCTTGCGCCCCGAGCGCCGCCGCCCAGCCATCAGATCAGCAGGGGCAACGGGAGCGTCGCACCCCGTCGTTCCCCCCTCCAGGAGAAGCGGCAGCCTCGGGAGGAGCTCCGAATGAAAGCTAGTGACCGACACCGTCCCGCTTTCGCCACCGGCGCAGAGATCCGGCACGAGGGGCGAGATCGGGTGGACCGAAATCAGGCTGGGGCTGGGCGACGTCGGCTCGACGAGTGCAAAATTAAAAGGCTTCGTTGTCGCGGTGGTCTCGGTGAAAGCAGTGACCGCCGCCGGCCTCTTAGCCCCCATGCCAAGCGGGCCGTACCGTCCCCCTACGGGCAGCAGCCCCGCAAACAGCCCGGAAGCCCGGCCCAAGCCCGGGCCCAAGAAGAGGCACCACCCAGGAACGAAGGGGCTGGGCCCAAGCGACACAAATAGATGCATTGGGCGGCCCGGAGGAGAGAACACCCGGGGTGGGCCCGAGGCGGGCGGCCCAAACAAATCCGTGAATACAGGCAGGGGGGCACGAGGCCCGGCCCGGTCCGACCGAGAGGCAGTGGACGAAAAAAGGTGTGGGCCCGAGGGTTCCTCCCGAGCCCAGAAGGAAGGGGGGGACCCCGAGTCAGAGTGGACGGAGGATCCTCCCTTGAGCCCCGAGCCCACCAATGCCAAAGGGGATCGTACCTTAGGCTGCAGCGACTTGCCTGTGGAGTCATCGGGAGACGCATCCAAGCGAGGGCCCTTCATAACCATCGGTCCCGATGGGGGAATGGCAGGGATGCCAGGGCACGCAACCCCTAGCCTCCCCAAACCGGTGCAACAATTTGAAAGAGAGCCAGGAATAGGTCGCGGCCGACTCCCGAGAAGCGCGCTCTGCGAAGAAGACCCGCCGTGGTTCGCTGAGCGGGGAAGGCCCCCCGCCCGAGGTGGGCCCACACCCGAGGGAAGCTCTGAGCGTGGGTGGTCCGCCGGAGCACCCAAAGCTGACGTCACGACCGGGCGGCTGACCACCGGCCGTGGTGCTGACAGGTGAGGGTCTCCGGCGCGCCGTCTGTTGCGCCTCTCGGAATAGTTCAACGATGCACTATCTCCAGAAATGATGCCCTCCCTTGTATCCGCGCGCGCTCGGGCCTCGCCGTGGATGGGGTGTCTACGAGCAAGATGCATTCCCCGGGGATCGGTCAGGTCTCCCCCTTCGTCAGCAACACCTCCGGCGACAGGGATCCCCCGATCCTCCCCGCCAAAGGGGGCCGTGTTCTCGATGCTCACCGTCACCGTCACTAAGATGTCACCCAAGTTGATAGACAGGTGCTCCGGGATTTCGGCGAGATCGTCGACGGCGATCAAACATCTAAAACCAATCAGGTCGGCGACATTAACACTGTTGGGATCTGCTCGGAGATAGCGCCCGAAGCCGTGCACCATGGCGCTCACACAATCCTCAGACCAGCATTCGAAGGGGAGGCCCTTCAGCTTTATCCAGGCTTTGTAGCATAATCTTGACAGGCTCGCATGACGGTAAGGATCCCACACATAACAGTTTAGTTTGCAATGCTGGAGCCGAATTAACTCGTTACGAGTGAGATCCTCCGATCGGACCCAGTCGGGCAGAAGGATTACGTAATCGCGATCCTGAAACTTCGCCACCAAGAAGTCCGAAGGAGACCCGCCGAACCTTGCCGCGAGATCAGCGGCGATGGTCGCCTGGGGGTAGTGTCCTAGGTTGGACCGCCCAATAACATCTGCCATCACCGACGCTTGCCGTTGGATTTGACGTTTACGGAAGTCGTCCGAGAGAGGGATGAAAATCTTCGTCAAGTAAGGTCTAAACTCGCCGGCTCTGCTCATCTTCGAAGACAGGGAGGCACCCCGGAGAGTGCACTGTCGCGCCCGGTGACCAGTGCGAAAGCACGCAGCGCACCGCAGCGGGTCTCTACAGCTCCGGATTTGATGGTCGCTAGCCAGGCATCTAAAACACCTGTTCTTGAGATTGAGCTTGAAGGCGGGGCGACGGGGCTGTGCTGCCGAGACCTTCTGAACACGAGTCCCTCTGGAAAGCACCTCTTTATAAGATGCAGGCCTCTCTCCTGCTCCTCTCCTCGGCCATTTCTTGCTCGGACTGCTGGAGCAAAGGGGGAGCCCTTGACGGTCTGCCCACGTGACCCTTCGAGAGGTAATAGCGGGATCCGAGGTGAACTGCGATACCTTGTGAAGGGGTCTATCAGGAACAGTACCTATCCTTTCTTTTAGCTTGAGGAATCTAGTCAATAACACATCGTCGAGGGCCGGTGAAGGCGCCGATTGACCCCCCTTCCGCTTCCAAGTACATTCCTCAAGATGAAGGAGGTGTTCCTTACCACGCCACCCAGCGAGCGGACCAGGGCGGTTCACCGGAGCCCGGGCTCCGCTACCGTTTGCGCTCACTCTCTCTGACTCTCTCATGGCCTTTTATACGGATTTTGGCTCTCTTAATACAAAATTTGCATCTTATTCAAGCCAATCTGTTATTACAGGTCATATGGTGGTGAATATTATGTGCAATTATTTTCTCGAAACTAGAATATTTGCATCTATATTCAAGCTAATGTGTTATTTTTATAGGTCCTATTGTTTTGAATTGTTTGTGCACGAATTATGACTCATCTCATCTTAGAATCACTGTGATCATATTTCCATCAGAACACGATCGAGATCTTGTCCTTCTTATATAGTTCTAAGTAGACAATCCCTTTTATGTTTCCCTGCTATCTTCATTGAGACCAAACTATCAAGGAAGAACTATCAGGATTTTTATTATCTTTTACTAGTCTAACGCTCAATTATGCTTTGGCCTTGCATTTGTGAAATTGAGAACCCTTTTTTCCTTTGGACTAGTCATGATGCAAATTCACTTAATCAGCGCTCAAGAACAAATTTTATCATCAATCAAAATAATATGAATCTGCCTATATCATCAATCAAAATCGACTTAGTGTAGTTAGCTTCTTTAGCTAAAAAATTAATAATAATAAAATAGTACAAAAAAGTTTTGAAAAAAGTTTAATATGAAATATTAAAACACCGTTGGCTGTCACACTACTGGCCCTGTCACAGGAAAATAGACTCGTTACTCTCCATGGTGGACTAAGGATTTTGCCTCACCAATTTTCTTTGCCAAACTCTACACTTCATTGTCGGAAAGCGCATTACAATAGTTAATACAAGCCATCACCTTGGCTGCTTCATCCTGATCAAGTCGCTGCCGCCGTCGTTTCAGTTGCGCAATTAGTCGATTACAATGGTATGGAAGGGCACTGGTCTGAGTTCCCACGGCAGATGATCAAATATCCTGGTCGCGGCTGGATCAGCTGTCACTAGGATATCAATCAATTCACCCACACTATAGGGAGTTTCTGATTTGTTAGAACTGTCAGATGGTGGTTCTTCTTGCCATGGCTCATTCTCCGAGGGAGTTTCAGCAGCGTCTGAAGATGCCTCCGATGGCAGAAGAACAAGAAAGGCAGCGTCTTCAGAACCAAATGTAGGCTGAGAAATAGTTTGCAACTTTTTTTTGATTAAACAGGGTAAAACCCTATTTGATGTTGAAGACAACAGTCACGTAGGTGTCCCCCCCTCTCGCCGGAGGGGGCTAACACCCCCCAAAAAAAAACCTGAACACTATAACAACAACCCCGTATTCAGGCAAACAAAAGCCTGGACCCACAGCAAAAAGGAAAAGACAACAAGAGAAAGCCGAGAGGCTTATCAACTCTCGCTCCAGAAAAAAACCACCGCCGAGCCCAGTACCCCGCCATGCCTGGTTCGATACCATCAACCTGCAGTTCTGGTCTGAAGCCCCAGCTCAAATAATTTCCCTCTCCATGCCTTGTTCAACTGGTTTCCCTCCCAACACCTTGCTCCACAGTGTCAAAGTGTTGAATATCCTCCTGCCACACTGTCCCGTACTGTTGGTCTGGTTGTCGAAGATCCTGTAGTTTCGCTCCATCCACAATTCCCAGCATGTAGCTGCGATACACGCGTCGAGGTAATCCTGTTCGCTCCGTGTTGCGGTCATCTTAATCCTCTTCCATTTGGTCGCTAAATCCCCTGTTCCGTGCAGTAGCGTCGTCAACCAAAAGTGCTTACCCTGAAGCATCCCTTTCCAGACCGAGCGGGCAAAGCGACAGCGGAATAGAAGGTGGTCCAAATTCTCTTCATCGCCGTAACAACAGACGCAGAAAGACGGTCCATGCCACCCTCTCTTGATTAGCCGGTCAGCAGTTAGCAACCTATTCCTTGCTGCCAACCAGAGAAAAATTTTGATGCGTAGGGGTACCTTGATGCTCCAGAGATGCGGGATTCTGCGATCGTCGACTCCGTCAAACACCAGAAAGCTGTACGCACCCCTCGCACTGAAGCTTCCCTTACTATTCCATCTCCAAACCAAATCATCCCCATCGTGGTTCAAAGCGGTGTTCCGTATCACGTTGTAAAACTGCGATAGCTCGCTGTGCCCCACGGAGTCTTGGTCCAACAGGTTGCAGAAGCCGAAGTTAACCCTGTTGGCGAAACGTTGCCACCAACCTTTCACCGAGATGTGTCTGAGCGAAGTTAGCGCGAACAAGGTCGGAAAGCAATTGCGCAGCGGCTTGTCCCCCGTCCAACGCGCATGCCAAAAGGGAGTTGTCGCCCCGTCCCCGAGTCTGAAGGACACCGAGGTGTGGAAGGGCCCCGAAATGCTGAGAACGCCCTTCCACATTGGCGCGCACTTCGTGGGAGCTGCACCTCCCGCGCAAGGCAATCTGCGCCTGTAGTGTTTAAAGTGTAAAAGCCGCACCCAAGGCAGCTCTTTGGCATTGTAGAAGTTCCAGAGAACCTTCATTAGAAGTGCAGAGTTAGCCACAGAGAGGTTTCGGATTCCCAGACCACCCATAGCCTTAGGGCGGCAAACCTGATCCCAGTTAACCGAGCAATGAAACCCGCTAGTTTGAACCTTGCCTTTCCAAAAGAAGCCCCGACGAATTCTGTCAATCGCTTTAAGCGCCCACACCGGGATCCTGAAAGCCGAACAAAAAAAGGTGGGAGCGCTAGTAAGCACCGAATTAATTAGGACCAACCGTCCCGCTCTCGAAAGCAGCCGGCCTTTCCAACCCGCCAATCTGTTGCCGATCTTTTCAATTAGTGGTAGGTAGTCTGATTTTCGCAATGGCTTCGGTGAGAGGGGTAGGCCCAGATAATTAAACGGGAATCCGTCGACGGAGCAACCGAAGAATCTTGCAAGTCTGGATGCCTGTGAAGTCTCCAAGTGAATAGGAATAATACGGCTCTTAGCAAAATTAATCCGAAGACCCGATGCCGCCGAGAATGCATCTAGCACTATCTTGATCACCTCTGCCGATTTCGTGCTGCCGTCGAAGAAAAGGAGAATGTCGTCGGCAAATTGTAGCGTGTGGATTGCGATGTCACCTACTCCAACCTGCGGCAGCAGCGAGTTGGATACCGCCTCTTGGAGCATCCTGAATAAAACATCAATACATAGGATGAAAAGTAAAGGGGAAAGGGGGTCACCCTGCCGGATCCCACGTTTACAAAGGAAGAATGCACCCGGGGTACCGTTGAGCAACACCGCGTTGGATGAAGAATGGAGGATCACTTTAATCCAATTAATCCATCTGTCTCCAAATCCCCTCGAGTGTAGTAAATCGACCAAGAAGGACCAATTGATGTGATCGAAGGCGCGTTCGAAGTCAATCTTGAAAAGTGCGGCATGCTGGTGGGAGGAAAACGGATGATGAGTCAGGATGTGCGCCGTGAAGAAATTATCGAGGATCGAACGCCCTTTGATGAAAGCCGTTTGAAAGGGGTTAATGAGGTCGCCCAGAAAAAGTTGCAGTCTAGCCGCCAGCACCTTGGAGATAATTTTGGTTAGTCCATTAACCAAGCAGATCGGTCGAAACTCCCTCACATCCGTTGCCCCCGCTTTTTTCGGAATGAGGCAAATCCAACCTCGATTGATCTCTTGCAAATCCAAAAGGCCGCCATGCAGCATTTGAAATACCGCCATCAAGTCGTTCTTTATGACCCCCCAAAAGCGCTGGTAAAAGATTAACGGAATACCATCCGGGCCTGGCGCCTTGTCAGGCGCGCAAGAGAAAACGGCACTTTTGATTTCAAGCACGGAAAAAGTGTCCTGCAGGCTCCGCAGATCAATAGAATCGGAAGCGAAGAGAGAGGATAAGTCGACAACCGGAAAATAGCACGGCTCGGTGCCAAGTTGTTCGCGGAAAAAGGAGAGCAGGTGATTAGCCATGGCCGCATGACTAGAGTGGGAGGAGGGCCCGTCGGTCAACCGGGCGATACAATTCTTGCTCCTGCGGCCGTTGGCGCATTGGTGAAAGAACTTGGTGTTAGCATCCCCCTCCCTCAACCAATGAATCCTCGATCTTTGCTTCCATTTCATTTCTTCTTGAAGACTCAGCTCCTCGAATCTCTCCTTGAGCCTAATACGCAGCAGAAACTCCCCGTCGATATCACCCTGACCTCTTCCGCCCTATCGATCCAACTGATCCAAAAAAGGCACCTGTCGGCTTGTGCCTTAGCGGTAGATGACAGGCCGGCACTCCACTCTTTTAGGGCCGAAGCTACCCGCCTGATTTTGGAAGCGAAGCCGACAGCATGCTCGTCTCTCACCGCTTCGACATGCCAAGCTTTGGAGATAACTTCAGCAATCGCCGGATAACGAAGCCAGTAGGTCTCGAACCTAAACAAATTCGACGCTGGAATAAAAGAGAAAGCCGAAAGCACGAGAGGCGTGTGGTCTGACCTAGGTCTCGGGAGCGCTCGGAGCAATGATCTTGGAAATAAGGACTGCCAATCCGGAGAGATGAGCGCCCTGTCAAGGCGCTCCAAAGTGGGGGAGCGTCTTCCGTTCGTCCAGGTGAAAGTTTTGTTGATGATGGGGAGATCCAGAAGCCCCAGCTGGTTGATGACATTTCTGAACGCCAACATATCGGCCACGTGAGAGGGTGGGCCATTCCTATCATCAACCGATAGCAATAAGTTGAAATCCCCCAGAAGGGCCCACGCACCCGCCGATCTCGGCTCGATGGAACCCAGTTCGCGAAAAAAACTCCTTTTAAGAGAGGGGCAAGTGGGGCCATAGATGTTCGAGATCGTGAAAAGCGCTCCGTCAATCTTTCTTCTCAGCACAGTGTTGAGCGAAAACCTCCCGGCCCAATCCTCGATGCAATCAAAAAGAGCAGGATTCCAAGCTGTGAGCAAGCCACCCCTGGTGCCCACAGCATCTAGTGTGCGAAATTCTCTGAGGTGGAACCCGCAGAATGAGAAAAATTTGGAGGGGGAGGTGGACTCCAGTTTGGTTTCCTGGAAACAAACCACTCCACACCTACAGTTTCTGACAAGAGTTCGCACAAGAGTGCATTTGTCCCTCCCGTTGAGCCCTCTCACATTCCAAGTAAGAAAGCGAAAAACTCTGTTGCGTGGCATTGAAACTTGTCCGCACTCAATCTCCAGAGCAAACCAACCAACGGCCCCCTATGCACTTCTGTCGCGATCCCCCCCAGGGACCTCCGGTTCAGTCTCCGCCAAGTTGAACCGACCAGGGGTTGCAATGTGGGCGCCCCCCACCCCGGTTATCCCGCAGCATGCTTGGATACTCCGGATCTCCGCCGCTGAGAGAGGCGGCCAAAGCTCCCTGTCGGCAGGGGGCCCGTCGTCGCTCCTCAGCTCAGGCTGCCGGGGAGCCGACGAAGCAGTCTCCGCCCGTGTGGGAGGAAAAGGGATTGGAGGCGCATCCAGAGCGAGCACGACCGGCGTAGTGGCTCTGGCTTTGGACCGCCCCACCGAGAGCTTCCTGCGCGTCAGCCCCTGGGCCCGAAGCAGCGAAGAGATCTGGCAACCCTTGTGTTTCGCAGCTAGCCTCACGCTTCTTCTGCTCGATGAAGGCTTCTCTGGTTCAGGAGGCCCATTCTCATTAAGCTGGGGAGTCGCCTGACAATTCCCCTCCAAGGCTGCGAGGTTCACCTTTAATCCCCAACCAGGCCCAGGAGAGGGCCCAGCATAGGGCCCCCCAGCAGAGGGCCCACAGTCCACCACCGAACCCGGGTCAATAGTAGAGCACACGTTTTGAGTGGGGCCCGTCTCGGCCCGGCCTGGCACTTGGAGGCCCGCTTCCCGCATTAAATGATCCACCAGATCCCCAATCTCCGATGTGCTTATCTCGGGGGCACGCGGGGGAGTTGACCTCGCCGAAGGGGGGTTGGTCGCCTCGAGTGCCCTGCCATCCTGACCCGCGGAGTGACACGAAAGCGGCAAAGCCCCCTGACAAACCTTGTAGCACGAAAGTGGCATCCTCCGCAGCCTGTCGGTATCCGATCCTGTGCCAAACTCCATGGAAAGGGAAGGGGTGTTATGGGGCGTACACCCGTACGCTGCGTGCTGTGGGGGCAGCGCCGTCAAGGAGTTTGAACTCCCCCCGCCGTGGGCCCTCCGGCCAGCCCTGGCTCTACCGCTCCCTTGCGGGCGCCGAGGGCCACCCGCCGAGGAACTCAAAGCCGAGGTCCGGGGAGGCTCCGCCACCAGTTGCGCCGGCACTGACGAGAAGCCCGATGTATCGACGAAGTCGATCTGGGCCTCCAGAGAATTGACGCCAAGTCGTCGGTCAAGATCCTCGCCGAGAAGGTTGGGCTCCGCGTCCTCCCACTTCTCAATCTCGATATGAATTTGGAACCGGCGATCTCCCACCATGAGTACGATGGATTCCGGGATGAGTGCAACGTCCTGGCAGCGGAGTTGAGCCCTAAAAAAAGAGAAATTTCCCGCGCCGGAACAGTCTTCATCAACTTCCCATAGTTCCCCGAAACCGCTAACGGCCGCCTTCACCGCCTCCTCGCACCAGCATAACAGTGGCCAGTTGATGAGTCGAATCCAAGCCTTGTGGCGGAGGTGACCCCGCTCCACTTCCCCCACTTCCACCCAGTTGGAAAACGCGTAAGTGGCATCCCCCATCCGAATCGGACTACGTCCGATCGCCGACTCCCTAGTCACCCAATTCGGAAAGATGACCGCGAGGGAATTCGCTCAGAAGGTCGCCACCTTGAAATCGTTCTCGGCTCCCCCAAAAAAACCAGCAAGCTTCCCGGGGAGCGACTCCATCAAGGCCCCGATCTCGAACCCGGCTGTATCCAACCTCGCCACGCAACCCGCCAGAAAGGGGCGCCTCCCCGAAGGCGGAGACAGGGGTGGAAGAAAGGCAGCCAACGTAGCTGGACGGCCGGGCACCCTATCCTTCGCACCAAGAGCGGTCGTCGCCGTAGGCTCCGTGGGTTGGGGCCGGCGGAGGTAGCCGCACCGAGCAGCCTGGTGGCCGATCCTCATGCAGAGAAGGCACCGTTTAGGCTCCCTGCACATTGCCGCGCGATGCCCTCTCACAAAACACCGAAAGCATCTCCCTCGCAGCGAAGGGTTAAGCAAATATTTCGGTGGTTGAGCGGGCAACGCGGAGCTAGACCAAGGGGCCGGAATCCGCCTAGAGTTGAGCTTGGGGGGTGGTAAGACTGGTGCAGTAGACGGGGGGGAGAGGACCGCCTCCTTGTACGAGACTCGAGGACGAACCTCCCCGTTCCTAGCTGGATGAGAAATCCGACCGGAGCGAAGGGAAGAGTCGCCTAAGGGGGGGGGGGGGGGGGGGTTGGGTAACCTGCTGCAAGTGCATGTCCTGGGAGGCGCCAAGCAAGGGCAGGGGAGGCGGGACATCGCCAGGCAAAAGTAAACTTATTGGGTGCTTATGGAAATGCGTTAAATAGTTTGCAACTTGGACCGGCTAAGATCGGTGCTGGTGATGATCGTAGTGGCTTCACTTGGAGGTTCAATAATAGCTTTTGGCTCAGGTGGCCCGGACTGAGCATTTGCTGATTCTGAACTGGCAGCAGTAGAAGCTTCACTTACAGATTCAAGAAGTTTAGTGTCAGACTGAGAAGCTGTAGAGTTTGTATTGGCAACCGCAAGGACTTCACATGCAGATTCATGAAGAGATCTCGACTCAGACAGTTCCGACACAGAACTTGCAGAGAGCTGGTTGGCCACGGCGACTGCAGGGATTTCACATGCAGATTCACAAAGACATCTCAACTCCGGCAGTGCGGACTGAGAACTCGCAGAGTGTTGGATGGCGACAGTGGAAGATTTACGTGCGGATTCAAAAAGAGCTGCCGATTCGGGCGGTTCTGACAGACATATCACAGAATCAGGGTTGGCATTGGTGCTCCTGGCAGAGGTTTCACAGAGTCTCTGTCCGTGAAGTTACGAGCTTCACCTCCAGATTTAACCGAAGCTTTCAATTCTGGCGGTCTCAACAGACATATCATGGCCTTAGTTGAAAATGTAAAACAACTAGACTTCAAACTCGAAATCTCGAATATCAACCATCAAATCTTTTGCGACTTGCGCTAGCACAGTTGATTTCATTATAATATTATGTGACTTTTTTACCTCCTATTGAACCTACCCAAAAAAAAAAAAAAAAAAAAAAAAAAAAAACCGAATTTAGAAATACAAACTTATTTTAAATAAATTCAGTTTTTTTTTAAAATTCTAATCAGCTTCGTCCCCTTATATACTTGTATTATTTTTAGGATCCGTTTGGTTTAGATTCTAAAACACTAATTTTTACATGATTATTTTTTATTTGGAGAATTGATTTATAGTAGTATTTGAAAAAAAATTCATATACTACTATAAATTAAATTTCAGAAACAGTGCAACAAAGATTAAATGCAATTAGGTTGGGTTATGTATTTATAATTGTATAACTAATCACTTCATGCGAAGTAGAGTTTTAGTAAATGAAATTTTGCATGGATTGTATTTTAGATTAACAGAAAAATTCCTTAAACCAAAGTAATTAAAATCAAGACCTTAAAATCTCCACCCAAATACGCATTCACAGTTTGTTGCCGCTCTCAATTTGCACTCGAGAACAAATTTAATCATCAATCAAAATAATATAAATATATATATATAGAGTTTCAATTAAATATTAAAAATTTAGCAATTTTCTAATTCTAGTGTTACATGATATATATTGTTTAAAATCGTTATATATATTTAACGAATTTTTGAATATTAGGAACTGCATGATTTGAAATTTCTAAGACTGATAGGATATTTTGTCCATGTAGTTGGATTTTAATTTTCTAATAAGGCCAATGCATGGCATATCAAATCTCATGCACCATGGGTACATGATGTACGTGCAAAATCTAAATCCGAAATTGCATGAATACCCTCATTAACTTGGGTAGAGTAGGTAAAATAACTTTATGTATGTTTGTAAATTTCGAAAGGTGTCCTTTAAACATTGAACACAATGAAAAGGCTAACATTCTAACCTAAAGATGTATGCCAAAAATATCCATAATCATACATAAAGGGATTGAATGCTCTCTTATCAGGCAAAACATTCAACATAATACATTCGAATTACACTAAACTATATATAATAATCCACCTGCAAGTAAATTCTTAGTTTCACAACCGAAACTTAAAATATAGTTTACTTAACCACAAAATTCAACTACTAATCATCGCTTCTTTCCGCCTCTGCTCTTTTTCTTGTTATTTTGCGACGCATGCCTCCTTCCTTTCCTGTGTTGCTTATGCTTAGAAGATCTCTTCAGCGGATTCTTCTTTACCGCCAAGTTATGATTCTTATCACTTTTGTTGCTCAGCTTAGGGATGACATGTTTAGGCCTCAGGTTTTTATCATCTTCGCAAGAGATTTCGCTGGTCGTGACCGTGATTGTGGTACAGTCATCTTCATAGGTCTTTGTTTCTTCAAAAATACCGACCAAAAGTTTTAGCCAATTCAATTAACAAGCGATACTTCAATAATTATAAAATAAGGAAAGAATCAAAATTATCATCATTCGCCAGCGGGCCATCCTAATTCTAACCTAAGGCCACAAATTTTACTAATTAAAACTTACCTGAAACTGATGCTTTTATTTCGAGTTCATCTTCCTTATGATCATTATCAGTATCGTCAAGTTCTAACCCAGAAACATTTGGATCTTCTGAAGATAATACTCTTCCATATAAAGCTAATTCTTTCTCTTCCTTTCTCTGAAATATATATATATTGGAAATATTAGTGAACATACAAGGTTGGGCCAAAATGTTGGTACAGCTACTAACGATAGTATCGCCTGAATTATCATAACAATAAGCTATCACTACTGCAACAAACATATTCTTGCGATATTTCAGAAAAGATGTTCAGATAATATATAATGTTTATCTATTGCGATTTTGACTGAGGGAAGTATATTGAGGGCATGTTTTTGTCCTTTGAAGGGAATTAGAATGGGTGATAGTTGATTCCCTGGTACAAGATGCAATATGGTACTACTCACAAAAATGCCTCACCTACATTACACGACATCTCTGTACATAATCCAGAGATCTGTAGAAGAGCTAATTACCTCCCTAGTAGCACATCTACATAGAAATATTTCTAGCTCTACACATCATGTTGTCAAAATGCTTTATAAGCGCTTACTAATATTAATATTATTTACAGGTGGCCACCTTGAACAAAATAAATTGTCTACTCTTCAAAATGCTCGAAGAATAAATAGCAGATATAGCTCCTTACGATACAAAGGGGCCAAATACATGTTGATTAGCAACAAGCAACCCTAAACTAAGAGATACCGTGGCACAATTGATAAGATCTATTCTCCAACATTTATCAAAATTTTGATTCTAAAAATCGATAGATAAATGCTTCCAAGTTCTGAGAGGGACAGAGCATAAGGAAGACAAACTACAGAGAAAGATATTGAGTAATAAAGAGTGTTGAATGCTCACTGTTCTAAGTTGCTAAACATACAAGTACATTTATTTTGTCTCAGTTGTTCTTTGAGCATAATTTTCAGCAAAGATAAAGGGAAATTTCTACGTGAACGGTAAAAAGCTTTCTTTCTACCTAGACTCCTTTCATTCACTTTTTTGTAGCATATCTCAGACAGTGTATGAAACATGCAAGTAAAGAATATTGCATAATTGGAATATGTCTCGAAGCAAACCTTTTTACGGGCTGCAATTCGCTTCAACCTTTCCTTTGCTTGCAGCTGCTTCTGAGCTTCTTTTCTTCTTTTTTTCTTCCGCTTGTGGAAGCCGGTAACAAAATCCCTAAAACATTAAATTCTTGTCAGGTTGAGTAAAATAAAAACAGCTTATTTTCCTGAGAAAGAATAATATGAATAGCCACTCCATTAGTTGCATGAGGAGAACATGTAACATTACTATTTGTCAAATAATGCGAAACAACCATTATTTTTTAAAAGCTTAAGCTAGTAGATAACGGTATTTTTATTTTTAGCACTTCCCCTCCCACGTCTGAGCTCAAAATTAAATAAGAGAAAATCAATTATACTAGAAACCTGACATGACTCGAACTCAGAATCTTCTACCCTGATTCTATATTAAAAACAAAACAACCGTTATTTTATAAAAGCTTAAGTTAATAGAGAACGGTGTTTTTATATTTAACACTATTCATGAATGTATTTGGAATCTAAAACCTGACACCATATCATGTAATCCCCAGTATCTTTTCGAGTCCGCATTACTTTTCATTGATATTTTATTTATTCATTCAAAATATACATATATTTCTATGACTTCGATTTTCAAAATTTTGAATTTCAAGTAAATTTCTATACTTTACTTGCCAATCCTACATCCGCATTACTCGTATACTTAAACTCCCAAATGCCCTAAAGTTGAACTAAAAAATATCTTACTTAATCACGCCAAAGCGCAGAATAATACTATCATGAATCTATATAAAATCATAGATGTATATCATCGATCTACATAAAACCATTAATATGGATTAAAAAAAAAAAAAAAGTTAAATTCCACAAAACTGAATCAATCAATCAATGATTTAGGGTAAAAAAAAAAATCAAATTCCACAGAACTTTCATAGAATCGATCAAGTTAGACTTCTATGTAAACCTAATTTGACAGGGAAATCTCCCTAAAGAGAAAAAACGAATTAAAAAAATCTATTTTTTTAAAATCTATTCTTAAAAAAATATGAGAAGGGGATGGAAAAGTTACTTGAGCTCTTTGTCGTTGAAGGCGACGGAGAGGCTCTTGTTCTTAAGAGCACGCTTATTGATATGGCGAGGCACCATCACCATAGACTTTTGCCCCACCATTACCACCTCTTCCTCCTCCTCCATCTCCTCCATCTCCACCTCATCCATCTCCTCCTCCTCCTCCATCGTCTTCCTCCACCGCCGCCGAGCTACTCCTCAACGACGGAGAGAGTAGAATTTTGTTTTTGTTTCGTTTTTTTTTTTTTTTTTTTTTTTTTTTTACGTATAGGCTCGATTTGGATTAAGGTTTGTAATTGGATCCTTATCCCAACCCTACCCAAAATGCAATGTTGGTCGACTAATTAGGTTAGGATCGTGGGCCGCCCAAATATAGCCCACTAAAAAAGATTCTATTTTACATTATTTTTTTATTTTAAAAAATACTGTAATTTTAAATACAATTTAAATTTAAAAAAATAAAAAAAACTCAGGTAAACTTACTGTGTTTTACATAATTTTTTATTTTTGAAAATACTAAATTTTAAATTTTATTTAAACTTTAAAAAATAGAATAAATTCAGTTAGACTTTACAATATTGGTTAGATCAATACCAATATCTAGTAGAGCTGCGGAGATTGCAATTCACTCTTTTTTTATTTGTTGTTATATTATAATTAATTTATCAACTTCATTCTAAATATCAGACTTTAAATGACTAGATTCACCAAAAAAACTGAGAAAGAAAGAAAAAAAAAAAAAAAAAAATGAAGTTACAATAGGTGATAGTAAAAGATAATAAATAGCCTTTGGCTTATCCAAAAATATTTCAACAAATTTTTATAAAAAAATTTATAAAATTAAATATAAATATGCAAAATCTTCTTTTTGTCAGGAATATAATTTCTCACTCTCTATCCCATTTAACCCTGTTTGGATGCGTAGTTACAAAACTCCGTGAAATTTTTATTCTGTGGTTTTGGCTTGAAAAAAATATAAAATTATATAGCTATAAAAAATTTCATAGTGTTATTTTTAAATTGTTTGAATATATATATATATATATATATATATATATATATATATATATATATATATATATATATATATAATTGAGTTCCTATGCTGGTAAAAGTATAAAGTTATTTATGCTTGTAAATTTTTTACCATTTGGATGTAGAAATGTGCGGTTAGGATGATAATGGGCCTCTTGGGTTTAGTGGGTGGTTGGTATATGATATAATTTGACAGAATTTCTAACAATTAAAATTTTAGATTTTAAATTTAAACTTTAATATTTTAATTTTAAATTTTAAAATTTTAAAATTTAAATTTAATTTTAAAATTAAAAATCTATATTTAAATTTTGAAATTTTAAATTTTATGCTCCTTTTATTAATCTCCCAAACATCTCGTAGAAAAGGCATAGTTTAACTATGATAAGTTTTGTAGGGTAATGCAAACAAGACACAAATAGCATATCTGAAAAAACCCAAATACATTTTTTTGTGAAGGTTTTTAAGATTTAAATGGCAAAGTTCAAAGCAATTTAAGCTGACATAGAGCAATGGTTAAATATTATTTTATTTAATACTTCTTCTCACATTCGAGCTCCATAATGTGGATTCGAATTAAATATGAGAAAATTAATAATATTAGGAGTCTGGAACTCAAAATTTTCTATTCTGATACTCTGTGAAATTCTGTAAAATAATGTTGTACTCTAAAAATTTTAGCTAATAATAGAGGATGATGTTTAAATATTATTATATTTAATAATTCTCAAGTACATTGTGCCAATAATGATATAAAGCAAGAGTTTTTAACATGACCACATGTGCAGGATGGGGAAAGCATACACTAGCTTGTGATGATTTCTAAAGTTAATGCTGTAGTAGTACATTAGCTACTAGTTGCATGTATTTAATTATTACAAGCCTAAACACAGCTAAAAAGTTGGTCAATTAGGCTAATTGAGAATTTTTCTTTAATCATAACACCTTTAATTAGTTTCTTATTTAGTCAGAGAAAGGTTTATGTGCTTATTAAGTATACACAATTTGTTTCATTTCTAAAGCAAAAGACTACATTTTATTCAATTGTTTCAAATAAATTGCACAAGTAATCAATGAACTGTTTTATACACAGAACCTGAACAATTTATCTTACATAAAAAATAATAATAAGTAATTAATCTGAGTAGGGGGGAATAACAAAATACAGAATATAACAGAGATAACACACCACATCTCTTGATATAAATTATGATTTTCCTGTCTTATCCTGGCCCCTTCAGTTGTTCAATATTACACAAGGTCAAACATAGCTGAACTTATATTGTTTGGAATTATAGTAGAGCTTTAAGTACTAATGTTTAAAACAATAGGAAAAAAAAAAAAAAAAAATCAATGCACACAATTTATCAACTACTTTGTTGAAATAATTAAACTTCAACTTAATAAAATCTCCAAAAGATTTGAATATATAATAATGATCTTCAAGGCATGATCAGAACAGTTATATTTATTCTACAAAACATTCATTGGAGCATTACTTTTGTCCCAAATGGAGCTAAAACATCAATGATAAGACACCATACTTATTCAATTGCAACAAAAAATGAATAGGACAAATTAATAATACATTACCTGTCATTACCACAACACTGGCATTTTTGTGTACATCATCTAAGTAATTTTATCTCACACAATTAATGAAAACAATCACAATAACTTGTGAGTGAGTAACTATGTGTAAAGTATAACCAAACTCAGAACAAATTCAACAAATCAACCAAATCTGAAACCACATGATCAAATGCTTCCTCCAACTAAAAACTTGAGAAGCAAGAAGAACCCCAAAACAGCAAAACTATACCATCCTTTTTGTTCTACCTCAAAACAGTGCACTTCTCCACACCATGCAGTTGCTTCTCCTCCTCTCCTAATTTGCTCTTTCTCTCATTAGAGTCCTTTGCAATCCACCACACTCTCAAGCTCTTATCAATCCCCCCACTGTACAACATAAACCCCTCCCCAACCCTACTGCCATCCAAAGCTTGCACACACTTCACTGGGCCCTCATGCCCCCTCACCACTCCAACTCTACAAACTCCACCACCTCTCTCTCTCCTCCACACTCCAATGCTCTTATCAGCTGATCCACTGCACACAAATTGATCCCCCATGGAGCACAAACACAAAATGGCCATGTCATGAGCTCTACCAACCTCACAAACCAGGCTCCAAGATCCGTTCCTGGGGTCCATCTCCCACCCGGCGAGCCGCCCGTCGGAGCCGCCAGCGTACACCGACAGGCCGTCGCTGCACGCCACCACCGCGTTCCACGATACGTCGTCGTAGGCACCCAACAAGGCTTTCAAGTAGTGCGAGCTCTTCCCTTGGGCCCAGGCTTTGATCTTTCCGTCGGCCGATGCCGAGTAGATGAATCCGTTACCTGTCGAACGTAAAATATTAAAACACCAGAGATTTCATCGCTCAGGGATATCTGGATATCTGGGTCTCCCACTGTACCATTTGAGTTTTTTTTTTTTTATAATCCAAATGAATGAAGCGGTAATATGTTATCTTTTTCTCACAAAAAAAAGTAAAAAGGACGAGGATAGTTGCTGAGATACCGGCTGCGAGGCTGTTGATCGCGTCGTCGTGAGCCCGAATCGACTCCAAGCATTTGTAATCCGATAATCTCCAGACCTTGAGTGTCCTATCCCATGAAGCAGAGTAGATAAAGCCCCCGTGGATGGCCAAGCAGGAGATGCTATCAATGTGTTCGATCCAGAGCCTGCGGTGGTGGCGCCGTGCCTCGACGTAGTTGCTCTGCTTCAGGCACCGGCCCAAGTAGTCCCTCGCGGTCGGCAGCGTCGCGGCGAGGCGGAACGCGTTCTCACTGCCGCCGCGGCGGGATACCTTCCACACCCTGATCCGGCCGTCCTGGTGCGCCGAGAACACCCGGGCCCCGGCCGCCGCGAGCGCCTTCACCGAGCCGCTTCCGCCGTGGCCGAATCGGGCGAATTGGCGGAGATCGGGCTGCTGCCACAGGATGATGTCGTCGCCGCGGGAGGCGCTGAGGACGAACTCTCCACAGAGGGCAACGCAGGAGACGAAACCGGCGTGCCCGGAGACCACGGCCAATGCCTTGTAGGACCAGCTGCTGCTGCTGCTGCTGCTGCTGCTCCTGCTGCAGGAAGTGATTGTAGGTTGGGTGCGTCGAGGGATCGGGGGGGCGATGTCGACGGCATCGGAAGGGGTGGTGGTGGCAGTGTTGGATTTGGGGAGCAATGGGGTCAGTATGGTGGACTCTGAGTAGGCCATTGTAGAGAGAGAGAGAGCGAGAGAGAGAGATGGAACTCCAAAAACAGGGGAATTGTTTGCTGTTACCTGTGTCTGTGTATATGTATGTGTGTGTGTGTGTGTGTGTGTGTGTGTGTGTGTTGGGTGAGGGGTTGTTTGGGATGCTTGTTTTTGGATTTTAAATAGGTGCGCGGGGTTGGCGGTCCAACGGCTACTTTGGAAACAAGGGAGCGTTTCAGATGGACCCACATAATTAAAAATCGTTGCCTGGACCCGGTCTATGCTATTGTTTTCTGTATTAAAAGATAATTAATATTTTGAAACGAGAAATGATCCATCATAAATCGTAAATATTTAGTTAAAATAGTCCAATCTATAGAATGGGTCCATGAGATAATTTCCTTATACTTGATCCCAAACCTTTGTGAGCGGAGGTGGTACGAGTCAAAGTGCTCAACTTTCTCTCTCCCAAATATTCTTGTTTTTTTTTAAAAAAAAGTGTAACGTTTTGTCATGTTCCTTACATGATGTGGTTTAATTAGGAAATTCCTAGCCCCCATTAACAAATTATTTTCCCTAGCTTGGAGCGGCTATTGTTCTATTGGATAATTATGTGTTAAAAGTGGTACATTGGATGTGTAATTGGGAATGATTTTTTTTTTTTTTTTTTTTTGGCTAAAAACTTAATAGAATATGTCTAAAATATGAATTATTTTGAATTCATTATCTAATCTTTCAGAATTTTAATTATTGTTATTATTCAATCTTTCAATTTATTTTAATTTAAATTAGTAAAATAAAATTTGAAAAATTAAATAGTGGATCCAAATTGGTTTATAGCTTAGATAAATTTTGTATGTTTTTTTTTTTCTTTTTGAGCACAACGTGCATGAAACAATATATATATATATATATATATATATATATATATATATATATATATATATATATATATATATATATATATATATATATATATATATATATATATATATATATATATATATATATATATATATATATATATATATATATATCTGGGCAGGTTTTAAACAGAATTGAAACTAAAAATTTATATATTTCATGTCGAAAACATCTGCTAATCAATCTAGCAATTAGTAAGACTATTTCATCAATATATCCTCTAACCCTAAACTATCTATCTATTTCGATTTTTAAATCCATTTGCATACTACAAGGCATTGACACATTACATGAATGTTTTTATGATTGCAAAACAAGTATTGTTAGAGTGGAAAGTGTGAGAAAGGTTCAATATTTTTTGTACTTAATTAACATACGTGAGTGATTTAACCTTAAGTTAACATAGATTTTGTGTTTATCTATGCTGGGCTTAAAATAGCAATGTCTATATTGAATTAGATTGCTATGTTATTAATAGAACCAAGTGCTATTAGGTTTTTGATTTTTATACGAAGAGATGTGCGGTTAGGATGATAGTGCGTGGTTGGAAAAATAGTATGATCAAAAAAATAAAAATGATCAAAAAGAATAGCACCAAATGCTTGGTGCAGTCGATAGCACAGCAGCCGAACTCGCCTATATATATTTTTTTTTTCTTTTTCTTTTTCTTAATGAGAAATATAATATTTGATGTGTTTGGCGCTAATCATTAATTTTAAAAATTCAAGCGGTTAGAAAATTACAATTAATTTACTTAAGGTGTATAGATATAGTAGTAACAGATTTCAATTGTGAGTCCAATAATGCCACTTCGAATATGATTCAGTCAAATTCTGTCATCCGTTATTTCGAACGTGATTCCATTCAACCCGACCTCCCACTACTGAGCAAAATACTGGCTCCTTTAAGCCTACGTAAAGATCTATCACTCTCTAGCACAGGCGGTTGTCCCGAATCGCCAATAAATTAAGAGGTCGGAAATTCGAGCTTCAGATCCCAACTTCTTGGTCGTGAGTATAAGTTGAAATAAACTGAGCTTATAATAATATTTACAAAATACATATATGCATTGGTTGAGAATTTGGACGGCAACTTATCCACAAAGCATTAATAGAAGCTTTTTGGTAACCAAAATTACAAACTCAAAAGTTAACCGTTAAAGTGAAATTTGATTAGCAACGTGTTTAAGAACCATCCATGCAATTTAACCTCTGTGTTGTACAATAATGGGGGTACAAAATACTAATTAAATATATAAATAGAAAATTATAAACCGAGTTTTCGACGTGCACATGAAACACCGAATTCACGCTCCAGTAATTAATCTGTATGTACAGAGCAAGCCGTATTTTGAGCTCAACACTTTCGGCGTGCATCAAAGTTGGACTGCAGATTTAATTATTCAATCTTCTGCATTGAATTAGGTTTCTTAAGTTTGGTGGAGAGCCACAAATTTCAAATGATCCAAGATTCAAAATATTGGCCCGTCACCTTTCTATTTAAATGTAAAAGTGTTTGATCGAATATATAATGTATATCTGAATACAACAAGTGTTTGGTAGGAGAGCCTTGCCTTAGAGGGCACATAAAATACCCTGTTTTCAGGGACTTGTACATGTATCCTTTTCTTTTTGTATTTATTTATGCATCGCTTTTTTATTATATTCATGTCCATGGCTTGGTGAACAGCTCAAGAAAAGCTACCTCGTCGTCACCTTATTAGGATATTGAAGGTGTGTTCATAAAAAAAAAGGAAAAAATGTTGATAATGGATATGCATATATTCTTATGTACCCTTAAAATTATTGTGTTAAATGCCAACTCTCAATTAAGTTGATTGAGCCACCTAGTTCAAATCTTAATTAGGTAAATTTATGCCAGTTATTCAATGAACATGAAAGTCCAATAAAAATGATATATATTCATGTTGCGCGCCATTTATATCTGTTTCAGTAAGAGTATTGAGAGAACAAAAGTAACATAATTGCCAATTAGGACTTAAAAAAAAAAAACCCACCAAGAAATACATAACCTCCTTCTATATCATAATAATAAGAAAACAATGCGTTTGTACTCATTTCACAGCTTCGATACAGGTTACCATTTATCCAAGCACGAATGTCTTAGTAAATGTTACAGCATTTTAAAAAATTCCGAAAAAATTTGTTTGCAGAAGACAATTTATAGAGTATAATAAATAATTTTTTTCCTTTTGTTAATCACCGTTTGTAGTTGGCGGTAAATGATGTACAAATAGTAGCGTGGGCGCTTCTAATCGATTGTATGGTGTGAGAGAAAGCAATTCAGGTGACAAACAGGAAGCAGTTTTGATTGTGGGATCATCATCTCCTCAGAAGCTTCAAGACGTCGCCGACGAGATGCAAGGATCCAGTCACCAGAACCTGCATTTGATGCAGAACTTTCAATAGGAACATTTTTATATTAGAAAAAGTTTTAAAAGAGAAGTATTTTGATAGGTCGAAGAGCATATATACAATTCAAGGGAGATTCAGTATCTTCCTCAAAGTATATATTAGTAAATCTCTTCTTTGTTACCATGTGCACAATAAACAATATTCTGTTCAAGATTACCTGAAATCGAATTGAAGGGTTTTCTCTTGCACACTCTCTCAACCAATTTAGTGCCATCGGAAGCGTCGGGATAACAGCACTGCAGGAACAATGATTACCGGCAAGGTCACACTTGTCTGAGGGATTTACTTCAGTAAAACCATTTGAAGATGAATTGCCAGTATTATGGTGCTTCAGGCCATTGACAGTAGTTACATCTAATAGCACATGAAAAAAAGGAATGCAAATGATCTTATAACTTAACACATTCTCTACAGAAACCGAATAAGCCCAATTTTGAACTATTCAAACCAATGTTAGACTTCACCTTTTCCATGGATTAAATTCTCCCAAGTTCTTTGGAGAGTTGATTGCCATGATACTTCCAATGAGGAATTAGATGGAACTGCTGATGTAGAAGAGTCAACCCTATGATATGTAGAGATGCTAGGGACGAAAAGAGCTTTTGAGAACTGGACACCTGAGTCACAGAATAGAAATAGTCAATTTAGAAATGTCTTAAACTACAAACACTCATCAAAATACAAAAAAAAAAGGCATACCATAGATTGAAACTGACGTGATTGAATATTGTCCTGTTGGCTGTTAATCGAAAGTCAGATACACACAGATTACTGCTATGATTCAGCCACACTCATAGGTTGTTTTTCTTTGAAACATAGATGGTATTTTTGAATATGTTGCTGAATAGATGTCAATTTTCTGCTGTCGTTATTTACAAACGAAATTAGGCTGGACTAAAATGTTTAGAACATCAAATACAACTAACATGTATTTGTCCATAAATATTCGTGCTACGTAAGCATTACATCAATAATACTAAATGAGAAAATTTGCGACAGAATATTCTAGAATATTTGGAGATAATTGAACTAAATGAGCATACTATGTACATTTGAAGGTGGTCAATGCTTAATATTAGATACTGGAAACAGTAGTAAAAATAGTCAGCTGATCTAAAGAAGTCTCAGATAGACAAATATCAAAAAGTAGATTATAGTATGTCTTAAATTAATTAGTTTATGAAAGTATGAAATAATGCAATTGGGAGGACTTGATTGTTGAGAGAGTAGATACCGCTTGAGGCACAAGTTTTCATAAGCTGAGGAAGCAGAAGCTGTGGATCTCTCTTCTCCATGCAATTAAACAAAAGGATCTACAAAAACAGAATATTTGAACTATTAGAAAGAGTGACTTTTCGCCCCTTCAATTTGAAAAGTTTTAAAGAATTAATAAATGCACCAAACAATAGGAACAGCATACACAAACAGAAGGACAATTTTAGTCGCACCAATAAATTATGCAGGAGAACTATATAACTTCAAACTATATTTACCTTCTTTGATATTCTTTCAGACTGATTATGGTGATTCATGGAGCACTGAGAATCAGGGTTCCCATGAGGTTCATTGATGAAATTGTTCTTTGTAGGGTGTTGGTTGTCCCTCAAAGCATTGGAAAACCACTTAGCACAAGCTTCGAGACTCTCTGGAGTATGAGCGCCATCTAAGTAAAAGATCAAATTACCACAGTAACCATTTAGCTCCGACTTCTCGTCAAATTTTTCCGGCTTGTCATTAACAATTTGAGCACGCCCAAAAAGTCTAGCAGTGGAAAGGCCTCTAAGAAATGCTTCTGGTAAGCCTCCTTCTAAGTCATCCTAATAGAACTTCAACATATAACAAATTAGACACAATTACTGTTCAAAGTCAAATAAGAGAAGTTCTAAAACATCTACAAGCTATTCATACCGACTACGTACACACATGCAGACACTTGCACAAAAATAGCTGACAAAGATAAAGCAAATGGTTCAATTAACATTATGAGTAAACTAACCTTCAAAAGAACTTCTGTATACCCAGTTCTCTGAAGCCAACATTTGCAAAGAGCAACAGCAAGGCCTGCATTGATGAACTGGTGTTCTCCAGCCAATCCAAGCTTTAATCCCTTCAATTTTTTCGAATCAAGAGGTGGTGCAACTTCCAGTGGAATCTGCATTTGGAAACAGCAGGCACCCCACAAATTTACCAAAAGAAGAAAAAAAATAGTTACTAGACACTAACTGAAGTACAAAGGCATAAAAATGACAAATTACTGATGATTTGGATGACTCCTCATTAAGAACCGACATGGCTTGTTGAAGTTGGGGGACTGTGAATGCAGGGACAGAATGCTTCATGTTCAGGGAAGACATCAACGGTTTTTGTTAAACTCTTGAAAACAAAACTGCAGAGTTGAATAATCAAAGCAGAAATATTGGAAAAAATATTCCATGGTTAGATACTAGCTTTCTCTCAGTGCCGGCTAGTAGTCTGACAAATACTTTACCTTAAAAATTCCAGCCTTCTCTGCTGCAATCTTTTCAATGGTGTCTCCTGCATGTAAACTAAATCTTCATACATCGATCCACAAGAAATTATCTAGAGTAGTATACATAAACACTTGCTCAAAATAGAGGAATGAAAAATACTATAAATAAGAGAGATTGAACATTAAGGGAATAAAGTGTGGCTCTTATATTGATTAGCATGGGCTCCTATAGGCCTGAGTAGCCAGTAGCACAAAGGATCTGAACTAGTTTGATTTTGTTTACTATACTTCAGAGCATGAAACAAAATCATAACAAACAGATAAGGGCCAACCAGGACACCTATCTCAGTGGAGCAGGAGAAACGAAGAGTACCTAATATCTCCATATGGTCCATCCCTAGTGAAGTTATGCCACATACAACAGGCTGCTTAATCTAAAAAAGTTCACCAAAGTGTATCAGTTAACAAGCTGAATTGTAAATAATCAGCAGAAATCAACTAACAAATATATGGAGAGCTTAGATACATTTCTTAACCATATTGGTATTCAGTTATAAGAGAATTGTACAACAGATAGAAATTAAACTTATCAACATAAAACACCAGAAAAAAACAAAAACAAAAAGAGCACCTATTCTATTTCTTACTTAACTAAACTGGCCCAAACTACAGCTATTGAAATATAGCATCTCTACTTATTGGGATTATAAATGAAAAGAATTTGTTAAGAAAAGCAACTATAAAGGTACAAAAAGGGGGAAAAAAAGGAAGTAAAATATGTACCACATTTGTCGAGTCCCATCTACCACCAATACCAACTTCAACAATGGCAACATCAACCTAGATGCAACAACTCTTCACATTCATGACTAAATATACGTGATAAACACATCAAATCAGATTGTTATATCTGCAAATTTTAGTTTTGATGTTTACAATTTACTTTTTCAAGCAAGAGTCCTATACATTGGGCAACTGTTAGCAAAAAACTGATACTCATATAAGAACAAGAAAAGCCATGAAAAGGTACACAGAGCATGACAGATAGATGAATACATGCTATTATTTTCACATCAAAGAACAGGAAAAGCACAATTTGAGATGGTATTTGGTAACACAAGGAAGTGAATTGTTTTCAGAATACCAAAAAAAAAAAAAAAAAAAAAAAAAGGATCATTAAGAAAAGGGGAAAAAAAATGGATAACATTTGCAACAGTCATCTGTTTTTTCCTACTCATATCAAACGAATTTTTATTAAGATTTCTACTCAGAAGCATTAAATAGCTAAATATATCTTCTTCTTTTTTTGAGAACGAGGTAGCATGCTACCGCTTCATTCATTTGACAGATGAACTCAACTACAGATTTAGGCAACACGGCCTAGAAATATATATATATATATATATATATATATATATATATATATATATATATATATATATATATATATATATATATATATATATATATATATATATATATATCATTATTATGGTAATGATAGGAAGTCCTAGAAGTCTTCACAAGGAAGTCAAAGCAATAAGCATTCAATCTTTTTTGGAAATATAAAGTAAACTCATCTTTGAAATTAAAGACCAGCAACATTAGCTAGATACAACAGATGTTGATGCATTATTTCTGCAACTACAAAAGGACTGTCATTCTCAGTGTAACTATTGTAAAGATCACTTTATGCATAAAGATAAGAAATTGGAGCAGTAAACAACTTTGCACCAGTATGTATATTCATGCATAAAAATCGCAGAGAAAAGAACTGTACATCAATAGTCACTACATAAAACTTCTGCGAGAGAGCATAGATGTGATGCTACTAGATGCCACTTTTGATGCATAGTAAAGCCACAGAATTATGGTTATAACCTTTTCACATAAGAATATCTTAAATGCCAAAAGAGTCAGGAATTGAAAAAGAGGAGGCATTAGCAAACCATTTCCATTTTTCTCCTGCAAAAGAAAAAAAAAATTAGCGTAGACGCGTTTTTAACTGAATGTACTTCAAAGTTGCAAAGTCACAAGGATCAAACTAAGGAGAGTTAGTTCTCCAGATCTAGCAGACTGAATTTTCTTAGCAAATCGGCACCGTGGGTATAGAAAGAGGAGTGACACCTTCAATTGGTGCCAAAGGCCCCAGAAATAATATAAAAATTTCTCTCTGGATATATCTGACCTGCACAAATAATGTTGGATGAGATAGATACAATTCCAGATTTTAGTTGCTGAAAATAAAACAGTGCACATGGATGAGCCAAGTGAGAAGTGAAGCTTTATAGAGCTAAGCGAACAACTATGTTCGATCTAAAGCTTGGACATCAAAATATGTAGATTAGATGGTCATAAGATCTGCATTAGCAGCACGACTATTGCTATACTAAATGTAAGTTACAGGTCTCAAGAGGGACATAGTTATGTATTAATATCTTGTAATAACATACCCATTAATGCGAATTCTTTCTGTAATGTCAATCAAGTGAGGAGATGTGAATAATCCAGTTCGCAAACCACATTCCCTTAAAATGGCTTCTGAAAATGTACAAGTTGAACCCTGAAATACAACTACATTAGCTAGATATAAGCATTGAAATTCCTATCACGTCAAAAATATCTTATATCAAGTTCTGTAGTTCAAAAGTAGCTTTTCAGAGAGACAATAATTTATTTTATTTAGAACTATAATTCTTTTTTAAACAGAGCGGTAGAGACCCACATATGTGCCTGCATATGAAAATGCAGTTGTTTCATTCCCTTGTATAGACCAAATATATGCATGATGTTTGTTTCAGAGCGGTAGAGACCCACATCATGCATTCAACTATATATAAGTACATTTAGCATGAAATGTCTGTATGAACTAGTCATACACTTAAATCTTCTTAATTCTTTTTTTGACTGCAGAACACAGGATGATTCCCTGTGCTGTAGAACACAGGGTAATCTAATTATCTAATAAATTTGATATATAATTCTTCAAGTTGATGGATTAGAAAATATCCAAAAAAACCAAAGAAAATAAGTATGTAAATTTGTTGATTCTGTAAGAAATATGGTTGGCACCTTTCCTTTAGTTCCGGCAACATGGATAATCTTAAGTTCAGAAATGGATTTATCCAACCCAGCTGCCTATATATATGAAAGAAATAAGAGAATTAGCAAAAAAGAAAGAAAAGCAAAACTTAGAAATAAAAATTAGTCCATGAAGTTTGACCAGGTTCTAACTTTTTCTTCAGAATTTAAATTGTGATAGTTTAGTTCCTGCAGTTTGACCTTGAATGACTTGCATCCTTTAAGTGTCAATTCAATACAAGAAAATTAGCCATGTAATTGGTGGAAGTTCATAAGAAGTACCAGCGTACTCAAAACCATTATGTTACTGAAACTCCACTAACTTCTAAGCATCACGAAACAATTAACTGCTGACATAAGCAAATGAGGGCAACAGGTTCGTAATTGTCAGACTAAATCTAACAGACGTATATTTTCAGTATGGGTATTACAGACACAAGATATGATATAGTCTCATGAAAAATTGTATATTGGACCTTAATAAAACAGATGTGCTTTATTTGTATTCAGTAAATGTTCACATTCTATGCATGGATATCTTAAAAACAACAAGAAAATATGTAGATAGAATAGAAAGCGAGAACATGAACTTGATCAATTCATGAAATTTTAGTTCATACAAGTTTGAACTATCATCACCTGCAGATATTTAAACATTAAATCAAACTTGTCAGCTTTCTTTGGTCCAGTTCCGCGCTTCTGACGACTTATAAGAGAAGAAAGGGCTTCCATTGCAGCTTCATATGAAGAAGAAAGATTCACTTCTTGTAGACGGCCTTTATCCCCCATTTCTAGAAGCAAAATCATCCACAATGAAATTCAAATGAGCACCATATTGGACATAAAGATGATACAATGACATAAGCATAAAGTTGAGGAGAACATTGAGTAGCGATAAGACAATTTTTTTTTTTTTGGAGAAAAGATTGCTACCGCTTCATTCATAGTGAGGATGAAATAGGCTACAAAGCAAGGCAACCGGACCTCCGAAAAAAAAAAAAAAAAAAAAAAAAAAAAAAAAAAAAAAGACAATTTTTGCAGTAATATCCTCAGACGCCCTAGAGATCCCTACAAGACCGGATCTCCGACGCCAGGCGCCCCGCCGACAATTATCATTCGTGTAGACATCTAGCTAAAGCAATGTTAAATATATAAATATTAGGAACATCGTTCTCTAGTAGCCTGAGCTTCTAACATCTTAAAAATTTCCTCCTAATTATCCCACATCTTGGGCTTATAAATGTCTCGAGACGTGGGATAATTAAATGGGATGAAATTAAACAAAACAAAGAACTTGGTTGGACACCTCGAATCAAACTCAAGACCTTCTGTTATAATACTACATTAACAAAGGTGAGAAACAACTGTTTCTCTCCAAAAGCTTAAGAATGGTGTTTTTAATATTTATATATTCAACAAGCATGCAAAACCACAAAACAAATAAAAATTGGTATTCAAATTGTTCTAGTAATATAATCTACCTACTGTTTGCGGTTTAAGCTTATGCATACGAGAAGAGATGTTCCAAAACTTCATGCAAACAATGAACTTTTGTAGATGAAAAAGAAAAGAAAACTTTGGTCAAAAGGCATGTCTTCATCTTTGAGGCGCAGATAAAGAATATAAAATTAAAATTTTTGTTGAGTAAGAAAATAAAAAAAAAATCAAATAAGCAGAGAATAATATAAGCCATATGATAGACAACCCAAAAGAGGGATCTTTTTTTTGTGAACCTTAATATTTACCATGGCAGCATCCAAATTTAATGTTAAATTTATGAAAATAACAATTCACTCACTCAAATCAAGCAAACATCTCTTTCTACTACAAACAAAAGAGAATGATTATACCAACAATATTCCTTAGCAAGGTAATATGAACTAACCCACTGTAGACTTAAATATCATCCATTTAGCAGTAAAATACTAATTAAGATACTCATATACTCTTCTGTGGAACTCGACGAGAATTAAACACAAATTAATCATCTAAAGAGTACTTACATAGAAACAAAAATTAAGACACTATTCTTCCTTTTTTCTTTTTTCTTTTTGGCTAAAAATCATATTGCATTCCACTTTTAAATTCGACTTGTTTATTTTCCAATCAAAAAACTACAAATTTGCTTTCGATCCAACCCCAACCAGTAAAAAAAAAAGATGAATCCAGATCTAATTACTTCATTGCTCGCATTCACACCTCCTACAAACCTAATCGCAACCAACACCATATCATAAATCCTGAAATCAACTAAATCGAATCAAAAGACATCAAATTCAACAAATCAGAACGCTAAATATATGAGACTAACCGTGAAAACCGAATCGAGAGAACTGATTACGCGATCGGATTCGCCGATTCCTAAAATTCCCGAACTAAAGGGGAAAAATAATGGGTGTGATCTTTAAAAAGATTTAAAAAACGAGTTTTTTTTTTTTAAAGGGGATTTTTGGGGCGGCGTTTGAAATCTCGCAGGAAAAAAGGAGGGAGATGATCTCGCGGCACGCACCACTAAATATAATTAATATTTTTATTTTATTAATTTTTATACAATTATTGTTCCTATTTAAAATTTAAAAATTATTTTTTAGTTAAACTAAAGTTTATATAAAATTTATTACTCTATTATTATTTGTTTGAAAAAAAAGTTAAAACTTATTATCATTTTATTAAAAATAAAAAAGTATAGCAGTTAATTATTTCTTTATTTTTAACTCTTTTTATTGTAATTGATTTGGGCGCTTAATGAAAAAAAAAAAAAAAAAAAAAAAAAAAAAAAAAAAAAAAAAAACTGTTTGTGCCTCAAATTTGTATATTAATATAGTAATCACAATAGTCAGTTTGGGATTAATATTTATTTTTAACTAAACAGATTGAGTCAATCGAATATAATTCTCCTCATCTTTAATAAAACTTTAATACTTTTCTCTAAGTACTAAATTGGTACAAAAAATTCAAACCCCCAAATCTATAATACTAAATGTAATAATCCAATCCACTAATAATAATAATTCGTTAGATTCAAACCACCGATTAAAAATACTTAAAGACAAATTATTATTACTAATATTTATAATTTTTTATATAATTAATTATAATTTTATTTTTATCCGATATAAAATTATTAGAATTTGATAAACTATTCCGTTTAAATTTTCAATTTAAAATCGTCAGACTAATTTTGTTATTGGAATTGTGACTTTAGATTTTTATCATTCTTTTGCAATAATTAGTGGTCTTTGTATTGACTTGATAGATTAGGAGATTCCATAAAGAGGCAACAAAGAGAGTGACATTTTTTTTTTGTTTTTGGATAAAATGAAAAATAAAGTATGGAATCTAAGGGAGGAATATGCGGAGGGGAATCTAAGGGAGGAAAAACCTTGGATCTATACATAGTTCCATCCCTATTAGCTGCGTTCGAATTTCTGCTATTTAATAATTTTTAAAATAAGAATCACTGTATTAGAGAATGATTTTTAGTCCCTGCTTTATAGATAATGTTAAACTTTTATTGAGACTTCTACATATAAATCCTAGCAAAATCATGGGCATGCATAAATTATCTAAAAATATGAATTTTCATATATGCTCCTAGAGTGGAGTTTCTAAACAATTACCTTTATTAACAACTAAGTTGTTAGTTTGAATTTATTATATACATTGATTTAAACTCTATTTGAAATGCGAGAAAAATATGATACATACTGTACGAAATTACGAAAGAAAAATGTTAAAATTTTTATATTAGGCACATAGGCCAAAAACCTAGTCAAAGAGTTTACTTGGTTTGAACGGTTGACTTTGGGTAATTAAATACAAAAGTTGTAGTGATTTGATTGCCAAAAATAAAAATAAAAAAAAGGTCTTAGTGGCCAAACTGGTATTTTACACAGTTGAATGAGAAACTAACTATTAAACACTTTTTTTCCTAAATCATTAACACAACATGCACATGCCTTTTTTTTTTTATCATTTTTTATTCGTTCATTTATGTTATGTTGGTGGATCCATCTAATGCCCACATTTGTAGTTAAAAATGAGCCAAGAGAGCTAGTTCAAGTAACAAGAAACTATAAATACTTGAGAGTAGGTTCTCACTGTGAGAAATGATACTAACAACTCCATTTAACATAGTATCACATTTGGTAATAACTTTCAAGAGTACCTGGATATTCTTCTGTGATTTTTTATTCCATTTCAAGAACACTAACAGCAGGATTTATTCTATCTACAAGATGATTTATTATACTCCCCATCTACCAATCAACACAAGCCATTGAGTAGGAAAAACAGATGTCACATGAGATATTCAGGCTTTTTAGGCTCTGCTAGTAAGTTCAATAACTTGTAAGTAAGATAAATATCATCCAACAAAAAAGAAGAACAAGGGGAAAGCATCAGTAATGCAGCTAAAGGCTTTAATCATGAAAGCAACTGCTCTACCCCATCTCATCTATCTTATTACCTGCCTGAAGCTAATATGACTCCTGATAAAAGTATCAATATTGCCATCTAAAACTGAATTTAAATCTAGCAATTGGATTCCCGTCTTGAGATCGCGAACTGACTTCTGCGGACGAAACATGTATTCCCGCGCTTCGTGGTCCCACTCACCCGCCATGGCATCCCTTTTGATTCTCCTCACATCCGATACACCGTGTTCGGATGCTACAACAAGGAGTTTCGCTTTCAACCGGTTCATAGCCTTGATCTTATTAGCAAAATGACTTCTTTCACCTGCACCCAAGAGAAAACAAAGGTATAATTATTAAGGCAGATTGCAATAGGTCATCCCAAAAAATGTGCTTTTTCATCGAGGGGTACTCTTCTTTGGGTAGGTAAGCTGGAAATGTTTGCACACGCTAGCTAATGTTTTTAAGAAATTAAAACATAACAGAAATATTGTCCAGTAATTTCACGTAGAAATATGGTTTTGGGACTTTGAACCACTATAGTTCATGCGCATAGTATTTGACTAAAATAATGTATAAGATGTTTGCCGCATGTAATTGTTACCTGAACTTTGAACAGTTATGCCACTTGGGACATGGCAAACAGTAACTGCAGGTTTAGTACTGCAACCAGGCTGCTCATCTTCGCAACTCAAGGAAGAGATTTCTATATCATTCTCATCTATATGCAGATCTACAGGTCCATCAAGGAAGAGAGGGATCACATCAACTCGGGCCGAGCATGCCTGCAAACTTCGGTCTTATCAACTCTGCTGCAACTCAGAAAAGAAATAATCTAATACTAGTTTATGAATCATCCAAGATAATGAGGTTTGGGTAGAGTTACCGAAAGGAAGTGCATGCAGAATTTGGTACTGAATAAACAAGATGTATGATAACATTCAACGGAAAAGAAGCAGAAAAAGGTCAGAAAACACACGAAGTCTCTTGAACCCTATAGAAAACCACTTTAAGCTAATAAGGTAACTGAGTGTCGAGGAGTTGTGCTGTAGAGAGAACTTTAGAAGCTCCGGTCATTCTTGCATACTTTTACACTAGTACTTGCCGAATAAGTTTCTTAACTGCACCCTTTAAGGCTTAGAATTGTAAGTCATTTATGTACTACCACTACTATGTATGATGTAGATCTAAAGCATCACGAATAAAATGGTTTGAAAGTGATTTTTCACTAAAAGTCCTGTTGTGGACTTGGCATAGGTAGGCTGGTTTCACAACTTGCAAGAGAAAGTGCTCATGATCCATAATGAAAGAATGCGAAACATTAAATTTGCAAGAAAGAAAGAAGATAATCACCTCATCCACTCCAGAACCATTGAGAGAATTGCAAACCATTCGATGTGTACCCCTCTCTCCGAGAAGGTAGCCATACATATATTCTGTTTCAAACTCTATTGTTGCCAACCTGACGCCATTATCTTTAGATGGATACTTCTCAGCAACCCTTCCCATGTAACCATGCTTTTCAGCCCACCTTGCATACATACACAAGAGCTTCTCTGCCCATACCTATAATCAAATGATGGCTCAAATATAGACAATGAAAGAAACTTATTATATCTACAAACTATAAAGCAAACATAATTTAAGTAGGGAGTATGATCCACATACCTCTGAAGCAATGCCTTCTGAACCAGCTTTGATGGCTACACAAGCTCCTTCCTTGTCATACAGACCATTCAGAAGCTTGGACATCTCATAACGATCAAGGAATTTGCTAACATCTAAAGAGGCTTTGTAGGCCTGCTTAAAGAGCTGATGGTTTATGATATCCATTTCCGCTAGCTGTGTGATCAATTTTGCTTCTTCAGCCTGCACGCGCGACATTTAGTTGACTACGAATGACGATAATAACCTTTACAAGAAAAATAAAGAAACAAAGAAATCTCTAGGAAGATAACATTCTGACATACAGAGACTGACATACATTTAAGCAAAAGACTCTGAGTGAGCTGAACTACCTACAAAATTTTAAGCATTTTCTTCTTCTTTTTTTTTTCATTGATTGCCAAGATTACTTGTAAAGCATAAGATTATAAAGTTCAAAAGCATCAAAAGATTAATCCTTTGGTAAATCAAAATTATCAATAAAAATTTTGTGTAGGTATTGCCATGAAAAGTGCTTTGAGTTATTTACATTCTTTTGAGAGTTACAAAAGGAAAATCATTCACAGAACTCACATTATGTTTGTCAAGCACAGCACCTTATATCTTAGGTCCTTGAGATCATCAACCACCTTGATAGCATCAGCTAAAGCAGCAAGAGACTCGTTAGATCTGATTAGATCATCCCACAAATTATACTCATGAAGCACTTCTTCCTGTTTGATTCTCCTCGCTTCTTCCAACTCCAACGCAGTCGGTGCGATCATCTCGGCGCGACTAACAGCATCTTCGATTTTCTTTTTTAAGGAGTAAAAACCTAGGGAATTTCAAAGCAGGACAACATCATCAATAACCAGGACAAAATATCAATAAATAATTATGCAAATATCTACTACCAGTACATTTCGTATCAGTTAAAACAACAACTCGGCAAACAGTTCTCAAATTTGAGACACAAACTCAAACTGATGTGATTAGCCTGATTGTCAAACAAGAACATGACCTGAGAGCCCGAATTGCCACCGTCTTTTTCTATCAACCACTCAACCACTCTATGGTACCTCGATAAATTCCGTAACAAGGCTCTTCACCACCCATTATTCAAGTCTAATTCATAACTATGTTAACCACAACAGCTTAACTTTTTTCTTTTTCTTTTTTTTTTTTTCTGATTTATATAACTATGCTATCTACCAACCTCTAATCATCACACATTACTTGTCTAAACAACACAAAAGAAAAAGGGAAAGAAATAATTTTTAGTACGGTAAAAAGCCAACACTCCAGAGAAAAATTCTTGTTCAAAATAGGAAAAAATAATAATAATAAAAGGCTCGTAAATCCGATCGTAAACATATATGCTCCTAATCTATATCATGCTCATCACACTAGACAGGTACATCGAAACCCTAAATTAGCAAAGCATAGAAGAAACTAGGTAAGATGCGAACCCAGCTCCTTGAACACACGATCGTTTCGGCTCTCCATGGATTGGGAGGCGCGGACGGGGGTAAAGGAGAGACGAGGGGTTCCCCTCGGAAATGCCCGGTTCGGCCCTAGGGCGGCGGCTTTGGTGGGCGTCGGCGAGCTCACGGGACTCGTCGCCATTAGAGATGGATATAGAGATAGAGATACAGATAAAGATATGGGAGGTAGCGGCGCTTCAGGAAAAGTGACGTTTTTTTAGCGACGGGGATTGAGCTCTCAAGGGTTCTTCTTCTTCTTCTTCTACTGCGGATGCTGATGAACGAATGGTGAGGAGTATACGCGGAGAGAGATTATTTTGTGGATTTGGAAGGACCACATGGTTTTTTTAGTTATTTATTTATTTATGTTTTTTTAGATAGAATTTTTTTTATGAATGTTGAACTGCATGTGTAAACGGCGCATTAACAACTTTATATTAAAATACTTTGCTTTAGGTATTGTTTCGCTTACCTTAAAATTTTGCTAATAGTTGGAGCTTCTAATTTTTTCGACTAAAATTGTGTTGAAAGATAAGAGCAAAAATAGGGTCAAATATGTAGATTGTATTAAGCAAATATATCATTATATAGTCATGCAAAGCGATCATCCTCCAATTGTCAACACCAGCAGAATTAACATGGCCTAATAAATAACTAACATATGACTAATTTTATAATTTGTACCAAATTCTCGAGTAGATATAATATCCACATCACAAAATGATCAAAATGTGAAAAGCAGCTACTCTTTTGTACCCTAGAGAGACTCAGCAAACTGAGGTGCTTCTAGATCAAGCTCCTGCTTCATGACACAGCTAATTAGCCACTCGCTGTTAAAAATCCGAACACCTTTTCTGGCAGCGGCCAAAGCATCTGCCATATCTTCCTCACATGCCACGAAGATAGTCTTCGATGCATCCTGTGAGTCGGCTAGCCTACGAATAACCTGCCGATGATCATAAATATCGACTGATATTAATCAGCAAGATGTTGTGATACACAATGATGTTAATTGATCATCTAAATGATGCGCGCAAAATGTAGTACTCAAAACTTTTCAACGAAGAGTAACATACCGTATCGGTACGTAGGGATATAACATTTAAGATACTTACATTGCCACCAGCAGACTTGACGATGATTGAGAGGTCATCAAACGAGGGCTGGATATGCTTTGCGAGGCAGATGCTATATCCCATAAATAGTGAACAGGGGTTTGCTTTAGCCCTAATAACCGCATCTCCCAGTTCACACTTGTATTTTGTCAGATATTCCTCATCCTTCAATATGTATTCTGATTCCTCTGCAAGAAAAGTTTGGTACAGAATTAACATGAAAAGGATATAAGTAAGCTATCTTCGCAAATTTTGTGGCGGTGGATAGAAGATCATACTCTAGGAGTAAGATCCTTTCTTCCTAGCAAGCAGCGCAAAACCCAAAAGCCAAAATAATTAACATGTTCTGAATTATAGTAACAGTGACTCACCTACAAATGCGCCTTCCCTGAAGCTTTCTTTCAGCCAATTTGAAGAAACGATCCAAGCTCTGCAGGTTAAGCAAATTCTTATGAAAATGATATTAGTAACAAGAAAAGAATTAGTCACAAAGAGAAATGGGAGGAGATGAAGATGTTTGGGCATTGCAAAGTGGGAGCACAAGCGTTTTACGTATAAGGTCACAGTAGGTTCGGCCTTTAACCTGTGACAACCAGCCAAGTTGCACTCAAGAGTGATAAGACAAATCCCATATATAAAGGTAATCTTTTTTTTAAAAAAAATTAGGAAAACTAATAGCGAGGATTCAACCTGAGAAGTCTCACGAGAAAGCAGGTGGTACCAACCGCTAGGTTTAGCTCTAAGCGATGTAAAGTAACCTAGTAATATTGTAGAGTGCATTTCTAAATTCAGTGCAATACTTGCTTCCTGGAATCATCATATAGAATGAGGAAATACTTACATGAGAGTTTACGGAAATTCAGAATGTAAGTTCAGATATTAAAGGCAGGATAAGACTTTACACTATTTGAAGGAATACAAGGAACACTAACCCAGAGCACAAAGCAATACAAAAATTCATTGTCCTCCTTGATTTTCCTGTAATAACATGTGTGCTCGCACTTCCTTCAGAACTAACAGAACCCCCAAGTTTTTCAACTATCTGCAAAACAATCGTCAATGTAGTTAGAAAGGATTTTTGAGCAGATTACTTGTTCCCAATTTTGTAAAAGCATAACTCCAACCAAAATTTACACTTCACCTATCAACTATATTGCGGAACTAATAAGACTAGACTAAAGTATTACATTTCTAGAGAGCCGAGCCTTTGAAGTAGACAGCATATGTTACCTTCGTAAGGCTTGATTTCTTGGCATCGTCAGCAATATTCATGAACATGATTTTAGGGCAACTTCCTGCGGAAACCAGGTGATTACTCATGTTATCTGTTCTGTTTCCTTCAGCATGAGCTCCCAAATAATTGGGTGTTGCATGGACGGAATGGATGCCCTTAGCATTTCCTAAGGAGAAACTGTCACAAACAAGACCTGAGCCTGAGATCGAAACCTGGCAACAATCAATACTATCATGGCCACCTCTGACTCTTTTCGACTTCAGTGAAGATGAAGAAGCTTCACAGAAATGTCTTTTTAGGTGTTGTCCAGATGAACAATGCCTACAATTGGGATCACACCTGCTTTGCACCACCTCTAGATCTTCTTTGCTTTCACAGTATTCATTATTCTGAAGTTCAGGATGTGGCAATGGAGCAGAACTAGGAGGAATACCTAAGAAAAAGGAGCATATCCTAATTAATTAAGGAAACATTTATTCTTCTCTAGAATGTAATTATCAGTTATATGTATACATTCGATGGATCATCAACATAAAATTTTCTGTGTCATGCCTTCTAAAATATCTTGTTAGTTGACTTTCATGGGAAATGAATATGATGTGATTGAACTTAATTTTCTAAAATTATTGCCATAAATCTCAGCATCCATATAACAGCAAATCATAGTCAAACTAAAGTAATCTACTATAAAAAAAAAAAAAATGAGAGAGAAAATAGAGATTAGGAAAATAAAGATTGAAATTTTTATCATTCATAGGAAATATAAGTTAGCAAAAAAAAAGTCGCATATCATAAGAATGAGCAATACAATATCATAAACAGAGTAAAATATGGAAATTCAAGTTATCACACTTCCTTTCTTTCTTGTTTTGTTGCTTGCTTATCTAGCACAGTTACTAAAACAATTAGTAAATATAGTAGTTAATATGCGGAGCCACTAAGAAATAGAAAACAATGAGTAGAAATAGCATGATGAAAAATTAGATGACAATAGGCAAACAGTTTCTTGTGTATGTAGAGAAAAGCCAAAAGCCCACTTCTCACCAATGTACAGATCCTCTAATCTATATATGCGGAATCTAGCAGAGTCTAGTTTTACGATTTACGGCTAGTAAGTATCATTGATTATAGGTTCAATTATCCAGGAACTCGAGAGATTACAACTTGATGAATTGCCATGAGGCTTCAAAGAAGGTAGCTGAACTGTTTGCGAGGGGTTGAGTGAATTCAAGAATTCCTTCTTAAGATGAGCAGCCATTAGTGTGGAATCACCAGGAAAGCATAATGCCCTTCTAATATCAGCTTTTATGGGTAGCCTGCGAACTTTGCCCTTACTGTCTACCTCTCCAATTGATACAAAACCCTACATTATATTCATGTCACAAAAAACAAAAAAACTTACATGAGCTTATTTTTAATTAAAAGTAAATTTTAAGAAATTAAACATTTTAAAAGATGATTCTTAATAGGTAAAAAATTAGTTAAGATTCAACTTAATTACTTGTTTAAGCCAAAACCCTTCAGAAACCTTATCTGCCCAGCAGAATATTGTTGAAACGCCAACACTTTGAAGTCTACCACTTAGTTCCTTGAACATTAACTGACCAATACCCTGAAAAGTAAAAGACAAGCAACTTGGTCCAATGTATGCAAGGATAGCAAATAAACAAGTTAACCAGATTCCCTTGCACGATTAATGAAAATAAAAGCGGATATCCTCATCCAAGTCATGATTAATATTATCCTGAATGAAGTCATCATAAAGTTTAATATTGTTTCAGTATCTGTGCTAAGTATAGGAGCATAATAAAGTGATCAACATCAATAATTGATTACCTCAAAGGCAGTAGAAATTGTAAAAGGAAGAATATTAAGCTGATATAGTACTAGTTTGCAAGTCTAAAATCTAGAGAAGCAAGTCTTATTCCGAGGAGAGCATATTATATCATTAAGGACACAGACAAAATTGCACATTAAGAAGTCATCTTTGTTCGATAGTAATAGCCACCTTGACTAATGGTGCATACCTTCTTTTGGTACTTTGAACTGACAGCTGCAAGAGGTATTTCAGCATGTTGTGCATCAGTAGGAATTATTTGATATGATACAGCAGCTATGACCTGAAAGGTACAAAAGATAATTTGAGCACTAATTACACATAAATTGGCGAGACAGATCATTCAAATTGATTGATACGGATAAAACTTACCTCTCCAAATCCTTTAGTGGAATTAGATCTCAAAATCAAAGTCCTGTATTTTCTGGGAAAAGAGAAACGTGAGTAGGAAGCTGGTACTTTCTATAATTAATAACTGCAATCAACTAGTTAAAATGGCAAAGCACAGTTTTGGTCAAATAAGATTGTGAAGAGCTGTCCTATATCGGCATTTACCCATTTGTTATGGATCTTTCAAGAAATCGTGAGTTCTTTCCGGTATTAGCTGCATAATTCATTGTAGGTAGTTCTTGCATGTAAAGCTTCAATACTTTCTAGAAACATTAAAAAAAAAAACAGAGAAAGAGTGTCAAACAACCTTCTCAAATATAGCTGACCTATAGGTAAAGCGCACACGTGTGCGTGCACATGCATACGCATGCGACATATACGCAGCTATATAAACATGAGGGCAATCACCTGCAGAAGGGATTTACTTTGGCTATCCACATCTTTCGGATTGACGATGAAGAACAGGTAGTTATCCATTGCTGAACACCCTTCACCTTCAATTAACATAATGCAACAAATCGAAAGGGCAAAAATTGAGTGCTACAGAGAGAAAGAACGAGCATTTTACTAAGAGAGTAAATATTACCTAGGTATTTGAGATTGCCTTTTGAATTCCTTGTATTGTATCTACCAGATTCCTCAACTAACCAAAGCAACAAACCATGAACAACAATCACAAATTGAAAACAAGGTTAAATCGCAAAAAAAGATCGAACTAACTTCACCTGAAACCCTAATTTTTGCACCATTTGACACGGAAATGATGAGACTTTTCTCATTCGACTCACAGACGACACCATCTCCAAGGATCTCGACCTTACAATTTCCTGCGATAGGGAATAGGGTTTTGATCCGAGACCGAGATCGTAGTCACCATGTTCGAAGAACAACTAGGGTTTTGCGAAGGGGCTTACCGATGGAGATGATGGAGTTGGGGGAGGCATCGGTTTTCGCCATGAGGGCCCTCTTCGTGTTCTCGTTCTCGCTCTCGCTCTCGCTCTCTAAGCGAGGAAATGGGTTTTTTTTTTTATAAGGGGTTTCGAAATGGAGCGTAATATTTTTGTAGGGCGGGAAAAAGGGATTTGGGATTTGGTGCAAATTGAGAAGTATAATTTTTGGACAGTTTGACGTAGGTGGCAAATGTTTATTGGTTGGTTCTAGTTTGGGCTTTTTTGGGCCTTTGAAAAACCCAGATTGGGCCGTATTTATAGAAATATTGGGCCAAGCCTCAACATTTATATTAATAATTAAAAATAGATTTGGATCGGATCGGATCGGATCAGATCAACTAACGTCCGACCCAAAACACCCGAATTCAATTGACGAAAATAAGTCAGATCAAAATAAATAAAACAAAATTTAAGATATTAATATTAAAAATATAAACTTTAAATACATGAAAGTTTCATCTGCATTCGTTCCGAATGAAGTGATAAATAGAGACAAAAAATAGTAAAAAAAAAAAAAAGTAATCTCGTCGTCGCGATGCACAGAGAGGTGGGGGACTTCTTCTGCGCCGACAGGCTCTTTGCATCACTATTCAAATAACTATTTGAAAATAGTACTTCTTACATTTTTATCCAAAAAAATAAAAAAAATACAAAACTGAATTTACAATATTAAAGAAAAAAAAAAAATAATAATAAGTGAATGTGTTGTGTAAAGGAATCTTGAGTAAACTAGCCGTTGAACTCCGCCCCGGTCCCAACGGTCAGAAAAGAGGTTTGAAAAGAAAAAGCTTTGTGTGGAAACGCTTTTATAAGACACCCCCAAGCCCCCAAAATAACTCTTCTCTCTCTCTCCCCTTCTTCTTCATCTTCTTCTTCTTCTTCTTCTTCTTCTTCGTCGTCGTCGTCGTCGTCTTCATCATCAACATCGCTCTCTTTCTCTCTTCCCCATCTCCTCTCGTGTATCAGAACCATCTCAGCTCTGAAGAAACAGAGGAGGGAGAAAACGAAGAGATCTTAATAGAGATGCTGAGAATGGAGAACCAAGAAGTCCAAGATTACGTCCCCAGCGCTCCCACCGCTGCCGCCGCCGCCGCAGCGCCGCCGCCTACGGGAGGTGTCACAGCCAAGCAGCCCCTCCTGGCGGCGAAGGGCCACGACGGCACCGCCGTCTTAAAAAGGTCCTCTTCACCCTCCTCCCCTTGCTTTCTTTGAGTGTTCCATTACTCTCTCTCTCTCTCTCTCAATTGGGCTCTCTTAGTTTATTTTGTTTATGTTTTCTTGATTATTGGGTTATTTTTTAAAAGAGTATGGTGATCTTGAGGGATAAACTTAATGTGCTGTGCTAAGAATTGGGTTTTTATCCTTTCATGCATCTCTCCTTTATTTTCTTATAATGTGCAATAATTGATAATTGATTGTAGTTCTTTTCATGCACTGACACCTTCTTGATTAATCCATGCAAAAGCAGGCTCCAATCAGAACTAATGGCACTAATGGTAAGTGACTTACAAATGTTTTAATCAGATCAACTAATTCATATTTTTCAATTATTACTAGTCCTAGATTAAAACCAACAACTTGATTACAATGCTTTAATCAGATGTGTGGTGATCCCGGGATATCAGCATTTCCTGAGGGGGACAACATATTCATCTGGAAGGGCACAATAACTGGGAGCAAAGACACAGCTTATGAGGGCATGTTCTACAAGCTCTCTCTCTCTTTCCCTGCTGATTATCCTTTTAAGCCTCCAAAAGTCAAGTTTGAGACCCCATGCTTCCACCCCAATGTTGATCTCTATGGCAACATCTGCTTAGACATTCTCCAGGTACCCAAATGAATCATTTCAATTCACAATCCAATTCATGACTCTGCAAATATGCAAAATTGTGCCAACTTGGTATCTTTGTAAAATATTTGATTAAAAGATATTTAACTTTATAATGGTCTCTGCCAAAAGATGTTTTCTTCTTTTTTTTTTAAATCAAATTTTGATTTTTTGGTGTGTATGTGTTTGTTTTCAGGATAAATGGTCATCTGCATATGATGTCAGGACCATTCTTCTTTCAATTCAGAGTCTTTTGGGAGGTACAACACTGAAATTATGTGAACTACAATTTTTTTTTTTTTTGTCCTTCACTTAATTGTTTCTGTCACCTTCTTGCTCTGACTACTATTTGCTACTGATAATTTCAGAACCAAACAATGATTCTCCACTCAACACTCAAGCAGCAGCACTGTGGATCAATCAAGCAGGTGTGCAAAATGTAACATCATTCAGTAAAAAATAAAAATAAGTTTTTACAATGAGAGATGATCATCCTCTCACATAATTCACTGCTCTAAATTAAATTTTGCAGAGTTTAGGAAGATGGTGGAGAAGATGTACAAACCAGCCTAGCTTTTCTTGTATACTGGGCCCAGCAAATGTGTACCATCTCTCAGAGTCCACAAAGTGGGAGAATTGAAACTGTCCATTCCTTGTTGTTGCTGCTGCATCTGTTGCTTTTCATTTCTATGTGCAACTGAACTATTGTGTTTACTCTTATCTCATAGTTAGTAATTTCACTTCTTTATGAAACTGGAACTAGTGTTTGGACAATAAATTTCATTTTTGTACTGAGTTGGCTCAATCTGCTTGGCAAATTGAAAAACAATGGTATATTATACGCCTTATCTATCCTATCGTTCAGAAATTTAATTTTTTTTTTTAAAATTTTTAGTATTATAAAAAATTGTTGGTAAGTGTATAAGTAATAATATTTTAGACAAATTAAATCGATCGTGTTTTATAACACAAGCAGGGAAGCAACAAAGAATTGAACGGTTGGTATTTAAAATTCTAAGTGTAAAATTATTTAATTAAATAAATTTAAAATAAATAAAGTGAATAATATGTCATCTTTTGAAAAAAAAAAAAAAAAAAAAAAACTTAAGACCATCACTAGGGTCATAAGAACGGTTGGTATTTAAAATTCTAAATGTAAAATTATTTAATTAAATAAATTTAAAATAAATAAAGTGAATAATATGTCATCTTTAAAAAAAAAAAAAAAAAAAAAAAAAAAAAAAAAGAACTTAAGACCATCACTAGGGTCATAAATCTCACTCCTCCCTCTCTCTCTCTCTCTCTGTATCTCGTTCTCTCTCTCTCTCTAGGGTTTTCTTAAAAATGGCTGTGGCGGCGGCGAGAGGCGCTCTCCTGAGGCGCATGCGGGTGGCCGCCGGAGCTCCGGCGATGCGTCCGCCGGCGGCGGCGGCGGAGGCTCTATTCTTCTTCGTCGGACGGCGACGGTTCTCGGAGGAGGTGAAGGGGTCGTTCCTCGACAAGGGCGAGGTCACGGATCGCGTCATCTCCGTCATCAAGAACTTCCAAAAGGTCGACCCCTCCAAGGTAACGCCGCCAACAAGAAAAAACCCTAAAAAAAAATCTCCACCTACTGTCTAGGGTTTATTTTTCGTGATGTTAATGTAATCCGATGCTTGATTAGTATAACTTACGCTGGATATTGTTTTTTTTTTTTTTTTTTTTTTGAAAGGGGAGTTTGGTTTTGGGATGTTTTTCCTGCGTTGGGGGGATGAATCTTATTATTTGGTTGTATGGTATGTTTTGGTAGGAATTATGAGCACTTTAGTTGTATAAATATGTATGATCATCAATTCATTACGATCAATAATCAATGTTGCATTCGTCATACGATCAATATGAATCTAAGATCGACCGGTTCATAAATTGATGTTTTTAACAAGAAAAGAACTTTCAAATTAGGGTTGGTTCTTGAAAATCCTGCCTCACTTCGGAGAGGGGCTCTTCTTACTGAAAATTTTTAGTGGACTTTTTAATCTCATAGTTTTCACATCTGTGGCCATCTCTAATCTGAGGGCTGTTAAATCTGTTCTCTCCTATACTATTCTTGGAAACAGATGGTAGAGAACAATTTGTCTGCCTCATCTATACATAAACTCAATCATTTCAGAATTTGCCATTGCTAGTTGGTATTCTGTTGATAGAATAAGGTTTGAATTGAAACGAATGTTGCGCATGGAATGTAGGTATCTTAGCTGCAATAGCTGAGCTGAGGATAAGGGTAAAACTTTCCATTGCAGAAGAAAATGTGCTACGAGTGGAAGAGGAGTTTGTAGAGTTGTGTACGATTGCTTAGATGCTTCTTCTTTGGCTTTTAAGCAGACTTCAGTGGAAACCTATGTTGCACATACACACAGACGCGAACGCAGGATCCGAGACACAACACTACTCAGACATGCAACTTAAAATATTAGGGCATACGGTTAATGAGTATAATAGTCTTATATTTTTATTTCTTTTTACTTTCTTATGTTAATATCACCTAGTGCAGGACTCTCTCTCTCTCTCTCTCTCTCTCTCTCTCTCTCTCTCTCTCTCTCTCTCATATTCGTGCTGTATATTGATAGATTTATCTATTGCTGTACTAGACCAGTGTTCCTTCATTGGTATAATGGTATCTGCTTCAATTGCAAGCCTTTTGCCATAATAGCATGTTTCCATTAGTTAATTTCATGTAGGGAACTACTTTGGTCGTTGTATTAACGTAGTTTTCATTTTCATTGTAGCATATTGTTTGCCTTCCTGACATCTTACATTCATGTAGTTTTCTGCATTATCACAGTTTCTACACCAGTAGACATGGCTTGCCGAATACTGGAAATGATGACTAAGTGGCCTTCGTATACATTTAAAACCCTAAGCGGCGTATGGCTTGTGTTGCAGGTGACACCGAATGCTCATTTCCAGAAGGACCTTGGCCTTGACAGTTTGGACACTGTAGAGATTGTTATGGCCTTCGAGGAAGAATTCGGGTTTGAAATTCCCGACAACGAGGCAGACAAGATTGATTCCATCAAAGTTGCTGTCGACTTCGTTGCTTCGCATCCCCAAGCAAAATGAGGGAACAATAAGCTCATTGCATCTGATTTAGTTTTTACCTGCTATTTAAAAAGATCCTCTACAGGGTGTTTAATCCGATACTTTCAGTTTGAGCTGAAAAATTAAACTCTGGCATGGAGCCTGAGTCTCAGCCTCATGCGACGGAGGCTTTGTGCTTTTTGAAGCTAGAGTTGATTGCTATAGTCATTAAGTTTTTATAATTTTTTCCGTTAATTTGACAGTTGAGTATTAAGTGTTTCTCACCATTACTGGGCATTCCATTGTTGAAGAAAATGATTCACTGGTCACCACATTGCGTGGTCAGTGGCTTCACAAGTGGGCAAGCCACAAAATATATGAGATCCACATATCGTCTCGTATAGAATGCGTACGGTGGTAGTATTTTTTTTTTCCTCTCTTAAACCAACAAATGGTGAATTTTTTTTTATATGAATTATTGACCAAAGTGATCACAATAAACCATGGTATATAGTTATGTACCTTACGCTAGCGAAAAGTGTAATATTTTATATAAACTGGAGATATTTAATTACCATGCTCAGAACCAGTTGAAAAGAAAAAAACTATTTCTGCGAATGCAGTAACTACTCTTAGCTCGTGATGAGGACGAACCTATCGTCAATAACCTGCAAATCCTGCACTCTTCATGAATATAAAAAAACTAACAGTAGGTCAAACAAAATTTTCAGAACAATCTTTGTTCTTGTGGCTCACATTGGATGCACTCTATGATCTTGATCTCTCTTATTTTGTGATCACTGGAGAAACCTTAAGCTGGAGGATACTTTCAACTTCATATGCACAACAGGATGCAAAACAGGGAGAACTTGTGACATTGTAAAAGTATATTTAAAAAACCTATAAAAAGTAAGGTGGGCATTTGAAAAATATACTACCCTGAGCGAATTAAAGCAGTGCTAGTACTTAAATTCTGAGAAAACTAGATAGGTCTGTTTCGGATTCATTCATGTCTAATTTTGATCAACTGTACAACATTTACAGCAACAAATTTAATCAGCATTAAATTGCAAATAAGACTTCGTAATTGTTCCAACAGTCCCTAGCGCAGGCGGCCGAGGGGGGCTTGTTGGTTGGTATCTGAGATCTCAAGTTTGAGATCTCAACCCAGTTGCTTCACTAAATTCATTTTTAGAAAAAAAACTGAACTAATAGGGCTTCGACAAGAAGCTCAATAACAATCCAGAATAACGCAGAGTCACACAACTTTTACCATTGTGAGATAGCAAACTATCAATGTAGAACAAAAAACAAAGAGTAGAGCTTATATACTTTCAAAGATACAAGCTTATCCATACTTGTAAATTTTTCATCATTGAATTTGTATTGAAATTTATACAATTGTACTTTTTTTTTCTCTCTTCTTAAATGTCTTTACAATAATACGAATCTCAATACAAATTCTATGGTAAAAAATTTACAAGCATGAATAAGTTTATACTTTTGAAAGTATATAAACTCTACTCAAAAACAAAATACTATCTGGTAAACCAGTTTCTTTTCAATGATATATTAATCTACATATTTAACCAAGTTGCATTTGGAAAGTCAACGACACGCCATAAAGTGGCATTGTTTGGTAATTACAACAGCGCATGAAAGCCAAGCTCCAAAAAAGTAGTCATCCACAGAAAATACTAACCCAGCAAATTATCAATCATTAGTCAAATGGTTAAAAATAAAGAGTGTAAGAAGAATTCTTCATGGTAAGCAAAAGATAGTTAACAACACAACATAATGAAAAAGCAATAATCACTCCGACCTATGAATCAGTATTGAGTTTCTATTTCTATTTTTACAGTTGTTTTGCACTGCAGCGACACTTGGAAGTATGAGAATGCTATTTAATGGTGGAACATTGCAACTATTTTGCTATCTTGTGGAAATTGGTCCATTAGTAAAGCAATTATATGATCATACCGTTACACCCTAAAACCGCAATAGCATCTCTCTCAAAAAATGCTATATTAATTTAGAAGCATTATAATAATCTTCAGAAGTAGTTGATAATTCGATAGCATGAGGAGAATGGCTGAATTTACCAAATGATATACAAAGAATGGGACATGGGCTGCATATTTTTTAATAATTGGTATCTAGGCTCAGTAACAGCTTTTCAAGAGAAAGATCTATTGGTTTGACAGTATAAACAGTGGAATCCATACTAGTCATATGAGTTCTGCAAAATTTAACAATTTTCCTTTTAATTTGCATGTAGTTTGTTCCATTTTCACGGCTTGTTCTGCTAAAGTGTTAAAAATTCTAATGAAAATTGTTCCACCAGTTTGGGATAGAAATTCCCCTTTGTAAACTAATTTAGTATTGATTACAAACAAGGATTGGATTGTCATGTAATCAAATAAATGTCCAGATGATGCTGACTAACAGAACATAATAACACAATTGAACCTAATTCTAGAAAATTAAAACCAAATTGCTAAATGATTTTTGCACCTCAGCAGCTTTTCCTTAACCATTGGGATTCACTAATATTAGTTGAGGCTTACAACAGCTAATTTTTCGGAAAAAGTGAACCTTCGATTTAGTTAGTAAACTATCGAGCAATTTCATTTGGCAGATAAAGCAAATGAAAAGGCATTGTTGATCAGAAAAAATTTTAGGAAATGGTAGAAAGAGAAAACCATCCCGTTCCAGGCGGCAAGAGGAGAGTTTGATTGCCAACATGTCCATATACTACCTGCTAATGAGGAAAAAAATGGAAAATGAGATAAAAGTGATTTGTATCTAGAAAGACAAGAGAACAAACTTAAAAATCTAATTAGACGAAAAAAATATATGATAAAGAATCAATTATATAGTAATAATAACAGAAAATACTATTAATATTCTGTTATATAAAGCCTTCTTGAACGCTGGAAAGAAAAGCAAACAAAACTCTCATAAATACTATCATAGAAAAATCCTACTTTATTGTTTCTTCCCACAAAGATTGCATCTGGAAATGCAGGCCTCCACAATCATTGCTTGTTTTTCCCTCTCCTTGAAAAACTCTTGCTTGAATTTAACACTTGTAAAAGGGTATTGTCACTCAGAGGAATTAGTCCTATAATTTTTACTCAATAAAAAAATTAATTAATCATGGCTTAAACAGCTTATAGCCAGATATTGACTGGTGTACGCACATGTTACTTTTTTTCAATAAATCTGAAATCATAGCCAATATCTAATAAACAATGATAAACTCGTAGCAAGTAACCATTTAGCCTCACTTAAGTCATACATATTCAAGAAGCAATAATCACTTTCCTCTAGAGAAGTAAATCTGATAGAATAAATAGTACTGCACAGACTCACCTAGGCCAGAAGAGACTCTTCCTGAGTTAGCTAAAAGATCTAAATTAATAGCAAGGTGCCGGTAAATGCTAAACCTCATCAAATACTATCATGAAAACCAGAGAAGCTGATTGCAGTGATGTGAAAGCAAGAAGAATGATGACCAAATAGCGATCCCTTTCTGTCCAATTTATTGGCAGGGCCACAAATTGCACATCAATGAAAAATGAACCATTCTGGAAAATAACCTTACTGATTGCCGCCAAGTAAATCATGCTTTGATTCTTACTAACTCATAAATGAGAAATCTTTCTTCAGCATGCAGAGAGGTTTGCACCCAGTTGGAATTACCTTACGAACAATCACAATGGAAGTATCACACGAAATTGAACACATCTCTTCTATTTACAATGTTATAGAATCAGAATTCCCCACCTGCACCATCAATCCATAAAGGAGCTCACAGGATTGACTGTGGGTGTGGCAGTTGAGTGACCATGTGTACAAGTCATAAGCACCTCTTCGCCTACTTCATTAGAGCTCCTGATAGTATTTGGTGAACAAACCACTATTTGAGGAGCATTCTCATGTCCAGAAGAGAAGGCTTTCTCTTCATCATGTATCTGTGTGGGTATCATAATAGGCCCATTTGTTAATTCAGTTTCAGAAGGCAAAATTTCAACTGCAGTAGATGTAATACCATCTTGTTTCCTCTCCTCATAGCTAGTTTGATCCTCAAAACACACTGTACCTCCAACAGCAAGTTCTTGATCTGACTGAGGGATAGCAACCTCAGAATATGGACAAACGGGAAGGCTTCTCTTTCGGCATTTATGACACTTAAACCCAATTAGATTGTTCAAATTCTCAAGAGTAACACAGTAAGCACCCCCATGAAACCAATCTACAAAGAAAAGAAAAGATGAAAGCTGATTTAAGGAAACAGGTAATAGAACAAGATTCCAATTGAAAAGAAAATAAGGAAATATAGTATAATGCAAACTTGAAAGAAAGACTAGAATGCTTGATGATTATAGATTCTCAACAAGAAAATGATTAAAAAATGCATTTCTTATGTATAACCTACGACGGAGAAGCAAAACAATGAACTGAAAAAGCTTGATTACCTTCACATTTTTCACAGGCAACATAAATTACTTCTGGACAATAACCTTTTGAACAAAGGTAACAAACTGGTGCTAAAGAGGGGGATTCTTCAATATGTTGGGATGGCAAAAGAACTTTCCTTTTTCTAAAATTTTTACCATGTTCATTGTCCACATTGTGTGTCCAATGAAGGCCATTCAACCAGTATGGGTGGTGCATTACTGTTCTCTTTCTCTTCCGCCAGAGTATTTCATTCTCAGATTGTTTAGAAGGGTCCATTTTAGAACTAATTTCAGATCTTTTAGATTGACCTTTTCCATATTCATTAGCAGACTTTCTCGGCCGTCCCCTCTTAGATTGACCTTGTTTCCCTCTCTTCTTCAAGCCAGCCTTCTTCAATTTCACCACTACACGTTTTATCCTCTCTGACCTACGTAATGGCATTTTGACCACAGAGGTTTTCTTCTTCTTCTTCTTCTTCTTCGTCTTTACTAACTTCTTTTCTCGAGGTTTTGCTTTCAAACTTTCTTTGTCCTTGCATACTTGAGGTTTTGTGCTCAAATTTTGTTTGTCCTTGCATACTTGAGGTTTGGCCTTCAAACTTTGTTTGTCCTTGCATTTAGAGCAGGTGTAAGTTGTACATGTAGCACCTCTAGGTACTTTGAAATGTTTTCTGTGGAAAAACCCTGTCCAGAGTAAAGAAGTTTAGCTGAGATACCACAAAGGCCAAGCAATGAATTCTGAGTAGCACATCAACAATTTATTTCACATATTTGTGCGTACGTTGGAGGAAAAAACTCAAAAAAAATGTATAACAATATAGCATTCAAGGCAAGAATGATAGCCTGACATATAACCTATGACGTACAATAATGCTCCCTCATACATAAATCTTTCATTAGGAAAAGAAGTTGTAGAGGTATCACCACAAAATTATGTAGCCAGTTCTGCAACAAAATTTTGTAGCTAGCTCTACACAAAGGCATTGAAAATTTGAAATGTAGGCTATATCACTGGAATAAACACGAGATAATAAGACATTACCCTCTTTAATTCTCCAAAACCATGCTAACAAGAAAACGACCAATATATCAAAAACTAATATGAAATGGCTGATCCTATAATATAATTGGAGCCTGAATATAAAGATGTCGCATAACTGTCAGCACGGCTGTGATGCCAGGCTTTTGTTTCTCAAGTAGAGGAGCTGTTCTTGAAGTAAGGCCAACAGAACTTTCAGTTGAAAGTAGAAAAGCAACCTAATTCCTGGTTATGTGACTTAGCTTGCATAGGTAACAAAGTCCCTTTATATCTGATGCAGGTTACAGTTTCTGGGCAAAACATAGTAAGATACAGCTTACTATGCACATTAAAAAAATTTGGCATCGATGAATTACATCACACCACACACAACATTATACCATCTGCAAGAGCTACCAAAGGTTATGTACAAACTCCTTTTTAACTTTAAGGTGATCAAGGCAAGGTTACTAGTCAGTCTCATTACAGATAAATATATCTACAAACATGCCCGTAATGTACAAACTCCTTTTCCAACAGCAAAATCATCATAAACGATGAATACTAAAAATCATTTAAGCATTTGAGCAGCACATATTAAAAGAAATTCAATCAGATCAGTGAGTAGAGAAAGTGTAGAATATAATGTTCATGACAAGAGATAAATAACAAGCTACCAACTGAAACGGACAAAACTAGCTTAAGCACACTTATAATATTATATCATCAGCAGCAGCATAGATGAAAATGTTTCATATGAATCCAATAACACCATCAGCAGATATATAGTAAATAATCCAAACATCTTACCAGTTACCACTCAACGTTTCGGCAGGCTACAACAACATACATAATAAACAAAAAACCAGGCAATAAATAGGAAATGTTATACTTTCATACACGCTGTCCTTTATGCTTGAAAGATATTAAGTTAAAAAAGAAATATGTCTGATGTGCATACCTTTACAATATTGGCAATTCACAGCTTCACTGTATGAAGAAGAGGAAGCATAAGTTAGATACCGTTCTGAATATAGTAGAAAGCACAGACAACCATCGCAGCTAAAAAGGATAAACAAAACTTTACATGCAAAAAGAACTTTTATCTCGAAAGTGATTGATTTTATAAACATTTATACATATGGAGAGAATACATTAAATGCAAACTTTATACATGACATGTTGTGCAAGCATGTAAACCTATACCACTTGGTTATTGACACAAGTGAGAGAAAAAACAAAAGAAAGCTGAAAAAGTTCAATGGTACGTATAAAGCATGCATAAAGACTTTGGGTATCCAATTTTTTAATGGAGAAAAGTTTTCTAAATGAAAATTGAATCGTTATTAAACAAGAACTAGTCTTACTAGGTTGATTCCCTCAGTTCTTCCATAAGTTATAGTAGCCAGTGGAGTACATCACTTGGCTGGTCTTCGGGCTACTCATGCATACTAATTAGCTGATATTTAAGAGCTTAATCAGTCCAATCTGTACTTATTTTGGAGCAGTATTTGAGTTGGAATCTTCAGATAAAGGTAGTTGGCTGGAGAGAAAAAGAAATAAAAGATATGGCAAGGGTGGAACGTTCTTAATCAAGAGTTCAAAAGAAATCAACTTGAAACCTGTTGAGAGGCATACAGAACAGCATTCAAGTGCAGAAAACAGAGTGATGCATGACTGTTTTTTAAGAGAAACAAAACACTTTCAGTTTACTACCCACTTCTCCCCTTATTTTGTCTTCTCTTTTCATAATTTCTCACTTCTTCTTTGATCCATCACTGTTCCATATCCCAATCTTCTCCAAACTTATTGGCAACAGATATGCTGTTTTCTACCCTAAACAATATCAGTAAAAAATTGGCCTGATTTGAAGTTAATCAAATGCGCCTACTGCATCAGAAAGATTGTGTAACAGTTGAATCCCTTTCTGTAACTTGAAAGTTTGAAAATACATGATTCGTGATGGAACACAAAGGTTTTTTAGTTTGAGGACTTCCTAGGCTTCTGCACTGGAAACTAATGAGCACAGATATATATAGATAATTAAGGGTTATAAATTTCTAATCAGGTGACTAGGCCTGCATGCACGGGGAATGGGACGCATGGAAAAAATAACTGGAGTGCAAATTATAAATGCATGGGGATAAATTATGGAAATGATAATCAGATTATAAACACATGTGGATAAATTACAGAATTGATAAAATTTCCATACCTGACAAGTACTTTTTCATTACAGTGGCCACAAATTTCGCCCGCCAACTGTTGCGCTTTCAAAAAAAGAAGTGAAAACCCTTCAGATCTTTTAGTCTTCCTCGAGATGCAATCACTTGCCCTGTCGGAAAGATTGGCAGGCTTCTTTAATTTGCAATCATTTGCCTTATCAAAAGGATGGTCAGAATCTTTCTTTTTCTGTACACGAGCTAATCTCTTTTCTTCAAAAGCTTTTAAGAGATCCAAGGGAACATGACATTCACTTAACCAATACTTTTTCTTGCCACTGGAAGGCTCTTGAAGAATCACACCATATCTGGCAACAATAGGAGGGATATTATCCCTCTTTCCAAAATCAAGCAGATACTTCACATTTGTTCCCTCAATGCACTTTCTTCGTATAATGACTTTCTTAAAAAGCTTTGTTAATTTCTTTGAATCCTTAGATGCAGGAGGAAAAGGTTGAGTACACGAAATTGCAGTCCATTTAATGTGTGAATCAAATTCTTTAATCTGGAAAACAAATGAAACACAGTAAGAGTGAGAGAGAGTTAGTTGTAGATGACAGATTAGGGAGTTAGTTGTATTACCTGGAACAAAAGCTGAGCCACACTTTTTGACATTTCAACAGCAGCACGCCAGGCAATGCATTTGCTTCTCCTGGCAATATCTGAACCATCAGGGTACAAGATGCTTGCAATTTTTTTAAAACCCGCTGCAAAAATTTTAGAACCAAAAAGATATTTAAAAATGTACTTAATTTTGTCATAATAATATCACTGAAATGATAATACTTACCTTGCCTGGCACTCTTGGAAGCCAATGATCGAGGCAACCTCTTCCATTGATACACCTGACGGGATAGTTTGCCGCCCCTCCACCAATTTACATGAGATGTAGAATCATCAGGAATATTATTACGATCGCCAATAGGATTAGATTTCCTCCCCTGCTTTTTATTGCTTCCATTATTCACTGATTCACGTGAATCAGTCAAAGAATAAGATGCTGAACCAATTGTATGACTAAAATCCACAGGTTTAAGCCATTCTGCTGAGAGTGCAATGCGCCGCAAACTTGATTCTAACTGCAGCATAAGGGAAGATAAGGCTATTGCAGGTAAGTAGATGATGAAGACAACCAAGCAATATAAGAAAGATCTCGATAGAAATCAAACCAGGCAATAGTTTCGCATGGCATGGGGTGTGTCACTGCTGTTACAGCATGTAATGTGGTAAAGACCTACTACAGTTGCCTGATATTTAAGTTTTTTGGTGAAAACTTATAATAATTGCTCATAATTGTTCTGCATAATTATTGCTTACTATTCCAGATTTAGGATCAAGAGGAATTAAGTATTATTTAGAATTGCTCAAACAAGGGTTACAAATTGGGGAAATCAGTATTTCCACAATTAACCAGCAAATTCCGTAATTCAAATGCATTATAAGCATAGAAAAGCTTAGATAGGAACAACAGACTCTATCTATAGGATAATGTCAGCATGAAACCCTGCTGATGCCATGTTGACACTTTAGGTGCCAAAGAGCAAAGGCAGCACAGCATTCAAGGATCAAACATTAGGAGTAATCACTTACAGTAAGAAGCAGGTTCTTTAGCGCTGTGACATCAGATGCCTTCAGAACTGCCTCACACCAAACATTACTAAAATGTGGGTTCTGCCAGGGGCCTGACAATAAACTACGCACACGATCTTCAATTGATAAAATATAATGCGCAGCAGAAACAATATGGTTTTTCTTGTCCTTTTTAGAAAATTTCCCTTTGGAAGGTGGTCCAGAACTTTCAAGAAGGTCACCATCTGTAATTTTAAATAAACAATCAGCATCACTGGAGGTTTTGCAGGAGTAGCACCATCCACATTTTTCTTTTTGTGCATCGAAAGATAGCTCCCGATATGGATAGCAACAAAGCCTAACAAACTTCTTAGATATTGCCTTTAGCTGTACTGACATCACATCCTCAACAGATTTCTTTACTTCCTTAGTGTTGCACTCAGATGATATACGTGTCAACTCTTCAGCAACAGAAGAAGCTATACGACCAAAACTGTAGTAATTAACATAACTACCAAGATCAAAATTGAGTTGAGAAGCCCCATCTGTCCTTTGCTCAGTAATCACAATTGTACCAGCATATGAACCACTTCGTCTCCCATTCTCAACAGCTGTGTCAGCAGGTGTTAACATAATAACCTCTTTCCCAGTAATATCAGCATCATCGGAAGAATTAATGCCACTCTCATGAGCCAGTCTATTCAAAATTTCAGAACTTACTAATGCGGTCATCCCATCGGACTGAAGTGAATCCGGATGAGTTAAAATGACCTCATTCAACTTGCTTAAGTCAGAATCATTAGCTATTTTAGTGCCAAAATTTTCAGCAGACACAGAATTAGGCTCTGGTATCTTTCTGATGTCCTCATCGCCAGAAAATTCTTGCTTCAAAGGTAAGGTAAGATTGTCGTTATTATGAAAATCAGGCATTCCGTGAACATTGTGATTCTCATTATCATACTGACCATAAAAACTAGAGGATTCCACAGGAATATCCCACGATGCACATATTGCGGTAGTGATTGCTTCATACGAACAATCAGATGATTTCAACACTCCCATAACAGAAAGCAAATCATTTTTGTTATAATAATGACATGAAGCTTCTGCATTGCATGAGTCAGACCTGCAGTTTTATCAAACAACAAATACTGTAAGATATTAGATAATTTTTTTTAAGGAAGAGTAATGGGTGAATAAAGATCCGCAAACAAACCAGGAAAAAACACAAGAGAAACTTACCTGAAAGATCATAACAGCAAAAAAAAGAAATGAGCTGTCCTATCGATTAAAGAAAGTTCACTAGTGTAAAATCTATTTGCTGACTTTCTGACCAAGTACTTCAAGTAGACACTTGCGATAACAGACATATACACAAAATAATATGAAACCACTGCATAAAACAACATTGATCAAAAACAACACACCCCAAAACTTTATCTTAAAGGTCTACTTCAATACATGAGCATCTTGTTCAGCATATTTCTTTTGTTTGCCAAGGGACGTGGTAATTGGTCTAAAAGATGCCTACAACTGCATATATATATTTAAAGCCACCGAGTAGTTCTCGGCATATGATAATCCCCTGGTTGGTTGAATATATATCAGGAAATGACAATTATGAGGACCTCACAATGCAGAGAAATCAAACTTCTAATTTGCAATCACATAAGTTATCATAGAATAACTTGTTCTGACATCCAAACAGGCCCTAAAGGATTCACAAATTAAACTGCAAGCGAAAAACTAAAACTGTAATAGTTTAACATCTAATACTCTATTCAAAGTAAAAGCAGAAAAATGTTGAAGCGAAAAGTTATCTAGAACTAACTAAAAAGCTTTATAAGAATTAATCCTGTGAAAATTTTAGCTTTCGCCATATATCGCTCATGTTACACAATTGCAAGTATTTCCAAAAGGCATTACTTGACAAGTTCAACAGCATCATAATTGCTCTGTTATCTTGTCCTCCAAAAAAAGATATTTTCTGTTCCAAACTTTCAATTAGAGTAACTACTAGTTACTACCACAACTCCACTGAAAATCCGTGACACCAACATTCTTTTCTATATTAGAAAACTCCTATAGTACAGTCATTACTCTGTTGATCTTGTCCTCCAGAATAAAATTTACTCCTCCAAGCTTCTAATTAGAGTAATTATTAGTTACTAAAACCATTCCTTTGCTGATAATCTAAAGCACACTAACCCTATTTCCTACTATCAAGAAACAATAATGAGCAAATATATTGGCAGATCCCCAGATGCAACTTGACTAGAAGATAAGAGCAGCTATATATAATTCCAGAAAGATAAAAAGTCTAGGGTTCATAGCACTGCATCATCTATGGCCACTACCGACCAAAACAACATTTTCTACAAAGAACATCCAAACATTTTTCATGAACAGATAAAATATCAATCGCTCATGGTGAACATATGAACCTCCCCCCCCCCCCCCCCCCCTTCCCCCCAAAGCCTTTCTCAATCACAAAACATCACCAACTAACAGCAAGATTCTATTTTGCTGTGGAAATATATTAGCAATTATAGAAATCTAGACTAGACTAAAATAATAAGGAGCAAAAATAAAAATGTTCAAATTTTAAAATTAATAAAAAAGCACAACAAAACATTTACATTAATGTTAGAACAATTTAAATACACCGTCCACTTTAAAACATTTTGTTTTTCGAAATAGTAATTTCCGATGCAGCATCTGATCATCTAATCATCTTAGTAATAATGATATTAAATACTTGAATCTTGCCAGTGACAAGTGTGGAATGGATAAACACAAGCTCTCCTGATTTCTATAACAAATCTTTACACATGCATGACCACCTTGGCAGTCTGTCAGCCCATTTCCATGATAGACGCTTAATGGCCTAAAGATGCAGACACATGCATGAAAACACATTAGGAGTCATGTACTAAATCTTTGCAAATGTTTGAACTGGTTGCCTTTTCGACCAGGAATAAAGTTAGTGAGCATGTGACAGGTAATAAAAGGTGAAATAGAAAAATATGAAGGTAGAGTAAGGAATAACATGGCAATCAAATCAAAACAGGCTAACAGGATATAGTTCAGCAGATTGTTGTCTTTGAATCTTGTTAAAATCATCTGGAACTTGTAATCATTGTCTAGGGAATTAACAATCAGTGCAGCGAATGGATCAGGGAGTAACTTTACAAAAGCCTAGCATTGCCAAGTGAGGCCATATGACATAATATGATCAAGCATTCTTCTCTGACATTTTAAGTACTACAGAGAGTAGTGTAGCCTAGTCCATAGGTGAACAATGAGATATATTATTGAGTCAACATTTGATCACCAAATATAAAAATTAGGATTAGCCAATGCCCCTTGGAATTCCATGTTATTGTGAATAGATTTTCAAGTTAGTAATCAAAATCAACCCTTGAAACCTTTTAAGTAGTCACCAGTGCATCTGGCCCTTCGATCCAAACAACTTTAGTTTCCTATTATGTGTCTATCACTTATCTCTTGCTGATTAAGGAGTTGACATCATAGTAGTAACAAGACAAATTAGGGGTTCATTAGGCCACCAATGGAATGAAGGATCCTACAACACTATCTGCTTCAATTCATGGCTTTGAAGCAATATACAATTTTATCTTTTCTCCTCTTTTAGCAGAAATTGAACTGAAAGAGGCAGGTGACACAATAGTGATGGAAAACTTTTAGGAGACTAATATTAGTTGGATAGAACGGTTGATTGCATTGTTACACAAAGTTAAGAGCGCATGTTGCACAATTCAAGTTTACACTTTTGTTATTTATATTCTACCTACAAAAGAATGAAAGTTCAAGAGGTGTCAATAAATCTCTCCTTAATCAAGAAACTACCATACGATCAGTAGTTACGAAATTAAGAATTTCACAATCCAATTTAGAAATTATAATTCATTGAGAACAATTAATTAAGGAACTTAAGCTGAAAACTTGATATCAGTCTTCATGTGTAAACATAATGAAGAACTTATACAAACTACAAACTGCAACTAAAGAAAGGAGTGTACTTTAGAATAATGTCTAGTATCCAAATACAACCACTACATAGCCTAGTGGTCATTACTCAGGTAACCGTCCAAGAGCTCAGGGTAGATGGGTCGAGCCCCCAGTTTCTTGGGTAATATTTTACTATGAGTTCTTGGTGAAGTTTATACGGTGTAGGGGCCTAGAAGCAAGATCAATTTATTTTTTAAAGAAAAAACTCCACTTACCAACTTACTAAAGGTTTTCTCTTTGCACATGCATGCTGGCATTAGGGGGCGACAATGTTTGATAAACGTCTAACAGAATAGGTAAAATATATTATTGTGCATCTCTTGTTATCAAGATTCAATTTAATGCTTGGCACTGCTCAATTTTATTCCAAAAGAATATTAACTAAAACAATCAACACTACATTTATAGAAGAGTATTTCCAAAGAATGAGTTAATGACATTTTTAGCAAGAAAGACTGCATAAAAATGGAAAGAGCATATTGTAGCAACTAAAATATGCAGAATGACGTACACCAAAAGATAGCCGCAGCTTCTAAAATACATACGTCCATGTGGATCTATTCCCAAAACCTCTGCTCCTTGGCGAGCCTTCGACAAATTAACCAACCCATCACTTCTTTCCAGTAAACAATCAGGACAATACCAGTCACCTTCGGGCAAAAGATCTTTAGCCACTCCAACACATTTAGAATGAAATGCAGCAGGACAACCATCACAGCATAGAAGATTACCATCCATCCCACAAAGGCAACATTCGTCGCTATTACCATCAGCATCATCTTCGTATTTGTCTTGGGCGAACGAACCCCCTAAAGTTTCCATAGCTGGCTTAGTCCTCCTTTTTGCGATGGTCGTGTTTGTGCTGTACTCAGATTGGCTCATTCTTAAATTCAGTTCTGATCTAATTTCTTCAACTTCAATGGCATAATCACATAGACAACGGAGTAAATCCAGTTTCACGTCAGCAGGCTGTTCATAGTACTCCTTATTCAAGAGCCTCAAATGAGTGAGTTTGAGACCAGATTTCAAACTTGAACCAAAAAATAGTAAGTACTCAGCAAGGTAAAGAGGCCACGTTATTAAATCTAAGAGCTCCCAATTAAGGTTCCTACAAAGATATATGCATAAAAAAGAAGGCAATTAACAGAGTAGGAGATAAGTTGCCTACTAAACAAGCAAAGTGAATAATAGTGACAAAGGAAGCACCTGATGCAATCAGTAGCTGACTGAGATCCTTCCTCAGAAAGGAACTCCAAATGCCGCTTCAATGCTTGCAATATCGAAAAATGTATAGAGTCAATCAATGAATTCACATGTTTGCATCTTAAAGCTCCCACAAATGCTTCCAACCCAAACGGGCTAAGAAACAAAGGCCTGCTAAAAGACCTCAAACAAGAGTAAACAGAGAAAAGATCGAGGACAGGAAGCCCTTCCAAATCCAGATCATTCGAAGAAGAGGGCAGTTCTGGATTGGCGAAATCCTCACTAACACATGCATCAGCATTGGCCTCTGAAATTATATTATCTTCAGCAGATAATGTTCTCTTCTCCACCTGATGGGGAACAGAATTCTCAGTAGACTGCAAAGAAGCATTTGCTCTACGAGCACTCCTCCTCAGAGGTGTCACAGTAGATAAATCGACTTTCTTCGGACGCCCTCGTCTTCTCCTTCGACCTTGAGCACCCTCCTCTGTTCCACACATAGCATCATCTCCCTGCTCTATAGGATTTTTCAGTGTCATCTCCTCAATTTGGGTGTCTGTATAGGGCTCCGGAGAACCATTTTCCTTCACATCACCTACCAATCCTTCACTAGTACTGTTTTCCTCCAACCTCACCATCAGCGGAGTTCCTGCAAAACCATGAGTAGAATCTTTCTCCAACAAATCCCCATTCAAACACTCACCATTAGCTTCAGCTCCATCTATAGCACCCAAAACACCACTATGCCCCTCGATCCCGCCAGAAACCCTAGTGCTCTCCACCAAATTCCCACCTCCCTTTCTCAGTGGTGTCACAGTAGAAGGCTGGACTTTCCTGGGACGTCCCCGTCTTCTCTTTCGAACTTGCTCAGCCTCCTCTGTTCCATGTATATTACCACCTCCCTGCTCTACCGGATTTTTCGGGATCATCTCCTCAATTTCGGTATCCATGCGGGGTTCAAAAAACCCACTTTCCTTCACATTACCCACCAATCCTACACCACTATCGACGTCATCTAACCTCCCCAATTCCGGAGTTCCTTTCAACCCCTGAGAAGAACTTCTCTCCAGAAATTCTCTATTAGAACACTCATCATTAGCTTCAGTTCCATGTATGGCACCAAAAACTCCATTTTGCCTTTCGATCCCATCAGAAACCCGAGTGCTTTCCACCAAATCCCCATCTCTCCTTCTCAATGGTGTCACAGAAGAGGTAGTGACTTTCCTGGGGCGTCCTCGTCTTCTCTTTGGAACTTGCTCACCCCCCTGGGTTCCACGTATAGTATCATCTCCCTGTTTGATCAGATCTTTGGGCGCCATCTCCTCAATTTGGGCATCTCTAAACCCTTCAGAAGAGCCATTTCCCTTCACATTACCCGTCAATCCTTCACTACAACCATTCCCCTCCAACCTCCCCAATTCCAGAGCTCCTACCAAAGCCTGAGAAGAAGCTTTCCCTAACATATCTCCATTGGACCACTCACCACTAGCTTCAGCTCCTTCTATAGCACCAAAACCATCATTTAGCCTCTCGATCGCATCAGAAACCCTAGTACTCTCCACCAAACCCCCACCTCCGTCCCCCAATGCACTACCCTCCCCAACCCCCCGGTCCTCCACAGAATCCGGCTCCCCCCGCCGCCGCTTCTTCGGCCTCCGCCCGTGATCGTCCCTCCCCTCCGCTTCTGCGTGGGGTAGCTCCCCCACCTCCCCCAACATCGACGCGATCTCCCCAAAATCGACCTCCTCGGTGTCCCCGTCCTCGTACAGCACCTTGAAGCAGCTCGTGGACGCATCATACGACTCCACAACTCCCTCATACGTCCCGAGCCCCGGGAACGTCTTCCTCACTGCCCTCCCGATCAGCTCCATCACACCCCGGGAGCTAGGGCTCCCGATCGATCCCCAAAACCAAACCAAATCGAATCGAAGAACACGAAGAACAGGAAGAATAAGAAGAGATCGAATTTGACCAACAACGAGATGAGATTGAGGCGAGATTGGGAATGGAGAGAGAGAGAAAGCGAGAGAGAGAGAGAGAGAGAGAGAGAGAGAGAGGGGTTCTCCTTTCCCTTTCGATCTCTTCCTCTTTAATTTCGTCGAAGAGGAGTGGAACGGGGGACGGGGCTTCGCTTCCGATGTCCCGCGGGAATACTCTAATGGTGGAATATACGCAAGGTTCTTGCCGCATTCCTATTTTACAAATTAGTCCTTAAACATTTATACCCATTTATAATAACTATATATTAAGTTTCAATCCCACGCTGATTTATAGTTATGCGACGTAAATAAATTATTCTCAACTAATAAAATTTATTGTTTACACTCGGTCTATATATATATATATATATATATATATTAAATATATTATTAAAAAAAATATTATAATATTAAATATTAATTTAATAAATATAATTTAAAAAGTATAGTGATTTGATTTTTACTAAACTAATTGATTATTGATAGAAATTGTAAAATCAAATATAATTCAATGATGTAATATAAACTATATGAAAAATTACAAAATATATATTTTTTACAGGGAATATTTAGGAATGTGTCGTCTAAGATATTCTTATATACACAGTCCAAACTCCAAAAAAAAATATTTTTTCTCTTTTCTTATCTTCTAATTATTTTTATTAATTTATTTAAATTAATTTTTTCTACTACTTTTTCATATATTCTTTTATATTATAATCTAAGTACTAATAGCTATCATATTTTTCATGCACTCTTTCTTATTTTTCCTACTCTATTTAATTTGTTGGTTGTATTATTTATTACTTTTTATAATTATTGTCTTTTATATATATCATAGTTAATTAGTTAATTACTAATAAGCTCTTTTTAAAAAATTTATATTGTACATGTACCATTTTAAATTATTTTTCTTTAAATTAATTTAATTAATAACTTACTAATAAAGTTATAAAATATAAAAAAAAATTAATCTTTATTATTAAAACTTTTAATATCTACTGCGCAGATTCTTAATTAGTAAAAAAATTATTTAATAATATCAAACTTGAGCTTCTGCAGCCAAATTAGTTAAAAAATAATAATAATAATAAAATCCCATACCTCGCAAAATGAACCCGTTCTTTTGCATTATGCATGATATTATAATTATTTTTTAGGCTAAATTATAGAAAATATTTCTATAACATACTGCTTTTTTACTTTACCTCATGTCTTTCAAAAGTCTACATTTTGCCCCATCGTAATTACGAAATGGTGCATTTACTCCCCGCCGTCAGAATTCCGTCAGTAAGCCGTCAATTTTTGAATTGATATACCGAAAATACCCCTCCCCACCCCCTCTTTTTTCTCCCTTCAACTATTCTCCCTCTTATGTACCTTCCTTCCCGGCGATCGTCGGCGCAGTCGCCGCACGGGCCCTCCTCGGCGACGGGCCACGTGCTGGTATTCCGGGCGGCCAGAGGCTGGTGGGCGGCGCCCCACTCGCTGCACCACTGCGCGCAGCACGCGCGCGCGGGGAAGCGCGTGCGTGCTGGCGCAGGTCAGCGCGCGCATGCTGGCGCAGGTCAGCGCGCGGGGACCCGCGCCTCCTCTGGCGCGGGTCAGCGCGGGGTGAGGGAGGGCCCACCACGTGGCGGGCCCCCATAGGCCGCCGCGCGGACGCTTCACGCGTCCGCGCGGGGTCCAGCTCCCTGGGCACCCCGATCTGGCGAAGCCGGTGTCGCCTCATCATCGGGAGGCGTGGGAGGTGGGTGCCGACGAGTGCGAACGCTGCTCCCGAGCTTCACGGGCAGGGGCCGCGGCGCCGCCGGTGGCAGCGCGGCCCCCGCGCCAGCGCCGGCCTTGGGCTGGCCCGTGCGCTGCTCCCACACGAAGGGGACGACGCCGAGGTTCGGCACCGTCCCCGATTTCAAATCCGATATGTACGTCGGAAGCAGCGATATCCGCGTGCCGTGCCCCGCCACCGCCGCCACCGATGCCGGGCTGCGTCTTCTGCGCATCGTAAAGCACAGGGATAAGGGATAAGGGTATTATCGTCATTTCATATGTTCTGTTAGCCCCGTTGCCTCCTAAAAATAATTTTGTAATTACGATGGAGCAAAATGTAGGCTTTTGAAAGACATGAGGGTAAAATAAAAAAACGGTATATTATAAAAATATTTTCTGTAATTTAGCCTATTTTTTATAATTCATAAGCATGCTTTTTATAAAATATACATTTAAATGGCAATTCCAAAACATTGTATTTATACTTTATCAAAACTTTTTTGAGTGTAAGTGCGCGATTACCTCAATTTAAATTTAAAAACAAAAAATAAAAAAAAGGTGAGATTGTAACATTAGAAAATTTAAAAGGAAACTTAAGTGGAATGTCAAATAAGTTAAGCACCATTAATACAATCCGATCCAATCCAATTCAACGGATACTGCATTAAATGAGGTGGTGAATCATAAATGAACGGTCCAGATTCTACGAAGGGAGAGATAATGGGGATCCTACCGTAGGTTCCCTTTTTTAAAAAAACAAGTTAAGTTGCGTCGAGGGAGCATCTGAAGCGGAGGATGAGGACATGGGGATTTGGGGGTGGAGTGTTTAGTAATAAAACTTAATAAGAAAAAAAAAAAAGAAAAAAAAAAAAAAAGAAAAAAAAGAAGGTGAGTTGTGAAAAGTGTGTGAATTTTGTTTCACGTTTTTTAAGGGAGAAATGGCAGTTGTGAAAAGTGACTTAAAAAAAAAAAATCTGTAAAATATATATTTATTTTAGAATATATCAAGTAATATTACTCGGTAAAATAATTATTTTATATGAATTTTTTTACGCTCGTGCTCATAGGATGATTTTTTTTCTATAATAAAGAGGAGATGTTATAAAATGATGTTTTTGCTTTTAGAATTCAAACTCTCGTTTCAAATTTTTTTGATTATAATGAGATGTTCTTTTTTTTTTTTGTTTACTAGATTACTGCAATAGAAATGATGACTATTAATAATGAAAGTAGTTGACCATTCATATCGCAAGTGACAAAGATTTAATAATTTGCATTTGAAATTTAAAATTTAAAGTCTGATTATTTTATATTTTTATACAAATTTAGTTTTGATAAAAAAAAAAATCGACAGTTAATATGTTATCATTCTTTTAAAAAATAAATGGATAATAAAAATATAGTCAAATAAGCTTTTAGAGCTGATGATAGAGTTGTACCTTATATAACGAGGTTGTAAGAAAATGTTACAACTGAGATTGCACTCGATTGAGAGTTAGTCAAAGGGAGGACTCAAAAATAGTAATTTTTTTTTGGTAAAAAATGAATGATTTCTCGTTTTTTTTTTTAGCAGTTAGACTTGAATTTGTAAGACGATTTTTAAAATATTTTGGAGGGAATTGCAATAACTTGGTGTGATGCATTGGCACATGCTAAATTAGTAACCCTACAATTCTATGGTAATTATGTATGAAAATTGAAAAGTCAAATTGTTCAAACCTAATTTATTGTCAACTCTCCTATCAAAATTGTTAACAAGTGCTTGTTTCTAAATTTTAAACATGATTTTGTAGGGACAAAAGTTAGGTCTAATTCCGCACAACGGCTGTGGGCATTTTGGTGTTGCTTCTCCACACCTCGACAATAATAGTGAATTCGAACACACTGAATAATATTACGCAACTATCATTATGTGATTGATCACAGGTCGCTTGACGGTCAAACGACGAATCTAATCTCATATCAAATCAAGCTTTTATGGTTTTCAAATAGAACACCATTCAAACTGTATTTTATTCCACACAGAAATATTCATTTTTGATTGAACTGAACTAGATTCTTCTGAACTAAAATTAATTCAACTGTATTCATATTCAAATCCAAAGCAGTGTTGTTTTTTTTTTTTTTTTTTCTTTAATTTAATTTATTTATTTGCTTGGGCTTTATTTTCTAGACCATAATATGCTAGGCCTTAATTGATCCAGTTGGGTCCATGGGCCTCTTTCCATTTATCATCTTACTTGTTCTTGTAAAGTGAATTGGTCTCGGCGCTTGTGAGTAGATATTGTAAAAGAGTCACTATATATATATATATATATATATATATATATATATATATATATATAATATTATTAAATTAAAGTTTACGTATGAACTAAGGTTGATGATTAATTTGTTTGGATATTAGAATATGTTATTTACGTATAATTTATCTACCTATCTATCTATCTATATCTATATCTTTATATGATTTTTTCTAATTAAATTTGAGGTGGTATTATTTTCTTAATTTGAGAGCAGGACCTATTATTTTTAATTTTCTATATTTAAAAATATTTTATCTCTCCAACTCTTGCTTACTAAAACGTCTCTCTCTCTTCCCCAATCCCCTTCTATATAGCATTTAGCTCTATTTTTTATGAAACGTTCTCCTACATTCTCCTCTACTCTTTATTTTGTATCTTTCTCTCCCTCCAACCTCCTCCCACACGATATTTAATTATATTTTTTATGAAACCCTTCATCTCCCTATCTCTCTTACTTTTTTTTTTTTATCGAATCGAGATCAAGCGTTTCTTTCTCTACACCTCACCCTACCTAGACAAATCTTTCATTGCTCGCCTTCGTTCCGACACCGACTCCTTCGCCTTTCGCTCCTCCCACAGGCAGACTCTTTTTGAGATTGGCCGTAATATTTAGAGCCTCTCTTTTGATCGTTCCCACCCTCTTCTCACCGATCCCGATCCTACCAATTCTAACAACAATAATTCGAATAGTCATCCCAAGTCAGTACGTTCGTACTCGTGACTTTTAGATTTGGTGTTGATTTTTATTTTATTTGATTCAATTTCGATCAATTTTAGAAAAAAATATATATATATTTTAAGAATCTTTTAGATTTATTTTGAATTTTATGTGATTATGACGAAAAAAAGATAATGACGATCTTTTTTCTGTCATCAGTTTACAAATCTGGTAATATCCTTATATCTTTATATTATTAATTTTTAATATACCTTTTATATTATTTTTTACTACTTATTATTCTTAATATTTAATTCATAATTTTTTATTTATAATTTAATTTTATCAGTTGCATCGTCCGGATTCCACACTAGTTCATATAATATAAGAATTTTTATTTATGAAGCCACGTAGGACATTGCTTTTAGCATGTTTTGATGGTGACTATTTTTTCATAATAACATATTTTACATTGCCTCAAACATCACATATAGTATTACCAAAGTACACATTTTATCGTACATCTTATTCTAACCAATTAATTGCTGAATAATTTTTAAGTACATTAAAAAAAACAAAAAAACTATATATTCAGACAAACTCACAAAGATCTTTCTAGAGATTTTTTGTTCTTTTTTAGCAGAAAGGTAGATCTATTAGACTGCAGAAACTAGAATTCGATTTTGAAATCATGTGAACATTCTTCAGAGTTTTAGCCAGATAAATTAGAGAATAACTATACAGAAAAGTCCTCGCTTCTGCTCCGCCACGTAGTCATCCCTGTAACGTATCGATAAAATTCCCTCAAATTGCGTGCGTGCAAAAGCCACGTGGACAGAAAGACCTTAAATTACACAAAGGGCATGAGATTCCCAGGGTTCACGAGAGAATGTGTAGGAAGTAGGAACACACAGGGACAAAAAATGGGGGAGGAGAGGTTGCTATCCTCTGTGGACTGTGGAGCCCCACCACCTGCACTGTATTTGGGCTCTCTCACGTGTTAGGTTCAACTGCAGTGGTCACGAGCTCGATTTGAGTAGGTTCATATATATTAGTCCCAATAGAGATCATGTGAACCCACATGCAAAAGGACACGCCAAAGCATAGATATGTTGATGGGTTAGATTTGGGTCAGGTTTGAGATCCAAACCTTACAATTTTAGTTGTTGGTCTTATTCTCACCTCATTGTTTTGGAGAAAGCATCTCTATTTATTATCTTATTATTATTTTTAATTTATATCTATTTTTTTAACTTTTTATATTTACGGTGTTGTCTATTTATTTATTGATTAAAATATATATAATTTTTCGTCCCACGACAATAACTTCATATATTGTGAGTTTAATAAGTTGAGTGGAGCTGTATTTTATAATAGACTCAATGTTCAGATAAGTTGAGTTAGATTGAAATTCGTTACCGCTGTAGTTTAAGTCCTTAAATGCTATGAATAATTTATTCTTATCCGTACATATTTTTAAAATAATTAATTATCATTTATGATCTTCGTATGGTATTCTTCAAATACATCATAAAAAATATAGGCTTATTCTTAACTAATACGATTGTGGACTAGAACTAGATAATAATTTTCAAATCAAGTAATTTCGTGGGTAAGTGGATTGAATCAACTCAAGAAAAAGATACATCCAAATATAAATCTAATAAACTATCAAATTATTTTATTATTCATTAATTATTATAGTCAAAATCCAATAGGTCACAAAATGGGGGTGATTAAAAAAAAAAAAAAAAAAAAAAAAAAAAAAAAAAAAAAAAAAAAACCATGACAAAAAAGGTGATATATAACATGAATGAAAATTTTCACACTTTTGACCAAAAAAAAAAAAAAACCCCATGATACTTGTAGCATCACATGTTAAACAATATTGCTCTCAACAACATTAATCTCAACTACAAATGTGATGGATTGATCATCTTCTTCTCTGGGATAAGCAAGTAGATGGGCTACAGGACAAAGTAACTGATTTTCTTAGTACACAGTATTAATCACATAGTACAATGTCTTAGATCATGTTATTGATGAGGATGTTACTTTCCCAGTGACTTAGGTGACAGGTATAAGATACCAACCATAATTAAAAAAGGGATGCATTTAGCCTACCAAATCATCTAATTAATTTAGAACCAACCAGCAAATTGGTGCCCCAAAGTGAATCTGATTTATTTTGGAACCACTTTTGGGACTTAAAAGTGAAAATGAGAAAGTAGAAGCAGAACCAGAATTAATACCTTCTCTGTAAAGTGTAAAGCAATACTACCCACAAATGAAGCCCTGCTTTTGCTCAATTTTCATGCATGGCTACTACCAAACAAACTAAAGAAGCAGCCACAATGGACACTTCACATGAATTTGAAACTGCTTCTGCTTCTGCCTCTGCAGCTACACAGCAATGCCGCATGGCGTATCTAGAAAACTACCCAACAAATGTTCCTAAAAGCCAAACTCCATGACAATGTAAGAAGCATGCATTTGTTGAATAATCTTTGTGCTGCGGTACTGCAGTGTACATGCATTCTTGTGACAAAGGAGCCAAAGTAGATGAAGTTATTAAGTTATATGTATATATATTTATGGACATTTGCACAAACTTTACCCCAAAGCACCAAAAGTGCTTCTTCTTCTTCTTCTTATTTCAAAGAGAGGAAATTTTTAGAAGCAATGGAAAGTATAATGGGAGTTGTAGTTGCATGCATTGTTATGGTGCTTATGCTTTTGTCTCAAGAAGGCCAGGTTTGTTTCTCTCTCTCTTATGTTTTTAAATTTGGAGCCTCACAAAAGTGAAGGGATATTTATTATTATGTAAAATGAAAACAGAGAAATATTTATAGATGCTACATTTTACATTTTACTTGAGGTGGTTTTTAAGTTACAATGATAGTGTTTTCGCTCAATTTGATCGGCTTTACGACCAGCTCTCTCTACTTTGAGACTTTTAAATAAGAAGGCTTGTTGTAGTTCTTACGACATTCGCTTGCGGCAGTAGCACTTACGAAAGGTATAGCTGAGCCAAATAAGCGAACCAGCGCCGCTTGGATTGAAGGTGATCCTTTGCAGAACCCAGGCTGTATGAAATTTCTACTAGTGGTCGGCATAACCTGAAAAGGAAATAACTGAAAACCAACTACTGATTTTGTATGAATTTTCTAAAATGTTTCATATATATATATATATTTTTTGTTCTGGGAAAAATCAGCAATTCATAATTCATTTATACTATATATTTGATATACAGGGAATGCGCATTGCAAAGCACTCTCCAAGCCCAACTAGTCAACCTGTGGTGTCTCCAAGCCCAAGTCCCCAGCCTATCAAATTTCCCATGGTAAGACTCGTTACTCGTAACATCTCAAAACAGTCTGCTAGCAAAGTTGATAAGAATTTTATCTTTTTTCATTAAAAACAGTTGCAATTCTTTGTTTCTTAGTTTTCTAGTCGTTTCGCAAAGCCCTCCAATTCTCTTATTTCTTGAAAGATAGGCAAATTATTCCCTCCAAGAGGTGAAGAAAAGAACATCTAAAACTCCTAACATTCTTTGATTGCAGTATGGAGTCACCCCAGGAAGCCTCCACCCCAAAGGTCATTTATAGTTCTCCTCACTTCCAACTCTCCCTCCCCCTCTCTCTCAATTTTCTCTAACAATTGCATCTCCTCTCGCCTCGCAGAGTGCCCCGACCGCTGCGCGGGGCGATGCTCCGCGACGGCCTACAAGAAGCCCTGCATGTTCTTCTGCCAGAAGTGCTGCGCGAAATGCCTCTGCGTGCCGCCCGGCACGTACGGCAACAAGCAGTTCTGCCCATGCTACAATGACTGGAAGACCAAAAGAGGGGGGCCAAAGTGTCCTTAAAAGACCTCTCTCTGCTGCCTGCACACACAGCCTATTATGTTTCTCAGTATATATGTATTTGCAGAGCCTGACATGTTGTTGTGATTCTGATTTCAAATGTGGATGCTGAGATTACTGCTCTGTATCATATTAGATCAGAAAAGTGTGCCAATCATCGTGTTCTTTCGGGAAAAAAACGAATTATTTTATATGATACTAAAGCAGGGTGCGGCATTCAATTTATGTTTTGGGATGCTAAATTCTGCAGTTCAAATGTGAGATATATACTCTACAAATTCGGTAAATTACACTACCTGCAGCTGATCTTATATTGGGGTTTCCATTCTAGTCAGAAACTTCATCTTGTAGCTACTGCACAATTGAACTTCAAATTTTGCTTCTAATAGAATTACTTTCTCGTATTCTACTAACATATGTGCTACCAAGTTTTTAACCGTTGGATAAAAAAATATGCGGTTGGAATTATAGTGGGCCCCTAGGGTTTACTAAGTGGTTAGTTGAATAGTAAAAATTTTAGAGATCATTATAATTCCAACCGCACATCTTTTCATCCAACGGCTGAAAACTTGATAGCACCAATTATTTGGTGTTATCGATAGTATTCTAGCCGGACTCGTGATAATTAATTTAGTTGCTGTATTATCTTCGAAAAGATGATGCTTCCGAGTTTGTTAAAGATGACTCCACAATTAAAATTTTGATAATCTCGCATCATCTTTGAAAAAAAAAAAAATAGTATATTAACAAAAAGATTTTATCGAATTTATCGGTGATTTCATCAAACATGACAATTTTAATTACATATTACATAATGAAATTGTTGTGATAATTAGTAAAGTTGAGAGGCCGATTTCAAAATGAGTAATATTTGAGGGGTCTCCGTACATTTCTACCTTTTTCTTTTCTTTTCGATATTTTGAGTAAATATAAACCTTTCGAAAAAAATTCGAAGCATCGCACGCGAGTACGCGAGCGACGAAAATGGCGGGCTAAATCACAATCAAAACACCTCTCTCGTCTCCTCTTCCTCCTCCGCTTCTTCATACCCTAGAATCTCGATCGCTTCACCCTTTATCGATCGATCCCCTCCAAAACCCTAATTCCGTCTCCCCTCCAATGGATCCCAAGCCCCTCGTACGCTGCGTCGACAACGAGGAGGTCGCGCTCTACCTGCGGAGGAAGCGCCAGGAGATGGAGGAGAAGCCCAATGGCTTGTCGGAGAACCTCGACATGACGATCTCCAACGCATATCGCAACATCTGCAACGCCAAAACCCCGATCAAAACCCTCAAGGACTTGTCGCAGATCAAGTAATATCCAAAACCCTCTCTTTGAATCCTAGTTTGTCCTCTCTGTCTTTCATTTTCTTGGCTAAATTGCAAGAAAAACACCCTTTACTGTCACTCTCTTTTCGATTATCCCCATACATGTTAAATTGCTTCTGTTTCAGGCTTGCACTTTAGCCTCTTGTTAAAAAGGTTCAAAATTTTGGGATAAAGAAAACTTCTTGCCCCGTCGCAGATCAAGTAACATCCAAAATCAACACTTTGATCTTTCATTTTCTTGGCTAAAAATAAAAAACCAACCCTATGATTTCACACTCGTTTCAGTTAAACCCACAACATTTTAAATTGCTTCTGTTTTAACCTTGCACTTTAGTCCTATAAAAGGTCCAAAACTTTGGGTGGAATGCAGATTTAAAATGCGAAACCAAAGAAAAGATATCCTTTTCTTCTAGAATCAACTGAATTTGTAGTTTATTTGACAATTTATTCAGTTTGTAAGAGTCATTTCCATCAAGTATAACTAATAGAGTTATTTAAAGCCCCAATCAAGAACCTAAAAGACCTATCAGAGATCAAGTGCAGCAAAATCTCTCTCTATCAACCCAATTTCAGTTCCTTTTCTTTTCTTTAAGATTAATCCTTTGGATGATTATTGGTTGAATTTTATATTCTGGTAGGGGTGTTGGCAAATGGATCTTGAGGCTCATGAAAGGGTTCTTCCCAGAGACTAGCTCTGATGTATCTCCTTCTAAAGAACCGGTTCAGCAAAAGGGTAATTCTCGTTCGTCTACGTTATTTAGTTATTGGTTGAATCCAGTCGAGAAAGTTGTTTTTTTTTGAATTTTTTTTTTGAGAAAATGATATGTTGATTAGGAAAGAAGACGAAAGGACCGAAAGGACCAAAGCGTTATCTACCACAAAAGAACTCAGTAGCGTATGCGTTATTGATCACCCTTTACAGGTGTAAATTGTGTCTCATGCCCTTAATTTCTGTCTGTTTATCGTTTGAAACTAAGCTTTTTTTCTTTTTTTTAAAAAAATATTTTTCCCTCCAGAGCAATGGCAAATGGGAGTGATTTTATGAAGAAGCAGGAGCTTATTGATGCTGCTGAAGCTAGTGGGCTTTCACGAACTTCAATTGCGTGAGTGGTTCTTTTAGCTTTTACTAGTTTGACATTGCAAATTATTAGATGGTTTACTTAGTGTATTTTTCTATCTGTTTTTGTGGTCGACAGGCCAGATAAGAGTAAAGGAAAAGCCGGGCAATTTGGGAGTTCACCGAAGGATTGGTACACTGGATGGAACTGCATGAAGACATTAATATTGAAAGGATTAGTAGCCAAATCTAGCTGCCCAGCAAAGTTATATATCGTATTCTTCCCTTTTCTTGTATTTCTCATCCGCTTCTTACTACATTTTGTTAATTTCTTTAGATAATTGATGATTCGTATCAAATAATGTGCAATACTAACTATGTGAGGTATAGCTCTTCAGGAAGGCATATGCGATCTTTCTTGGTTTTTGTACTAAATTTTATATGATCTTGTTATATTACAACTCTCTGAAGAACTTGGAGATACGATGTAATGGCTTTTTGCAAGAACTGAAACATAATGTACTCATGAATCTTTCATGCTGTTGCTCATAGTCAGTATAATTGATAGGACAATAATTTTGTTGCATAAGGCTCCAAAAATTGATGCCGCTACGAATTAATGTAAGAGCACCCAAGAGATTCTTGAAAAAGCTTCATACAGAATATAATTTTGTCAATAGACTACTGTTTAAAACATATAAACACGATAAGTGCATGTACAAGCTTCCCATTGTTGCACATTATACTAGAGCTTGATACAAGTGAGTCGAGTATGATGTTTAGATGGCTAACTATTTAAACAGTTCAGACATCAGTTCTTTATGCCATGTTAGTAGCTTTAAGTTTGATTACTCTGGCAATCCATGGTTTTGTTTTAAAATTTATGCAAGTGTTTGGCAGTCTGAAAATACTAGGCAAATGTGATCCCGTTATTATCCCCATGTTGTTGGACGGATAAAAAAGAAGTATAAAAAAATCATTATGGTCAAACTTGCTACTGCTATATTTAAATAGTGAATTCCCTCAGTCATCTCCTTTTTCATGGCGAAAATGCTTATGTTAATGCCCTCAAATATTTTTTGAATAAAACCAGATATTAAAGTTTCTTTCTTCTCTCTTTTTTTATTTTTTCATTTGTATTTCATCTTTACTACTTTAATATCAGTAGAGTACCTATTATTGTCTCTTGTTTCGTTGCCTTTCAATTGTCTTACTTTTTTGTTTTGTTTGGGCAAGAGCTTCAATAACGTGTAATACCTGATTCTGAGTAGGTATATGCTAACCCAAGAAGGGCAAGACGCTGCACGTGATTGCCTCTCAAGATCTGGGTTAGGTGATCCTTCGAGAAACTTGACTCTAGATGATGGATCTGATAATTCTCTAGAGAGGCGAGGTTCTGCTAATTCAGAACCCGTATCTCGTGCTTCTGCTCATCATGAGATGATGTTGGGGTCAGTGGATTTAAGCTATCAAGTGAAGCTAGATGACATCACAAATGTTGTTGCAGAGAGGGTATCCTCAACATTCCATATTCTCTGATTAGAAGTCAGACTTGAAATATGATTTTATTGGCTCTTTGATACTTTACTGATATCTTGATCTTCGTTTCTATATACATATGCTTATCTGTCTGTTTATCTCCCTAAGTTCCTGCATCCTTATTTATATATCACTGTGTAATAATATGAAGTTTTGACTGCTAAGTTGTGAGTAGAATAATCTCAAACTCATTTTAATTTTAATTTTGTTTCCTTCTACCTTTTACTTTTAACTTTGTTTCCTTTTAATTGTGTCTATAGATCTCTATATCCCTACATCCATGGTTTTGTAGGATTGGTCTTGCGAGATTTTAGGTTTTAAACAGTTTGCATGTTGGTATTATCAGCACATCAAATGATTCCAAAATTAGTTCATTACTGTTTCTACAGGTATTTCCTATAGGAAATTTTGTATGTTAGCTTCGGAAATCTTGTAGAAATTCTAAATAGAGACTGTGGATTGGCGACCTCCATAACTGTTGGTATTTCAAAAAAGATTCCTCTAATAAGATTTCCACAGTTTACATGTTGGTTTTATCAGTCAATATAAGAAATCGAATGTTTCTGAGGGCTTATAACTGCAACAGTTCTCACCACTTGCATCTCTATTTTTCAGAACCTTCAAATTGGACAGGTTAGCCCCTCTTATTCTGACTCTGCAGAATTCAATGGGAAGAATCATTCTTCATTGTTGATTGCACGATCCTCTGTAGATATTGGTATGTATTTTATGCAATATGATGTCCCCAAAGAAACACAGAAATACAAGTTGATCTAAAGATCTTATGCCCTGACTAAGGTTCCCTTTGGCGGAAGTACTCTTTGAGTAGAGCTAAAGGGAAACACACGAATATTTTTGTCATCAAATTTTACCCGAAGAGCTTCTGCTTCAGTAGAAGCAGAAGCTTGAAAATGGAGCTACTGCTTCTGGGGTGTAGAAGCCCATTCTTGCTTCCTGCTAAGCTAAAAGCTTTATACTTCTTATTTGCCAAATGCTTGGTTGTTGCTTTTTGCAACACAGAAGTTGCTCCAAAAGGTAGGCCAAATAGGCAATAAGATTTGTGACGGGGCACTTTATTTTTGGTTAAAATTTGGCTGTATAGGTTCAAGCAAGAGGTCTGAGTACGATCATTTTGCTATAGATTGCACAGTTCAGGTTTCTGCTGATTCAGCTCGGTGCTCATCTCATCTGCGGGCTTGTAGTTCATTTGTATGTTTTCCTTTGCTGAGACTTTGATTTCTCTCTAAATTATGGAGTAGAATATTGAATACTTGGATTTTAGAAAACATCAAATAATTGAGAAAATTCTAATTTGGAATCAAATATCTTTTGAATATACAGGGTTCTCCAGCGAACAGAACATCTAGTAAGGATATTACTGATGGGGATATCAATTTACTTGCTATGCCTCCTTGTAGAGCTGGGGAGAAATTTGAAAAAACCTATGATGTTATTTTGATATTGGACGATCGTGAAAACTTTGGGTCAGTATAACATATTGAAGATGCTAGTATATCATAGTGGAAGAACATATCAGTATATGCTCATTCCTGTTTTTTCTGTTTCATCATGAATTGGTGGATATGAGACCACGAGTTCAGGCTTCTGCATCAACTTTGAAAGGAGTTTTACTTGTGATATACTTACATTCAAGAAGTGTTTTTCTTAGAAATTCTTGATAGTGCTACAAGTTTATTTTAACTCCTAGATATCTGTTTACCTAATTTGCTATCAACGCTTTCATTGTTGTGCTTGTTTGAATGTCTAATTAATAACATGTATGTCATCTGGAAAATCATTTCTCCAAAATATTATGACCTTTATGTACCAATACTACGCATATCCTTACTTCTACAATGAATTCTCAAATGTAAGTAACTTAGCATACTCACTTGTTCCTCATTATTTTCAGGTCTCGTTCAAGAAAAGTTATAGATAATATACACACTCAATTTGGTATTTTTGTAGAGGTTAGTAATTTATTTTAGATTAATGTGAGTTCTGTTTCTAGTACTTTTTTTTTTTTTTTTTGCAATTTGTTATTGTTTTTGATCATTACGTTTTTAAACTTGCTGCATGGCTGGTGAGTGCTGAATACCACTAAAAAGAGAACTAAAATACTAGTCTAGACACCATCCACCTGTGTGCCTGGTTTTGCTGGCTTTGTAGTTTATGTTGGAAACACTGGGTGTATAAGTTCTCATTAATATGTATTCTCATTTTATAGTGCATTTCCAACTGTTTTATATTCTGTATTGAGTGTTGTATTACATCACAATGCGACAGGTTAGACGCTTGCCTGTTGGAGATGGAATTTGGATTGTTCGACATAGACAACTCAATAAGGAGTATGTTCTTGATTTTATTGTTGAAAGGAAAAAGGTTGATGATCTATGCAGCTCGATTCGGGACAACCGATATAGAGATCAGAAATTGAGGTTACTGGTACTGATTCTTAGCAGTTGTTTGAATATTACAGTTTGTTTTCAGCTACTGTTTAATTTGGAGGTTTAGGTTATACTATCTATAGTTAAACTTTTATTTTCCTATACACTTCTATCACTAGTTGAGTGGAAGTTTGACTTGCTTTAGTGAAAATATATGTGCTTCAAATATCTTTTACATCTTTCTCCTTGTTCTGTCGAGCTTTATGAGTTTATTATATAATTGCCATTCTGTGTTCATGTTTGCCTTGCTATTGTAATTCTGTTAATATGTTTACTCAATTTGCGTAGAGATGTGGACTGAGAAAGCTGATATATCTTGTTGAAGGTGACCCAAATTCTCTGGAAGCTGCAGAAAGTGTTAAAACAGCGTATGCACATTACATAGTTATTTTTGTTGTTCATTTTTCCGAGTTGTGATCCTTTTGGAAGTCGTCTTTCCATTAAAACAACTTAAATTTTCTTTTTTCTTTTTCGTGAAATTTTTGTTTTGTTTTTATGTTGAGACAATGTAAGAATGAAAATATACCGTTTCTTATTAAGATTATGCTTGTGTATTCTCTCAGCTGCTTCACCACAGAGATCTTGGAAGGATTTGATGTGCAGAGGACTAGTGGTTTTGCGGACACTGTAAGGAAATACGGTTACCTTACGCAGTCAATAACACAATATTACAGTACGCACCTCTCTTACGGGTCTCGTAGATCAAGAGTTTGTCCCTCGTTTGATGAGTTCATTAAGAAGTGTCAGGATCTTGAGAAGATGACCGTTAGTGATGTATTTGCACTCCAACTCATGCAGGTGACTCTCCCTACTAAAATAAGCATTATACCCAACACTCCTCATAGTCTACTCTGCCGGCAGTCTTGTTTTGGGGATTTGGCAAACACAATCCAACTTTTTTGCGATTTTCTCATACTGCTGTACTTTTTTGTTTTTGAAATTTTGGACTGATTTGCATTCCCCCCCAGCACTCATTGTGATGAAATTTGTTTGCACATTTCCATCAATGCATCTTGTCCACTGAAAAGCCATTTTGGTCCAGAGTTGCAAAAATGATTAACAAAGGTTGCAATTTTTTTTTTTTTTAAAAAGATTTATTGTAAAATTCCCTTTTCTATCTCTTACTCCACGGCAAAATTCTCCGAGTTGATGTGACAATATAAATGTTGGTTTCTGCAGGTCCCAAAAGTTACAGAAGAGATTGCGTTTGCTGTTATAGCCATATATCCTACCCTTTCATCACTTGCTCGAGCCTACTCCCAGCTTGTGAGTACTCTCTTTTGCACTAACTTTCGATCTCTACTATGGACCTTTAGGTAGTGTTGGTCGGAGGATTTTGTCCAAGGGATAAGATAAGTATTTATGATGTGAGCTCTAGTTTGAGCAGTTATCCTATTCTGTTTGGTTGGAGATATTTAAAACTACTTAGAATAACTAGTTATTTGTCTGGATATCACGATTCCAACCCATCATTTGGAAATGTTATACGCGGAATAATTCTTCTGCCATATTCTAGGTAGGAATTCCGACTTGTGCACTCGGTAAGATTGTGGGAATTCCATTTCCGCATAATTCTCATTTTTATCCTCCAACCAAACACACTAGTTAAGAAAGTTCCTTCGATTGATCGAACTAACAATAATTTCTCATGCTTGCATTATTGAAGGAAGGAGACGTTCGTGCCCAGGTGGAGATGTTAAAGAACAAGAACACGAAAATAAGTGGAGTTGCTAGTAGAAACATTTTTAAGCTGGTATGGGGAACTTGATAATATATCCACTGTTTGATGCGCAAAAGACTTTTTTACTCTCCAGCAACATTCAAAGTCAGCAGCTCGATGACTTGCGTAGTTATTAGAAAGCTCTTCTTTTGCCAACTGATAGCTTTGTATTAGTGCATGCCCAGATTAATTTTGTTTGGTTTAATCATAACTAGAACAAGAACAAGAACAACTAAAAAAAATAAAAAAAATAAAAAAATTGGCAATGTGTTTTTGCTGTGGTTATTGCTTCTCTTGTTGTGTTTGTATACTTGGATTATCCACACCAATATTAATGTTAAATCTGATGAGCTGCTGTTTTTGCTATTTTTAGCTTTGCTTTGTCAGAATTTTTTTTTGGATTATTCATTTGAACAAATGCAAATTTGTTTTTCCGTGCACAGTATGAAAGAAAGCATCCATAAAACTTTTTGCGCTGGTAACATATTAGTTCTTGCTTTTTTGCTTTTTGTTTTTTGTTTTTTGTGTTTTTTTTGTTCTCCTCTTTTTAAAGATCCGCAGGTGCGTGTCCTTTCCCGCATGAAGTGGATTTCAATTCCGCGTCACATCACCTGGAGAAGAAAAAGGTACACTTACCAATTGCCCAGTACCGTGTCTCTACTCTCTATAAGATGCTCATGTTTGCTTTTGATTGATTTGTTTACATCGTTTAAATAATTCAAATAAAAATAGTTACTAGGAAAAAAGAAATCAATCTAAATCCCTGAGAAGAACAAAAAAACAAAGGTGTAAAAACAAGATCCACCGCTTCTTCCAAAAGTCCAAACGAGCACAACAAGCTCTCACACACACACACACACACACACACACACACACACACACAAAAACGAATTCATTCCCCCTCAATCACGCTTTGAAAATCGTACGGTGGTGTGGGAATAAGTTAATATTATGGGGGTGGTGGTGGAGGGAGGGAGGGTGCTTTTTTTTTAGCATGGCGCCATGGGCAACAAAACAAAACAAAACAAAACAAAACAAAACAACACAACACAACCATATCTCTCTGAATCTGGCTTTTCCTCCCTTTAAACCTCTACCTCGTTCTCCTCCATCCACACATCCTACCTGTGTAGTGTGGATTTTATGAAACAAACAAAACCAACACACACACAGAAAGGAAAAAATGGGAACAAGAATTAGAATATAAGTAAAATGTAAAAATATGTAGAAATTATCTTACTTATCTTTTGTTTCATCTGAACAAGTTAATGACTTAATTAGTGTGCTTTACGTAATGCATGTAACTATAGATTTTTTTTTTTTTTTTTTTTTTTTTTAAGTTAGCAATGAGCGAAATTTTAAGAGATTTAATAATCTAATAAAGTATTAAAGTGATTAATACTTGGGATACCTGTATACCATTGTATTTATATAATTAGTATGCTCATACAAGAACAATGATATGTATTTATATCGTATACCTGTATACCATTGTAGACAAATTTTATACTAGTGCGAAAACTATCACATAATCATATTCATTTATTCTCATTATTATCTCTTTTTTCTCTCTCTACACTAGCACCAAGCTAAAAAGAAAAGGAAATCTCTTATTCTCCTTAAATAAGAGAATGTACCTCACTCTTGCATATCCAAAATTGAACTATGCTATTGATCCCAATAAATGTTTTCCTTGGAAAAATCTTCAAATATCTTTAATTTTAAGGGCACTCGCAGATGTATTCTACAAATATCAAAAATTGCATATTTTATCAATTCAAATTCTGAATATTTGCACAAATTTGACTCATCATTTAGATGAGATGGCAAGAGTATACACCTCCATTCTATTTGTAAATACTAACCAGATACAATATATTTACTTTGACATAATATTCAGATTTTCTTATATATATATATTTATTGTAGAGCTTGTATTGGGATTTATGCTATTGTAAAGTCAACGAGAGAGAAAGAAAAGGTAAAAAATTACAAATTTCAATACAAAGTAAAAAATTCACAAGTATGAATGTACTTGTACTTTTAAAACCATACAAGCTCTACTCCTATATATATATATATATATATATATATATAGAGAGAGAGAGAGAGAGTAAGCTTATATACTCTCAAAAACACAGATCCAAATATGCTTGTGAATTTTTTACCTTTTGATTTGTATTGAGATTTGTACTATTTATTTTTTTCTTTCTCCCTCTTTAGTTGACTTTACAAAAATATAAATTTCAATATAAATTTAATGGTAAAAAATTTATAAATATATTTAGACTCGTGCTTTTGAGAGTATATATATATATATATATATAAAATGTAGTTGGAATATTAATGGTAGTAAAGAAATAGTATTATTGACCAGCAACTTTTTATCCCTTGGAGAGTTTAGTGGAGTTAGGTGGAATAGTAATAATTCAAGGATTAGAATTTTGATAGTAAAAATAGCAATTGCCTATTTGCCCTCTTTCTTTACAGAATTTACAATCACCCAAGTATTTAGACACTTTTTAAAAAATTTTAATATTAAAAAAATAATTAATGATGTTAATGTAAAAATATTAGCTCTTGAATGGATAGGGCATAGATTAACACCCACTTTTTATGCATATAAATAGCATTACTTTTCTCATTATTATTATTATTATTATTATTATTATTATTATTTGTATTTATATTATTGTTATTATATTATTATTTTTTTATTTTTACTAGTTCATATAGAAATACACTTTCAGGTAAGCTAAAGCTCATGTGACAAATATTTTTCTTCCGAGTCTTATTTTTATAATTGTGAAACTATTTTTTTTTAAATTTTATTATTTATTTGGTAAAAAATAAATAACGTAAAAATTGAAGTTCAAATTGCAATAGAATTTTATGTAAACTAGAGTTTCTGTGAAAATTGCTTTTCTTCAACATTTTTGCTTTTTTGGTTGTGGAACTAACATTTTTTCTATTATGTTGTTTGTGTTTTGTAGAAAATGAATAATATAAAAACTAAAATAATTATTATTAATATACTATTGTTTCTCTTCAATTTTTTTTTTCTGTAATTAATATTGGCCTCAGGTAGGTCAAAATCAATTACGGAAATTAGGAGAGTTTAAGTTTGCATCAAAGGTGACAGAAAAAAAAAAACCCAACAAAAATAAATATTTACAATGAAAAATTACTTTAATTTTTTTTTTATTTTCAGTAAAACAAATATTCCTATGTATTGTAACAAGTTCATAAGCCCAAAGAAAAAGTAAAACTAGTATCAAAAAAAAAATCACAGTATATTTTATATTTTATTTATTTTGAGATGAGATAAATTTTATTAGTTATTTTGGAATGACTAGTAAAAAAATTTTCAAACGAAAATGAATGAGATATATATTTTATATTTTATTTCGAATGTATGGATAATACAGTATTAAAAAAAAGTGTCTCTCTCTCCTCATGGTTTAATTTGAGTTTTTGAGGTGGGAACCATTCCATCAACTTGGGCCCCCTCCTCTTCAACCCCCCATTTGTCCTGTTCCCAAACCTCCTTGTCTCTTTGTCTTAAAACCTCAAGGATAAGAACACTCTCCATGGGCTAAAGGACAAATGGAGGAGGGTTTGGACTCATTCATGGGGGGCTCCTCCTCTTCTTTCCCCACCCCAAAACAAAACAAAAATCCATGAGCACTGTTGTTATGTTTATGTTAGGGCATTGTTGTCTCCTTCTTTGGATGAGGAATAACAAAGCCAACCCACACTTTATTCCCCCCTTCTGCCCACTTTCCAAGTCCCAACACAACACACACAGCAACTAATTGGGAAAACTACACACATATACTCATATATTGTTTGGCATACTTTATAAGCTGGTACTGAAAAATTAAGATAAAATTATCCAGATCTTATCTGATCATTTTGAGTTAGTTATTTAATATTTTAATATTTTAATTTTATTATTTTTTTAATTTGAATCAGTCAGTAATACTTTATGGTTAATGCTATTTATACACCCCAAATGGGATATAAATGTTATACCAAACTCATTCAAGAATGAAATAAATTTTATCGGTCATTTCGAAGTGACCGATAGATTAGTCCCCATCCTTAGATGGGATGGAGTATGTGATATACACTCCATTTGGAATGCTCTTTATAATTTTGTTAAAATAAATAATTAGTTTAACTTTTGAAGTCAGTGAATGCTGTTGATTAATTCAAATCAAACAAATTTAAAAATTAGACAGTAAAATTAAAATTTGAAAGACCAGACAGCCCACTAGAATTGCTCCATAGTTGATAACAAATTTTGTACACTTTTTAGTAAAAATTAATTTAATATAAAATTATCAAAATATGTTTGGTACGTGGTATGTATTGTAGGAACTAATTTATGCAAAATATGAATACACATCAAATAGAGTTAATCAAATGTTATAAAGAAATTACAAAACTACAAGGTTCAAATTACCTTAAACAAGTATCACTTAAAGCAACTACAAATTTAATATTTAAGCTAATAAATTAGACTATTAATCTCACAAGTGGAGAGGAGAAGAGAAACAAAGAGAAGGGAGAGAGAGAGATAGAGAGAGAGAGAGAGAGAGGAGGAGGGTGGCGCAACTCCACACAAAATTCTATTTATTCCTTAGCACTCCCAAACATACGCCAAAGGCAAAAGGGGACAAAAAGTGAAGCCCTTTTTTTGTCTTCGACCCACACAAAAGCCGAAGAGAGCTCTCCCTTTCAATCCACCACCCCTTTCCCACCTCCTTTGCTGTTACACTGACCCTGCCTCTCTCTCTCTCTCTCTCTCTCTCTCTCTCTCTCTCTCTCTGAGACTCTGGAGAGTAGTATCCAAAACTAAATAAACTCTAGTGGGGTGTAGAGAGAGAGAGAGACAGAGAGAGGGGGAATTAAAGAGAGAAGTTTTGGTTGCATATCTTAGCAAATCTTGAAGAGGGAGTGACTGAGAGAGAGGGGGGGAGAGAGACTCCTCTTACTCTCCCTCGTATTCAGGTGAGCTCTTTTTGGAGTCTTATGGGTGTTTGATGCGCACCCAGTTGGGTTTTTTGGGCTTGTTATTCCTCCACAATTAAATTATTATATCCCATTATTACTACATAGAGAGAGAGAGAGACATGATACATAATCTCTGCTCCTGTTTTCTTTCTCCTGTTGTTTTTTTGAGAAGATTGGTAGTAAATAAAACCAATCTCCTGTTCTCTCTCCTTTCCTAAAAGCACCAAAAAAAATTGGACTTTATTTTATTTGGAGTTGTTCCTTTCTCTAGCTCGATCCCTCGAAGCTTACTTTCCAAATTATCTCTAAACCCCCATTTATTAATCTCTCCAAAACGCAAACTTGGTAATGTTGATGCACTCACTCGTTCCCGCTTCAATTTTTTTTTTAGAACTCTGCTGCTTCTTCTCTCAAGGGCCCATTAATCTCTCCTAAAAGCATAAACTCGGTAATGATCATCATAGGTCAATAATTACATACCGCAAAAGAAAAGAAAAGGAAAAAAAAAAAAAAAAAAAAACGTTCCTTTAATTACAAGTTACCCGAATCTCTGCGGCGGCGGCGGCGGCGGCGTTATGGTCCAGGACGAGGGGTCGTCGTCGTCGTCGGCGACGTCCTCCTCCCCGCTCCAGAGCTTCTGCCAGATGACTTTGTCTCCCACCGCGGCAGGGGCAGGGGCAGGGGCAGGGGCGGGGGCGTGGGTTGGGGAGCTGCGGTCGGAGGAGCGGGGGCTGTACCTGATCCACCTGCTGCTGAACTGCGCCCACGAGGTGGCGGCGGGGGCCCTGGAGCGCGCGTCGGCGCTCCTCGACCACGCCTCCGCTCTCGCACACCCCTCCGGAGACCCCATGCAGCGCCTCGCCTCCTCCTTCGCCGACGCCCTCGCCCGCCGCGCCCTCCTCCGCTCCTTCCCTGGCCTCCTCCGCTCCCTCTCCCCCTCTCCCTCTCCCTCTCCCTCTCCGTCTCCCTCCCCTCCCCCTCCCCCTACCCCTGCATCATCATCCTCAGCGCTCCGTCACTTCTTCAGGCTCTGCCCCTTCCTCCCCCTCGCCTCCGCCCTCTCCAACCACGCCGTCGCCGCCGCCATGGAGTCGGAGCGCGTGGTACACGTCGTCGACCTCCGCGCCCCTTCCGACCCCGCTCCCGCCGCCGACCTCCTCCGCCTCCTCGCCTCCCGGCCCGGTGGCCCCCCGCACCTACGCCTCACCGCCCTCCACCCCGACCCGTCCACCCTCGCCCTCCTCGCCTCCTCCCTCTCCAAGGAAGCCGAGCTCCTCGACCTCCCCTTCCAATTCCACCCCCTCCTCTGCCCCGACCTCCGCCGCCTCGACCTCGACTCCCTCAAGATCAAAACCGGCGAGGCCCTCGCCGTCACCTCCACCCTCGCCCTCCACTCCCTCCTCTCCGACGACGCCTCCTCCTCCTCCTCCTTCCTCTACTCCCTCCACCGCCTCTCCCCGAAGATCGCCATCCTCGCCGAGCAGGAGTCCGACCACAACGGCCCCACCCTCGTCGCGCGCTTCGTCGAGTCGCTCAACTTCTACGCCGCGCTCTTCGACTGCCTGGAGTCCTCCGCCCCTCGCCACTCCGCCGAGCGCGCCGCCGTCGAGCGCGTGCTGCTGGGCGAGGAAATCCGGAACATCATCATCTGCGACGGCCCCGACCGCACCGAGCGCCACGAGAAGTTCGACCGCTGGGCCCCCCGCCTCGACGCCGCCGGCTTCGCCAGTGTCCCGCTCGGCTACTGCTCCCTGCTGCACGCCCGCCGCCTGCTGCAGGAATTCCGCTGCGACGGCTGCAAGCTACGCCAGGACGACGCCTGCCTCTTCATCTGCTGGCAGGACCGCCCTCTCTTCTCCGTCTCCGCCTGGACCTGCCGCCGGTTTGATTGACTCTTCTTTCTTCTTCTTCTTCTTCTTTGATTTTTGTGGGATCAAAGAAGACAGAAATCAAGGTTGTGCAGGCACCTGTTTTAACTAATTTTTAACCAACCTTACTTATTAGTGTTAATTTACTGCTCTCTGGTTTTTGCCAGCTCATGCTGCTGTTTATAATAGGAGATCTAATATATGCTCTGTTGCTCTAACTACTAAATAAATAAATAAATAAATAAATAAAGAGAAAAAGAGAGTACGTAGTGTGTGTCAGAGTGTGTGTGGTTTTGTATATGTTAGTAATTATCGATCTTTCTTCTCTGCATGCTAGTTACATACATACATACATACATTATTTTTGTTTGTTTTTCCTTTTGAATCAAATTCCACGCATCACAAAATTATTTGCAAATCTACTACAAAACCGAGAGTTTCTACTCTTTTTTTGACACTTTATTACTGCATTTGCCTCAATGGGACTGCAACTTGTGGTGATCATACGGACAACCTTTTCTTTCTAGCATCATTATTGGTGTGCCGGATCATAATAATGCCCATTTTTGGTGGGATCTAGCATGGAACAAGTTCGAATGCAACAAATTTTCCTTTCCATATGGCCTCTTGTTTTTTTTGCCCTCTCCTGTTAGGTCTCCTGTCATCATCTTCACACTCATATACATCATGCCCTCCCTTATTTCCAGTTTCTTTCTGTGTTTGTCTCTATCTGTTTCTGCTTCTCTTTGATCATGACAGGTGTTGTTGTCTTATGCATTATGCTATTTAATTTGTGTTGATTAACTTAAGCTGTTTCTACTTATGTTAAGAGTATTTGAGCACATACTAAATTCCTGATTTGTATATTTAACCCATTAAATTATGAAGTGACCACCCAGTTTTGCTTCTTTTATTAGAGATGAGAGATTCCACCTTCCCTCTAATAATTGTAACTGGCCCTAGTTACTTGAAACAGTAGTTTCCTATTTTATAAGTTATAGGAGTTTAATCGAAACTAAGGTCAAAGATTACCAAGCTAATTGCAAAAATTTCACAAGATGATTGAAAATTAGGAAGGGTATGATATATGAATTATTCATTTTTTTTTTTTAAGAGTTGAGAATTGTTATTTTTATTTTTTCTGTTTTTTTGTGTGTGTGTGTGTGAAAAAACTTATATTTTTCCCTTCTATGCTATGACAATATGTTTATTTTATTTTTCAAAACTCTACACTGATATAATTGTTTTTTACTTTTTTAATAAAATGTCCACAGGTGTTAATCTCAAATAAATTTTTTTTTTTGTTTTAATAGATTGGGCAAAAATTCGGTACGAATATATAATACAGCTTAAAAGAAAAAAAAAAAAGGACCCCCCAATTATTTGGATATAGAAATTATACGTTCACCGCTTAAAATTTGGGATAAAAAAATTAACTAAGTAAAAAAAAAATTCTCTAAATTTATGTTACTATTTGCCATTTTTAAAAATATAAAAATAAAAAACAGAGAGGAGAGTTAATGATACAAAAATTTTATCAACAAATTTTGTCTAAATTTTTGGCACCGAATTATTAGCGAATTATTAAAATTAACCCAAAAAGTTACATTTTATTCTGATTTTTTTAAAAAAAGTTTTCATACTAACTTGTAATTTTCAATAATTGGCGATACAAATATCGAAATTTGTTAGTAATCGGATGCTCTCTCTCTCCTAAAACCGAACCCGTACCCGTACCCGTACCCGCTCCGCTCCATCACCCCGCACGTTCCCTCTCATCTCTCCTCTCTCCAAACCCTAAAACACCCTCCCCTCATCTCTGTCTCTCGCACCGAGCGAGGAGAACGACGAGGACGACGAGGAGGAGGTGGTGGCGATATTTAGGGTTAGCTCCCCTTTTCGATTCCAAGTAATGAAATTAATGTTATGAAACCTTGTTTTTTGGATTAAATGTATGCTTTAATGTTGCAAGCATTTATAGGTTTCCTTTGCTGATGCTCTACTTACTGATCGAACATTTGTGCATTTTTCTATGGACGAGAACCAAAGTGGACGTAAAAATTGATAAATTAAGTGTTGTTAGAAGTTCTACATACATGTCCTATGAGCAAAATTGCTTGTGTTTTATTCTATCTGGCCAATTTTCTTATTAGTTTATCAACTTTCGCAGCTTCATGCACCACCAGTTCATGAATCAGGACCTGATAAGTTTATAACTGTCTGATAGCAATTCTGACGCAGCTTGTCAACAAGAAAAGTAGATTATCGAGCAATTTTAGTCATTTTCAGCCCTTTCGACACAAGTAATTATGTCAGTGGCCCCAATTTTGCAGTTCTAATTAACCATATAAAAAGGTGTCTGGAACTAGAATAACCTGAAAGTTGAATCCGCCCTGCATTCAAATCACGTTCGCACGAAATTTCTATTCTTGTTATGGAAATATCAAAATCTTACCTCTCCTCGAAATGGAAAGAAGAGATTTGGTTGCTTATTACTTTTCCATGGTGTTAAGTGAAATCTTCATAAACAGAGGAACAGAACTAGGGAATTAGGCTAGAGTATGAAATAATGGAGGAGTTGATCGTTTGTAAACTAATGATGCAAAAATTCTTGCTGACATTGGAGTTTAAGTATGTAGGTCTTTCAATGACGGAAGGTACATCTGCCAATCATGAGGACCTCCGCAATCTAACGACGTCCTTCGCGGAACTTAACATGGAAACGGCATCATTCCCTGAACATAATCAAAAGGAGCAACATGGTATGAATATATTTGCCCCTTCCATTACATATTGAATTTAGACACTTTGATTCTTTTCTTCTAATCTTCTCTTTAAAAAGTATTTAGTTTTGCGTATGCTACTTTACTGGTATTGTATGTGGATTAGTTCTGTTCTTAAATTTAACAAGACATTTTTAAATTTAGGTGTTACAAGTGTTTGCTTATTTGCAAACTTGTAACTGCACATCAGATTATGATATTTTGTTTTGTTTTTTTTTTGTGACTATGTTATTAAATGTATTTACATGACTGTGAAAAAAAAATCGAAGGCGTCATTTGTCGCTTCAAAAGAAGCTCGCTTATATAGCATGTTGGTTTTCAAGGTATTCAGATATTCTATGATGAGGTCTAGTCTCTGTTTGCGGTTTGCATGTGCTGACCATGAATTGTGGAATTGGAGTTTGGGATGGTTGTAGTAGAGCGTATAATGCTAGTGGTTTAGCAAAGATAATAACTAAATCAATTAATACATTGTATGTTATGACTTCAGATAACGGTTCTGATGATTGCTTAGGTGAAGATGAAATATGGGGAGATGCTTCTGATGACGACGTGAATCATGCCACTGCTTTAAGCAGAGAATGGGAATGGAGGCACAACCAATTTCATACTGTATCCTAGACAGATGTTCTATTCACCTTCACTCCCTATATTTATGTTGTTCTTTGAATTTTTGAGCTAGACAAATTGGACTTAACAAAAGAATAGATGGGTTACCGGGATGGTATAACCGAAGGAAAGCAAGCTTCTGCACAAGAGGGTTTCAATATTGGCTTTAAGCAGTCCGTGCTTATTGGTTACAAATGGGGCCTTGTTAGGGGCATTACCAGGTAAAATGGTAATTCGCTTTGTTATACACTTTTTCCCTTTTATTTTTAATCTCTCTAACATTTTCTTGTTTATTATGTATTCACAGTGCAATAACTAGCCTTCCTGAAAACTTGAGAGAAAAATTAGTGCCCAAGTCTGAGACCAGAAAAGGATTTGAGAACTTACACACTTCAGCGCAGACGATTTCGACCGATGATGCACTCAAGATGTATCATAAAAGCATTGCTGCGAATGAAACAAGGCAATCCTCTGATCATTCAGCGCAGAAGTTCCAAGACGAAGATTCCAATGCCAACAAATTAGAGACTCTATCTAATGATCTCATTCTCCTCCTACACGAAACTCCGGAGATAAAAATCACCAAAGACGAATTAAGACATGAGATAAGTAAATAACCTCCTTGTAAAGGAAGTTGGTGGCGTTGTATAAGTTGTACAAGTTACTTGATTTATTATTAGATGATTATACATGTATTTTAGCACTGAAATGTGCCTTCCCATACTGAAGCTGCAGATCAATTCTGAGTCAACTCGTCGTCGCAATCATTTACTTTGTGTTCTTTTGTAGGGTAAATTAGTTTTTGAGTCAACTTGCCCAGATTAGCGTTAAGGTATCAATACGTCTTCCTCATGGTTGCTATTATGTGTTTAATGCAATTCCTTTTCATGCTTAATTATGATTAACTCATTTAGTTGATAAGTTGATAAAAAAAAAGAAAATCTAATGATTGTAACATGAAATTTCCTTTATTTTCTCTCATGCTTGAGTTGGTATCACGTTTTTAATAAGAAGGTACTTTTTAATACATATAAATGAGTACAACACAAATGCAAGATTGCCAATATGATGTACCATGAATACATGGAAGTATATACAGCTAACAAATTTTGAGTTATTTAACTGAAATTCTTTCAGATCCTCTGGTGCCCTGTGATGAACATTAAAGAAAAAAATAGATGGATGAGAACTCATCCAAATCAATTGATAGCTAACTTTAATCTGTGCAATTATACATATAGCCTGTGCAGAAACTGTATTAACTGCAAGAGGAAAAGTTTAAACACTACTGTTAGAAATATCAGGGCATTTATTTGATACAGTACTAATCATATAACAAACCCCAGTATTCAGGTTTAGTCATTAAACATGGATTATATATTTACATTTCATAGTAACTCTGTAGATCCTTTGCTTCTTACACCCCCACAGTGCAAAGTATTTGAACAACAGATTAGTTTGTCACCATAGATCATTCTCTTCCTGGTCCCTGGCTCTAATAATTGCAGCGACCCGCAAGTTATCTGTTAGTTTCAACCATACTGTAACACAACAACAAAAGAGGAAAAGAGAAGAAAAAATTTAGAACGTAAAACTTTATCGGAGAACTAGCAATTAAGATAGCTACTTTTCCTGGGTAAATGTTCTTACATTTTGTTCAAACCATCAGCTACAAGCTTGGATAGGCCTGCTGAATCTTGTCGTCTCATCCTGCACAGATTTTTCACACGCAGGTAACGGTAAAACGGTCTCGAAGGCTTCTACAAGCAGTTCGACTTTCTTTTTCCGAGCAGGAGCTAACTTGTTTACCGCATTCCGAAGCGCATAGTCTATCATCCATTCCTCCGCATTCTTCCTTTCGTCCATCATCTGATGCCTAAGATCGATCTTCTCTGCTTCTGGGTCCGGTTCTAATGGAAGAAACCGTGGGGACCGAGGATTAAATTCTCTTATATATTCTGATTCTTGGGTTGTTCTCCTTCTTGCTATGATGTATCGATTCTTAGAGAAGTCCATGGTAGAATCCACACATTCGTCTTCTCCGAGGCTCATCTCACTGAATGCAACACAAATCTCGTCAACTTCGCATTCTTCTTTATCTTGAAATTGCAGTGTCTCATTTATGTTGGACTTCGACAAACCAGCTTCTTCTTCAGAGGCTTCCTCCTCCTGGTTACTAAAAGAGAGATTTTGGGTCTCAGGAGCAAAACTTTGTTCCTCAGCAGCATGTTCCGGTTTACTTGTGATATGTTTTTCCTTCTTTTCTTCTGGTTCAGCATCAATATCTTCTTCAATGTTACTACTCGCCTCAATTTGATTCGAAACTCGACTGTCCGAGCTATTATTTGCTTCAAAATTAACTTGTTGATATGCTTCATCACCTTCTGAGATGGCGCTAGATATGATTTCATGTGCAGGAAAAGAGCTTACCTGTTGTTCAATTCTTTCTTCCTCCGCATTGATCTTCTCGTCACACACCGTGTTTGAGATATTCTCCTTTTCACCGACTCGGTCGCAAGGAAAATGAGCAGCTTGGTTCTGAATTTCGACATCTTCAGACTCGACAGGATCGTCAATTGTAGATATTTCTTTTCCACTGTCAGATCGAGCATCATTTGATTCAAGAGAAATCTCTGCACCGTATTCAACCATCCCACATGGATCTAAATTACACTCTGTCCCGAATAACAACCCAATATTAAGTTCATCATTTCGAAATGAACTTTCTCGTACTCGCGTCGGTCCATCATCACTGCTCTCGTAGCAGTCACTCTCATTATCATCAGGAAAGAGGTCTGCATCCTCCATAGAATCCATATCAGAGGGATTAAGATTTGGTAAATTAGATTCACTCTCAACATGGCCCTCACTATATTTCTCCGATTCCTCTGCAACATAATCTTTTGACACTAAATCAGGAGGTTTTTCTCCCTCGCCTTTGCATTTCCGATCGCAACTTACGTACTCAAGAAACTTCGTCATCTCATCCATTTCTTCGACAGCGGAATTGCTGGATCGGTCTTTGTCGTGCGCCAAATCAACAACCGAAGTACTATTTACCTCTTCTTCGATGCTTCTTCGATCAAACTCCTCTTTCTCCATCATATTCGTCTTCGGTTTAGCATAAATCTCAACAAAGAAATCATCAACTTCCTCTGCATGTATCAAAGGAGTGATCTTTAAACCAGAGGGGCTTTTGCTTGAATTAGCTTGCCCAGTATCCAAAGAATCCTTGTTTCTAAATTGGGCAACACCTTTCAATCTAAAGCTCTTCTGGGTTCTCATCAGCTTCCTCCTTGAGGCCAAGAAACACTTGAGAGGAGGCAAAGCCTCATTCCTGTGGCCATTCAAAGAGCAGTAGGTGTAAGGGCAAACCTTGATTGCAGAAGTGCCCTCAGCTTCTGTTGCCCCTGGGCTCAGTTGCAGGGCCTTAGGGAACTTGGAATCCTTCAGAGTTGAAGAGCATGTTGCCCTGTTCACATGCACGCTGGAGCACACAAAGATCCCTATGTTCCTCCTCACTGAAGGCCTTATTGCCTTCTTCAAACTGGGTTTTTCCATTACTAAGCTCTTTGGGGATTGCTGGGTGGTTACCTTTGGAAGCTCCTTCCTTGCATCTGAACTAGTTGTGGGCTTCATGTAGTTGGGCAAAAGATCCCTCTTTTTAGCAGCAGCAATAGTAGTAGAGGAGGGGCTCTTCTTGCTGAGCTGGACATATCCACCACCATCTATGTCTGAGATGGTGATTGATCTCAACTCCTTCATCTTCTTCTTTGTGCCTTGCTGAAGGTGGTGAGAAGGAATGGGCTTCTCAGGATTAGGGGCCTGCTTCTCCATGGCTTTGGCTTGAGGAGAAAGCTTTTTTGGTGCTTTTCTTTGAACCATGGTGGGATGGGAGAGGGGAAGGAAGAAACCAAGTTGGGGTTAGGGGGAGTTTGGTTTATACAAGGACAAAATATTTGGATTTGGCTTTGGCTTAGGCTTAACTTTTGGTGTTTCCTTAGGAAGGAAGGAAGGAAGGGAGAGAGTGAAAGAAAGAAAAGTCCAAAACCTCCTCCTTCCTCTTCTTCTTCTTCTTCTTCTTCTTAGAAGGAGAGCTCAAGGAGAGACAGACTCCTCAACAAGTTGGGGAAAATACAGAGATTCTATTCCTTAGAATGTCTAGTGGTGTTGGTGTTTGTTAATAGTTGGTGGGCGGTTGATGTCTTTGGTTTAACATTCTTAACTAGGAAGGAAGAAAGAGGGTCATTGTTCTTAGCCAAAATTTTTGACTTTTGTATTATTATTCCGGAGTATGTATCTCAAAATATTATTAATGAGTCAGTTTTGTCACGTAAAGATATAATATTATGCTATGCATATTAATTTGTATAATTTCTATTCCTCAGTAGCTTTTTAAAATATATTCTCTCTTCATAAATTATAATAAGTTAATAAAGTTTTACCGCATCTTGAACTAATTTATAATACGTTAGTAAATTATATTCACCGTGAACTTATTAAATAAGTGGGCTTTTTTTGAAATTGGCTTCCTAAAAATTTTTATTTTTAAAACTAGTCCCATAAATTTTATAATTGCAGAATTGGTCCTATTAGTGCAACCGGGTAGTTGAACACGCGTTCTCAGAGTGCGTGTTTTAAACACGCACTCTGAGAACGCGTGTTTAGACGCGTTTAAATTTTTTTTTATTTTTTTATTTTTATTTTTTATAAATTTGATTATTTCTCAAACAAACGGATTTATTTTTTTAAAAAAAAATAATAAGTCAAAAAATATCTACCTAGAAAAAATAAATTTCACATTCTAATTTTTATTTTTTTATTTATTAAATATTTATATATTATTTTATATATTTTTATATTTTTAAATTATCTCAAATAAATAGAATTTTTTATTATTATTTTCTTACCGCAAAAAAAAATTTATTTTCATCTTTTGACGGGAAAAAAAAAATTTCGCCAAAAGATAAAAATAAATTTTTTTTGCGGTATGAAAAAAAAATAAAATAAAATATCAGTTCGTTTAAAAAAATTTAAAAATATATAAAATATATAAAATAATATATAAATATTTAATAAATAAAAATATTATTTTTTTTCACCAAAGAATAAAAATAAATTTCTTTTTGCAGTACCAAAAAAAAATGAAATAAAATATCCGTGAGTTTTCTGAGAAAAAAAAAAAAATATTCGGTGGGTTTCTAAAACAAACGGATATTTTATTTTATTTTTTTCGTACTGCAAAAAAAAATATATAAATATTTAATAAATAAAAAAATAAAAATTAGAATGTAAAATTTATTTTTTCTAGATAAATATTTTTGGACTTATTTTTTTTAAAAAAAAAAATAAATCCGTTTGTTTGAGAAATAATCAAATTTATAAATTAAAAAAAAATTAAAAAAAATTTTAAAAAAATTAAACGCGTCTAAACACGCGGTTTTAGAGTGCGTGTTTAAAACACGCACTCTGAGAGTGCGTGTTTAAAACACGCACTCTGAAGTGCGTGTTTTAAACACGCACTCTGAGAACGCGTGTTCAACTATCCCACCTCAGCGCCCACTTGGCGCACACGTGGCACTAATAGGGCCAATTCTGCAATTATAAAATTTATGGGGCTATTTTTAAAAATAAAAATTTTTAGGAGGCCAATTTCAAAAAGAGCCCTAAATAAGTTGTACAAAATTTTTATATTATATATTATTTTGAAAAGGTAATATCTTATATATTCCTTAATATTTTAAATATATCTTATTAATTTTTTTTTTATTTCAAATATATCCTTCATATATTTTTCTGTTATTCAAAAATATAAGCATCGATAGAATTCGTTAAGTTATCAAAAATTTAACGAGAATTAAATTTTTACCGAAATTTTTTTAAAAAAATCAAAATATTTATTTTGATTTTAATTTGAAAAGAAAATATTTTGATAGTATTCGTTAAGTTATCCAAGATTTAACCAGAATTTAAGTTATCCAAGATTTAACCAGAATTAAATTTTTATCGAAATTTAAAAAAAAAAATCAAAATATTTATTTTGTTCCTAATTTGAAGGCAAATAAAAAAAAAAAAGAAAAAAGCTGGTGACGGTAGAAAGATATAATTGAAAAAGTATAATAATAATTTTACAGAAATAATAATTATTTTTAAGAGTTCACTAAAAATAATTAATTTTTTAAAAAAAAATTTAAAAGGACAATACTATATGTACCCTTGAAAGGTAGTACTAATACTACAATTCTTAAAGATAAGAAGAATTAATAAGTAATTAGAATAATGATGTTGACACCCACTTTAGGAAGGTGGTGGATAGAGAGATAAGTTTTTAGATGGTGGCTTTGGATGCTCAAATTATTATTTTAATTATTTGGTGTGACATTTGGAGCCTCCCACAATTGGGCTCTTGTGCACACATTCTCTCTTTCTTCAGGTACATTTTTGAAAATTAACCATTGACAAGATTTGCTCAGGATAGAAAAAGAAAAAATCTTCCAAAATTGGCTGCATTTAGTTAGTCAGTAAATGCAGTTTGATTTCAAAATTTGAAATTCATAAGTAAATTTTAATACTTTCAATGGTTTTAATTGCTAAGTGCGCAGTGGTGGCATTGGATTTGCAGTAAATTTAATGAGGTGGTAATTAGGAGGAGAAAAAAAAAAGGCAAAAAAATTTCTTGCAATTATAATGAAATTTGAGGGTTGGTTGGTATAAAAATTTGTCCTCTTAATTACTTGGTCACGGCCTAGCTAGGCATTTAATGTGTGTGTGTGTAAGTATGTGAGAAATTATTGTATTGTATGTACCCAACAAAATAATACATATTATTATATATTATGCCTTAATTAATTAAAAATACTATGACATAAGTTTTCAATTATACATTTTAAATATTTATTTTTGTAAATTTATTAATTTTTATAATTACTTTTATGTCTAAATAAATTATCAGAAATTAATAAGCAACTATTATTTTTTTATATATATTGATGGGCAAAATGTGTATGCGTTATATGCGTGCTAACTCATTTTGCATGAGACTCACCACGATGAAAAAAACCGAATAAAATAAAGACAAAACGATTCACTCGATTTATAAATTAATTGGAAATGGGTCCATCAACTATTTTATTTGGACTTTAATCTCCCTAATTGACATTCTTTCAATAATGTGTTTTTTTTTTTTTTTCTAGATCGAGTACTACATTAAAGAACAAAATGTCCAGCCAAAAATAGTTTACATGCTGATAAATTTTGATACTATTATATATATATATATATATCTGAAATGATATTTTATGAAAATTGTTAATTGATATTTGAATGATGTAATGTTTTTTAAGAGGAGAAATGTAGGGAACTATTTATTTTATTTTTTTTTTTAGAAACTTGAATTTTAGATACCGACTATCAAGTTCTTAACCAACTACACTATATACGACCAGTATATTTAAAATATATAGTTCTTGAAAATATCATGGAAAAAATTTTTATTTTTTTTTTAGAAAATACTATTTTTATAGTTTTCGTTTTGAGATAGAAAAAAGACTTTTACACAAAATTGGGAAAAAAAAGTAGCACTAATTTTTCAGCCAAAAAATTATTTTTTAATTTTTTTTATGGAAAGACAAACACCCATAAAGGTCCAATTTTGTGTTTGGTATAAATGATGTAAAAATTTTTAAGAGGGATACTAGGTGTACACTCTTTTAGGGGTGTACATCCTACACCCCACTTCATTTTGGGGTGGGTATTATTTTACTCGTCACATCGAGCGACAAGTGAAATTTACCCCACCTCATAATTGGGTGGGATGTAAGATATACACCCCTAAAGGGGTGTATATTTATATATACCCTTAAAAATAACTATAAAGCGCAAGGTTTTAGCTCCTATATTTTTTAAAATATCAAATTATTGGTTTTGATAGGTTTTTAGTCCTTAGATAAAAGAATGTGTAGTTAGGATCATAGTGGACTCCTTAAGTTAAGTGAGTGGTTGGTGTAATAGAATAATTTAAAAATTAAAATTAGTCAAAGACATAGATTTAACGGTAAAAAATTTATAAGCACTAATTACTTGATACTTTATATATATATATATATATATATATATATATATATATATATATATATATATAGTCCAACTGGAATACTATCGGTAGCACCAAATAATTAATATTATTAAGTTTTTAGCTATTGGATGAAAGAATGTGCGATTGAAATTATAGTGGTCCCTTAGGACTTTTAATATTCAACCAACCACCCACTAAATTTTAGAGGATCACTATCATCCTAACTGTACATCCCTTAATCGAAGGATTAAAAGATTGATAATACAAATTACTTGATATTATCGATAGCATTCTGGTCTAATTTTCTCTCTCTCTCTCTCTCTCTCTCTCTCTCTCTCTCTCTCTCTATATATATATATATATATATATATATATATATATATATATATATATATATATAGAGTTGGGCTGGAATGCTATTGATAGCACCAACCCAACTTTGCCACCCACTTTTTAGCCATTGGATCGCATTGAGATTTGTGAAGGCTCTTTAATGAAAAAAAAAATAAAAAGAAAAAGTAAAAAGTAAAAAGCTATTCTTTTTAATTAAAGAGTTTGCACGAATCTCAATGCGATCCAATGGCTAAAAAGTGGGTGGCAAAGTTGGGTTGGTGCTATCAATAGCATTCCAGCCCAACTCTATATATATATATATATATATATATATATGGGTTCAGATTTAATAACAGTAAGTTTTTAATGTTAAAAAGTTTTATTAAATTTCACATTCTCTGGCTGATGTCAGTTTTAGCAGGCCACGAATCCGCTACCAATAATATCATTAAATGTCCTAAAAGATTGTGGTGAGGTTTATTATTGATTATTGTTGCTAATTCAGTCAATCTTTTTAGTCAACGTCTCTTCTTTAGGAAAGCACAGGTAAAAATTTTCTGTTATAATGAAAATTGAAATTAAGTTTTTAATTCCTATTGCAAACGGAAATCCTTTGCCCAATGTTTTGATTTTTTTTTTTAAAAAAAAAAAAACCGTTAGGGCATCCTCAAGAAGCTTTACTATTGGTTTATAATTTAAAGTAATTTATAATTTCTTTTTATACTATAAAATTACGATTGATTACAACCAGTCTTTAAATTTTTTAGATGTTTCATAATATAATAAAAATAGTGCTTTTAAATCACCACACTTTATTTTCAGGAGAGGTTTTTGGGTGATAAAAAAAAAAAAAAAAAAAAACAACAACGTGTGAGATCAGAGGACTTTTGGCGTTGTGTGTACCTTTCTTGCTAATTCGGTGAGCTTATTTAATTAGAATAAAATAAAATAATAATAATAAATAAATAAATAAATAAATAAATAAATAAGAAGAGAGTTTGCTCTCAACAATTTGGAATAGTAGTAGGCACCGACAGATGCGTCAAATTGAAGCGGGAATATTTGGCGAGTAAAATTCTCTTTAAATATAATAAATAAAATAAAATAAAAATATATATATTATTCCAAGAGAGAGAGAGAGAGAGGAGGACTATGAAGGTGGGACCCACTAAAATAATGGTCGGCAGAAAGTAGTGGACTCTGAGGGCCTGGTGGGCCGCCACGTGGCCGGCCCAAGTGGGCCCATCACCACTATTCTTTTCCGGATTTCCTACTAACAAAAAATCAAAAATAAATAAATAAATAAACAAACGCACGAACACGCACTACTCTTCTTTCCCTCTCATCTTTCCCCCTTCCACGTCTCTTTTCCATTTTTATTTTTTTTTTATTTTTTTTTATTTTTTATCTTCCTTTTTTGGTGGGGTGGAGGGAGGGGGTCCATATTTCAAACAAAGTGCACTTTCGGTTCTCAAATTTTTAAAGCAAGTGACACTTTGATTGCAAAGCTTAATTTACTATTAATTTCTATCTCAAACTTTTTAAAGTATTTGCAATTTAATTCTATAACTTAATTTAGTTGACGGAATACTACTGATATTTCGCTAATATGATAGTGATATATCATCTCAACAATTATCAACTTATCAATTGCCATACAATCAATTTAGCAACACATTATTATCCGACCAACTGAATTAAACTGTACAACTTAATTGTAATAATTTCTAAAGTTTGAGACAATAATAGCAGCAAAATAAAATTTGAGGACTAAAATCAGGTACGTCAAAGTTCGAAGACAACAAATGCAAATGCAATTTAGCCTGCGCATAAGAACAATGTTATCCGTAAACTCAAAATTGGATGTACAATATACATTCCACACGTTTCAGAATAAAAATTTATCCACTAATCATTTCGAAGTAACTTGATAAAATTCACCCTACTACCCATAAAGCTGCACTCTCAAGTGTCGAGCCCAATAAATCGATTGGGCCAACAAGTTGGGCCTAACAACCCGTTAAACCGTAGAAAAAAAAAAAAAAAAAAAAAAAACAAATAATTCAGCTTTATGTCTTTAATTTACTACGTCTAATTTATTTGATAATATAGCACTAAGAGTACTCTTTTTATACTCTAAAATGTCCAAAAATTTCAAAGTGCTATTTGTAGTTCTATTAGATGAACAAGCTGCTCATAGCAGTTAAATCTAATAGATTGACTACTGAATCAACAAAAAAAAAAAAGCCTCAATATAACATATAGAAATAATTTACAAAGAATGAGTTAAATATGTGAGGAGACCAGCCAAAAAGGGGGGAGGGAAATGCTGCTATTTGAACTAAAGCTTCTGGTTGTTTAATTCATAACTGGAAGGATTTTCTTGCAGCAATAAAAAGAAGAATAAATATTGGAGACACCAGAAATATGAGATATGGGAATATTTGATTTACTCCACCTTCATTTTGCTCCTCTTCTGCAGTAGTATAGTTATCTTTATTCTCTATGAATGCATCAAAGTATGTTTCATACCCTGTTGTTCGTGACAGCGGCGGCCCTGTGACTTTCATCATCTCCATTGCCTGATTAAGAGAGTGAAAAGAAGGGGGACGAAAGCTATTAATTTAGTTTACTGTCTAATATTGATTTGTACATGGACTTATTGAGTAAAATCACAGGACTAGTATATTGTAGATGTGTGTCACAGTTGACAAATGATGAATGGTAACTAACAAGATTTCTCGCAAGGAGTTCCTTTCCGTAATATAAGCGTCGGATACCTGAAAGCTAAACACGAATTGCTTCGCCTTCTTGCTCACTTGAACATTCGGATGAAACTGGAGTTTCTCATACATGACCCTAGCTTCATTTGGCCTGTCAATATAAGAGTGCATAGAAGAACAAAGGGATAAAAGGGATCAGCGCTAACTGTCGTGGCCAAAAGGAATGTTAAGTAAATGTTGCACAATGATAGCCATAAACCCATTTTTGCTGAAAAACCTTATATCGGCAAGAGCTGACCTACGAATTTAAACCAAGTAATTGGATAAATATGATATGGTGATATTTAATTGTGCAACACCAAGTCAAATTGTAAGTACTATTCAAATAAGAATGTCTAGAAATTACGCGGGGCAAATGATGAGGGAAGCAAAGAAAAAAAAGGGTGAATTGATGGCAAAGAGCAATACCTGCTGAGTGAATCTTGACATATAGACCACTGCAAAGCAGCCATCCCATGAAGCTCGCTCTACATTTCATTTAGTCAATATCAGAATAAAAGAAAAGAGACTAGCAGAATAAGTTGCATACTGGCATAGAAGAAAAACAGAAGTTACAAGGCGCATTTCAGGAATACTAGTTGGATCTCACATCCGAGGAGCAAATACAGTAAGAATTAAGAATAATGATGTATCACCTCCAAGAGAGTATATAAAAAAAGGAGATTATCATATGAGAAAATGCCCTTATCATACTATAATCGAAGTGGTGGAAAAAAAAAGAAGATTATTCCAATTATTATATTATGCCTCAAATCAATCAAAACAATGCAAACTTCGAGAAAATCGAGTCCTTAGTATGTGCAGTACAAGAGTACCTGAAAGACCAGATCCTTCATTACTTTCTCATAAAAAGGTACTGCTTCTCTGAGCTTTCCTACACCCATCAACTTATCACCCTCCTTCAAAGCCTATGGGATGCAGAAATTTGAAAGCCATGAGTTTTAAACCATATTGTTCAATTATATCTACAAGCAAAAGATGCCTAAAGTAAGAAATGCACAAGTACAATATCTTACTTTAGAGAAAAAAGAAGCATATAGCACGCAACTGATAAATTGAATCTTCCATCATCAATTGGATAACCAAACAATATGTAGCTTCTAGAAGCAAGATTCAATTCACAAGCTTCAAAAGAAATCTCTTGGGTGATCAGAATTACTACAAGAGTTATCTCTGAAGGCTTCAAAATAATGATAATAAGCAAAAGATAAAATGGCTTTCTCCTAATTGATAAAGATGGCCAACCAAACAATATGGGATATCCACCATGATCATATTCATTCAGTTTAAAGCACCATATAAAGACAAAAACGCCACAGATGCCACATTCAAACAGTTCTATCTATGAAAGAAGCACTACTTTTACATCGATCATTGTGGAAATATGCTAAACCTATTATTACAACATTTACATAAACTCTAATTTAAATTATTAACTTGGATTTTGTCGAATGTTGACATTGAATTAGTGGAAGTTCAATATCTGATACTAATAAGGGGCAAATACTAATGATCTACAAAACTATCCGAAACTATATTTTCTTATTCAAACTATCTAAAATGTTACTCCATCAGCAACGAGCATCTCATTATAGTATATTAACACAAATCTTTTCTCTAGAATTGGTGCCAAATCACATCGAGCAGCGAAAAGCTAGTGTCAATCACTGTTCATATTTAGAATTGTATGAGAACAAATGATCTGATTTAAGGTCACATATGCCAAAAAAGTTGGCAAAACCATAAGTCGTGTACATCAAGTAACTACAAATTAGAAAGCACTGTATGTTATTCACAAATACCTTTTCACACTCGGCTTTTATTTTTGGATCTATTGTCAAGCCCATCTTACTTTTATAAGCAGCAATCAATTCTTTTGTATGCTTTTCCTTTTTTACTCTATCCTCAGCTGCTTCAAGCACTTGCCCAGGCTGAATATTTCTTCCACCACCATACTAACAACGAAAGGAGAAAGAAAAAATATTAGAATTTTTTTTAAAAAATGATGCTAAACCAAACTACAAAGTGGTATCTTTTTTTTTCTTTTTTTTTGAGAGAGAGAAAGGTAGCATGCTACCCGCTTCGTTTATTTTTGAAATAAACTTAGCTGGAAATGTGAAGCAACTAGGCTTCGAACTCGGATCACGGGTATCAACCACAAGCCCTTTGCCACTTGCACTAGGGACTGTTGATTACAAAGTGGTATCTTGAATGACCAGAATGGCAGTATAGTAACGGTAATCATCATTTAGGCATAGTCCCAACAATACAAGCTTTACAATGTAGCAGAATCAAAGTTGTGAAGAGTCTCCAAAAGGATAAATGCCGAGAGATAAGTTAAATAGATTACCATTAACGTTGAGAAGTACAAAAACAATATGTTACAACAGATAGGCAAGAACAGATACAATCAAAGCCACTAGTTCTCCCAAAACTTTCCAGTCAATTAGCTATACAAAAAGTAAGGTGAGCTTTGCAACAGTTCAAAATAAAAACTTTCATAACACAAGGATCTGGGCTGTGCCTTTGAGAATTTCTATTGGTGGTAGGGAATCATACTGTATCCAAAATTGAGGATAAGAACTCCTAAAGGCCTATGACAAAGTTTTGCAAAAGGTTCTCTCAAAAGAGCATACCCATTGAGAATGCCATTTACCGAGGCAGTTTTCTGGGTTTTCACTAGTTTGTATGCAAATTTTTGCTTGGCTAGCTTAAATAGAAATTTTCATGTCTGACATAGTAAACATCTTATAGTGTTGGCAATTTATGCAAGCATCTAATAAATTGAAAAAATAAGCCTTTTGTTAAAAGATCACACTGATTATTTGTGCACAACATAAGAAGAACACGGGATGAAACATCCTACAGTTCCGGTGGGATATTATATATCACATCATGCTTTATATCTCGCTCTTTAACTTTCTCTATCTTGGAATACAATATCTTAATAAACATCAAAATTGCCAATCGAGATTAACTTACTATAGAAATGACAATCTTACTATGCCAGAGAGAAAGAATTGATACAGAGAATTAGATTTGTGCTGTTCTCTTTGATGTACAATACTAACGAAAAGAACTAGTAACATGGAAACAATCCGACCAATTATTATTTAAAGAAAGAAGCACAAAGAAGAAAGATCACTAGGAAATAAAAAGTTAAAGAATAGATTCAACGAAGAAGAATATGTTTTGCATCATACCGTCTTTGAGATGTTGCCAGGCCTTGGGAATACTCCCCATGTAGAAACTTTGGGCTTGTAGAATCCTGTGTTGTCATCTTTTTCTGAGTTTGTCACTTTTGATGGCGCAGTATTTTCAAACTTAGTGGGATCCCCAACTATAATCTCTACTTCACGCACATCTCCATCCGTAAAAGGATCTACAATGGGAGCCAAGCCAGGTGGCGCACCTCTATATCTTTTCTTCTCAGAAAATTCAAGCCCCAAAAAGTCAATTTTGGATATCTTTGACTCTTCCTTCTTACTTACCTTCTCATCGACATGCCCATCTGCTGATATACTTGAAGTCTGCAGTTCTTGACCTATAACATACAATTATTTCCATAATAGTTGCTAATGATGTTTTAATCAACGAACAAGAACAGACATTTTAAAAAAGAAAAAAAAGAAAAGATAAAAAGACATTACTTCCTACCAAGTAACTAAAGCCGCCTTATTCTTTCCGACAATAAAGAATATAACACAAAAACCATCATTCAGTAGCACTGCTTTTGAATACGCTAAATAATTCTTCTCTTCTTTTGACTATGTAATGGCTTTGCGGAGTGCGAAAAGATCTAAGTACTGCATTGCATTTTAGAAGCTTAAAGTGTGAACCTGAGTTCTGCATCTTTCAAGGTTCACCAATTAAGTAATGATGCCCTTCATATTCACAACTCACAAGTGCCACTATTTTCTTGCAGATTTATGCGTATTGGGAAAAAGAAGTAAAAACCATGATATAGCAAACATAATTGGAAGTTCAAAAGATCTCACAGATATCTTAATTAATCAGTAAATTGATCTCCAAAGTACAGATTTTTGAACTCCCATACATCTCGATTAATCAGTCAATTGATCTCCAAAGTATAGAAACATGAAGAACTAAAAAATGCATGCGTGCGTGAATTCAATTCAAAGAGAAACAATCCACAATGCTCATCTTTTTTTTAAAAAAAAAAAAATTCCCCATGTTTTGTAGATACCAAAGTGCCATTCCAAATGTACACCACATAAATTGGAAACTACTGATAAATATTAGAAATTTAAGTATGATAACTATAAATCAAACCAAAAACAAAACTACCATCGAACACCAAATTCCTAACATCATTAAGAGCTCAATCAGTAACATAATCTCACAATAACCAAATTGTACCCGAATTTGTAGTTAATTTCTCAACAGAAGCATCTCCGCCCCCATTGGTGTCTCCTTTGCTACTCTTGTACTCCCTCGCCCTCTCCATGGCGAGCTTCGCCGTATCCGGGGCCTCCGCCTCCTCCCCACCACCATCATCGCCTCCACTGCTCCGATTCCGAGCTAGGGTTTGCTCCTGGGCTTGTACAGAGCTCGATCTCTTCGCCTTCTTATAAGCCACGGCTTTGGCGAACGCGAGCTTCAGCGGGTCGGGAGGGGCTTCCTCGTTCGGGTCTTCTCCTCCGCCGCCCCCCTCCAGCGCCGCCGCGGCTGCGGGGGTGAAGGGTTTGGAGCTTCGCGAATGGGCGATTAGGGTTTTGGAGGAGGATGAGGAGGAGGAGCTGGTGCGGTGGGGAGCGAACCCCCATGCGTGGTGTGGAAGGAGAAAAGAGGCCATCCGATTTTCGAACACACGGGACGTAGAGAGAGATAACAATAAGTAAAAATTCATTTCACACCCTCAAATATACTCCGCGCTGAAATTACCCTTTTAAAATTTGTTTTTATAATTTTTTTTAAGTTATTTTTAGAGTTATTTTAAGTAATTTTTTTTTTAATGACTGTATTTTCTATTAGCTGTTCATTATTTGAGTTTCATTTACTAAATAAATAATTAAAATTACTAAATGCTAATATTTAAAATTTATTTGATTATAATTATTAAATTACAAATAATTAAAAATTACAAGTGCGTCTAGGGGGAGCAATTATTTTATGGAAAGTTACTTATTATTATTTTTTCTAAAATTTAGAGTTTAAGATTTGTATAATTTTAATTACACTATAGCAAATGAAATAATTTAAGTCATGCATGAAGGTCCGCATCTTTAATAATAGCTTTCTTATAATTCATATAAAATTATGCCAATCAAATGCGCAATTTGTTTCACTTTCACCGATAATATTTAAGTTGGTGGTTGTTTTCTTATCACAAATAAATTAGTGCCAAATCAAAAATCATCGGATATTAGTCATCTCGGTTCATATGCTGAGCTCGCATGAGCGAATAAAAATAATAACACGTGGTGCACTAGAAGTAAAAAAAATATATTCAAAAATAAACAAAATTTAGATGAAGACGGTTGAAAATATAAAGGCGCAAATAATAGACCGAAGGATATTGCGCAATAATACATAGAACATTTTATTATAAATAATAAAAAAAATATGTAGTAAAAATCTTTCCATGAACATAAGACTATTGCTTTTTTAATATTCTTTTCAATCTTAACATCTACTCGTTGGAGTAGTCTAGTCCGTAATTTTTACTTTTTTTTTTTTTTTTTATGAGTAATTTCTAGTTTGTAACTTTCGATATTTTGTAATATAATTAATTCGACTCTAATTTCAGATGAGTGAGCTCATTAGTTCTTCAATTTAGTCCGCATTTACGAATTGAGAGAGAATTTGATAAAACGAATTCCTCCTGAGCAGTTTGTTCTTCGCGCACTCCGAACCAAAATATATATGTAATTTTGATTTGGTCAATGCTTTGATCTTATCAACTGATTCCGAAAAAACAGTTTTGATCCAACAGTTTGTTTCAGTCCAAATGCATTTATCGTCATGCTGCAGAATTTTCGGCCGCAAAAAATGCCTCTTAACTGGAACTTAGAAAATTTTGCACCACATAAAATGCCAGTGATTCTCTCTTCAAAGTCTAAATAGTTGTAACCACTCACTCTCTCTTTCTTTCTCTCTCTCTCATTTTACACCACATAGAGTTGATGTATATTCACTTTGTAGTGTTAATGATGCCATTATAATGGCGACGCTGATAATTTAATAATAAAAATAAATAATAATAATGATAATAATAATGATGGTGATAATAAAGTTAATAATAGTGGATGAAATTATTATGGAAATTATGGGTTTTATTGATTGCTAAGATAGATTAAATCTGATGACTCTTAAATTTTTAATTTTAAATTCACTTTTAAAATTTAGGATGCTGTAGGTCAATATAAGATGTTCGACTTGGTTCAAACTGATCTGAATGATTTGCATGCCAAAATCTAATGTCAATATTAATTATAAGACTCGAGCTCCACCCAAGTTGAACCTACTCCCACTCTGTTTATCACCAAATTTAAATAAAATTTATAGAATTTAATAAAAATCATATACGAAAATATTCAGTTAAATAAAATTTTATGTACAAATTTTATGCAAACCAAATGTATGGTATTAATTTTTTAAAAAATTAATCAATATGATCAGCCGATTGAAGCAAATCATATAATAACACGTGGCATAAATATCGATCAATATAATAAACCGATACGAACAAGTCAAAAGATGATATATGATACACCGGGAGGTAAGAAAATAACAGCTAAATCTGAGCAAATTTTAGGTGAAAAAGATTGAAATCGTTGAGAGCGAATTTCGCGACCAACAAAATCGGCGGTCCGACTTGGGTTTGAGCACTACAGTATTTTATATAATTTTTTTTTTTTTTTTGTTGAAAACGATATAGCATGCTACCGCTTTATTCATTTAGTAGGTAAATTTAATAATAAATTGAGACAATTCAATCTCGGCCCGCATTAGCGAGAGCAAAAAAAAAAAAAAAAAAAAAACTGCTGATCAAGAAGTGCGGAATGAATTCCAAAAATAATCTTATGCATGAATTCCAAAAATTGGATCTCAGAAGTAGTCAGTTGAGTTTCTAAAATTTATTGAATTCCAATTTTAGATTCCACAACCGCGATACTGAAATCTCGAGCAAGATTTGAATTCAGATGCTTTAAATTTAGTTTTGAATTTTTATGAAATTCGAATTCCGATTCGAATTGCAATCCAATTGTGTCACGGGATAAGCCACGTCCCGCTTACAAAGAAAGCGAGCGACCGCGTTTTTTTTGTTTTTGATTTTTGTTTTTTTTTTATTATTATTTTTTTTGGTTCACGGTCTCCCGCGCTTCACGTCTCGGCCGTGATGCATTCAATTTGCACCGCCTCTTTCCCAGGACGATTGATTTGGTACGTCCAACTGTACCCCAAGTACCCATCATTCATTAATTATTTTTTTTCCAAAAAACCCCCTTAATTATCGTTTATTTGGCCATTCTAAATTATGATTTTGTGCCAATAATATAGCATCCTAAAATAGTTTCTTTACACATGTCATCACAACAAAAATAAAAATAAAAATAAAATATTGTACTCAATATAAATATAATGTTTAACTGTCCCGTTTTTTACCTATCTTCCTAATTTTTTATCATAATTTTAGCATATTACGCTTATTCAAAATAAATAAATAGTGATAACTATTGATAATATTAAGACTAAATTTTATTTATAATTTTTATTTAAATTTTATAAATTATTACAATAAGTATCGTAATATATATTACTTGACTAAATATTAATACGTTGTTAATATATAAATAGTGTAGCATTATTTTCACATCTGACTAGATTTGATTATAATAATTTATAAATTTTAAAGTATAAATTATAATAAATTAAAAATTGAAGATAAGAAAAAAAAGAGAGTGTAATTTAAAAGGGATAATTGCCTGTGTATCCCTGAAATATGAAGAAATATCTGATTTACCCTTCTTATTTTTTTCTTTCCAATATACCCTTCATACGTTCCACCGTTATTAAAAATATCCCTACCGTTTCTTTTTGTTAAGTTAACTAGGGTTAAACTAGAGTTAAATAATAATCGGAGTTGAAAACTATCAGATATACCTATTTTGTTCGGGTTTAGGGTTTAGGGTTTAGGGTTTAGGATTTTTTAAGGTTTTAGGGTTTTAGGGTTTAGGGTTCTAGGGTTTAGGGTTTAGGGTTTTAGGGTTTAGGGTTTAGAATTTTTTAGGGTTTTAGGGTTTAGGGTTTAGGGTTTAGGGTTTATGATATATTTGAAAGGGCAAAATAGTAATTACACACAGATAACGGCAGTTTCATAACTTCAGGGGTATTTTGGAAAGAAGTTGGAACGTAAGAAGAATAATTTTAATATTAGCCTTCTAAGAGGGGTAAATATAAAAACAGAAAAATTTTGAGGGGTACATAAAAAATTGCCCCAATTTAAAATATTAACTAGACAAAATTGAAATTAGGGGACTATGATAGTGGTACAGTTGGCGTACTCCCATTGATCCTGTTGATAAAGCGGCTTTAGATTGTTTTCTTTATAGTAATAAGTCTAAAATAAATTTAAAATTTAAATTTAAAAATATTTATATAAAAAAAATAATACGTGGCAATGCTGTTTTCCCGGGATCGGACGCAACGGTCGTGGGCCCCTCCACCATGCTGGGAGGCGGTGGGGCCCACTCCACACGTTTGTTACAAATGTAGTACTACTCTCCGGCGCGGGCCCCACCGTTCTAGTTCCACGCGCTTTCGTAATGGTAATATTATTATCATCGCGTTTCCGAACGAGCGCCAGTTTGATTTGTTTTTTATTATCATTATTTTAAATTTAAATGAGTGTCCAAAAATTTGGAGTTATTATTATTGAGTAAAATAATTTTAATAATAATTATTATAGTAAAATGTGAGATATATATATATATATATATATATATATATATATATATATATATATATATATATTTATTTATTTATTTAATTGAATTCTTTAATTATTTTTAAACTTTTTTAATTGACGTGTACGAGAGAGAGATTCAAACTCCATAAATTATCGCCTATTTTCAGCAAACTACCTAAAAAAAAAGGAAAGAAAGAAAACGAAGAAATTGTAGCTATTTTTAGCCGATATTCGTTTCCTGAGGGCAACAGCGACACCAACAAAAGAGAAAGAGAGAGCGAGCGAGAGAGAGAGAAAACACAACCCCCCCCTCTCCTCTCTCTCTCTCTCTCTCTCTCTCTCTTTGTCTCTTTGTCTCTTTGTCTCTTTGATTCTTCTCCTCCGATCCCATGGGGAAGATCCGATCCCTCTTCCGCCGACGCGACCGCTCGAAGGCGTCTTCACCGTCGGCGGCGGCGGAGGCGGCGGCAACGGCGAGTCCGACGTCGCCGAGATCGCCAACGGCGGCGGCGGCGGCGGAGGAGGAGCTGGAGCGGGTGTTCAGGAAGTTCGACTCGAACGGCGACGGGCGCATCTCGCGGTCGGAGCTAGCGGCGATCTTCGAGAGCCTGGGGCACCCGGCGACAGAGGAGGAGCTGGGGAGGATGATGTCGGAGGCGGATGCCGACGGGGACGGGTTCATCAGCCTCGCCGAGTTCGCGGAGCTCAACGCGAGCGCCGCGGGGGACGCCGCCGCCGTGGAGGAGGACCTGCGCCACGCCTTCTCCGTCTTCGACCTCGACCGCAACGGCTCCATCTCCGCCGACGAGCTCGCCCGCGTCCTCAGCGGGCTCGGCGAGGCCGCGTCGGTCGCGCAGTGCCGCCGCATGATCGACGGCGTCGACCGCGACGGCGACGGCCTCGTCTCCTTCGAGGAGTTCAAGGTCATGATGGCCAACGGCTCCTCCTCCTCCTCCTCCTCCTCCTCCATCGCCGCCCTCGCCAAGATCGGGTGATCCCCCTCTCCCGCAAACCCTAACCCTACCTAAATCACTCACTCACACACACACACAAACATGATCTCGATCTCTACGCTGCGTTTCTTCTTCTCCTTATTTTTCCCCCTTTTTTTTCCCTTTTTTTTTTTTGTGTGGTGAAATTGTCGATTTCGAATCTGGAGAATCGGACTCGGATTAATGGGGTTCGAGTAAATTGTAGATAATTGGGTTTAAAAAAAAAAAAAAAGAAACAATTTGCTAAATATAGTTCTTAATTCCGAGCAATATGATGCTGATGTTTATTGTGATTCTTAAATTATTCTCTTTTGTTTATTCTCATTTGTTTTAATAATTTGGTGAGAGTACGTAGCGATAGCATCTTGTTTTCTCTTTTTCGTTTGCATTAATTCTGGGACAAGAGGAGGAAGAATCTCAGATGCTTCCTGCCTGGGATCCTCCAGAAGTGCTTTTGGGAATACTGTTCATTAAAAAATTATTTTAAAATATAGGGAGATATATCCCCTCAACTATATTATTATAGGATTATACTCTAATAACAACGTAAGTGGTAAAAAATTTGATGGCTAATATTTGAATTTTTGAATTTTTCTAGTTGTTATCAAATTATTTCAAAAATAAGTAACATACTAATTTTTTCTAAAAAAAAAAATAATAATAATACTCTAATGTTTTGTTTTTGTTTTTTTCTTTGTTTATTTGCATTATTATTTCATGTAGTTTGAGTTAAAATGTTTTGTTGAGTTCAAAAATTTTTATTTGCTATTAGTTATTAATTGTTCTTAATTTATTAGCTGTAAAAAATGATTAAATCAATTGAAACTCTTTTTTTACCCAATAAATTTGATATGTTTTAATCTAGTTAATTTAAAATATAAAGTAAATAAAAAAAATGAAAATTTTGGATACAAACCGTCAAATTCTTTTCGTATGATTTTACCTAAATTTTTTACGTGGAAACTTTCTTTATCCTGTGACATTAGTAATGGGTTTTTTTTTTTTTTTCGATCGGTTGTACTATTTATATTATCCAAATTTCAAAAATGTTGATTAGATTTGTGAATAATACTTTTAATTATACCAAATTAATTAATCAAAGAAAGGAGAGTTAGATAACATTCCAGTATCATTTGTTAATTTATGCCTACCTTGCTCACAAAGCACTAATGTGTGGAATGTGGATCAATCCAGCTTGACCTGACTGGTTTCAAGTGCTTATTTAAACTCACTTTTTTAAAATTTAAAATTTGAACTTTTAAATTTGAATATTTAAATTTTAACATTTTGAAATATCATTTTATTAAATTTAATTGGTTATAAGAGATCTAATCAACAACAATCATGTTATATACAAAATAGTATTTAAGATATAAAATGTGTTATTCTTCTTTGTACCCAACCAAATAATGCTTTTTAGTATAGACTAAAATAATTCATTTTTCATGTAATCGACCACGGACTATTGGATAGAAATACAAATGGATCTGAGTTGACATAGTTCTCACAGGCTCACTCTAATTTATTGTGATTAAAAAAATAAATAAGTGTCAAAAAAAAAAAAAAAACAACAAAATAAAGGAAAAGAAATAAAAGATGGGCATTTTTGATTCATCTCAATGCATAAAAATTTGCTCCGTCTTTGACCCGCCAATAAAAAAATAAATAATGACACATTTAAGACTTAGCTAGATTGAAACATAAACAAAATTAATAATATAAAAAATAAATATAATTTTAAAAATAAATTAAAATTATTATAAATTTATGTTTGGTTAATGTTTGGTTAGGTTTTAGATAAGTACCGGATATAAAAAAAAATAGTGTTTGAAAATGATTAAAGAATGAGATGAATAGAGAGTCTACTTTTGTGTTAAAAGAATAAAATATTTTTTTCTTTTTAGTTTTTTTTTAAAAAATTAAAATTTTAAAAGTTTGTTCAAATTTTAATTTTTATTAATTTTAATTTTTATAAAAAATTGAAGTGGGAGCAAAAAAAAAGAAGTTAATTTTAAAATTTTAAGTGAGAGCAAAATTTTTAATTTTTAAATTTATATAAATTTTAAAAATTTTATAAAAAAATTATATAAATTTTTAAATTTTAAAATTAATATTTTTTTTTTACAAAACTAAAATAAAATAAAATTTTTAGATTTATTAAAAAGTAAAGTTAAAAAATTTAAAATTTATAAAATAAAAAAAATATTTTAAATTTTATAAATTTAAATATATTTTAAAATTTAAAAATTTTAATTTAAAAAAAAGAAAATAATAAAGTAAAAGAAGTTGCTTCGAAAACGTGCAAAGAAAAAGAAAAAAAAAAAAAAATTTCGGGGAGAGGGGGACACTTGTTCCCTCCACCCTTGAATAAAGATGAGCAGAGAAAAAAAATTCATGACGTTTGATGTGCAGGCAAAAAATCATAACGTTTCATTCAAAAAAATTAATGAGGGTTAAAAAGAAACAAAATTATAAAATAATTAAAAGGTACATTAATTGTAAGAGTTGAATACATTAATTATAAGAGTTGAATAGAGAGAAGGAGAAAGAAAAAATCGGCTGAATAAAAAGAAAGGAAGAAGATTTTTGATGAGGGTTAAAAACTAAGATAATTAAAAAAGTATATTAATTATAAGAGTTGGATAGAGAGAAGGAAAAAAAAAAAAATCGTATCTGTTGAATAAAAAGAAGGGGAGAAAAAAAATCAGAACGTTTCATCAAATAAGAATTATAAGAGAGAAAAAGAAATGACAGTAACAAATTTCATAACAAAAATTGATGAGGGTGAAAAAGAAAAAATTTGTATCCGTTGAATACAGAGAAGAGAAGAAGAAATTAACATTTTCTCAAATAAGAATAGGTGAGGGTGAAAAAAAAATTATCACGTGATAAAAAATATTATAAATTCATAGATATGTATAGAAGATAGATAACGGGCACACTTCAAAATAAAAATATATATTTTATATTTTATTATATTAATTATTTATATTTGTATTAAAAATTATTTAAAATTTTATACATTTTAAAATGGAGGAATAAGTTATGTACCTTTTTAAAGCGTGCAAATAGTATTTTCTTATTATTATTAGGGTTAATTGTATACGACTCTATATAAATATATCGAATAATAGATATATTCCTAGAAAGTTTAATTTTTTATATTTATTTTTTAAAAAATCTAATGTTATTCATATATATCCCTACCGTCTATCTCTATTAGAAAAATCTAATTAATCATAGATTAAATATTTAATCTTAATTAGTTAGTGAGATAAATTTATTTTTTTATTCTTTCAGATACTTTTAGAAAAATATTTTTGGACAAAACTGTTATTTCATATATAATCGGTTAAAAAATAAATAATGACCTAACGGTAATAAACCGGAGGGATATATATGAATAACTTAGGATATATATAAATAATTTAGAATTTTTAAAAGAATAAATATAAAAAGTTAAACTTTATATGAATATATCTACTATTTGATATATTTACGCAAAACCGTATGGAATCAACCCTTATTATTATTATTATTATTATTATTATTATTATTATATATTATATATATATATATATGCAACTATGCAAGGTGACCTAGTAAAATTACCGGAGAACCCCCTCCTGTTTCCCAATTTACTTCTTGAACTGAAAGAAAGAGAGAGAGAGAGAGAGAGAGGGAGAGAGGTACAGAGGTGAGAGGTGAGAGGTGTTGTTTATGAATGGATCTCTCCGGCTTACTATCTTTCCAAAAATTCGTCCACTTCGCTATCGACCACACCAAACTCCGCACCACCCTAACTCCTCATCTCCCCTCCCAGGTCTCCTCTCTCTCTCTCTTCTCTCTTCTCTCATCTCTTTGTTTTTTTTCATCAATAAAATCTTTGTTTTTCCTACCAGGAGAAGTTCAAATCCATCAAAGCCAAAGACGGCGAGACCGTTCTCACTGCACTCTCATTCCAGGCCCCCAAAATCAGAATTTTTCGTAATTTGGTAATCGAAGATAACAATAAAACACGGGTACTATTTTTCTGCAACTTTAGTTACTTTTGGAATTTTAACGAATTGCAGTTCTCTTGCTGATGCTGCTGCTGCTGCTGCTGCTGTTAAACATTCTTAATATATTTCAAAATTAATTTTACCTGCACAGGTTCTTGATTTCGGTGTATTCCCTGAACCGGAGTACGATCTCCCGATATTTTGTGCCAATTTTTTCACCACTGCTAGTCGGAGTATCGTAGTTTTGTAAGTTTCATGCTAGAGAAGATTAATCAATCCCCCTGTAACATTGATATTCAGTGTGTTTTCAATTGCCTTAGAATTTTCGTAAAAGTAATTTAATTGGGGGGGTTTGTAGGGACCTTAACCCCTTGTATGATGTCACTGTACAAATGGATTACAAGGAGAAGTATTTTAACAAGTTAATGCCCCTCGGCCGGAAATACGCCGAGGTATCGAAATCGTTTTTGCCCTTTCGCTGCCGACTATGCACTCGCTTCGTAATTTTAATAGAAAAAATACAGATTTTCCCGTGGGGAGGCAAGGTTACGAGCGAGTCGGTGAAGTTTTTCTCGCCGATCGTGATTTGGACTACATTCAGCACTAGCCGAGACAAGCACAATGACCTATATTCAGCTTTTGTCGACTACTATAAGGTATCGAGACTCGGTTACTTCAACTTGGTGCTGTCGAAAGTTTGTTAAGTATCATCGAGTAAAATGTCACGCTCAAACTTTGAAAAGATTGCATACTAGCCGTTGCGGAGTTTTGTATAGTAGCTAAGGCACGCTACAGCTATTTGCAACATTTGGCCTTAGAAACCCGTAATTATATGTTACTGATCATTGAGTAGATAGATGTTTACTTTACTTTTTTGTAAGAAAATTTTGTTGCGTAATTTCAGAGAATCCTGTTTGGATCGGGTTTTAATTTGCTTGAATTGGATTTTATGTAACTTCGAGTCAACAAAAAGCAGTAGAAGTAGCTCTTTGAGTTTTATCTCTTGCTACTCTTTGAGTTCTTTTAACCATGTTCAGTTGAAAGATGTTCAGATAACCATTGGGTAAACATGTGTAAAAATGTGAACTGTATAACATTTCAAATATTTCCTGTGTTGTAAATGTTTGAATATTGGTACCTACATTTTTCGTTGTTTTTGACTTCACTATGTGTCTGAACTTGCACAGGCATGGCTTGACTTGATGGATGAGGCAGCGGAAGAAAAAGATGTCTCTCAGATACTCCGTAATCGTGAAGCACAACACAAGTATCTTACATGGAGAGCAGAAAAGGTTCTGTTAATTGCCGTTTCAACCTTTATAATAAGTGCCATTTGCTCCCAAATTGGGGAAGCAGTTCTCAGTAGATAAAAGTCGCTGAAACTTGAGAGCATTCAGAATTCTAAATATTTCATTTACTCATGCTTTTGTGGACGATTATTGGTTTCAAATCCCCGCTTTATGTTCTTTTCATGATTTTCATGATAATTCTCTTCTCAATAATTTGTGAAATTATTTGAATGCAATTTGTCTTCAATAATGTGTTACCTGGCTAACGCATTGCCGTACAACAGGATCCTGGATATCCACTCCTAAAGAAGCTTGTCGGAGAAAGTCTTGCTAAGGTACCTTTGTCAATATTGTTAGGCAGAACTTAGGCCAGTGTGTCCTAGCAGGAGCTTTTGAGAAAATGTTGTCCGAGTAGAGTTGCGCAAAAGAATAATGACTTTTTCACTTTTTAGAAATGAACTAATAACTTTTTCACAAAAGAAGAACGTAGCTCGAACATTTTCACTTACCGATCGTCCCTAGCGCAAGTGGCAAAGGACTTAGTAATTGTTACTCGAGGTCCTAAGTTCAAAGGTCAGATGCTTTACATTCTCATTTCAAAAAAATGAACGACGCGGATAGCATGCTATCCTTCTCTCAAAAAAATAACCTTTTCACTTATATCACTCCAACATTAGTCTTTTGTATTAGCAACGGAAGTTTTAAATTAGAGTTTATGCTTTTGGAGCCTGATAGCTCATCTAGCTTCCCACGACTTTTTGTTTGCTAATTGCTCGATTATGCTTTTGGTGCATAACTTTTTCTTTTTTTTTTTTTTTGCTCGTCGGTGTTTTCAACCTGTTAACTTGTTGTGATTGTTGATGCATTAGGATTTGGTACGAAACTTCTTATTCGAAGGAGTTGACACACTGGGCACCAACACATTTTTGGATTACTTTCCTGAATATAGATGCGAAGACGGGGGCGTAAACCAAAAGCGGAGTATGATCGGAAAGTCCTACGAAACTCGGCCATGGGATGCTAAAGGGGAATTCACAGGTGGGTGAACTCACTTTGCTGTAAAATTTTGCTCCTCAAGAGTTTTGTACTGATATTGTGATGCTTTGTCCCCAAATTTTGTAGTAGTTTTGTAGATTAAAAGTCTCCATGCTGTTCTTCATGTAAGCCATCTTCCCATCTCTGTACCTTTTTAATCTCTTTTGGCCCTGCCCCCTTAATTGTTGGTGATGTTTATGTGGATAATTGTTAGCTTATAAATATGAGAGACATTTGTATCAAATAATGTTTTTAGGCATGTTGTATTCTCATCAGATGATTTACATCTATTGATTTTAAATTATCATAGCAGGGGTCCAAAATCTCTTTTATGTTAAGATCAATTTATTAATCCAACACTGGTGGAGTTAGTACTCTTTTGATTTAAATTTATGTGCAATTGCAATCTCTTATCACTTTACTGAAGCTACCAAATATATTACTCAAAACCAGACAAAAATTAAGAGTTATACTCTCCCACTAAATATAAATAAAATATTTAGTTGAATTTAAGTAAATGTTTTATACTACTCAATTGATTTTTTTAAAAATTTTTTTTTTACCATAATGAGAACTTGGCCCTGCACTGTGCATGTAGCCATCAAGGCTCTTAAGCATACTGAGATTGTGCTTTTAATTTTTGAATATTTTCTTAGTAAATGGGACCACATCATCACATGGGTTAAAGGAGAATATACTTATTAAGAATAGGACAACAAGATTTGTAGGACAAAGTACCATAAAAATAAATAAATAACTGTTAAAAAAAGCTTGATTTAAAGCAAAGGACTAATAATATAATAATAATAATAAAAATAATAACTCAAACTACAGCTTATAACAAATGATTATTGCAAGGTTTAGAGGATCCATAGATTTTATACTCAACAATTGATGAACTACCCTTTTTCTCTTTTTTGTTCCCTTTTTTTCCTACTTCCCAAAATATTTTATAGCTTGGGAACATGATAAGTAGTTCTAAAGGGATTCATAGCACATTGAGCTTTGTGCCTACTCCATTAATTAATTAATTAATTAATTAATTAACTAAGGCTTGGGATAGTTGCCACCAAAGTTCTTTCTCCTTCTCATCAATATTCGGTTAAAAATATTATTGAATTTAGAATTTAGCGAAAATTTAATAGCCAGCGTATTCAGAAATTGAAATTGTATCGAATAGTTCGTTTTATCATTCTTTTTGAATAAAGTTGTCTAAACATTCATTTGGAATATTTTCAAATCCAAATGTGTCACTAAGATTAGAATCACACGTATAGAGGGCGTAGTCCTGGGTCACGAGGGGAATTTTATATTCATCAATTGATCCATCTGTTTTGTGCTTAATTTTTAAAATTCATTTATTTTTAAACTCCGATATTATTCTTAAAATAAAAAAATAAATTTTAATCTACATCGTATATAAATGGGATCAAATTAGAATCGACCAATGAGAACACACCACATGCCAACAAACATGATATGAGCTTAGAACGGCTATTTAATTTTATAAGTTTTGATTTGGTATTACGCTATCTGATTTGAAATAAAAGTGCGATCAAGTATATTTGATCGCATTTTTATTTCTATTTTTAACGCCACCGGTTTTTAAAATTACTTTAGCGAAGGAATAAAAAGAAAGAAAGAAAAAAAAAACCTGGTGGTTTGGAATCTCAGACACAGAAATTATGTTGCAAAAATGAAACTACAGTAGTATTTTAGCAAAAAGAAATTCTCATATTACTTAATCAAATTGTGCTAAACAACAACATCAGTAATATTTATATATAATCAAAGAAGAACAGAGTTATTGAAAATCTAATAGTAAAATTAAACAGGGTCTTCAATACTCAGGCGTAAAGATGCCTATGGATCGGATCTTGTATCCATATTTAAAAAAAAAACATTGGTGGAAAAAAAATATATATAAAACTTACATATTTAACTTTTAGTTATGAGTCTATTTGAGTGTGTCTAAATAATAGCTATTCATATATTATTCGTTTAAGATTAGATATGATTCAGATCTAGATCAGATATATATTTTTTTTATAGATTTTATTAAACAGTTTACCGATAAATTATAAATTTCTCATTATAAAAACCCCTCATGTGTACTAATAAGTTGTACCAATTCTAAAACAGTACAAACAAAATATATCACTTTTTATCAATTGTTATTTGATTTGATACATTATGAATATAAAAAGAGTTATGAAAAAATTATTATACCCCACCGAATATTACTATCACATAATATTTTAGTGGTTCCTAATTGGAGTGTAAATTTAAAAACCATTTGGGATTCATACCCGAAGCTTTAATGTGTATATATATATATATATTTTTTTTTTCATATACAATATATATTTTTTTATGGATTTGAATCTGAATAGGGTTTGAATCGGTTCCGAGATGTTGGATATTTTGGATTGCTTTAGATCAAAATCATCATAATAATAATATACAAAAAGATTCCGAGAATATTCCACCTCCAATACTTGGCAAAAAAAACATACAGCGACAGCATACAACCAACCATGTCCAGATTTTAGATTTTTAGATTCATTGACACGAGATCAACACAAAATTCCATTTATTGATAAAATAATAATAATAAAAAACAAATTAATTAATTAATTCGTGCCCACTTCCCTAGTAAATTCCGTTCAATCTATTCCACGATTCCGACTCCCCGCTAATTCCATTTTACAAATAGGGAAAACAAAATCCTCCTCCTCCAACTATTTATCATCATATATATATATATATATATATATATATAATTATTATTATCGTAGTAATCTTCGTCGTTGTCGATTATTATTATTATTATTATTATTATTATTATTATTATTATTATTATTATTATTATTATTATCTGCGGGCGTCCATGAGGCGGACGAAGTCGTCGAAGCAGACGACGCCGTCGCCGTTGGCGTCGGCGGAGCCGATCATGCGGCGGCAGTCCTCGGCGGTGCAGTCCTCGTCGCCGAGCGCGACGAGGACGCCGCGGAGCTCCTCCGCCGTGATCCTCCCGTCCCCGTCCGCGTCGAACACCGCGAACGCCCCCCTCAGCTCCTCCTCCTCTACCGCCGCCGCCGCCGCCTCCCCGAACCCTAACAGCAACAACCCTAGATCGCCGCTCTCCGTCGCCATCGCCGCGACCTCCTCCTCGGAGGGGGGGTCGAGGCCGAGGCGCCGCAGCGCCGCGGCGAGCTCCCGCGGCGAGATGGCGGGGTCGGAGCGGGGCTGGGGCTTGGCGGGGGGGAGGATGGATTTTGGGGTGGATTGAGCGTGGTGGGAGGAGGAGGAGGAGGAGGAGGTGGATGACTCGTCGGAGGAGGAGATGGAGGTGGCTGTGTCACTGCGGGAGATGGATCGGCTTCTCTTCTGCTGCAGCTTCTCCTTCGGGGAGAAGATCTTCTTGGAGGAGCCTAAGAACGAGGCGATCGAGATCTTCATGGCCTATCTAGGGTTTGAGAAAGAGAAAGAGAAAGAGAAAGAGATAGAGAGAAAGAAGGGTACGTTCGAGGAAGGAGATAGGGAGGGGGGCGAGTATAAAGGAAGGGAGTGGAGGTGGTGGGGGAGGGGTAGTGAGCTTCGAGGAAGCTTCGTGGGGGCGGATATTGAGGTAATGGGATTCAACCACCTAATTTTTTCTTTTCTTTTTTTTTTTCAAAAAAACAAAAAAAAAAACCATCTTTTTCAAAACCGACTTTGGAGTTTGGAAAAGGTCGTGTGGCATTTTAGGTACGTTTTCGTTCGCGCTTTTTTTCGTTTTTCATTTCTCTCTCTTAATTTAATAATAATTATGTTTTCGTAGGGTAAATTGTGTGGATAGTCCCTCAATTGGACCAAAATACTTTCCCGTCGTTACTTTAGAATTGCGCACAGGCCCCGTGGAATATTAAAAAACCGTATTATCTATTTTGTTCATATTTAACTATTTTTTTATTTCATTTAATTATAATTTAAATTTGAATTTTAAATTCAAATCTCTCCGTAACAAACACCTCCTCCTACTATTTCTTTATTATTTTTCTCTTTATTAACTAAGATTTTTTTAAAATAAAAAATTAAATCAATCAATTGCCTGTTTTAATCTTAAATTATATTTTTATTTTTTGTCTGATGTTGATGTTATTGGATTTAGGAGATTCCTTTTTTCAGATTAAGTAACTTAAATTATTACTTTCTTAAAAAAAGTACCTTTTTATTATTATTATTTTCAAATTAGATAACTGCATATAAAGCATAATTGTATATTTGTATGTGGATCCTGCATGAATATTTAAATGATCTTTTATTACTATTTTGATCTACACTATCAAATTTACCATTTATACCATTTAAATGGCTAGTTCTATGCTTCCATATTTAAATTTACAATAATTTAAATAAATTTTTTGTTAATATATATGGTTTTATAATATGTAATCATAATCGCTTGCCTGTTTATTCTGACGTGGTACGTAAATACAGAAACTTTGTTCTTCGATACGTGCAAATATAATTTTGAGTTCCAAAATTGAATTGGTTCAATTAATTTGGATTTCGTATTTGAGTTCAATATTTTTAAAAATCCAACCTTATTTGAAAATACCAACATAATAATTTAATAATTTAGTATAATACAATATATCATGCATGTAGATATAACAAGTGCAAATAAAAATGAAATTATTGGCCTAGGATTGCGACAAAATACAATAAAAAAAAATATAATTTATTTATTTATATTTATATTTATATTTTATTTATTTATATTTCATCTTACTTAATATGATACGAATTCTTAATTTGTTAGCAATTATTAAGTGTCGATATCTTTGTCCCCAGTAATCCAATTCTTATGGACTCCATATATGAACACCAGATCCTGATTGTTCCTGCTAAGCTTTAATTTTGTGCCCCAAACGTTGCTATCGAGCTCAGTGTGACTTTGTCTAATCGATGGATGTATCGATGGATCGATCGATCGATCGTGTTGGAAACTACTTTGAATTCGACGCAAATTGATCTGCGACGAACAAGACAAATAAGTTATTCAATATTATTACTGCTGAATTATTGGTATCTCGGTTTAATTTAAATCAAAAAGAGTAGTTTAACTTAAAGAGTTTACTCTCATCTGTTGCAGAAATTTTCTTTTGCGTAAATATTTGAGTGTTAATATAATAAAAACCAAATCTACTTACTACAAATTAAATATTTACCACTTTGATCTCATATGTATATTTTCCAAAATATATCACAATCTTTTATTTATATATATATATATATATATATATAATTTAAATGATTGAATTAATCAAAATATAAATTTAATGGTTTAAAAACTGAATAACATTATATATTTAAGTACTATTAATAATATTCTAGTCAGAGAGTTATGTTTGTTTGCTTTCACAAACACGAAGTTTTTTTGTACCTGTAAGTCGGTTTTGATGTTGGGATTTTTAAATTAATGATCGAATTTTTTTAGATTTAATATAGAAAATATATTTAATGATTTTTCGATATTATTTGTTTACGATAAAAGAGAGTTAAAATAAATAATTTTAATGGTCATTATGACTTACGAGCCGTTTGCAAGTTTAATATACAGCGTAGAAATATTCAAATCATATAAATTTTTGATAGAAAATTTTATATACTATATAAAACAAGATCACTATATTTGATCTAGAATTGAAGTGTCATATCATTATATTTTGTGAAATTTTTATTTTCAATCATTAATTTTAAATTTTTTTAATTACTAGACAAATAATATCAACAAATACTATAAATTAGATCTAACGGAACCGATCGTCTATTCGAAAATCTCAATATCGAAATCGACACAAAAGTATAAAAACATTTATATTTTTAAAAGCACGGGACACAATAGAAACAAGCCAAATAAATAATTTAAGAACATAACAAGTATTCGGAGAAGTTTGACTCTTCATATGCGAAGACATTTTACATGCGAATGTGTGGTTACTGTTTAGAGGACGGTGCCATAGTGATCTTCTTATCTCATGAGACTGATCAACTTTGGGTCTTTCACATTTAAAAAATATGAATAATAATATCTACTCTTTTGCCCTTTGGAATAAGGGAAAAGTTTTTCTTGAATCTATTATTGCTTCAATCTTTAATGCTTGATTTGATTGGACACAATTAAAAGCATATAATAATTTTACTATGTGAGAGAACAATATTTTTTAATATTTATATTTAATATTTTTCGTATTATATATGTCACAATTAAAAAGATATTTTAAATATTTATATTGAACATTAACTTAATTATACATGGTTTTAAGTTAAGACACTATATTAATGTGACGTCCTACTTCCCAGGGAGTCATCCATTTTAGAACTATTCTAGTTCTAGCACGCTTAACTCTTATAACCTTTGGGATCTTGCTACTATCCAAAATGCTATAGTCGGATTAAAAGATTTAGTCATATTATATCATTTATATATATGACTACTATAAATTTCGGAGATGTCACATTCTTCCCCACTTTAAGGCACGTCAGGCTCAAGCACACTCATAAGCACCAGGCGATACCATAACTTATACCTATTCCCAGTATAACTAAATTTTTTTTATTCCCGAACCAAACGCAACCTTAAATAATAATGTGTGTGGGTTAACATGCACTGTAGAATTTTCCAGTAATTACTGCAGGGATTTTTGACTCTTGCTCGGTGAAACAGCTGTGAGGAATATGACTCTTACGATGAGTCCAAATTTGTTCGACTCGATTATTGTTGTTTCTCTTTGTTGCACCCAACCTTAGGTTTTAGATCCACAGTACATTTCTTATTAAATGGGTGTTTTTTTGTCCCAACAGAATAATTTTGGCCCACAATTTTGGTACCCTTTAAATTTGTTGAAAATATAGAGAGAACTTTTGATTTGATGTTTCTTCTGCATATTTTAAAATATGAGTTAATTTCGTATATTTCACTGTAAAATATGAGTTAATTTTGTATAATTCACTATAAACATATCGAATAGTAGGTATATCTTTATAAAGTTTAATTTTTTATATTTATTTTTTAAAAAATTTTAAATTGTTCATATATATTTCTCTGATTTGTTACTGTTAGTTCACTGTTTATTTTTTAACTGAATATATGTAAAATATCAGTTTTATCCTTTCAAATATGTCTTTTTTAAAATTTCAACTGTTAAAATAATACAAAAATATCTAAAATGATAAAAAGTTAAATTTATCTCACTAACTAACTAACTAAAATTAAGTATTTAATTTATGATTAACTATATTTCTCTAACGAAGGTTGATGGCAGAAACATATATAAACAACTTTAGACTTTTAAAGAGGTAAATATGAAAAATTAAACTTTATAGAAATATATCTGCTATTCGATAAATTTACAGAAAACCGTATAAAATTAATCGTTAAAATATTATAGGCAGTCTGTTAAAGAATATGGACTGAATGAGATGAAAATGTACAGAATAATATTATAAAGTATAAAATTTGTCGAAAAAACTAATTTTTATGAAAATAACTAAGCTTTTTACCTTTCCCTACCATGATAGTAATCTAATTAAAAATATAATAATTTAGGATAATTTTAATTTGTATTAATATGGTTTAGTTTATTTTTAACTTTATCCTTCTATAATTTAAAAGTTACACTTAACAATTTAGCTTATTTTTACTGTACTATTCGTATGGTTTAAAAATTTATACTTAATTTTACTTCATTATTTTATTTGGTAACAGAAAAAAAATTATTATAGTAAATTAAAGATTGTACAAAAAATTACAAGTCATTACGGTTCAGTTACGGTGTATTCGTTTTATACCCGACCCGTATCCGTACCCGCACCCGCACCCGCACCCGAATATCTCACTCATCAACTCCTCATCAAAGAAACTCGTTTGTAGAAAAGCGTAGATGGAGTTAGGGTTTCTTTTTTAAAGGTTAGGGTTAGGGGTTTTTAGAAATCGACGTTGCTAGAATTATTCTTCTAATTTGAGCCTTTTCCCCCGATTTCTACTGTTTTTGATCGCAGGATCCGTCTCACGACTCTTCCAATGGCGACCGAGACCAAGCCCGTGGCGTCCGAGGACGCGAAGATCGACCTTTTCGAGGATGACGACGAGTTTGAAGAGTTCGAGATCGACCAAGGTGAAACCCTTTTTTTTTTTTTTTGGATTACATCGCAATTGCTAGATTGTTGACTTGCTTTTTTGTTAAATTTATCAATATTTGATTAGGGTTTTGTTTGATTCAAGCTTAGGGTTTGCGTAAATTAAAAGTTGTAATATTTCATGAAAGGTGCATTGTTGCATTATAATGGGAGCAATATTTGGAATTTAGTTGCTTTTTGATGTGTTTACCCCAACCCTGCGCTCGCCCAAGGGTGGTGAGCAAGAAGTGCCATTGCGTTTGATGCTCCAACGCATCACGTGTTATTGCTAAATATAGGCCTCTTTTTGTTATTAAATCTTTGGTAGTACACTTTTTCCAGCATTTTAGGGCATATTCTAGTTGAAAGAAACTACTCCAATCGAAGTTTTGATAGTGGAAGCTTTGGTTGGATTGGAAGAGATTTGATATTTCCAAGTTTTGGCTACGATCGAGTTCTCGTTAGCTATCATAGTAAATTGTGATTCGGAATAAATTGCTTAATTGTTTTCTTCTAATAATCGATTCAATTAGTGGCTAATTGAGTTTTGGGCTGTTTATATCTGAATTTCTATTTAGCTGTATCAAATATTTAGTTGCGTGGGGTTTACTGGGTCAGATTTAATCAAGGGTTACGTTTGGGTATGTTCTTGGGTTCTTCTATTTGAAACTAAATACAATTGTTTTGGCCTATGTCACAAATTTGATCCATGGCAGACCTACCATCTACATGTAGATTATTAGACGACAACAATACAGGGGTTTTTGTTCATTTCTTTCTGTTCATGTAAGTGCAAAAAACTTGTGTACAGGACTGAAATTTTTTATTAAGAACGAAAAGATAAGGTAAATATTGTTATTACTACATTCACTATCATATCTTAGTTGTTATTGAACGGTTGAAGTATCAACATATCTCGACAGCGTTTGACCTGTCTGACAATGGCAGGCACACAACAATGAAAAGTGAGTAGTGTTGGCTGTATGAAAAACTGAGCTGCTGCTTTAGTTTGGCTCTCCTCTTTTTCTTTCCCCCCCCTCTTCTGAGGATAATTTTAGTTATATTGTTAAATTGTTTTGCTGTTTACTTTGTAGAGTGGGATGAAAAGGAAGAAGGTAAAGAAACTACACAGCAGTGGGAGGATGATTGGGATGATGATGATGTTAACGACGATTTCTCTCTCCAGCTTAGGAAAGAGTTGGAGAGCAATTCCGAGAAGAGTTAAAAGTCGCGGGGAGCAACATCTAAGCTCCGCAAGAAAGAACTAATACACCCTACCCTGCTGTTACTCTTTTCACGTTTCTCGTTTCTCGTCTCCAAAGAACATTGAACAGTCTTTCAAAATATTTCCAAGTACTTTGTATGGGATTAATGCTTTGATTTGGTTGTTACGCTATGTGACACTATACATTGTTATGATATTATGATAGCTACATGTGGATCTTTTTAAAATGGTTTACTTCTTGTGTTTGTCCAACTGAGGTGAGAGATTTATTGTGGTTTGTTCTTACAGCCCACACAATGTTATGAAATGCAAATATAAACTTTTGCACCTTGTAGGCATTAACATGTCTACATTATCAGGTTAATCGATAATGCGAGCAACAACTTAAAGATGCGGAGTTAAATGTTTCACGCTTTTCTGGTGGAATTTTCGTTGTTGGGAAGGGGAGTGGTAGATTACTCCATTGTTGGATTTACAAGTTATCAACTCCTTTATATTTTGTATTTATTTTAGTAAAATGTAACACTCTGGTTTGCAGTAATTGTGTGTGGCTTATCACTCGAATGAGTATCAATAGAGTCTTATTAACAGAATCTAGGAAGGCAAAATACTTGCTATCATATTAACCTGAATACCATATATTACTTTTCTTACAATAGTGTCTCACAATGAGCTTGAATTAGAACAAGAATGCAAGGCCTTTTTAATAGGAATTATTAGAATGCGCAGATATTAATATTAGCTATGTACTAATATGGCCTGCTTCTGATTCTTCAGGGTATGTGATGCATATTCTGTAGCCCTAGTCTTCTCTGAGCATCCTCAAATATCTCTGTCAGACACTGCTTCACTCCATTATCAGCAAAAACATACTCAATCGCCTTCCGAGCTAGCTGAAGCATGTCACCCTTGTTGAGTCCTAGGACACACAAAACAAATTATAGATGGGAATCTCAACTAGTTAAAATATAATGTCTTTCGCTACTAAATAATTGCAAAGAGTTAAAAACAATGCCTTTTACCAAATGTCCCAGCAGCAAGGTAGTACTCATTCGACAGGCTTGTAGAGAACAGACCCGGATCGTCGGTGCACAGGACCAGCGGGTGCTGTGCCTTGTACAGATCAACTGCATATACAGCGTAGCAGCAAAAACATATTAACTTTGAGTATGTGTTGTTTGACCAGCTTTTAACCTCTTTGTTTCTCTTTTCACAACTTCGCACTAGATTTTTTATTCCAAGACAAAAATGCCCATTATTCTAGTTCTGATTACATGATATGGGCAGTGAAGGCATAGAGGGATCTAAAAGGATCTGGCACAAATTTGCAAAAACAGACACAGGCCATAAAGTGACAAAACTATTATTGTTGTTGTTGTTGTTGTTGTTGTTGTTGTTTCATGGTGCAGGGGATACGAAAACGAACCAAAATGATGAAATTCCACGGAAGGAACTCTCTCAGTTCGGACATTAGATGTCAAACATATCTCAACCTACAAGAATTGTAAATCAGACTATGAAAATAAATGATTGAAAATCATCTGATAGCCATTCAGGAAAATGGAAAAGAGAGCGAGGAACAAGAATGAATTATAATCACCGGAATCTTTAGTGACTTGAGCCTTCTCCATTCTTCGTCTTCGAGGCAACAAACATGGCCCATTCTTTGAGGAAAGAAGTCCAGCATTGCTTGGATCTCTTTCCTGTTAGGTACCTAAAAGCACTAAATATTCAAAAGATAAGCAAATTGGTTACAAAGTCTTACTTTGGATTCTTATCCATTGTATTAGGAAGGCTAATTATATATCCATAATAGATCTTTACTGAGAGACCTCTCTCCACAGTGGATAGTAATAGGGCAAAGTTAATTATATATCTATATATATATATATATATATACACACACACACAAACAATAGATCTTTATTGAGAGACCTCTCCGCAATGGATAGTAATAGGGAGTCCTAATTCCTTGGCATGCTTTAGAGCTGGGAGGTAGGTCTCCCTACAAAACAATGTATACAAAGGAAGAGGTTACAACAATATGCATATGTTTAAATATTCTATTCAAATAAAAAAAACTATAACATTTCTATACTCCAAAAAAAAAACTATAAAATTTTACCACTGCCCAATAACAGGATTGCCAGAAAGGTCAATACCAACCACCCCGAAATCCTTCATCTCTCTTGCCAAATCAATCTGCACATTTTATGAATTCAAAGCAGTCGAAAAAGCTACTAGGTAAAGAATTTATGACAAAAAACTGAAACATTGAAGAGGGAGAGCTGACTGAGCCCCCATACATACCGTCTCCATTGCTGCTTCAGTAGTCTCGCGACGGTCAATACTTAAAAGGAGCCGGATAAAAATTCGTTTTCTCTCTATTTCGCCATGCGTACTGCTTGAAACTGCAGATTCGAGTCCATTCTCCTTGCTCGAGTTGATGAAAGCAACATCAACAGTATCAACAGATCTTAGACCATCAATTACTGCTTTCATGTAGGAGTGCTTGGTCATCCCTTTAGCTTCATTTTTCTGCAAGATTACAAAACCCGCAATATTGAAATGCGCATACATAGTCCATTTTGTTTCATATGGCTCATAAAAGAGGTTGAATAACACACATCGAGCATACCTTAGGAGTTGTTCTTAGTTCTAAATAGACGACATTCTCAGCTGCAAAATCTTCAACAACCTTTTTTCACAATACAATGAGTCAAAAGACTTATTACTATATTTTGAATTCCCAAGACAGTGCAATGGACATACTTCTCTAGTGATTTTTGTTACTGTTTCATGGTCAGTTGTAAGTATGTGATACAAATCAAAAAGCTGGAAGCAGTCTGGCAATGATCTACCATCTGCATGGAAAAGATACAACAAAATGTATAAGTTGTCAACTTAGTTTCGGTTTTGTCATAAAATTCACAAAATAGTCAACTCTTTATCTATCTGGAAGTTAATTATTCTGATTTATAAATAACAATTTATCACAATTTTAAGCACACACATAATAATTGCTAACTTGATTTGTTTTCTATTGGAGATGACACTCGCACCCATTGACTGACAGTACTTACAGATAATATAAATTAAGACCTAAGCAATGCAATAGAGAGTAAAATACATAGATACAAGTCCACCAAGAGAACTATAATTTCTCTTACTTACTTTTCATGATTACATGTTTTACGTCTTCAAAAACAATGACCCCCTTTTCACCCAGCCCTCTTGCGAGTTCTCTAAAGAAGAGGGAGATCAATAATAACAGGGAAAAAGGGTCAGGTACAAGTTAGTTCTCTAACAACAGAAGCATATATTTAATATGCATCAAAGATTTCTACTCAAATTATCATAGCATTAAATTCAGGGTATGAATGAAAGAAAAGAAGCACTATGCATGAGGTATGCAGTACAGAAATTATTGTAACCACTTAAACCTTTAGCAGCACAAAATGAGCGGGACTAAGTTGATGGATAGCATTAAATTTCTAAGTCTACCTAATATAATAATTTTCTTTCCCCAAGCAATCGACAACTTCAAGCTCCAGACTTTCCAAATTGTCTGCTTCTTTTTTAACTAGCACGTAAGGAAATTTTGTTTAACCAATAAGGAGGGTGAAATGGACAATAACTTACTATGAAATGTAGAAAAACAGTTTCCAGTTCTTTTTTAGAGCACTATAAAGTAGCACATATTTGAAGATAAAGATCTTGAATACTCATATCTATAGGAACATTTGGAGATATAACCGAAATACGACACTTTTGAAAGTATTGCGCCTTAATAATCAATGTTCCTACACGTCTTAGAGTGCCTGTAGTAAAGTTTCATGCAATTGAAATGCAATATAAATGACTTGTAGTGCTGAGAAACCAAAAAATCACGAATTTTGTAGGTTTTTCTTTTTACTACCGCAATCAAGTGGGCTCAAAATTTAACAGTCGATACCTGGTGTTCACTTGTTTAGCAGACTAGAAAAGCCAAAATTAGTTGTTCTATTTGTAAACATTGACTTTTCAAATTAAGATGGATCTCATTCTCCAGTGAAGCATCATATACTACATATTAGTATATTCAGACGTCAATTTTTCGCTTTCCATATATTTCAAATAACTCAGATGATATAGAAAGGTAGGGATTCTCAATACGAGCGCACCAAGTTAATTAAGAGTAGAAGTATCAAGCCTCATACTAACATATGTTACAGAACCCTTTTCTTTAATTTATACATATTCTCCCTCTCCAACTTCTATAATTACAGCGCACCAAAAATTTAAGAAAAACAAAGATACATTATCAAATTTACAGTCCAATCAAGTGATTCTAGTGTTTCTTTTTTTTGATTAAACAGGAATAAATCCTATTTGAAAGGGGTACAGAATAGAGGTTTGAAACAAAGACCCAATACAAGGGACTATGTCCGTGCCCAAAACGCAAAACGCAAAACCCACACAGGGGACTGAGTCCCGACCTAAAGTGAACAATAATCGCACAGCCCCCACCCAAGGTACAAACAGAAACATTCCACTCAATGCTGTGAGGAAAGCACATATGAAACCCACTATTTACTATTAGGATTACATAGCATCTACCCTCTACTGATTATAAAATTTGACCAAGTCATATTTAGGTGATCTTGCGGAATCCGCCCCTGCTAAGCAGGATGTCAAAGATAGCGCCTGTGAGGACCAAGAGCCCTTTCTGTCCCGAAACAAAGTAGCCGAAACTCCGATACCTGAACCAACATGCTTAACAAAGAGATTCCTCAAAACTGCAGCATCGAAAGTAAAGCCAGAAGGAAGAGATCCCTCCAGAGATCCCTTCTAGTGTTTCTATCTCTGAATTATCATTGGAAACCCTAGTAACATAGAATGGCTACTAAGCCCATTATTTTCAGCAATTATGTCTATCTACTCCTTAAAAAGCAACTTTTTCTTAGAATTAGGCTACAACCAACAAAACCCCATACATTTCAGAGGATTTATAGATTCAGCACAAGAAACTGATGATTCCTACATAGAAAAATAAGCAGCAAAAACAGAGTTTGAGATTCATAAACACTCTTCGCAATGGTTCATCAAGCTACAATTTTGTGTGAATTAGTGCCTAAAATCAAAAGGAAACAAATGGGTCTGCATGAATTCCTAAGAAGGAGAATCGGGTCCTGAGATAAACTCAAATTAGTGAGAAATTAAGGTGATGACAACAAATTTAGAGAGGAAATTAAATCGGAGGGGGAGCTCACAGTAGAGTGGAATCCCTAATGGAGCCATTTAGGTGCGCGTGGAGCTCAATTTTGGGAATCGCATGGCACCACTCCCTCATCCCCAAATCCATCTCTCTCTCTCTCTCTCTCTCTCTCTCTCTCTCTCTCTCTCTGCGCGCCTAATTTTATTCTGGGACGAGTAGTTGGGACTCCGGAAAGGTCGGGATCTTATAATAGTGACAAGTAACTTAGGTGAAATTACGGAAATACCCCTCCCGCGGGCCATTTTGGAATAAGACCCACTACTATTATTTCCTTTGACTCGAGACCCTTGTCTGTACTTTAAAAGCAAAAAATAACAAATTTGGGTCTAAGCACGTGGTATCATGCAACCTTCTTTTTAAAAAAAGTTATTACCAATGCAAGGTGTTAGGAATTAACAATTTATTTCTCCACATGATTCAAGTCATATGGAATAGTAGTTAGTACAATTGAAATCACAGTTATGTTTCTATAGTACAAAATGGAGATTATTCTCTACTCTATTTTGGAATCCATTTTACACATCTGTTCATATGCTGTATGCTTCAGCTATTCATTTTTAGAAATCTCCAATAAGATAAGTCCCAGTAATAAAATCAGAAAATTTAATATTCATACTAAATAAAGATAAAAAAAAAAATTAACACTGTGAGGTGCCACAAAACAAATAGAGAAGATTCTGGGCATAATAATCCTCCAATCCTTTAATAAGGAAGTTCATGTTTACCTGGCCACACTTAAACCAGGGGTCTCATCTGCAAAGTGCTACAGCTCTATGTTCTGGTTGAAAAAGCTTCATACCAGCTTTTGATGCAAACATGCATCACCAAATACTCTCAAATTCAGAAAAAAAAAGAAAAAAAAAAAGAGACATAAAAGCTGAAGATAAAAATGACAGGTTTAATGCATCAGGTCCTTCAATATAATCAGGAGAACCATACTGCTATAGAACTCTCTGGAAGAATTCCTTGGTTTCGAAACATACATGATAAACAAAACAAAGGGGCACTGCAGGCGCTCGTGCAGATGAAAAGAGGCATCTCTGTAGTTTCTCATTCATGTAAACAATCAACTCGCATGGTCAATTTATGGTAAAAAAGAAACAAAAAAAAAAGAATAACAAGAAAAACAACTGGTATTTATCATATAAAACAAGCGACTGGATCAGTGCTGAGAAGGAGTAGTCCAAGCCAACGACGAACCAATCTGAAGCATGATAGGATACACCGGACTGAACTCCTTATCTCCTCGAGCCCTAACTTTCATCTCATAGTCATCTAGCGTAGCCTTTATCCCTTTCCACACCTGATCCTCCCCTTGCGAATCAAGCCACAATGAGTACTGAAGTGGTGTGAGCTTGTTCCTCTGCAAGGGGGACTGCAACTCATCAGGCCCATGAGAGTAGAGGTGGTGGAGTATTACGCTTGGCGGCAAATCTTGAAGGAGTGGTGATCCTCCGATCTGAGATGTCTCCAAGAAGATGAGGGGCCGGAATGCACGGAGGGCCCGGTAGGGGGGACCGAGCTGCTCCACTGGGAAGAGGTTCTGGCCCACGGCAAGCTCGAGCTCAGCCATGTCCCTTGCCATCCGCAACTTGCCCGATTCCGAAAGAGGCCGTATGAGGGCAGCGTGCCTTATGAAGAATATGAGGACCCGTGAAGCCATTCTGCGGGCAAGTTGAGTGCACAGGGACTCAGACCGAACAACAGAGGAAGAGGAAGGAGGAAGCAGCTTCGAAAGGAACTCGGAGCGGAAGTGGAGTGTGGATTTCTGAAGTTCCTCCATGTAAGGGGATGCATTATTGTTGTCGTCATGGGCTCCATCAAAGTCATAGTCGTGGATTTGGAGGATGCATGATTCGAGGCGGTCGAGCATGGACTGGAAGAGGGAGGTGACAGATTCACAGGCGACGCTGTAGATGACAGCGAGTGGTTGGGAGAGGGTGTCAGATGCTGCAGGGGGGAGGCTTGAGGCAATGGTCGAGATGCGAGCGTGGAGCTCTTGAAGGTGTTGGCAGAGAGTGAAGTTCTTGAGTTGGGCCACAGTTGCCGGGCCTGTTACTTGGCGGGCTTCAGGGCCAGTGGATATCTGTAGTCATCATGTGGCGGCATCAGACGATTGTCAAAACATCAAATGAAAGAGATGATTATTTGTGTCAAGTCATATAGGAGTATTTATACTATAATTGCACAGATCAGCTGACAGTTTAGATTCTACAACAGTTAACGATTTTAGATTGTAATTTACAGATCCTATCAATGGCCATTGGGGAAGTATGTAGACCAGTAGGTAGAATGAATCAGAATTGCAACATAGTAATGAGATACAGAAAACACATAGAAAATCCAAAGCCTTGAGTTTCCATAAGAATTTCACAACCACAGTAAATTAGAGGAGCCAAAACATGTAGCCTCCAATTCTTCGAACAAATTCTGCAGCAGCAAAATCCTGTACCGAATAAGATTCAGGAGAAAAAATAATCTGACTAGATATAAGATAATAGAGAAACCTGTGATCGTCGTCTCCCAAACCTAGAGGATGTCATAATAGAATGTAGAATTGTAGAAAATTAAATCGAGACCATATACCTCAAATGAAGGTCTTTCAAAATGTTCATATACAAACACGTTCATACTAAACCCCCAAACAAAGAATATATATAATAGACACAGAAACTGTGCTGACATTCAAGCAGAGTCAAAAGCTTTGGACAGAGATATCCATCAGAGTAGTCATCCCTGCATCTGTATTTTATGTGGTTATTTTGTAACAGCATTGTCTACATACTTCTCAAAGGCTTCTTTGAGACACCAACATGGAACGAGTAGATTAGTTCAACTACCATAGGTTGAAGTGAATAAAACCCCATTTTAGCCTCGATCAATCATGCGCACATACACTTAAGAAACAACAAAGAGAAGTGATATGGAGAGAATCATAAGCAAGAAAACTGCATGCTATCATTTTTCACCATGAAACATATGAATGAGATAAATCCAGAATAGGTCATATCAACTATTCAACTTATCCATTTTACACCTCACCAACAATACTACGCTTATCGCCTACTTGTGAACGAGTTCTTTGAGGATACAAGCAGTAGCTTCCAAATGTGGGCACCTCAGAAGCTTTAAAATAGATAAAGGAACATTCAGGAAACCTAAAGGATTAAAAATATGCAATCATCCTATTAGCGAAGTTTCTTCGGATGGGTCGAAACTTGGGGCATGTGTCTCTCTTTTGGAACTTCACTTCTAAAGTCAATTAGTTGTGTACAGTAGCATATTTTCCACCATATAACTATCCTCTTGAAAGGCATAAAATGGTGTGCAGTCCACGAGTTCCAAGAAAACTAATAGGGAACTAATACATGAAGCAAATCAGAGAACCCTGTCAGGCGAAGTTTAAAAATTCAACTAAGAGAAGTCACGCTATTTAACCAAAACAAAGGTAAAAGATAGAGAACATTCACGAAGCTACCAATTGTCCGAATATACCCATAAGAGGTAACTAAAAGAATGCGGAGGTTGCTACATTGAAAGGAACATTTTCCAGAAAGCTAAAAACACTAGGACGAGCCATATGATAAGTCAACACCATACAACTCCAACGATAAATATATCAACAAACAACTTCTGATAGGAGTGACAAGTTATTGTCGCAAAATATAAATTGCTTCTAGCAGATACCTGGTATTCAGCTCTCTCCGCCAGCAGGAGCAAAACCTTTTTAATCTCACGCAAAACAAGAAGTAACAGATGCCCATGGGTCCTAACAACTTCGATCTCTTCTTGGATGCGTGATACGATTCTCGAGATCTGGTCCTTGGAAGGTATGCTTCCACGGCTGGATACTGGAAATATACTATTAACATAGTCGGAGAGGCGGCTTAGGCAGAGAGCTAAAAAGGCTGTCTGGAAAGTCTCAATGGCAGCCATCATTTGATCTTTTCCTTCCTGATTGAGGGCTGGAAGAACACCCTTCACGTCAGTATCTCGTGAAATTCTTTCTAGCAGATTCTCTACCATCGAGAACAGCCTGGGGAATCCAAGAGTAAATATTTCCTTGACGAAGCTTGAAGCAGTGCAAGCAGACTTCATTTGGCTTGCAAAAGCTTTCACAAGAGCTTCCCATACCCGCTCTGTCAATAGAGGCTCCCCCTCCTGTACAATAAAAAGCATCCATCCATAATTCTGAGAAAACAACAAAGAGTAATACATTTCCACACGGAAAGCTTTAGGCCTTACAACATAAACTGACAATGATGAAAAGCCATTTTTCTTCGTCATAGGAGTACATAGTTATGATTTGCTATTATGATTCAATTGACGCCATCGTTATCATGTATTTTGTAAGTTGAACTAATCAATTCTACCATTTCTGAACCATCATAAGAAGATCTCCCACAAACGCAATAACAAGCGACTAATCAAATAGATGGTATTTATTCCGAGCCAGCCACGAATTTTTATGAGGAAACACAGGATTGATGAGGGGAAAGATCAGAATTAGCTTCACCTGCCACACTTCCTGGAGGAACAAGACCTGAGTAAAGGGCACCCTCTTCTTGGTAAGCACGGTTTGCAATTGCCACACTGCCATCACGATCCGATGCAGCTCGTCCGCGCACTGCTTCATCCGCTCCCACAGCGCCTCCGTGGCCCTCTTCCCACCTCCGATCTGCGGAGTCCCGCTCCGCTGCACCCCGCCGGGCCCGCCGAACCCTCCTCCGGAGGAGGAGGCGGAGGAGGCGGAGATGGCTTTCATGTCGAGCGCGGCGGCGACGCTCTTGGCCCCGGCGGCCCTGTACTTGGCGACGAGGGCGTCGACGGCGGGGCGGAGCTCGCCGAGGTTGTAGAAGACCTGGAGGCCGCCCCAGACGTCGTTCTGGTTGGAGGCGTCCATGCCGCGCTCGATGGCGGCGGCGGCGTCGGCGCGGAGGGCGGCCTCTGCGTCGGCGAGCCAGCGCATCTCGTCCTCGACGGCGGAGATGCCGGCGAGGCCGCGCTCGTCGTAGATCTGGCGGATCTCGCGATGGATCTCGGCGGCGCGGGCGAGGTCGAGGCGGGAGTCAGAGTCGCGGAGGCGGAGGCGGAGGCGGGCGGAGAGGCGGAGGAGGCGGGAGGAGTGGTGGAGGAGGTCGGCCGCGGAGAGGAGGTGGGAGAGCTGGAGGGAGTGGGCGCGGAGGGCGGAGCGCGGGGCGGAGAGGTCGAGGCGGGCGCGGCGGAGGGAGGAGAGGAGGGATGCGGCGGAGGGTCGGAGGAGGGAGAGGGAGGAGGCGGCGGAGCGGAGGGAGAGGAGGTGAGAGAGGAGGCTCGGGTGCCGGGACAGCACCTCTGACCGCAGGTGCCGCTGCAGCACCCGTATGGCCTCGTGCAAGGACTCCGCGCGCGACGCCGCCGACCCGGACGACAGCGCCTGCGACGAGAACCGGGACGAGTCGAACTCCGGGGACAGGAATGCCGAGAACACCGGGTCCGACGCGAACGTGTCCAGCGGAGATGAACTCGCCGCCTCCGCCGCCGGGCTCGTTGGAGGCTCACTGTCCCTGAAGGTCGGGAGCTTCTTTAGAGGGGAGGAAGACGGCAGTATGCGGGGCGACGCCATGCCTGCTTGGGGACTGGCAGCCAGATCTCGTCTCTCCCTTCTTCTTCGATTTCTAATCAAGCCTGCTGTTTGGTTTGAGTATAAATTTAAAAGGTATAAAATTTTTTATATTTAAAATAATTTGCTATTTTAAAATAATTAAATATAAAAATTAAATTATGTTTGATTCAGAAATTAATATTTTTTAAAATAGATAAAATCATGTTTCATTAAAATTATAAAATAGTAAAAAAAATATGATAAAATTTTTATAAAAATATCAATCCTTATTATTATTAATTTATATATATATAAAAAAATAATTTAAATATTATAATAAATTTAAAATAATTTAATTATAAATAATAAATTATATCTTATTTTAATAAAATAATATTTTATATTTTATAGTATATTTCAGTAAATAAAAATTTTAAAATATTTTTAGTTATAGATTGAAAGTTAAGCTGCAAATGAATAAAATTAGAGTTTACATAACGGTACATATTTATATTGCTTCGGATTGAAAGGTAAGCTAAAGAAAAGAAAAAAAAATTCTAAGTTTAGATAGTTACAGATTGAAAGTTAAGATGAAAAAACAAAAAATCAGGGTTCTCATAGCCGCAAATTCATATAGCCTCAGATCAGAAGGTAAGCTAAAGAAAAAAAAAAAAAAAAGCAAGTTTAGATAGCTTAGCACGTATTAAGGCAGAAGTTGAGAGAGAAAAGAAGAAGAGGATGAAGACGACAGCGGTATTGAGGAAAGGGAAAGAGGTAGTGGGCGAGAGCAATAAATTTCATTCAGTGCTCCTAAAGATAAAGCCTATTTTGAGGGAAGGGTGAAATAAAGCTTAACGGGTTATCCTAATATAACTCGTTAAGCAGGAATTATTTAAAACCTATATTTTAGAAATTATTATTATTATTATTATTATTATTTTTTTTGTTTAGTAAAAATTGTGAGATAAAATAGATTATTTTTTTTTTTATCCGACAACCAAATAAGACCTAGAGTATGAGACTTTTTCTTTGCTTATTCTGTAGCTGTTCACGATTTTATTATTATCTATTATTTTATTAATTAATAACTGTATTCTAATTTGTTACTATAGTACTTTGGCAATAAAAATTAAAATAAAAATACAAAACGTTCAAATTCTATTTTTTAACATTAAACATTTAATTCATAATTTATATTTTAGCTTTTAATTATTTTGAGGTGAAGTAATACATCAAATACATATAAAGAGTCCCACTATAGTATTTTTATCCCTATTTTTAAAAATATCAAATATTTTGATACTTCTAAAATTTTTATTATTAGATATATAATTTTAATTAATTTTATATCTTAGATAATGTTATTTTACCTACAGGCCCAGCATACTGATAAATACAAATTATAACGTACTAAGACAGCAAATTATCTTTCACTAAAAATAAAAATAATTTTAATAATTAAAAATTTAATCACATCATAATTTTTAGTATTTTAAAAAATAATAAATAATGGTTTGTAATTTCATCGAATTAGTATGCCAAATTGGGTGTTACAAACAGTTTATTAGCCACTAAGCGGAAGAAATCGTATGGAAAGTTTTTCTCCCGAGCGATGCAACGAACTGAAGAGCTTCGTTTCCCGCGCCATTCTTGCTAAAACCCTCGACGCCCCTGCCGTCGCTTCAAAACCCTAGAATTTAGGGCTTTTTATGGCGCTCACCTCTTCGCTTCCTCCTCATTTCTTCTAGGGTTTTCACAGTCTCCTTCCTACTCCATGAATCTCTCTCGCGCCTTCCTTCGTCTCCTCTCCTCCTCCTCCTCCTCCTCCTCCTCCCAATCCCACAAATGGCTCTTACTCCGCCGCATCCCCATCGTCCCTCCCCACTTTTCCGCTCTCTCCGCTGCCGCCGCTTCTCAGGCGAAGCGCACCAACAATCGAAAGCCTAGGCCGAAGCCGGAACCGGAGCCGGCGCCGGCGCAGGCTCCGGAGACGGAGAAGGACCCTTCTCTAGGGCTTCCGAGCTCAGGGTGGGAACCGCAGGTTCAGAGGGAGAAGGGGCTCTGGGAGCTGCGGCGGCCGAGCACGATCCCCTTCCAGGCCAAGGTCGCCAACTGTGTGCAGTTCGTTGGAACCATCGGCGTCCCCGTCCAGGTTCAGCGGCTGCCCGATGGCCGGTTCTCCGCCGTGTCTGTTCTCGTTTGCAAGAACTCGAGCGGCTTCCCGCATTTCTGGTATGGACGCGAACTGTCTTTATTGTTAAATATGAAGTAGAAATCGATGGGAACATTTGTAGTAGAATTAGAGCAAGATAGTTATCATTAGAGAAGTGCACAAAGTGTCTTGTATTAGGGCATTTTTCCATGAAATCTAATTATTAGGTGATGAAGCAACTATACCAGATTGTTGCCAAGAAATGCTAACATAATCTTGGTTAATTTGCTACGTTATCACCTTTCTTTAATTCATTTGGTTGCATTCATATTGTTGGAAGAAATTACATCCTCAATTTATTGTTCAATGGCTCTTTTATCTGTTATAGTGCTCTTTTCCATGTTGAAATTATTGATACTTCTGTATCTTTGATTGTTTTCATTGTGTTTTTAGATAACTAGAAGCTGTTTCACAAAAAGATTGTATATTTGGTTGGACTTCGTCTGAAGGTTTTATGAAAGAATCGCCAACTTTAACACATATTTCTCTTTCACATTGAGATGATCTCAACCATGTAGTTCTTATTCCTTTTCAGGATTCCTGTTATCTTTCAAGATGATTTGGCACAAATAGCTTCTTGTCATCTGAAGGAAAATGACCTCGTGCATATAGATGGAGAGCTAAGTGGGGATGCACCACCATTCCAAGATAAAGATTCCCAAGCCAACATTCAGGTGTGATATCTTGTGTTAGAATAATTGACATATCCTTTTTCTCTCTACCTCTTTGTCAGTGGAGAAGAAATACCAATATGGCATGCACAGGATATGAGGATTTTTATCCCTCATTCAATTGATGTTGGGAGAAAAGGATGAGCCTTGTTGTTCTCCAGCTTGACAACTTTCACCATTTGTTAATTATTTATCTTATCAGACATGGAAATCACTTAGGACTGTTGTATAAGTATATTCAGCTGCCGACTTGCTGCATGGCGTGCAATTTCTGCTGAGTTCAAAACTCAGAGTCTGTATTGCCTCCAGAGATTCAAGTGGCTTCTTCTACTTTATTCAATTATACTTAATTGGCATGGTATTTCAGGTCAAGCAACCATATTGCTAGTTGCACCTAATAATTTCTCAGGATGAGCAACCTCTTCTATGTCTAAATGTACATGCGTACATACATGTTGGATTTATTTTTTCTGTATGGGTTGTTGCAGGGGTGAATGATCTCTATAGTATGATTTTCTAAACCTCTGGGTAATTTTAATCATTACCATTAGATTTGACAATCCATTTAGTGGTTTAACAATGAATTTGAGTACGTGGACATGCAAAAAAAAAGTTTATATGCATATTCATTGTAAACATGTGCCTCATATATATGTATGTCAGTATGTACAGACAAAAATACACATGTAGAAATAATGAATGTATATATGGATACCTCACTAGTAGCAATCATGTCCTTTGTGATACTTATCTTGCTTCTCTTGCAATGCTGGGCGATTTGCTATTGTTTGCATCTTTATTTTGAATAGGCTGATCGAGTAAAGCAAATACATTAACTGACATCTAAATTATGTTTTCTGTAGATTTTAGCTCATAACATAAGTTTCGTGCAAAATGAATGTAAAGAGAAGGACAGCAAAGTAGCAGACGAAAAGGAAGCTGTGAACCCAAATCGTTCTGGTAATTTTGTCCTTCATGACTCAACTTTAATTTCTTATTCTTGTATCAGTTTGTTTCCATTATTTCGATGCAGTTAGTCATATCTTTCTCGTTGGAATATCTTTAACTTTCGGAGATGATAATGATAAAGGCTTTTCATTCAATTGAAAGAGAAAGAAATCCGGTCACATTTGTAATGCCCTATTGATGTATACATCATGATCTCAAGAGAATGATTTGGTTTGTCGATCACTTCTTTCAGCTTACACAGATTTTCATGTAAACTACAATTCAGATGAGTTTCTTTTGTTTTGAACTGAAACACTTGTGCTTGATTAGCTTTATGTTGACAAAGGCCTTCTGGGATTTAGGAAATTTTGATGTTTTAGATGAGAAGGGGCGTCTTATTAGTTATTACTTATATAATAATGAATAAGGATGCTATCTATATATAATTTTCTTTTATTCATCACTTTTGAGGATGCTTAAAGATTACTCACTTAATTGAATACCTATATTTTTTCTGGCAAAAAGTTCGGTCAGCTATATGAGTGCTTGAAATAAATGAGTGATTGATTAATAAAAACACTATTTCCGTCATCCTTTTTTAAAATCTTTCTATTCTTTGTTATACTATCCTCTATTTCTCGTGGCGCTTCAGATACCATTTGTCTCTGTATCCATTAATATTTTGCTTATTGCATCTTCTGTAATAATGTTGTTTGTGGCTACCATTGATTAGGCAATTGTGGCTGTTTTGTTCTTTCGGATTTTCGAATATTGTAGCATAGAAGTAAATTGCATTTCAAAATTTTAACTGAGGATTCGTAACATTTGGTTGTTTTATCATTTAACTGATGAATTAAATCTGATTGCTTGTGATTCTTTGGTCTCTTACTACATTTATGTTCACAGTAGCTGAGATAGAGGAAAATTCACCAAAGCTGCATTTGTGGAAGGACCTTCTGGCGAACCCTCAAAATTGGTGGGATAACAGATCAAGCAAAGTTAGTAGATGCAAAGTTTTACTCTCTTTTTATATGGTTCTTACCTTTATATTTTTGCTTCGCCTAAAATTCTTCTTTCTGTTGGAAATCGGTCTAGACCTCCACCAAATCAGCTGCATTTAAACACAAGGTTAAAGGAGAATTACTTTGGCTGAATGAGTCAACTCCTGATTGGGTTCGGTCCAAATTGGATACCTTATCCTTTGGCTCAAATATGACAACAAAGAGGGTAGAAAAGGGTAAGCAATTCAGGCTTGTTAGTTAATATTTCTAATCATTATGTGAGTACTATTTGGATAATGAGATTGGACAATCATGTATACGCTTGGCTTGATATATTCGTTTCAGACAACACAGAGAAGTCAAAGGATCCAATTCTGAAATTATGGTGCGATCTTGTTAATAATCCGCGACAATGGCGGGACAATCGATTGGACAAACAAAATGGAAAGGTGATCATATTCATCCTTTCCTGTCTTCTTTTGCTTTCCTTTAAAAGGGACTATATTTTAATTTGCCATGCCTATAATTTTTTCTAATTTTCCTGCTATGCAGAAAAATCCAAAATTTCCTGATTTTAAGCACAAGGATAATGATACAGCGCTATGGCTTAACACAGCTCCGCAGTGGGTGGTAAAGAAGTTGGATAACTTAGTATCATATGGGAGCTCTAGTATGAGTAATCAAGAAATAACAATTAATGAAGCGCATACACAAATAAATGACATTGGTATTCTTATATCCTTTAATGATTTATTTATTTATTTTTTAATATTCAACTCGAACCTTAACAATCTTACATGTTGACTTAACAGGTAAGGTTAGCAGGAAGTTTAAAGGCAAGGAGCACAAAGATGCATCTGCAGTATCTGATAAAAAAACTGATGGTGCGTGTGGCAGATTTCTTTCGGTTAATGATCCTAGTGTAAACTTATTTTGTTTCTCAACCATTTCGATTTTTCACTTCTAGATTACGCCTGATTCTGATCTTAAAAGTGCTTTAATCTCAAACTAACAACCTCCAACTACTCTGGTGCAGCGCATTTATGGAAGAATCTTGTGGAGAATCCAAAAGAATGGTGGGACAACCGATCAAACAAGGTGAATATCAATTGACGCGAGAAAAAAAAAGAGAGAAAAAAACTATCAACTCTCCCCATATTATCATTTAGTTGATTTGTCTCCTTTTTGTTGCTTTCAGTTCAACCCGAAGTCTCCCGATTTCAAGCACAAAGAATCAGGTGAAGTTTTGTGGCTTAGGCCATCTACCCCTGAATGGATTGTATCAAAGTTGCCTCCATTGAATGCCGGTGCTGGGAATCGTAAAAAGGCTTCTGCTGGAAGTGCTTCTTAAGTTGAAGCTACCCTACTATCTGGAGCTACATGAGCAGCTTCTGCTTCTCCACAATTTGAGCTCTGCATGTAAATGCATCCTCTCGCGGTGCTAGTATGATCGTCAACTGAATCCATATCAAGGTATAGTTGTTGATTGTATTCTGCCTAGTGGGTTAATACAATGTAGGATTTGCTGTAAAAAAAAAGAAAAAAAAGAGAAGGGGGAAATTAATGTAGATCTGAACAACCTTCTTATGATCATGTGGTGTACATTTGCTTCAGTTGTTTACAAGAACTAGGATCAGGAATGTCTTTAAGCGCATCATAGGGAAGTATTTTGAGTGAAAATACTTATCCCATTGTATGACAAAATAACGTGTTAACGTTTTACGCACGCAATGTTTCCGCCAACGTGTATTGCGTAGTTTGGGCTCGGACGCAGCCCACGTAAATCAAGCCGCGCCCATTAAACCATTGGCTCCCGCGTTAGACGGCCGGAAACAAACTCTTTGCCGCATTCTGAAATCATTGGGTCCATCATCATTAGGCATTCTAAAATTGGTCACTTCAATTTTTTTATTTATTATTTTTTTTTAATAACTAGGGGCTTATAACTTTTTAATTGAATTTTTTATTTAGTTATTCTACAATATATACCCTTTTACCATTAGTAGCTATAATTTTATTTGTTAAAAAATAATTTAAATTATTATTATTACATCTAATAGAAATCACTAAGAATTGAGCTTCTATGCTTGCTGGCAGGTTTTTAGCTCTTGGATGAAAAGATATATAGTTAGGATGATAGTGAATTTCTCTTGGATGAAAAGATATATATAGTTAGGATGATAGTAAATTTATTGAATTAAGTAAGTGATTAGTAAAATATAATGATTTAAGAGATGAAATTAGTTAAAAGGGAATAAATCTAAGGATAGAAAATTTAGGAGCATTGCTTAATATATTTAATAAGAATTTTTAAGTTTTGATTTTTTTTTAAAAAAAAACTAAGGGATTGCTGTCAAGTCTCAAAAGGCCCACTCTAAAAAAAAAAAATAAAAAAAAAATAAAAAAAGAAGAAGAAAAGAAGGAGAAGGAGAAGAAGAGGCAATGCCCTATAATAAAAGTATAAACAGGGGGAAGAGCTGCTGAGCATCGAGATCGAGAAGCAAAACAAAAACAAAAACAAAAACAAAAACAAAAACAAAAACAAAAACAAAAAAAAAAAAAAAAAAAAAAAACGATGCTGGCGGGGGCGTTGGACTCGCGCTCGGTGCAGCTGATCCTGGTCGGCCTCCTCCTCATCGTCGCCTCCTTCTACGCTGGCACCCTCTTCAGCTCCGCTCCCTCCCCCCTCCTCCTCACCCCTCCCTCCTTCTCAAACTCTCCAGGTATCTATTCTCAATTTCTTTTTCTTCCTTTTCCCTTTTTCATTTTATTTTTAATTTCTGTTTGTGTTTATAACCCCCATAATCTGGGAAAGGAAATGGCTTTGTGCCTCGATGAATCTGAGCACTCATTTAGGCCCCCTTCCCCCACTCCCCAATGGAAAGTGCAGCAGGTAATGCTTGTTGTAAACACAATAGGGAGCAGAATTTGCAAAAAAACGAACAAGAATGATATGCCCAGTTGACTACTTGTAGACTTCCCTATAGCCAGTCTAGAGGGGGCTGAATTTGGCTGATAATCTATCCCTTACATTTCTGCCCTCTTTATTTGATGCCCTGCGTACTTTCCTGACCTACTATCTGCACATACACATTTTGTCACCTTTTGCTTTCCTCAACAATGGTATAATTTGCTTCAGTTGTCACTCTCGATCGTTTTGCTTGTGCGGCGTAACGATCTGCAATTTTATTCAAGTTTCCCTTTACCCCTCTGAAATTGAGCTTTTGTTAAACATCACACATTGGCATCTGCAGGTGAACTGCAGTTCAAAAGTAGAGTCGCTCTTACGTACCGGACGACACCAGTCTCTGTTCCAGAAGATGGGATGAACGTGTGCCCTTTGCCGTATAACGAATACGTTCCTTGTCACGATGCGAGTTACATAAAGACCCTGTCGGATAACTTGGATGCATCTAGAAGTGAAGATCTCGAGAGCCATTGCCCTCCTCTTGATAAGAGATTGTTTTGTTTGGTGCCCCCACCGAACGACTACAAGATACCGATAAAGTGGCCGACCAGTAGAGATTATGTCTGGCTCAGTAACGTGAACCATTCGCATCTTGCTGAGGTCAAAGGAGGGCAGAATTGGGTTCACGCGAAGGGGAAGCTATGGTGGTTCCCCGGTGGCGGTACTCATTTCAAGCACGGGGCTGCGGAGTACATCGAGAGGTAACCCTTTGCCTAACGGATATGTTTTATTTTATCAAAAAGTGACAATACCAAGCATCGGAACTAGTTCGATATGCTACATTCGTCCTTTTCCTCGTGCAGCACTGTCATACTTGTCTCTGATGAGAAAAAATTTATAACCTTGTACGGCTGTGGGCGATTTCAGTTTTATCCGCAACTTGCATCTAGAAGTTTAATTGTGTCAGAATTTAGAAAAGGTTTTGTTCACAAGTATTCTGGTGTCTTATAACGAAAAAAGTTCGTGCGGACATGCCCACCTATAATTGTTTAATGCAGGCTAGGAAATATGACGACCGATGAAACAGGTGATCTGCGCACGGCCGGGGTGGTTCAAGTTTTGGATGTTGGATGTGGAGTTGCCAGTTTTTCTGCTTATTTACTTCCACTGGACATTCACACAATGTCTTTTGCTCCAAAAGATGGCCATGAAAATCAAATTCAGTTTGCTCTGGAACGTGGAATTGGTGCAATGATATCTGTGTTGGCCACAAAGCAGTTACCTTTTCCTCGAAGCTCATTTGAAATGGTCCATTGCTCACGATGCCGTGTTGATTGGCACGAAAATGGTGAGCTTTTGGTTATCATATTTGAATTAAATAACTTAGCAGTAGATTTACAGAAAATAGATAAATATGTGTACAATTGTTCGATTACTTGATTGATTGCATTGTCTATTTCACTAAGGCAAAAACAATAAATCAACCAAAATGCTGTACCTCTCTGGAGTTCGCAGCTATAAAATTAGCAATCATAGAAATTCTGAAATATGCAAACAACTTTCTACTATTTGACAGCTGAAAGATTACAAAATCAGATACTTAAATGCTTTAAGAATTGAGATTACAAGATCAGATTTAAATGTTAGTTGCCGGCTGAAAGATCTAAATGCAGCTATTCAAAGAAATTGTAGGTTTCGTTATATTGCTTTTCTTGAAATAAAAGGATGTGTACTAGGGATTTCTTGCCCGGGATTTCTTTTTCAACTCTAGAGACCTTTTTTGAGACTTTGACATCTTTTTCAATAATTTCATTTGATGAAAGTTTCTCTCTGCTTCTTGATGGTTACTTACATAATTATCCTCTATTTTCAGATGGGATATTGCTCAAAGAGGTTGATCGTCTATTGCGGCCAACTGGGTATTTCGTATACTCGGCTCCACCTGCTTATAGAAAAGATAAGGACTATCCAATCATTTGGGACAAGCTGGTTAATCTTACTACAGCAATGTGCTGGAAACTCATTGCTAAGCAGATTCAAACTGCCATATGGCTGAAACCAGAAGATGACTCATGTAGAAAGCAAAATGCTGAGAGGAATCTATTATCTAATTGTGATGCCACAGATGATTCTGTTCCTTCATGGAAAACACCATTGAGGAACTGTTTGACATTAACCACTGAGCAGTCTAATTTTCAGAGGTTGCCACCTAGGCCAGATCGCCTTTCAGTTTATTCAAAAAGTCTGGAGAAAATAGGTCAGTTGGTCTTCCTTGTACATCCTTTTCCCTAGCTGGTTTCTATTTTGTTTGCATTAGTATTTTTATTGTGGTAGTATAGCAGATGGCTGTGATTTTATCAAATCAAGGTAGGAGTTTCATAAAATGTTATTCAAAGTACACACCGCATGTTCAAAGATTTGTGTCTGGATCTCTTCTCCCTTGGCAGATTAATCTTGCCATATTATCTGATAGTCAAACATTTGAATTCCCTATTTGGATAACATGGTTGGTCACATAGGATCATATTTATAAATATTCTACTATTTGTGTATTCAACATGTTATCTTGTGTATAGGATGTATATTTTGGCCGGTAAAAAGTTAAGGCACAATATTTAACGGGCCAAGTAAAAACAAATGTGGTCGTTCATCTTACATCAATATTTATTGCAATGCTTGTTAAAAATTAAACAGGTTATCATGCTATGTAGCTTAAATAGGATAAGAAAGTTTGCTCCAACTCATATTAGTTCATCTTGGAATATTCAATCTTTCCGGTTGTGCCTCTTCTTGCATCTCAGTTGGTATAACAGTTACTTTTTAATATGTTTTAATAGGAGTGACTCCAGAGAAGTTCGATATGAACAACCAATTTTGGCAAGAGCAGGTTCGCCAGTATTGGACATTAATCAGTGCCGACAAGACTGATATCCGAAATGTTATGGACATGAGTGCTTACTATGGCGGCTTTTCTGTGGCTCTAAGTACCTTGCCAATGTGGGTAATGAATATAGTTCCAACAACAATGCCCAATAGTCTATCAGCTATCTATGATCGCGGACTGATTGGTGCTTTTCATGACTGGTGGGTTCCATTCCCTATTTGAATTACTAGTCATTAGTCCTTATTTTGCACTGTGTAACAGAAATATATATATATGTTGTAGGTGTGAGCCCTTCTCAACATATCCCCGTACATATGATCTGCTCCATGCTTTCCATCTCTTTTCTCTCTACAAAGGTCGTGGGGAAGGTTGCACCATTGAAGATATCATGCTAGAAATGGATCGCATAATTCGCCCCCAGGTAGGTTGCTTATGATTTTTATTATGTCCGCTAACATGTCAATTTTTAGCACAGAAGAAAGAATGTCAAGTGTAATCAATATTTGTATTATCGTAATTATTGTAGCATTTTAGTAAGTGATGATTCTTATGTTGGTCTATTTTTTTGGATGATGACATTGTAGCTAGTCAGAGATCTTCCACAGCTTTTCTATCCATAGCTATGTATCATTATGTAAAGCTCCGAGGGTCAGAGTCAAGTAACTTCGAGTTAATCCTGTATTCGAGAAGGAATCAGTCCATTCTGATTTGATCACAAAGCATCACACTTCTATCGCAGACCAAACAATCAAGAAATATATGGAGTATTTCAGCCAACAATTTAAATTTCATTATCCATTTATAAAAAAATCCTTGCAACTAAACAGCTCCTTAGGTTTGATTTGGATATTGATGACCTGCTTAGGTTAGTTGTGCTAATTATTATGGTAATTTCATAACTGTTGTGTTTCTACAATGCTACTTACATAGAGGGATCATCAAAATACTCTTTGGCACACGTCTAAGGTGGTTTCACAATTACCTCTATGGCAGTTTCACAATAATTTACCATTACATATCAGTTGGAGCATCATGCTTTTACGATCCAATGTCTTACTCGACTCTAAACACGCAGGGTTTTATCGTCATCAGAGACGAGGATTCTATTGTCTCCAGAATCAGAGATCTTGCACCCAAATTTCTTTGGGATACCACATCGCATATGTTAGAAAATGGGGAAAAAAGATTGGAGCCTGTGCTGATTTGCAGGAAGAAATTTTGGGCCATTGTTTGAGGTAATTTTGATGTTTAAAAATCTTTCGCCTTTTTCTAATTGAGGGAAAGCCCATAGGAAATTAAATTTTCATCTTTTCTCAGTTCAATGCCTTAACTGCGTTTATTTCCATTTCCAGATGGAGGATATACTGGATGCCTGCCTTACGCGTACAACAGTTTCTGTGCGTAAAAGCATAAATCTTTTTTTTCAGATTTCATTAAAAGTAATCCGTGAGAAACATCTTGTCAGTATCAAAATCATCCTTCAGAATTTCTCACTCTGCTGCTTCACCAGACAGCTTCCTCGAGACGACGGTTAGTACTTTTCCTTTTTTTTTTTTTTTTTTTTTTTTTGGAGAAATGAGCATTGAGGGAGATCCTTCTGTTTTACTGAGTTTTAAGATGTTTGGCTATTACATGAGGGTCCATGAATATTCTCTCTGTAGGGCTGTAAGAAAGTGGGTGTTAGCCATAAGCGCTATTCTACAGGGTCTTCATAATACTAGAGCTTCTTTGATTCTTTTTTGATCATATAAGAGCAAGCTTTATTTGTCACACTTTCATTCTATTGTTTTGTGAATCTGTGATAGATTGATTAATCACTATGTTCTGAAACCAAATGCTTCAATGAGAATAGATGAGTGGTGCTCATACGGCAAATTTGAAGTTCTTGATCTTCGCATCACGAATAATTGACACACTGTATATTATGTAGCATGAACATTTTTTTCGCTGCCCTTTTTTTAGTTCTATGACTTTAGTTACCCATAATTGATTTATGTCATGCATCTCCCAATCATCTTTAAGTTAAGGGCGCCGTGCTTTTCTATCTTTAGGAACATGTAAACCTCACATTACTCTTCGTAAAGAGAAATATGTATGCTAGTCAAATGTGGATCGGATGGTAAATGAATGAATGAAATACGGAACCAAATTGGATATTAAATGAAGGTGTAAAACAAATGCGCCATCTTCATGCCTTCCATAAGGACTTACTTTGAAGATCCGTACTGTATCTGGCCATATTTTCAACCAAAATACATGATTCCTCCTTGCTTTTGTAATAATGGGCAATAGTACTTCATTTTGCTTGAAATTGTGTATAATGAAATTATTAGCTGAATTGCTTTTTCCTTACATTTAATCTGCTGAATTGTGTACTGCTCTTTCAAGAAATCAGAGAATGTTGTGACTATGCACACAGTAAAAAAGCTCTAGAATACTATTTGTCAAATGTTTGACTTTTGTTGAAAAAATATATGTTTGGTTAATAATAGAGAAGTTGATTTAGGAGCTGGAGTCAAAGAATTGAGGTTTGGATGGGTCAAATGCATGTGTCCTTGCACTGTTACAAAAAAAGACTAGCACAAGTCAAATTTTGCCACACTTAGTAGTGCAGCAACATTTCTACTTTCAGATATCAGCTTTTGGCTTAGTTTAACAGTATCCTTGCAGAATTCATATGGACACAAAAGAAGGCATAATGACTACCTACACACACACACACACACACACACACACACACATATCACTTAAAATCCTGGAGAGGTGAAGTGGCATTTGCTCTAGTTTTCACTTGGACAAAGTGGAGAAGATTCATTCATGAAAGCAAGGGGCATTTGAGGATGCTGAAAAGACTAGACTAAACCCACATGTTGCTTTTAGGGCATTGGCCCCCACCCACCAACTCTAACAATAGGTTGTGTTCCCTTAGTGCACTAGTTGACCTCATTTTTTATCTTTTTTCTTTTCTTTTATTTCCACCAGGGGGGGACTTGCCCATCATTGTTCATCAAATTTCCCATCAATTCCCCTATGACCAACATTATGCTTTCTACCTTTCTTTATCCATGATTTGATCTTGTGGAGTGTGTGATTTACACTTTTTTCTCTTTCTTTTTTCTTTTCTGTGTAGAGGATTCCATTTTAACAAACTTCCTCTATTTATCTCTCTTTCTTAATTATTCTCCCTTTTTTACAACTCATTTGACCTTATTTTGATGCCTCTACTAATTAAGGAAGGAATATCTAGTCCTACATTTGGTCAATTGCTTCATCATTTTTGCTGCACCAAGCCACCATCAGTAGGAACAGATGCTGGGATTTTTCTTTTTCCTTTCATTGGAGTATTTCATCTGGCTTACATTAAAAGTGCAAGGCTTTAATTATTCTCCTGCCAACTTAACCTTTTGGACCGGTGAGCGCGATTTTAGATTTTGGACCGGTGAGCGCGATTTTAACATGGTATCAGAGATTCGTCGTCGATTTACTTCTGAAAGACTCTTTCTTGGTTTCATCTCGATCTCTGAATCGAATTTTGATCTGTATATAACGCGCAAATTTTTCAAAAAAAATAATCTGTAAATTTAAACTTGTGGGTGGTCCAATGAACCAAATTCAGCCAAGATTATGTCTCATTTCCCTTGCAGTCAAACATGCAGCTCCAGGAAAGAATCACTGAAAAGTATTCACTGGCAATGTATCTGTTGCTTTCAACTCATTAAATTGTTCACAAGTGAGAGTTATACAGTTCTTTTTTTAAAGAAGAATCGGAGAGCAACAGCTCAAAAAGTAGAAAGGGACTCTCACCATTAAGAACACCTTCTGGCACGTGCTATTCCCAACCCTGGCACGGTTCGCAGCCTGTCGGCGTCCTCCTGCCTGCCAGCGTCGACTGCCTGCCCATGAATAAAAGCTTTTTTTATAATAATTTGTTGGTGCAAAAAAATTGAAGATAGGCAGCAGCATCAGGTGTCCAAAACAAAAATAAACCTAAACGGAACTGTTGAAACGTGGAACGTGATTTTCGCGATCGTGGCTGTAGTATTTTTTCACTACTTGAACTGAACAATAATACGCGCTGACGGGAGAATATTATAAATAGTAAGAGTCTTATATTCTTAAAATACTTATAGTCTTCATTTTTCTATACTTACAATTTTTCTTTTTTTTTTTTTAGAATTAGTTTAATTTGTAATCCAATTTTTTTTATTCTCAATACAATCCATTCGGCTCATTTAGCTGAGTATTCGATCAACCGAGTCCACTCCTTCGATTTTTATTCGATAAGAATCTGGTTGAGCTGATACTTTCTCAATTGAATCGCTCTATAGGAGCGTGGTAGCACATTCGAAGATCAGTCTAGAAATCGATTCATCTCCCGAGGATGATTCTGATCTAGATCTCGAAACTCGATTCAAGTCGCTTCTAATTTGATTTCTATCCAAACACCTTTTTTTTTTTTTTTTTTTTTTTTCATATCACACAAAATATAAAGTTAAACTTCTTGAAACACCATTTTAACATAGCTAATACTACTATTAATAATAAAATAATATATCACAGTAAAATATTATATAAAATGAGTAGAATTTATATATTTTTAAAAGTATAAGTCTAAATATATTTATAATTTTTTTATTATATAATTTATATTAAAATTTGTGCTATTGAAAAATTTTTAAAAAATACAATAACATAAATTTTAATACAAATTTAATAATAAAAAAATTATAAATATATTTAAATTTATACTTTTAAAAAAAATATAAATTCTACTCGTATAAAATTACAAAACACATAAACAGTAGTTACGAAGCCTGAATCAAAAGAAGTTTACTTTTGCTTTTATTTTTATTATTATTATTATTTATTATTTTGTTGCGGAGGAGGAGGACATAGCCATCATGATGATCAGCACGGATGGTGCGGCCCCGCATTCCATCGATGGATCGATCGAACGTCTCTCTTTCTTCTGCGCCTCCCGTGTCACGTCGCGTCGTATCTCCCCAATCCCGAGGAGGAGGAAGCTCGAAGAAACCCTAAAAAACCATTCCCATATATATATATATATATATATATATATATATATATATATATGACACGAAATTTAAAGCCTGTCAGAGCACTCTGCATCAGGTCGGTTATGTATGTGCCTGCGCCACTGCTCAAGTAACCCATCCGTGTACTCATCCATTTTTTACATCCACGGTAAAGTTTCTCTTTCAGTCCTTTCCATCTTTTAAATTTACTTTTCTTATATTTTATAATAATTCAATTAAAATATCACATTATTTATTTTTACATAAGCTATATATATATATATATATATATATATAGGAAAATGCTATGTGTACATCCGTAAGGGGTGTACATCTCACATCCCCACCCATCTAAAGGTGGGGGTGTGATGATGGGTCACTTGATGTGACCCGTAAAAAATATCGCCACCATTAAAATGGTGGAGATGTATGATGTACACCCCTTCGGAGTGTACATGTAGCATTGCTCATATATATATATATATATATATATATAGTAGGGTTTATATACTTTACAAAAGCATAAGTAATATCAGTGAATTTTTTATTTTTGAATTTGTATTGAGATTTGTGTTATTTTTTTTTTCTCTCTTTAGTTGACTTTATAAAAGTATAAATTTCAATGCAAATTCAATGATAAAAAATTTACAAGCATATTTGGGCTTATACTTTTGAGAATATATAAGCTATACTCTCTCTCTATATATATATATATAGAGTCCGGCTACTATACTATCGATAGTACCAAACATTTAGTGCTATCAAGTTTTCTACCCTTAGATCAATTCCTTTGATTATTTTCATCTGTTAGATTTTACTATTTTCCAACCACCCATTAAACCTAAAGGGCCCACTATCATCTCAACCACACATCTTTTAATTCAATGATTAAAAACTTAATAGCACCAATGATTGGGTGTTATTAATAGTATTCCAGCCTAACTCATATATATATATATATATATATATATATATATATATATATATATATATATATATATATATATATATATATATAGTCTGGCTACTATACAATTAATAGTACTAAATTATTGATGCTATCAAGTTTTCTACCCTTAGATCAATCCCTTTGATCATTTTCATCCGTTAGATTTTACTATTTTTTCAACTACCTATTAAACCCAAAGGACTCACTATCATCTTAACCCCACATCTTTTAATCCAATGGTAAAAAATTACAAGCGTGAATGTATTTGTGCTTTTAAAAATATATAAGCTCTACTCTCTCTCTCTCTCACTCTCTCTCTCTCTCTCTCTCTCTCTCTCTCTCTCTCTCTATATATATATATATATATATATATATGCTTCAATTAACACTTAGTCCTCCACTAAATTAGATTGTTGAAATTTTATTTTTGAGTTATAAATTATAACAAATTATAATTTGAGCGCTTCATCGGTTGGTTGCAGACAAAATGTATAATTTATCTGGAATTTTATTTTAGTTCTCGAACATCTAAGTTCGATTGTTAACCTCTGCTAATTAATCCTTCCTCTAATTTGTACAATTAGTTTAATTAACAGTATAGTTTCTAAAAAAATGTTATTTAATGGATGATATATAGGATTGAAATGAGTGAAGAAAAGAAATAGATGATCAATAAATTTGTTATACGTATTAGGTATAAATAATAATTTACCCCTAATAGTAACTAATATGTATATATAGTAACCAAAATGAAGATCTTATAACGTAGAGTTCTGGAACGAAAATGAAACTTACAAGAAAGTTTGGAAACTGGTGGTGCAATTTACTTTTTATATATATAAAAGAGAAATGCTAAGAATTTAACTAATCTAAGAAGAGTGAAAAGATAACTGGGCAACAAAAAAAATAGTTGTACGTAGATCACCGTACATGATTCATTAATTTTGATTCTTTACTATTTTTTCTCGATTTGAGATAATATATATATATATATATATATATATATATATATATATATATATATATATATATATATAATTATTATAAGATTTAAGCACCGGGGAAAAGATTCAAACGAACGTAGTCCGTATAATTGTTTTTGTTTTTGTTGCGACATGGTGTGCAGTGTGAAAAATGTGCCGTACATGTGCTAATTTTGATATTATTATATAAATTTATTAAATTTAATTAATTTTGATAATCAAAATTTAGCAAAATTTAATTTATCTGATATATATGTCTCTATTAAAACAAAGAGTTACATTAATTAACATCACCCTTCCTTGCTGTAGCTCGTACACATTTGAGAGAGTAAAAAAAAAAAAAAAAACCTATTGGAATATGTTGGTGAATAATGATATCTATTTTGTATCTAAATCAATAAAAAAATCTCCATATTGTTTATGCCTATACGGAAAATGCTTCGTGGGTTACTGATGGGTTTGCATATCTATATTTTGGATTAATTATATATATCTATGGACAAATAAAATTATCTTTATGATAATGTTCATGCTACAGATATTAGCAGCTCACAAGAAGAATATTTTTAGAGAGCTTAGCACAGCAATATTTTATAAACATGCGAGATGCATGGCAAACATTGCTATGAAGTCCTAGCTTCTAGGAGGCTAGGCCATGGTTAGGGTTTTGAGTCCTAACCATATTACGTTTTGTAGTGCAAGTGTCAGTTTTATGATTAGCTTCTCCCTAGAGTTTAGATTTTCCATAATAATTATCCAATAATTAGTAATAATTAATATCTAAAATAAAGAAATACAATGCTATGCCAAGAATAGTCAAATGGTTAAGGAGTTTAGTGAAATGTGTAATCGGGGTATAAACGGTCAAATAGCACTCAATTTTAATTTTAATTCAAAATATATACATAATAATTATAAATGTATGTTTCATATCTCGATCTGTTGTCGTATAGGACGTATTCTACTGATGAATTTTGTTTCATATATAAAGTTGGCCAGGTGGCGCGGCTAATCGAAATAGTTGATGGTCATCGGTGAAACAATGGCTAGATTCCAAATTCTTTTTATAGGAAATATCTTATAACAAATTCTGAACTGCAATTTTGGTAGGACCCTTTCCATTAACCCCAACAACTTAGCAGCAAAATTTTGATGAGGAGAACCAGCATTAATCTCATGCATGGTAGGTGAATAACATCCAAATGGTTGGCAAGCAAGCATATAACCTAGCTAGCAACTACATACCAGGTAGGCATATTTCATGTTTTCCACTTGGCTCATACATTTATATTTTAGAGGCTACACCCCTAATTAAGTGAGAAATCCCAACTATATATGTAGCTTTAATAAAGCCCTTTTATATGTCTCTTGATCCCTCTTGTACCACAATTATTAGAATGGAGTGAGAGTGATCAGTCGACTAGTTCCTGGTGATTTAGTAATTTGAGTGAAGAGATTTTGGTCTTTGTGCTTCTAAAAATAATTATTGTTTGAACAGTATTGCATTGAGTAACTTTCTTATTGAGATGTTGTTAATAGTTTCTTGTTATACATTGCTATTACGAATAATAGTCCTATATATATTCGATATAAAAAAGAACAAAAGCTTTTAATCTTTTGTGTTGGGCATGATCCTTTTTAATTAATATGATATCAAAATCTGTTTTATGCCCCAGCCTTAGTATGTTTGTGCCGTATGCTAGTCGCATCTAGTACGTGGATTGGGTTTGTGTAACGTCTAGTATGAATCAAGAGCAGGTTGTCACGGACTTAAGCTTTTCGCCTAGCAAAAATTCGTGCGGTGTCCGCCTTCCTGCTCAAAGAGGGCAAGCCTTACTCTCTGTTTGCTAGCCCGGACCTTCGCGCCCTACAACTAAATGCAAAAGTAGAGAAAAGAAAAAGGAGTAGTGATTCCGCAGAAAAAACTAAGTACTCTCTTTACTTAGAAAATAACACTACAAGATACAACTCTCTCTTGTTGAATTGACCTTAGCCAACTCTCCTATTTATAGGCTTATGTACAACTCACCCACTAAGCCTACATTTATAACCTTGTGGGTTGGCATGACTCTTGGCATCTCCTTGACATTAATGGTGGTGGTGGCATTGAAAATGGAAGTTGCAAGTCTCTTCACCTCCCACAAATGATGTTGAAGTTGGGTCACCTTGACAAGCCCACTTCGGTTTGGGCTAGGAACTTAGACTGAAATTTTCTAAGTCCCTAACACTCTCCCCCACCTAATGCGCAGGCGTCCTCGTCGCGCGCTGCTTCTGGAACTCGTCGATAAGTGTTTGGTATTGCCAAAGTGTGTCACCCTTCTCCCAAGTAGCCTCGCCGTAAGGAAGATTTTTCTATTTCACCAAGTACTCTGGGCTTGGCGGCACTCCGCGTCGCCGAATCAGTCGAGTGTCCAGGATGGATTCCGCTTTTTTGTCAAAGGATGCAGTCATGGTCACCGGGGCGCACTGCGACACGCCACGGTTTAGATCCTCGGCATCTTCATGGTATTGCTTCAGCTTGCTGACATGGAAGACAGGATGGATCTTGAGGTTCGCGGGCAGCTGCAGTTTGTAGGCAGACTTACCCACACGTTTGACGATGGGGTATGGGCCTTCATACTTGTGTAGCAGTCCCTTGTGCACCTTGCGCAAGACCTTGAACTGCTGCGGTAGTAATTTGACCATCACTTGATCATCTACGGCAAACTCTCGAGGTTGTCGTTTTTTGTCCGCCCACTTTTTCATTCGCCGAGCTGCTTTCTCCAAGCTCGCCCTCGTAATTTTATCCCTTTCCTGCAAGTTAGAGGTAAATTGGAGAGCAACAGGGCTGCGGAACTGCTCTTCTGCAGCGGCTGTGTGTGGGGCGAGCAGTTGTCGCCCAATCGCCAGCTTGAAGGGACTACAGCCCGTAGAGTCGCTGTGCCGCAAGTTGTAGGAAAACTGGGCAACATCAAGGTGATGTACTCAATCCTTCTGACTGGCACTCACAAAGTGCCGCAAGTACTCCTCCAACTGAGCATTCACCCGCTCCGTTTGTCCGTCAGTCTGTGGATGAAAACTGGTGGAAAAGAGCAACTCAGAGCCCAAGATTTTGAACACCTCGGTCCAAAACTTGCCGGTAAATCTGGGGTCGCGGTCGCTCACAATACTTTCGAGGATCCCCCAAAGTTTGACGCCATGGCTGACGAAGAGTCGTGCTGCTTCTTCAGCCGTGCAATCGGTTGGTGCTGTGATGAAGGTCTCGTACTTAGAAAAACGATCCACCACCACCAGTATGGACCCACGCTCTCCCACCTTTGGCAAGGCGGAGATGAAGTCCATGGAGATGCTCTCCCACGGACGGCTTAGAATAGGCAATGGTTCGAGGAGACCGCCAGGTCGCTGGTGTTCTACCTTGTCCTATTGACACACCAAGCAAGTTCGCACGTAAGCCTCGACGTCTTCGTGCATTCGTGGCCAGTAGTAAGCGGCCTCGAGCAGTGCCAAAGTCCACTTCTGACCTGGATGACCTGCCTACTTGAAGTCATAACACTCCTTTATGAGATCGCGGCGAAGGTTGCCCCACTTGGGCACAAACACCCGCCGCCCTTTGGTGAGGAGTAACCCGTCGCTGAGCCAAAACCTTCGCGTTTTGCCCTCATTGACAAGTTGCACAAGGTTCTGAGCGATAGGGTCCTCGTTGGTTCCTGCGCGAAGTCGATCACGGAGTGTCCCGCGAAGTTGCTACACAGCCGCTAGTTCAGCCTTGCGGCTGAGTGCATCGGCCACGTGATTCTCTTTCCCGGGTTTGTACTGCATCACCATGTCGAACTCCGCTAAGAAATCCCGCCATCTTGCCTGTTTAGGCGATAGCTTCTTCTGCGACAGGAAGTAGCTTGTGGTGACGTTGTCGGTGCGCACCACAAACTTGCTCCCGAGCAAATAATGCCGCCAGGTCCGCAAACAATGCACGACGGCGGTCATCTCCTTCTCTTGGACAGTGTACCGCCGCTCGATGTCGTTGAGTTTGCGACTCTCGTAAGCAATGGGGTGTCCATCCTGCACGAGAACACCGCCAATGGCAAAATCTGAGGCATCGGTGTGTACCTCAAAAGTGCGACTGCAGTCAGGTAGTCGCAGCACCGGATCCTCCGTCACCGCTCGCTTTAGGTCCTCAAATGCCTCTACGCATTAAAAGGTCCAATCCCACGAGTGGTTCTTCTTCAAGAGATCCGTCAGGGGGGCTGCTCTCGCAGAGTAGCTTGCAATAAAACGTCGATAGTAGTTGACGAGCTCAAGGAATGACCGCAACTCAGGTATGGTTGTTGGGGTCTCCCATTCGCAAATAGCTCGCACTTTCTGTTGATCCATGCGGAGTTGTCCCTGGACTATCCAGTGGCCAATGAAGTGTACCTCTTCCTTGGCGAAGCTGCATTTCTCCTTCTTGACGAACAACTGGTTCTCCCGCAACACTTGGAAGATGGTTTGTAAATGTTTGATATGCTCCTCCAAGGTGTTGCTGTATATCACAATGTCGTCGAGGTACACGACCACGAAGCGATCGAGATAGGGATGGAACAGCTTGTTCATGAGGGTGCAGAAGGTTGCTGGCGCATTCGTCAGGCCGAACGGCATGACAAGGAACTCATAGGACCTTGTCACGCACGTGGTCTTTTCCTCATCTCCTTCCGCAATCCGCACTTGGTAGTACCCAGAGCAAAGATCAAGTTTGGTGAAGAATTTTGCTCCGCCCAATTGATCAAAGAGATCTGCAACCAAAGGGATAGGATACTTGTTTTTGATAGTTACCTTATTGAGCGCTCTGTAGTCTATACAAAGCCGCAGGCTTCCATCGCTCTTCCGCTGGAACAAAACTTGTGCTCCATAGGGTGCTTTTGACGGTCGAACAAAGCCTGCATCGAGGAGTTCCTTCATTTGCTTTTACAACTCCTCGAGCTCTGGTGGGACCATTCGGTATGATGCTTTTGCTTGCGGTTTGGCTCCTGGCTCGAGCTCGATAGCATGATCCACCTCCCACCTAGGTGGAAGTTGCTTTGGCAATTCCTTGGGCATGACGTCCTGGAATTCTGCCAAAACTGTCGCAATCTCCGTCGAAAGGTCCTCCTCTTCGAGGCCCTCGTCGTTCACCTCGTGGATTGCCGCAAGATAAGTCATCTCACCACGGTTCACACTCCTTCGCAACTGTAAAGCAGAGAGGGTCTCGGTGTTTACCGTTTTCTCCTGGCTCGCTAGGACCATGCACGGGGTTGTCTCCTTCATGATGCTTAATGCTCCAAGGTGTGGCATCAGAACCGCCTTTGATGAAGCCAAGAAGTCCATACCCAGTATGATTTAGAAGTCGTCGATGGGTACGGCGGTGAAGTTTGCAGTGCCCTTCCAAGGTCCCACTGCAATTGCCACGCCTTTGGCCACCCCTAATACGGGTTGTGATTGCGAGTTGACGGCCTTGATCTTACTTGTGTCCTTCTCGAGGGAAAGGCCTAATCGCTTGGCCTCCACCTCCGTTACAAAGTTATGAGTGGCTCCTGTGTCGACCAGCGCTCGTGTGGCCTTGCCGTTGATGACCACATCGATGTACAAGAGTTCCTTGTTGAGGGATTTGGTATTGCTTGCCAACCCCTGAACCACATTGACGAGCCTAAGAGCGCCCATCTTCGTTGGTTCGCTGCTGCCCTCACCCTGCTCAGTTTGGACAATATTTACCTGTTTTTTCTTTGGACAATCTCTCGCCCAATGGTTTTCGCCACAAACGTAGCACATCAGCTTTTTGGATGGCGCCACAGGTCTTTTGTCGCGACCCCTGCGCTCCTTTGGGTCGCGGCGTTCTCCCCCACACTTAGCCTTGCTCACTTTGGGTGTTCTGCCGCGAGACGGATTCGCCTTCTCATACTCAGGCAGCTTCTCCGCTAAGGCGATTGCGGAGCCCACGTTTTACACGTTGCGCCCCACAAGTTCTTTGTTCGCCCATGGTTGGAGTCCGTCAAGAAAGAGGAATAGACGATTTTCTTCCGCCATGTTGGTGATGGACAGCATCAACTTGGAGTACTCCTTAATTGACATACTCCTTGAGAGTCCCTGTATGTTTGAGCTGTCAAAGTTGCCTCCTCCCAAGATATTCGACGTGCTCGGGATAAAACTGCGCCTTAAGCTCGCGCACAAAGTCCTCCCAAGTCTTCAATTCGCATTGGCCCTTCTCGGCCTCTGCAGATCGCTGACGCCACCACAGCATCGCATCGTCAGCGAGGTACATGGATGCGGCCTGGACTTTTTCCTCATCTTCGTCTAGCCGCAGTGCCTTGATGTAGCGCTCCATGTGCCATAGGAAGTTGTCGATTTCTTTTTCGTCGCGCGTTCCCCTAAAAGATTGAGGCTTGGGAACACGTATCTTTGAAGCATACCCTTTGTGAGGTTCAGGACCACTCCCCACCGCTTTCTCAAGGATTGTCACCTGTGACTTAAGGTCCTCGACCTCATCGACCCGAGCAACAAGATTCTCGATCAAGGTACTTCGCTCCTCACCTTGCCGAATAATGGTTTCCTGAAGCTTTTGGAGTTCGGAGCGAAAGATTGTCATTGCAGTAGTAACGCTTTACTCCATGCTGCGAAAGTCATCAAGAAACATTTCAAAAGTTTCAGCCAACTCAGAATATCGTTCACCTATTTTTGCCACGGCATCCTCCAATAGCGCGAGACAGTCCTCCAAAGAAGCGTCCTCCCTTGTGATGGCCCGTGGCTCTTTGCTCTTGCCTCGCCTAGGATGCTTTGGAGGTTCAGTCGGAACATTGGTGACGTCTGACATCTTTTCTAGCTCGAACTGGCTCTTATACCAACTGTCACGGACTTAAGATTTTCGCCTAGTAAAAGTTCGTGCGGCGCCCACCTTCCTGCTCGAAGAGGGCAAGTCTTGCTTTCTGTTTGCTAGCCCGAACCTTCGCGCCTTACGACTAAATGCAAAAGTAGAGAAAAGATAAATGAGTAATGGTTTCCGCAGAAAAAACTAAGTACTCTCTTTACTTAGAAAATAACACTACAAGATACAACTCTCTCTTGTTGAATTGGCCTTAGCCAACTCCTCTATTTATAGGCTTATGTACAACTCACCCACTAAGCCTACATTTACAACCTTGTGGGTTGGCATGACTCTTGACATCCCCTTGACATTAATGGTGGTGGTGGCATTGATGATGGAGGTTGCAAGTCTCTTCACCTCCCACAAATGATGTTGAACTTGGGCCACCTTGACAAGCCCACTTCGATTTGGGCTAAAAACTTAGACCGAAATTTCTAAGTCCCTAACAAGGTGTACTTATGAATAATAGTCTTATAATGGATGAAAAATAGAACCTAAACAGTTGTGAGAAGCAGAAGTCTAGTGAAATCCAAATAAATTAGTAAAATGCGATCCAAACTCAAAATTATAATAGCGCACTTACATTGAAAGATTTTTACTTAAAACTAAAATGACAATATTGAAATATTTAAATGATGCAAAAGAAAAAAAAAACATCCAAATTAATTGTGACATAGATGTGCAAGCACTACAACAAAATTAGGCTATAACGATATTTTTAAGTGTTTCTAAAATTTTTTAAAAAAGTGTCGCTGACAAAAATACCGACACTTATTGTAAGTGTTGCTATATGTGCCGTCGCTAGGGTGTATAGCGACACATTTTTGTAATGTGTTCCAAAAATGTGTCCCTATAATCTAATTTTGCATATAAATAAAATATAAATAGGACACTTATACAAAAGTGTCACAAACATGCGTTCCTATAACTTAATTTTGTTGTAGTGAAGAATTTCTATACATGCATGTACATTATTAATTAATCTAACTGCTAATGAGTGACAAAATAATGGTCTTTTAAATTATGCATAGGAATTTTATGCAAGAAGGTGCATGTTGCGAAAATGCGCCGTTATTTACTGTTTGGGATGTGGTTTAATTTTACTATAGCCATAGGCAATGGTTCTAAGTAAAGCGATTCTAGCTAGTAAGATCATATATAGTGGAATCTTGTTGAAACAAAGTCACTCGAAAAGAGCCTCAAAACTTTTCTATTTTAGATTTCTCTAATAGATTCCTAATATGTATAGTTCAATATTGACATGCATGCATGAACCCTGTTCTTTCTTTTCTAGTTTTTGAAACATGTAGCTTTTATTCCTTAATAAATGGTGAGAGAGAGAGAGAGTGTGTGTAGGTGAATAACATAGTTTTCTAATCCCAAATGATTAATATAAAGAATAGGCCTAGAGCAATACAAAAATAGTCATAGGCAAATGGGTCAAACTTATCGCTCATTTGTGCCCTCTCATTTATGACATATTTGGAAATGGTTGGGACCCACTTAATAAATTTTTGTTTTAAAACCCTCTCTTCTCGAGATCTACTCCTTTTGCCAAAAATAACATCTACAGATGCTATTCTAGAATAGCCCAGAAGTAGCACTGAAGTTGCCTTTTCCAAGTGTAAACATGTACACACGGTTGGTGGTGTAGCTTAATGATTGGATTAACTGTTTATGAGATATTATACCCTCTAATCCTTTTGTACCCCCTATATCATTTTGGTAATTAATGATCTAACTATGGTTCATTAGTGTTTTGGCTCTTTGACTCTTTGCTTAAGTACCTTTTAATCTTTCTATTTTATGAGGGTAAATTTTATTGACAAATCACTAATGACCGCTTACATGATCGATCCTCTAGAGGAGGGTCTATGTGGTCAAGTTGGTTTGAGTCTAGGGATACCGATTTGATTCGAGTCGTGGTGGTAGGATTCTGAATTCCCTCTTAATCTTATAAATAGAATGTTTGTAATCTTTTTTAATTAATAGTTAATGAACTTTCTCCTCCAATACTTTTCATCCCGGCTTCTCCGGCAGGTGATCACGAATCGATGTGCTATTCCAAAATCTTTTCTTTCTAGAATTGAAGGACTTGTTCAGCCCAACAGTGCATTTTGCTTATGTTGCGTGCACTGCAGTCTGCAAATGTATTACAAAATTCTTCAGTATCATACAATGCTTACCGGGCGTTAAAAGTGGCGCCGCTCACATAGTTTGAGGCAAAAGATACTTAAGACAATGTTTGGCTCGAATTGGGCTAGGGCAGCTCGCGAGAATTTTAAGCTGGATTCAAATCACATGTCACCAACATAAAAGATCTCTGAGACCGACGGTTTTTCACATATCGATAATCATATTTTGGCCAAGCGACATAAAAGTCGTGTTAGCTCATGCGAAATTGAATTGCGATAATAAGTCTAATTGATGAGTACTATTGTCAATGAGATCTGTCTTATATGTTAAGTAGGTCGGATGATCGGATCCGATTTGAAAGCGAATTAATAATTGGATAGAATTGAATAGAATGGAAAATTTTGAGTCGAATGATTTGAAGGATTAGGTTGAAGATTTGGGTGAGAGCACAAACTAAAAATTTTGAGCCACATATATATTGTGCCATCCACAGACTCACAACTAATTGATGTTCCATCAGTTTGGGTCAGTCGCATCCTCTCTTTAAATTGCAAAATAAATATTTAAATTTGGCTACATAAATGTTATTATCAAAGGTCAATCCTAGATAAAATCTACCTAGGATGTTAATGTGTTAAATAATATAATATAATCATTATTAACTAAAAACTTAAATTTTTAAAGTACAATGATATATAGTTTCATATTTTCTAGTATAATTGCTTTTAAAAGCGTTGAGCTCAAATATAAAAATACTATTTTTTATAAGCTTAAGTTTTTAAGAATATCTAACATAATGGCTCGAGCTCAATCCAAATGTTCCCGAATTTATTTCTAAATTTTCTAACATAGCGATTGAAAAAGAACAAACATATTACCAAAAGAGAAAAGAGGAATCGGCTTAACTTCTCTTCAATGTTAGTTCTCTTTTTGAATTTCTTTCATATCTTTTAATTGCCTTTTTTTCTTTCTCCTAAAACACTCATGTCTATCGCTCCAAATTACTCTCTAATTTCTATTTCATCGCATGCGCACAACCCTCTAATTATGATGCTCTAAGTATTTTCTGTGCAGTATTTTTATAATCAGTGGTGTGCTAACTATGCATATCCGTTTTTCTTTTCGAAAATAAAATTTTAAAATAATATAATTCGTCGTATTTTTATGCACAGAATTTTTATCTTATGAATAAATGAATGAATGATTGTTTAAAAATTTTGAGCATGGAGGCGTATGAAATATACAGTTATCCATTAGATACGGTAGATTTGTACGTACGCATCCACTGGTAGTCGTACGTTCGCCATACTGCGCAACAAATCCACCGTACCACCACGTTGTGTTGGTGAAAACGAAGACGTCAAAACAGAGTCGACAAGACGTGAATATGGCGACCAACCCATCCATCCGTCCATCCGTCCATCCATCAATCAATCACAGCCGTCCACTCAAAGAACAAAAAGAAAAAAGAAAAAAAAAAAAAAAAAAAAAGAGAGAGAGTTTTGGGCGACACGCGTATCCGTAGATGCCACCCCCCGTGGCCGCGGAGTGGTGCGCACGCCACCACGCAATGGTAAATAAATAAATAAATGGAGTCACATAATAAAATAAATTTAAATTATTTCATTATTATGACACATGGGGCCCACATGTCAGCGTCCCTTTTGTCACTTACCCACTTCCACACGCGCACGCACTCCCTCTCTTTTTTTTTTACAAAAAAAAAAAAAAAAAAAAGTCAGAGGTTTTAAGAAAGAAAAGGAAAAGCAGAAACGGAGAAGACGCATCCGTTGTACCGCTTAACCGAAAGGCGCGAATTTCCGATGCGGTGCAGAAGCAACAGGGCCCCCCCACCCGGCCCCAAAAACGGCTCCCTGCACCCGGTGCACCGCCGCACTCGTGCGCCGCGGAGTGCGGTTCACGGGCGCTGGCGTGGCCCGGGTGCAGGAAACGATGCGGCGAGGAACAGACACTGAGGGGATGGGATATCTCTATGCTGCGGAGTGCGGAGTGTGGGATGGATGGAAGAAGGGCGCAGGTGTGGGCGCGTGCGTGCTTGTGTGTTGGGACGGAGGGATGGATGGATGGATGGAAGGAGCTGGCGGGGGGAGAGGGGGATTGTATGTGTAAAGAATGAGTAGTCAAATGTCACGTCCGACTCCCCCCAACCCAAATCATAAGACAGTCAGTGACGGGTCAATCACTCGGATCCTTCTCTCCTGCCGCACTACACGGAGCAAAGAGTGCAGACATCCATCCCTCTATTAACTGAGCTAATTTTATTTATAATATATATATATTATTTTAAAAGATGTATGTATTAAACAAACCGTCGCCCTAAGAAGAAAGAGAGAGGGAGAGGGGAGAGGGGGGGAGGGGGCTGCATGGGTCGCGCCCTGACCCTGGCTCGCTCGCACGTGCCAGAGAGAGGGTTCGCGTCGCACTTGAGAGGGCGCGCTGGCTTTGTTTTGGCGCGCTCGTAGGCCCCACCGCGACGCGGCCCCGCTCGCTCAGGCGCGCATGGCTCCTGTGCCCCACCGCCCCAGGCTCTGGTCCCGATAGCTCCATAAATAATTTTTTCTTTTTAATTTTAAAAAAAAATCAATGAATTTATAAAAACCAAAATTAAAAATTTTAAAAGATACCCCCCCAAAAAATATAATAATAAATAAATTAAAAAAAATTAGCCTCTCTACACGAAGCACGATGCCCAGATCGCCACCCCCACCCCCCTAAGCCTCAGTCTTTTCCACACACACACACACACACTCTCTCTCTCTCTCTCTCTCTCTCTCTCTCTCTTTTTCTGTGTGCGTGTGTGATGTATTTAGTATCTACTGGGTTTTTCTCTGCAACAGTCGTTTGTAAGTGAGACTTAACTCAGACTCCTCCTGAGACAAAGCTAAGCTACTCTACAACCGGCGCACACTTAACAACACCAGTAGGCATTGGTAACCCCCCCTCGTCCACTGCAAGAAACAACTTTTGCAAGCACCCTCGCTTGAAATTGGGCTCATGCTTCGGACAAAATTACAAACCTTGCCTTTATAGATTTTAGTAATTATCGAAGATATCACGATTATATAATTAACTCAACATTTATTTATTTATTTATTTATCTTTTTACGGTGGTTGTTGGTGAAGACCGGTCGTTATCACTGTACATTGGAATCTGATCGATCGATCGATCGATCGATCATCCCACCACACATTGTGGATTAGTCTTTGAGACCCGCATCTTTTCTGGCCAACTAACAAGAGCAAAAAGGAAGAGATGGAGTTCCAGACATGAACCATCAGATGTTACAATCACTAGCCGGGGCATCGTGTGGAAGGATTTTTTTTTTTTTTTTTTTTTTTTTTAAAAACAAAGGGGACCGTGTTGCGTGACAGAGAAATTTTTAAGTGTTCAGTTTTTTAGCTGTTTCCAATTTTATATGATTAATGCGTTGTTCATCTGTGACAGATTCGGCGAAGAGTGAGCTTTGCGATTAAAGGGGAAACATTATTGGGCCCCTCCAGCTGGGCTTAAACAATCACACTATTGCAGGTTCAAAAAAAAATCTAAAAAATTATTAGTTTTGTGGGTCCTTAAAAATTAGGCCAGTATGGTATTAGTTTAGAGAGGACAAATTAAAGCATATATTTTATTCAATTCAATCTATCCATAGTTTGACCTCGAGAAATGTCTAATTAATTAAATATTTTATATGTTTTTTATTTAGAGAGGAATCGATCCGTATCTAAGGTATTGTTTTTTAATTTGATTGTTTTTAAAATAGGCACAACTTACTAAAAATCACATCACTAATCATCTCGCTAATCATCTCTCTAATCCTCTTTGTTCCAATCAAAGTTCTTTCCGTTACTAATTAACAAGTCCTACATTTGTGTTGGCGCCCTTATTTGACCTAGCTTTTACTTTAGCTTTAAGTTAAAGATAAAAAAATTCAAACTTTTGCTGCGAGAAGAAGTTGAAATATATATGTATATTTTTTTTGGAGAAAAGTACCGTAGTTAATTAAATAATATTTTTGCAGGAGCTCTTTTCTAGTTAAATAGAGCTAACATAAATATGATATATATATAGTCATTTTTTTATAATAATAATAATAATAATAAAAAGTTAGTTTTGAATATACGACTAGCATTAAAGTGCATATAAATGCATTGTTTGGATCGTTTATTGGATGCTTTTTTGATGGTGCAACAAAATAATAATTTATTAACTAATTGCCCAATCAAGCTTCATTGACATATAGAGATTTAATATATAATCTGGTACATTGAATATCTATTTCCTGAGTAAGGAAATTACTTTATATATATATATATATATATATATATATATATATATATATATATATATATATATATATATATATATAGCAGTAAAGTGAATAAGTTGGGAAGCCGTTGCGCGTGCCAACGAAAAAAAAGAAAAGAAAAACAACTACTTTAATATCACTTGACGTAGATAAATTATCCAAGCTGGAAATTTAGATAATTATGCCATTTATTTCTTACTTAATTTCTGCTGATTTTATCTGTTAAATGGTGTTAATTAATTGCATAATATTGATGCTATTTAATCTCCTCTTCAAATTATTTTATGGGTTTTTAATAACTATGCCTTTAAGGTCCTGTTTGGACGTCACAATAAATTATAAATTATTTGGTATAAAATTTTGTAGTATAATTGTAATTAAGAAGTTTGATTTTGTTTTCTTCAAAGGTCTTATTATTCATTATTTGGTAGGATCGTATATTTCATCTCCGGAGTTATGTTTGATCGTACTTCTTATATATCTACTAAATATACAATTTTTTTTATGTAAATTTAAAAAATTACCAAACAAAATAACAGCAATAACAAATGGAATTATTTATTTTTAAAATTCAATTAAGATTTGTTAATTGTCAACATTTATGTACTTGGAATGATTAATTAATTTAAGTCATCTTTTTTGTCAATATAAAACAAAATTTAAAAACTTGTTTGATAGCGTGAGACATATTTCATAATATTATTATTTGCACAGGAAATGCAGATAGGCTATGTCTTTGTCTGACTTAATGATGGATAGAATCATTTTGCAAAAAAAATAAAATAGCAAATTAATAATTTCAACTACTAAAATCCAATATATATTAGAGGTACTCTTTTTTCTCTCTCTGTGACTCATAAATGTTGTGTTTTATTTGAATTATAATGTGTTAGCATTCTGATATATATATTATATGCATATAGATATATATAATACAGACTCAAATATATGTTAATATATATATAAAGGAAATTTAAAAGTGTTGTAAGAAGAGCAATATTGCTCTTCTTCTCGGAATAGTGTCTTATCTACTATTAATTAAAAGAATTAATCCTAATGCTAACAAATAAGATTATTAATTAAACTTAGCTTTTTTATAAATTAAATTTAGTTATATTTAGATATGTTAATAATGTAAAAATGAATCTTGTTAATATAATGCTAGTCCCTAATTGAATATGCTCACAGTAAGCGACATGGAAGGTGGAGAGCAATAATCATCATCTATATCATTTTGGAAGAGTGTCACTCTTGTTATTTGACTACTCAACTAGGGTTCTTCTCCCACACCCAATTTCACCCCCCTCCCCACCCTTCCCTTTTCCTCTTTTAACACACCCAATAATGTAAGTACCCTGCACAGCCACCCAAATTGCTCCCTCTTTGATCTTTTCCGCCCTCCCCCTTCCCCCTTGCCCCTTCCCCCTTCCCCTCTCTCTACCTTCTCCACACACACACACACACACACACACACAAACAAAAGGAGCAGCATCAGCAGTGTGTGAAAGAGATGAGGAGTTCTTCTTCTTCTTCTTCGTCTTCTCCTTAGAGAAAGAAGAAGAAGAAGTAGAGTCGTAGTTTGCGATAGTCTTTTTGTTTCTGTTAAGGAGAGTGAGTGTGTGTGTGTGTATATATATATTTGTTTGGAATCGGGAGTAAGGATCGATGGAGGAGACGCTGAAGACGCTGTCGCTGGACTACCTGTACCTGCTGATCAACGGGCAGGCGTTCAGCGACGTCAGTTTCAGCGTGGAGGGCCGTCTGGTGCACGCGCACCGCTGCATCCTGGCGGCCCGCAGCCTTTTCTTCCGGAAGTTCTTCTGCGGGCCCGACCCCCCGCCGCCCGGGCTGCTGTTCCAGGATCATCACCACCACCACCACCATCAGCACAGCCCCCGATCCCCCTCCGCCTCCTCCCCCCGCGGCGGCGGCGGCGCAGCAGGCGCGGGCGCAGCAGGCGGCGGCGTCGTGATCCCGGTGAATTCGGTGAGCTACGAGGTCTTCCTCCTGCTGCTCCAGTTCCTGTACAGCGGCCAGGTGTCGGTGGTGCCTCAGAAGCACGAGCCGCGCCCGAATTGCGCCGACCGAGGCTGCTGGCACACCCATTGCACCGCCGCAGTCGACCTCGCCCTCGACACTCTCGCCGCCGCCCGCTCCTTCGGCGTCGAGCAGCTCGCCCTCCTCATCCAGGTCCCCCCCCCCACCCCCAATTCATTCCAACCATCCTAACCTAGATCTGAATTCTTCTTCTATGCATCATCATCATCATCATCATCATCATCATCATCATCATCATCATCATCAGTTTCAATATATATATATATATATATATATATATATATATATATATATATATATATATATATATTGGGATTGCCAACAGGAAAGAAAAAAAATAAATAAAAAAAAAATAAAAAATCTGCATTGATTTGCCCCCTTTTTATTTTTCTTTCCTTTCATCTCCACCTTCCTGCTACTGTATCCAACAGCGGCTATCTACAGTGACACGATCAGTCGAGAATCCTATAATTGGACTTGCCCTTTTTTCAAATCTCACACTGGCCATAACTAGGGTTTCTAAACTTAGGGTTTCTTCTTTCCCAATGGGGGCGGAGAGATAGATATATATACATGTACATATACATCTCATTCCTGGTCATCCTCTCCTCATGCAGCATTCCAAATTTCTTGAATTGGGTGCCGTGTTTACATTTGGCCAACCTCCCAATCACCACCTCCGTCGCTCCCCCAGCGCAACCTCTCGCGCCGCCGTCTTCTGTATATATGTATATATATATATGCAAGCAATTAACTGATCAGCTGTGTATATATTTTATGCTAAGGGGATGCAGAAGCAGCTGGCGAGCATGGTGGAGAAGGCGTCGATAGAGGACGTGATGAAGGTGCTGATGGCGTCGCGGAAGCAAGATATGCACCAGCTGTGGGGGACCTGCTCGAGCCTCGTCGCCAAGTCGGGGCTCCCGCCTGAGGTGCTCGCGAAGCACCTCCCCCTGGACGTCGTCGCCAAGATCGAGGAGCTGCGGCTCAAGTCGTCACTGGCCCGCCGCCACCACCCCCACCACCACCACCACCACCACCACACGCCATTCCTCTCCCACCCAATCGACATCGTCGGCGTTGGCCCGTCTAGCGCCGACGTAGAGGAGCACCACCACAAGATCAGGCGGATGCGCCGCGCCCTCGACTCCTCGGACGTCGAGCTGGTGAAGCTGATGGTGATGGGGGAGGGGCTCAACCTCGACGAGGCGCTGGCACTGCACTACGCCGTCGAGAACTGCAGCCGCGAGGTCGTGAAGGCGCTGCTCGAGCTAGGCGCCGCCGACGTGAACTGCCCCGCAGGCCCCGCCGGCAAGACCCCGCTCCACGTCGCCGCGGAGATGGTCTGCCCCGACATGGTGGCCGTCCTGCTCGATCACCACGCCGACCCCAACATCCGCACCGTCGACGGCGTCACCCCGCTCGACATCCTCCGCACCCTCACCTCCGACTTCCTCTTCAAGGGCGCCGTCCCTGGCCTCTCCCACATCGAGCCCAACAAGCTCAGGCTCTGCCTCGAACTCGTGCAGTCGGCCGCCATGGTCATGTCCAGAGAAGAAGCTGCCGCCGCCGCCGCCGCCGCCGCCGCCAATTCCGCTGGCGGGGGCGGAGGAGGCGGCGGCGGCGGCGGAGCGAATAGCCCGAGCTTGGCTATGTATCCGAATATGAATTCGGAGGCGAGCAGCTGCAACGCGAACAGCAATAGCAGTAGTGGGGTGGTGAACCTGAGCCTGGATTCGAGGATGGTGTACCTGAATCTCGGCATGGCGGCGCAATTGGGGTGTAAGATGAACGAGGGGGGAGATGATCATGAGAGCAACAGTAGGTCTCAAAGCGGCGGCGGCATTGCTCCGTCTTCATTGTATTCTCCTCATGGCTACCCATGAAAATACCTTGTAAGCTCTAAAAAGAACCTCCTTAATTCCTCTCTCTCTCTCTCTCTCTCTCTCTCTCTCTCTCTCTCTCTCTCTCTCTTTATCATATTGGATCTTTTGCCTATATGATCTGATTATTGTTACCTATGATTTGGGAAGCAAGAAAAGGGCAAGGGAATTAATTAGGCAAGATCTAATGAGGGAATGGGATTAGAATAGAGGTAATGAGGTTTCATTAGCTCCTATTAAGTTATGGTGTTTGATGGGGTCATTTTGCATAAAAAGTTCATCAATATTATTGTTTTTTTAATTTTAAGGAGGAGGAGGTGGGACATGTGCAGCTGCATTAGACCAAATGAGCTATTATTATAATTATTTCTTTTTTTTGTCTGGATTTTGGGGTTTTTTGGGGGTTCTTTTTGGTGTTTAGGCTCATGGGGGGTGCATTTGCATGTGAGGGATTTAGGGAGGGAGACAAGTAGAATCTAAGTAAGCTTATTTGAATGATGGAAGAGAAATGCAGGGTCAATCTCTTCTCTGTCCATGGCCTGTCACCCCTTTTGTTTTTACTGCAGTTGGCTTGTTAGCTTTTATCATGGACAAAAACTCTCTTGTTTTTGTTTCCCCCTCTCCCTCTCTCTCTCTCTCTCTCTCATGCATTAGTGTTGCTTGCTATAATGGTGGATGTGTTACTCCCAACAGTTAGCAACTATTACTTCTACTAATGGTAGCTGGGATCATGTCCATTTGAGGAGAGTGAGTGTGGGTGTTCCTCTTTTTTTTTCCCCATTGCCTTTTGTAGATGGTTTAGAACCACCCTATTGAGGGTTTGTTTCTGAATGGGTAGACCTTTCCAAATAAAGAGAGCGAGCCGTGTCCTCCCACAATAGTTTCTATAGTGCATGTATGTTTATCCCTTTTCCTTATCTTTTTTACATGGTATCCCATGCACCATGACCTTCTTTATGACACTGTATGCTTTCTACTATTGTTTTGTATATATATATACAATATATAAGTAGCTAAGTTATCGACAAACAAGTCTCTTGTCTTGCATGAATGGAACACAATGTGACTACACGACACTCTTAATATATACGAATTCTCTTGTTATTTTACTCAAGTGTTGATTCCCTAACTGTGGCCTGCTTTTGTTGTCTCCTTCGCTTTATTTTAAAGTCTCTTTTGGGGGCTCAACACATACTCTTAGAGGAGCCTTTTTGGGCACTGCTTATCATCTATAGGTTCAATAGTGTTCTCCTGTACTGGTTGTTTGAGCTTCATAATTCTCTCTTATAAATGCATCACTCTACCACTCTCTCTCTCTCTCTCTCTCTCTCTCTCTCTCTCTTTCTCTCCCCATCCTTTTCTCTCTCTCTTTCACCTATTAAGGATCGATCATGACCTAGATCTATTGCAAGTTGGCGTGAGGAATGAGGCAGAGGCATAAATATTTTGTTGGCCACAGTAGAATGAATTAAATTATCTTTGGTGGCATAGTTCCCATGTATTGATTTAGGAACCATGTAGTTTGCTATGTCAAGTTACAATATTTTTCTCTTTAGGACTTCGTCTACAGAAGAACATGCAGTGACCAACTTATTCACATGGCCAGATCCATACTGTACATATAACATTTTAGAATACTCTAGTAAATAAATATAAAGGATATTATTCTCTTTGACAGAAATGCATGTTTACATATTTTTCAACTGTGTAAAGTGAATCATGTTTGTGAGAATATGTTATTGCCATGGTTCATATGAACAGTGTACGTCATGGGTCAACATTTTGTTACCTCTTTAATTATCATTTTTCTCTTTTTGAAAATTAAAGAGGTAAAGTTCTTGGACAGTTGTAATGCAGGGTTGATTGTTAGTTATATTCATTACAAATGTCTGTATATATAAGGCTATAAGTAATATACTGCATGTTTGATTGCCTGTTTTCTTATGCTTTTATGTCTTGGAAATTTTAAGTACATATATACACGAATTCGACCATCAATTTTACATAGATCTGATGAAATATTTATTTTGGTAGCCTCGAATAATACACTCTTGACTCGCATATATTTCAATCATTTCATTTTCCTAGGCTGTTGAATATGCTTATTATTTTGAGGTTTCTTAAATGTAATCTTCAAAAATTGAATTAGGTTACCAAAATATATAACTTACAAGACAATGCAATTGAACCCTCTCCCTTCTTCAATTGGATATCATGTTGTGAAATAAGTTGTGAATTTTAATTGCCATATGTGTTTGAGAATGTGGAGATCAACATGAGAATTATGGTAGAAATTGAACATTTAAGTCCTCTTCTTCTTCTTCTTCTTCTTCTTCTTCTTCTTCTTCTTCTTTTTCTAAGCTCAAATTCAAATGTGCTGGCTGGTTGTGAATTTGTTTGCTTGCAATCTATTGATTTAGGATTTCTATGATAACAAAAAGTAAAAATATACTAGTTTTTGTTTCTTTAATTTTGCTAAAAGAAAAGTTGATCATCCAACACATTGTGTGCATAATTTAAGTTAAAAAGGAAAATTTTAAGTGTTGTCAAGGGAAGCCTAGTGTTCATGCTTTAATTAGTTTGATAAGATAGAGAATTACCATATGTCCCTAGTAGAAGCAGCAAAGGGTTTGATTCTGCACCATCTTAATGTATAATGCCAATAGAGTCAACGAATCGAATTGGTATTCGAGGTTCAGAATTTGAAATCTAGCTGCTTCGTATTTTCAGCTAACATATGGTAAGCAAGTATAGCCTTATCTTATTCTGCATAAGATTTATATCTAACCAATCAATATATTAAGTCATGTGACATGGTGAAGATCAATTAAAGGCCATATAATAACTTCAAATTGAAATGATGTAAAAAAATGGTTTGTTGTTATACTTTTATAGATGTAAAACATAAATATGAAATTTGTTGTTAGTAACTTTAGGATCTTTTGACTGATACTACAAGCACAAGAAAACCAAAATGACCTCCAATTCAATTTCTACCGAACAATAAGCAATCAAAGAGTGACTAGGATGCTGATTCAGTTTTCATTAGGTGACATTTTACTTTTGAATAATATGGTATCATGTCCCCCAAACTATGAATGCCATACATACGTGCAAGGAATTTGTGCTTGTACATGTTGTGAACTTTGTCACAGACCTTTTCTTGCATATATATCTTCTTAACTTTTTCCAAAATTCTTGATTGATTATTAATAGGTTTGTTTGATCATTACAAATTTACTGAGTTGGAGCACGTCGTTATTCTGAAGGGTATGATTGGTATCGAGAACTATCCAATTCTAATAGCTAGATCAAAATATAAAAAGTAGAAATACACAGAAATTATGTCTTAATTGAACAAACAAGTTCAATGCGACATGTTATTTATTATTATAACAAGTTGATTATTTTTGTGTCACACTATTTTCATCATATGTAATAATAGTCCTATCATCTGAAACGGACGTTTTGTCTTGTTCTTTTGCATCCAAAAATTCCGTGCTGTAATAGTTAGCTTAAAGAAATCTCTTCCGAATAAAATTGAGCTGCAGTGGCACTAAATTCATGTATATATATATGTTAAATACTATAGAAATCTCAAGGTTAAATGTCATGTCAATCGCATCACCGTCATGAAAAAGTCCTATGAGCGCGATCTTTTCGATGCACTATTAGTCGGTAATGAGAGATATATAATGTAATTATGAAGTTTCCAATCATTGAAATAGCTATAGAAGGTGTTAAAGAAAAAAAAAAAAAAATCCTATTTTTCATATTGTAAACCGTAGCTAATTTTCGTTGTTCAAAATACTATTGTCAAAATAAATGATAATTAAAAGAGGTGTTTGAACGACTTATAAAACTCTTTAATTCTAAGAATAGGCATTAAATGATTTACCATATTATTCATCTCTTTTTAAAAATGGTAAATTACTTATCACTTTTATAAAATTAATTTAGATATTTTTTTATATCCGAATTCTGAAAGATGTACAGTATCATATTTAGAAAGCGGTGATTCATTTACCATATAAGTCTATAATTTTTTAAAAGACTATTTTTATAATTATAATATTTTTTAAGTTTATCAATAAAAGAATTTCATAATTAAAATTTTGACTTTTATATATATGTGAAATGCTTTTTATTTGTCAAATAAATTTTTGGGTTGGGTATGGGCTGTTTAATATGGTACCACAGCTTGGTCGATCACACCTTTAATTCTTGTAGTCTAGTTTCTTTTTGTTTAGCTTTGTTTCAATCTTATTGCATCCAGTTTTTATCTGATTTTGCCAAGTTCTTTGAATCAATCTTTATCGAGTTCTTTTAAGCCTTATTTGAATTCATAAATCTTTTATGCCCTTCTATCTCCTTAATTTATTCAAAAAACTTGTAGCATTTTGTCACGGACTTAAGCTTTTCGCCTAACAAAAGTTCGTGCGGTGTCCGACTTCCTGCTCTAAACAAGAAATGTGATCATCAAACTTATAGAATATCTGATATTATATTCGGATTTTAAGTAACTTTATTGGAATAGATAAATCAATCTACAATGTGAAATATGCTATTATGCTAAATCGTGAATGTTAAGGCCGTTCGATGAGCAAAATAAAACTCCCTATTTTCATTCACAAACAAAAAAATATATGTTATAATGAACATGTTATCATTGCATAACTTATTACGATGTCTCAACAAGGCCTTAATTTGGTTTCATCTTTGTTCTCATCTGATCCGTAAAGTCTACCACGTATAAAGAGAGTGTGTGCTAAGAGTATTAGTTATCATTCAAATGCTGAATACAAATAAGAATCTTGATCTCACTATGCATTCATGCAAAAATTATTTCATCTATCAATTAAAAATTTTTTGTACTGAGTACAAGCCCTTTAATTAACCTTCGTATTCAAAGTTTTTGCCTTGGGAGAAAAAGAAGAGGGAAAAAGCTAGTCTCGATCATACATATGAACTCAATCATTTAATTAATAGTACATCTAAGTAGTTGAACATTTATTAGGATCTAGGCTATTTAAATTGAATTTTCAATTCAGAAGTAACAAATAGCACTTCTTCAATTGTGTAAGGATTCTAAAGAAAATTAATTGCTATATACGATCGTCAATGTCAAGTTAAGTTTGCTCAATAATGTTGTTCAATACACACGCGTATCTTTCTAATCAAACACTTTTGTATGGCGATTTCTTTGTTTAGTTGGTATTTTATAACACTTTACAAACTAGCATTCATGGCCGTATTTACCTGATGAAAAAGTATAAATTACGAAGAGATCGACATACATGACTAATAATTTCGACTTTGAAATTTATTCATCAAATTATGCAGTTTGTTAAGTGTTGTGTGCTTTGTGAAATCTAAAAGTATATCTACTTGTTGCTAGTTAAATGGACAAAGTATTTATTGAAGCTATTTAATTTTACGAAATCCAAAAGTTTAAGCTATTACATAATGTTATGCTTAATAGATTCAACAAATCTTATACGTAGAATATTGTAGTCTCAAAAACCCTTTAAACTAGTAGAAACAATTCTTGAGCCTATTGGGATATGAAACTGGTTGTGACCAGTACTACTACAAAAGGATTAATTAACAAGAGAAAACTATCTATGGAACTCACAAAACTTCTGATGTATCTAAGGATTTGGTGATGGGTACCCGAGGTCGTGAGTTCGAAGCCTAATTGATTCACATTAATTTCTAACTAAGTTTATTTCTATAAACGGAACGGATAGAATGCTACACAAAAAAGAAAGAAAGAACTACAGAAGAATATTCTAAAAAAATATTTAAAATATTGCGAGAAAAAAATAACAAATAATAAAAGACATACTGAAAAAGCTCAAATTCACATACCAAAAATTAAAGTAAAACCAAATTGTGAATATCATAAATGGATGTATTTATCAAATCGAAATAGAATCTAAGATTGATATTTTAATAATTTGATTTAATTTTCTTTAATTTTTCTAATTCCTGAATCTAGAAAGTCTTCAAAATCTTACCTCTTGTATCGATTTATGTGATTTTTTTTTAGTTTCTAGGTCATTCATTGAGAAAATTTCATTGTATATATAGTGTTTAAGGTTTAAACAAAGAAAGATAACATGCCAAAAAATAGGAAGAGAAGAAAAAATATAGCAACACAAGGAAAAAGAAGAGACGGTGATTCAGTTCAAACAAAGAAAGAAAGACGAAAAAACAGTGGTTCGGTTCAAGCAAAAAAAGGAAGACGAAGAAACGGTGGTTTGGTTCAAGTAAAGAAAGATGGAAACATATGGAGTAGTTGGACCGGTTTGGCCCAATGCAGCAGGTGTGACCTAGTTCGGTTCAAATAAAAAAATATGGAAAGATGGTCTATATGTGTAATCCGATTCAGTTGAAGCAAAGAAAGAAATATGTAGCAGATGTGATCCAATTCAGTTTAAATAAAGAAAGACAAAAACATGTGGAGGATTTGAGCTGGTTCGGCATCTGTAATCCAATTTGATTCAAACGAAGAAAGAGAAAAATATGTGCAAGATTTGAACCGGTTGGACGTGTAACCACTACAACAAAATTAGATTATAGCGACATATTTTTGTGACACTTTTTTACAAGTGTCCTATTTATATTCCATCTATATTCAAAATTAGGTTATAAGTACATATTTTTTGGACACATTACAGTAATGTGTCGCTATACGCCCTAACGACTGCACATATAGCGACACTAATAATAAGTATCGGTATTTTTTCTAGCAATATTTTTTTTAGACTTTAGGGACACTTAAAAGTGTCTCTATAGTATAGTTTTGTTGTAGTGAATCCAATTCAGTTCAATCAAATAAAGAGAAAAACACACCGTAGACGATTCGGCTCAAGCGAAGAAAAAGAAAAACATATAGAGGACTTGAGTCTGTTCAATAAAAAAAGAGAGAAACATGTGAAAAACTTAAACCGGTTTATGATTTCAAATGAAGAACATATTACCATGTCACAAAAAAAGAAAAAGGAAAAAATAATATATAGATGAGAGCTAATCCTGGGCCATGATGGGCCCTAGATGTTCTTTTCTCTCTAATTATGCTTAGAAAGTCTTCTACTTTCCCGTTTGTGGAAGAAGCACAAGATGTTCCTGTCACGACTTTTGCATGAGTATATATATTAGTATATTTATTTATTTATTTAGTAGTCACCATACGCGGGTTATTTGATTGACAGGGTGTGCTGAAAATGCTTACTCAAGCATAGTTTTGCTTATGTAGCAAAATGAAGTATATAATTATTGGAATTATTAAAGTTTGTGATGTTCTTTTCGAGAGAATAACAATATGCTATCATTTCATTCATTTTCTTTTAAAAAAAAAAATTTAATTAAAAATATAAAGCAATAAAATTTAGAACTTTAAACCTTCGATACCAACCATTAATTTTTTTATCATTTATACTTAAAAATGATGGCCGGTGAAACTTTGTAATGTGAGAATCAAACTTCTGGATTGTAAATTTGTAATCACAAAAAGAAATTTGAAATGAAAATCTTCGAACGGCCTATTGTAGCTGACATCGATCTGTTAGCAGATCAGTAAATAGTAAATTTTCAGCATATGGACATGTCCCTGAAAAGGGGGAAGGTGGGGCACTTCCAGTACATAAGCTATTTAAAATGTATTCAAGAAATATCTTAGGCATTTGGGATAGCATGCATGGAGTGAGCATTATATATATAAAGTAATGGAAAATTATATGATAAAAAAATTACTCTATTTGCTTTTGTAAGAGATAACAAGCTGAATAAATTACATTGAATTTATTTGTGGGCATCAAAATCTTACTTGGTCATCATAACATCATGATCCGTTTGAAAACCCTGTGCACAATATATTCTTTTCTTCTTGTGCTTGGTAAAGTGGTTTTGAAATCTTTCACTCATCAGGTAAAAGTTAAGGCATCTAACCTCACTCTTTTGTCTCCCCTTTTTCTATCTTTGTGAGGAATCAGATCCCCAAGTAGTGATATTGGGTGTGACAAAAGGCTCCATGCCAACTAGCAATTTAGAAAAAAAAAGAAGCTAAAAGGCAATCCATTCTGAGATTTCTTGAGGGGAAGGCAATCTCAGCTTCTCTTTTTTTTTTTTTTGTTCATTGGAAGATAATATAGCAAGGTGGGCTGCTAGAATTTCCAGCTGAGTTCTAATAGGAACATATGAGGTTTTTGGTTTCAGCTAAGTAAAAAAATTTTAGGCTTTATCATCACTGTTTAGAAAAGTTGATAGATATTATTTGCTCAAATTCTTGAATAATAAGGTTTTCTAGTCTTATACTATTTCGATAAACCGACTAAATTAAGTTAGGATTATATATGCGCAATCTTATTGAGATTAATTTTAATTTTATTAAATTTTAGTCGTTAATATAAATATATATTTTATTAAATGATTTGGTGCGGTGGATTAAAAAAAAAAACGATGTTTATTGTAGGATTAGAATTTTGTGGAAAAGATATATTTTATACATAACTTTAGTTATAATAAACTTGAATCACATAAATATTTATATATTTCATTTTATTTTATTTTATAATTTTTTAAATATTTTTACACGCGAGGAATTAGATTCATTTTGTTTTTGTAGTAATAGGTGTACATATATGTATTCTCTCTTTGCTGGGAAAAAAGGTCAATATTTTAAATTACTCTTCGTACGGAATCATATACGTACATGCATGTGCCTACAACATTCTTAAAAAAAAAAAAAAAAAAAAAAAAAAAAAAAAAAAAAAAAAAAGGGGTTGATCTCCTGATTCTACTTAAAAAAAATTCTCAATAAATCCTCCATAATAGGCCATTAATTTTAAAATGCAATTTTTTTTTATTAATATTTTTTTTAAAAAAAAATAAACGAAAATATCAATTTGTTTCATTCATTACGATAATGAACAAATTAAACTAAGTACCAAAAGATACACGAAGGAAAATAAAAAAATAAAAAATAAAACAATCGCAAAAGTTTTTTTTTGAGGAAAAGGCAGCATGCTGCCGCTTCATTCATAACGAGGGTAAATTTAGCAACTGGGCAGCCGTAACAGTCGCAAAAGTTACCGAAACGGTTTTGAATTGATTAGCTTTCTCATCAGACTTTAATTAAGCAGGCTAAATAAATCCTATCATTCTTTTTCACTCACTTATTATTTTAGGTGGTTATTGAACATATATATACATACATACCCCTAAGCCTCTGCAAGCTAACTCATGCATAGCACTCTTCTATCAAACAACACCTCACCACCCTAACCTTTTACTAGATTTTAGTTGTTTCTCTTCCTATCCTTCAATGGATGCCCCCAAAACCACCCAACCCCCACCAGGTTCCCTCTCTCTCTCTCTCTCTCTCTCTCTCTCTCTCTCTCTCTCTCTCTCTCTCTCTCTCTCTCTCTCTCTCTCTCACTTATTAATTTCTCCAACTTATTATCCTAAATATATATATTTGTATATATATGTTGCAAGGCTACCCAACAAAACAGGAGAAGAAACAATGCTGCCAAAGTACAAAGAGTAGAGGAGAGAGAGGGTTCATTGAAGGATGGTAAGCTAATTAACATTTGGAAACAAAAAACAAGTGAATTCATATTCACTCCAAAAAAAATTCGTATTGATTTACTGCATTAGTTTTTGTTTCTGAACATATGCAGTAATATTTTACTGGATTTTCTACTGTTCTCACAAAGTATACAATACTTATTGCAGAGTTAGCTCCAGGAAGTTTGACACAAATTTTAATTCAATTATAAGATTCGTAACCGTTTTCTCCAATATTTTTAATTTCATCTTTAGATTTTCAAATTTCACCTGAATTTTTTACCTTGATTTTATTTTCGTGTAGCGTTGTTTTTCAGTTTCAACCTCACAATGAGAGTTTTTTCAGATAGTAAACTGAAGGTTAGCCGTAATTTTCATGTGGAAACAAATAATTTGTTACAGTTGACAGCTGAAACTATGAGAATGAAATTGAAATTCATGTCAAATTACACCGGATTTCTGAATAACCAACGTAAATACAGTACTGAATTTTGAGTAAACTATTCGGTGCACGTTCTCGCAACAATATTAGTAAGAGATAAAATCATGTTCTGATTGCTGTTCAACTTATGCAGCATTGCCGCGCTCTGTTGCTGTTGGATTTGCGAGATGTGCTGCTACTGAGAAGGAGCCTATATATATATATGAAGATGCAATATGTTATGAGTTGAATAAAGATCAAAGAGTACTTATATTGTAATGGCTTGTGTACTTTTGTTGATTCAGAATGGGTTAATTTATGAAACGGTTTACGTGTTTTAATTTCCAAGGTATGAAAGTTAGATTTGTAATATTTTAATCTTGGATGATATAACTATAGTAAATACTTAATTAACACAATGATTATGTATGTTTTTGTCTTAAGTCATTTTGTTTATTGTATCATATCATGAAAAATTCACAATATGGGAGAGTGAGCTACTATATATGCTGCAGAACCATCTAAATCAGACACAGGAGAAAGTGCCATCAAATTTGGCCCATAGTATTAAGAGCTATTTAATGCCATTAAGTCAAAGTAAATGGGCGCGAAAGCATGCAGAGATATGTACTTCTTCGTTTTTCAGATGGGCCTGCAGAAATTGGAATTGGTGCAATGCACGTGATGTTGATGAAGAAACTTGTAATGTGTTTTTTATCTTTCAGTGATACCATAAAAATTATATTTACTACAATCAATTTGTGAGTATAATTAATAAGTGCAATTTCCGCTTTTTTACTTTTAACTTGCCCTCATTCCACTCCCAAAAGATACTGTATATTTAACCTGCAAAAAGCAAAAGACAATTAACTCTGGTGCAAGCGGTAAAAGATTTGGTGATTGATATCCGAGTTCGAAGTCTAGTTGTTTCACATTTTCAGCTAAATTTATTTTAAAAATAAACGAAGCGGATAACATGCTACATTTCTTTCAAGAAAAAGCCAAAGGCAAAAACTTTTTTTTTTTTTTTTTGTTAATATGCTATTTCTTATGGAACTTTAGAAACAAATTGAAATTTTACATAAGATCAGCTCACTAGATATTATTTGTAGGCTGGTTATTTCAACATTATTTGGATGGAGAGAAAGAAAAAAAAAAAATCTAAAGAATTTGATTATTTATTTTTTTTAAATTTTAATTTTATTGTTAAAATTTTTAAATTATTTGACTTGAGTCTGAAAACAATATTTTAACTTTAAAATTTAAATATATTATTTATATTTATAGATTTAATTAATTAAATAAAATAACTAGCTTGAATTTTAATGTTAAAGTGTCTAACTCATATATATCAAAACAAATCGAAATGTCAAAAAGTAAATTAAATTAAAATACGAGCAAATTAGGTTGTCGATTCAAAAAGGTCATGCGGTTTAGATAATTAGTATTGTATTTTTCTTTTACCAAAAAAAAATAACTATTTCTACTTTCTGGACGATGCTAGGTGTACACTCTTTTAGGGGTGTATATTTTACACCCCACCTTATTCTGAAATGAGTATTATTTTACTCGTCACATCAAGTGATTAGTAAAATTCATTCATTCCAGAATGAAATGGGATGTAAGATATACACCCCTAAAGAGGTGTATACTTATATATACCCTTTCTACTATAGTTTGTATTCTCAAAAATAAAAATAAAATAAATAAAATAAAATAAAAATTCCTTACTTAGGAAAAAAAAAATCACTATCAGGTCTACTCTCTGGGGTTGACTTGACCCTCTCCTCCCTCTCTCTATCTCTCCCACTCACTTCTCCCGCGTTTTCTCCTTGCAAGTTGCAACCACGCCAAAATTATCCCCCCTCTTCTTGACTCCCTCCATTTGGCCCCCCCTCCTGAGTCCTGAGACGCTCTCACGAAAGAGACGTCATGTATACATCTCCCTCCTTGACCCCTTCCTGCTACAAGCGACCACACCACTCCCACGCAGTCATCTCTATCCCCCCTCTCACACGCATTCTCACAAACGCCCACCATGCACCCCGAACTCCTCCTCTCCGACCTCTCCCAATCCCTCGCCGAAACCCTCGCCGAAGCCGCCGTGGCCCCCCTCTTCGCGTCCTTGATCGGAGGATTGAACCCTGTCCTCCAAGCTATGCAACAGTCCCAGCCCGATGTCGAAACCCTCGGCGCCGTGGAGTCCCTCGGCCCCGAGATCCGCCGCGCCCGCGCCGTGCTGCGCAGCTGCGGCGCGTCGGCGGTGCGCGCCCGGTTGCTCGAGGACGCCGCGCGCGGCGTCGGGCGCGGCCTCGGCGGCGTCATCGAGGCGTGGGCGGCGGCACCGGCGGAGATTAGGGCGGAGATGGAGCGTCTGAGGAAGGAAATGGTGGATGTGAGATTTGGCGATCAGTTGAAAGGGAAGCGGGGGGAGATTGTTGCTGACGCCGAAGACTTGGTTGTGAGGATCAAGAATGGGGATGAGGACGAGCTCGGCGTCGTGCTTTTGGAGATTGAGATTTTGATGGAAGAGGGGTTTTTGGTGGTGGGAGAAGGCGGGAGCTTGATTCCGGCCTTGTTGAATCGATTGGGTTCCGCGAAGAGTGGCAATAGAGTGAAGATAATCTTGGCTTTGAGAAGTCTCGCGGCCCTCGGCAATGAGAACAAGGTGATAATTTTGGAAAATTCAGTAAACCAGTTCATCCTCTAGCGGTAAAATTTGATCGATGCATGTGAAGCACCATTAACTCTTATATGATTGTTCTTCTCTAGGTTATAAATTTAGTAATTCTTAATTGATAATTCAAAGGAAGGATCAAAATAAAAAATTTTAAGCCAATTCGAGACTTTAGCTATGGTTTTAAAGCCCTGCTGTGCTCATTATGCGCCTTTCAATGTTTTGTAACAAATTAATGAGCTAGCAAGTTAAAATTGATAAGAATTAGCTCATGTAATCTTCCTCAGCTTGGAAGTTCGTTATTTACTCGGTGCGCTGATTTTTTCTGTTTTGCATCCTTAGGAGAAAATGGCAAGTGCTGATGCACTTTCGATTATTGTGAGGTCTTTGGCGAGAGGTACTGAGGAGAGGAGGGAAGCGGTGGGATTGCTTTTGGATATATCGGACATGTTGAAAGTCCGGCAGAGAATAGGTCGAATCAAGGGATCTATTCTTATGTTGGTCGCACTACAAAATGGAGATGACCCGCGTGCTAAGGATGATGCGGGAAAGTTGTTGCATGCTTTATCGGCTAACACGCAAAATGTTCTTCTGATGGCGGAGGCTGGTTGTTTTGTACCGATGATGCACTATCTTAGAGAAGGTAATGCCAATTTTTGTGCCGCCTACTGGACTTTAGCATGCGTTATATGCTGGAGTTCTAATAATGTTATAACATTCTTGTGCAAGGATATTGCTATGCACCATTTTCCTTGTCAGAAGCACATGTTTTAATTTCGACTCACAAGGCTGTCCTAACAACTAAAGAACTCTCCAAGCCTGTTATGCACCTAAAATATTACATGATCATTACGAATATAATAAATCATCAAGGCCCGCGATAAAAGGTACTTGAAGAAATGATCCAACTCCCTAATTGACTGAATTCCTGCATAGAGCTTTTGGATTTAGGCTTAAACCGTCGAACCTTTCAGCAGAGCTTAAAGATGAAACAATCATTCATTCATTTGGCGTCATGTTAGTTGTCGGATGATTTCATGGATAAGGTGTTGTTGCATTGGTGTTGTTGCACCATTTCTGTCTCTTATTTTTAATCCTTGCTTTCTCCCTATTCATGTATCAACCTTACTTTCGTCTGTATGACTACTTGGGCATGGATTTACCGCTCTTGGTATACAGCGGACCTTCATTTCTGTACAACATATCAAGAAGATGGTGTTCATAGCTATGATAGTTTCTCTGCTTAGACCTCGTTATTTTCCAAATTTAATAGCACACAATACCGCTAGCCATATTGATGCTTTTGGAGATAGATATTTTGCCATCAATTTAACATTCCTTGACAAAAGCTAGCTTACTTATGCCTTAAAAACACCTATTTCTCAACAAACAGTCATCTCAGGAAGATCATTGGCATCTTCTGTTTCAGCAGAATTAAAGGAATTCAGTTCTCAAACCAGTTTCTATTAGCGCAAGCATCGTTCTCTTGATCAGGGGTCTTCCTGAAATGATTATGGTGTTCAATAATTATGTTTTATTTCTTCTATTCTCGTTTACAATCTCATGAGAGTGAACGGCTCCAGGGTTTCCTGCTTTATATTTGATGAATGTGATTGGTCGTTCTGCCACAGGTTCTGATATGAACAAGATTCTCATGGCGACGGCCATTTCAAGGATGCTACTCACAGAACAAATGAAAGCCGTGCTTGGAGATGGATCAATTGAACCACTGGTGAATATGTTCACTTACGGGAAACTCGAAGCTAAGCAAGCTGCACTGGGTGCCATTCGTAACCTCTCTACCTTGGCAGAAAATACAGAACTCTTGATAAATTCTGATGTAATCTCACCGCTTTTTCAAGTTCTTTTCTCCGTTACATCAGTGCTCATGACGCTTCGAGAACCCGCTGCAGCAATGCTCTCAACTCTAGCGAAATCTGAACTAATCCTTCGCCATAGAAATGTGGCTCAGCAAATTCTCTCACTTCTCAACTTATCGTGCGCAGCTATCCAGCTTCACCTTTTACACTCTCTCAATAGCATAGCGAGTCATTCTACTGCCAGAAGAGTCAGAGCTAAACTTAGAGAAAATGGTGTCATGCGGCTTCTCCTACCATTCCTAACAGAAAGCAATTCTGAAATTAGGGTTGTCTCCTTGAGTCTAATATTCAATCTGTCAAAAGATTCCACACAAGAGTTGACTCAACAGCTTGGGAAATCCAATATCAACATCTTGGTAAAGATTATCTTCTCATCAGCATCTGAGAGTGAAAAGGCTGCCGCCATCGGAATTCTTAGTAATCTTCCGGTGAAGGACAAAAAGGCAACTGAATTTCTTAATAAAGCGAATTTGCTTCCACTTGTAATATCTTTATCGGGGACAAGCATTAGTTCTTCTTCAACACCACCTACAAGGAAATGGTTACTCGAGAATATTTCTGGGTTATTGATTCAGTTCACCGTTCCCTGGGATAAGAAACTACAGAGTACGGCAGTTTCTCTGGGAGTAATCGGTTGCCTTCGCAAGCTACTCTCAGATGGATCGATAATTGCCAAGTCCCGAGCAGCAACCTCATTGGCTCAGCTCTCACAGAACTCACTCGCCTTGTGTAAGGCCAAGTCACCAAAATGGTTGTGTATATCCCCTTCCTCTGAAACTTATTGCGAGGTTCACAATGGTCAATGCACTGTCAAAAGCACTTTCTGCTTATGTAAAGCCGGTATCGTAAGTCCTTTAATACAAGTGTTAGAGGGCGAGGAGCGAGAAGCAGATATTGAGGTTCTGGAAGCTCTGGGTACTCTAATGCAAGATGAGATATGGGAAAGTGGAAGCAAAGTTCTCGAGAAAGCGTCCGGTGTGCCGGCTCTTCTGCGGGTTCTTGAAGAGGGTAATTTGAAGGCTCAAGAGAAGGCAATATGGATGCTCGAGAGGATCTTTCGCCTTGAAATTTACAGAGAAATGTACTGCGGAGCTACTCAGGCTCTGCTTATTGATCTCACGCAAAAGGGAGATTCGATCCTGAAGCCGATGATTGCTAAAATATTGGCTCACCTCCAACTGTTGCAGATGCAATCTAGCTACTTTTCAGATGCCTTAATTTTGTCATAGGAAGATCTTGTGCAGTGTCGAGGGGAATGAAATCTTTTTCGAAGCAATTCCGAATTTGTCTTCCAAATCCTTAATAAGGCTGTTATTTTAATTGTAAAGGTCTGTTGTTAATTTTGAAGTTGTATTGTACCTATAAAGTTGTGCAGTATCTGTTTGGCACAATTTTTAACAGCTTATTCAATTCAGAGTGTCCATACTTAATGCAAGAAGCTTTAGAAGAGGAGATACATCGACTTATCCCATTTTCCAGTTTTTTAAGCCAGATCTTTAAGGTTGATCTGCGACGGAAGAAGCTCGTTCTCGTTCCGACGAATGGCGTCATCGGCTCCCGAGCTTTCATCCGTCTCGGTGGCTTCCAACGCCTTCCCGGAGATCCTCTCCAGGCCGGCGAAATCTACTGCAGCATGTTTGATTCGTCTGCCCCCGGCCTCGTCGGCGAATTCATACAATTCTGCCCAGCCAGAAAGTGGTGATGGAAGATAATATATTAAGAGAATGCAGCATTTCGTTCCAGCTGAAAATCCAAAGTAAAGCTTCAGATCAAATATGATATTATTATTATTATTATAGAATTAAGGAGGTATGTTGTGTATAGGGAGAAAACAAATTTTTTCTTAGTTAATGTTATTGGGGATAATGCTATTTGCTTTACGGTTTTATATATATTCTATTTAAAATGTTCAAATTAACATCATATGAGTTGCGCAACCATAAAAAATTCTAAGTATTTGTTATTTTTGTAAATAATTATTAATATGAGAAGTTTTTGCTTATATATTGTAAATTGGTGAAACAAAAAAATCAATTATTATTATTATTATTATTATTTATTAGTTTTTCACGCTGAACAAATCTTTCTGAAAGATCAGTTCAGATTTTGCATTTTTGCTTTTATATATTGTAAATTGATAAAACAAAATAATTATTTATTATAATTTTATTATTATTATTATTTATTAGTTTTTCACGCTGAAACCGTGTTTCTGAAAGATGAGTTCAGATTTTGCACGAAACCTAGACAGGTTAACCAGAGCAGAGCAGCTAAAACTGATATCTTTCTATCTTTACTATCTTCGTCTCTTTGTTATCTCCATCCATGGCAGCAGCGATGGCGGTTTCTCCTCCATCGGGAGACGGGGCGTTCAAGCTAGGGTTTATCGGGGCGGGGAACTTGGCGGAGAGCATCGCCAGGGGCGTCGCCAAGTCCTCCGTCCTGCCCCCCTCCAGCATCCGCACCGCCCACCGCCGCCCCGACCGCCGCGCCGTCTTCCAATCCTTCGGCGTCCGCATCTTCGACTCCAACGCCCAGGCACGTACTTTCTCGCCCTACTTCTGCTTCTGCTTTCAACTACAACAACAGAAAAAGTCTGGTGTTGTCATCAACTGAGTACTGTTATTCTGATCTGATGCCTTAACAGTAGCTTTTTATTTGCAGTCACACAAATAGAACTTGAGTAAATATAAATTGCAAACTGCAGGGCCGAACGACCAAGATGGAAACAACAATTTTATCAATTGATTTCTAGTTCATTTTGGGAGTTGGAGTAATTACCTAACTTGTTGTGTAAATCCAATAAAAATAAAAAACTTATGTTTATCGGAAATCTTATGATACTCCTTACTTTGAATTACGGACGTAGCACTCTGGATTTAATCAATTTTCATTTTCTCTTATTTTCCTCTATTTTTTTACGTGTGATGCGCGCGCATACATATATGTGATATATATATACGACTTGCGTTTACACTGTGCTGTAATTAATTTGCATTCGTTGATTTTTTACCTTGCTTTGTTGTTTACAGGTAGTTGATGACAGCGATGTTGTTATTATCTCCGTGAAACCTCAAGTCGGTGAGGTTTCTCATTTTACTTTGTATTTGTAGATTGCTTCGTGCAAATATTGTTAGACAGATCAATGATTTAATTATCCGTAAAGAGGAGAAATTCTACTTTTTGATACTATATATATATATATCAAGGTTGTGTGGTTGAGTAATTTTCTCAGATTGTTTTTTTTTACGTGTTTAATTGTTAAATTTGCAGTTAAACATGTTCTTCTGGAGCTAAGGCCCTTCTTTACAGAAGAGAAAGTTCTAGTTTCGATTGCTGCAGGAATTAAAATGAAAGATTTGCAGGTTGGTATTAAGTTAGCACACTTCTATATGCTGTTTTTCATGTTCCTGGATCATCCAGCAAAACCAACTGCTGTGCATTAGTTAAATCTATTTCCTTTTTGGCTTAGATCTATTACACAACTTCACTAAAGTTGCATAAAGCATCTCAATTTATGTATGACTGTAATATAAAGAGTTAGAATCAAGTTATTGGCAATCAAGTGATCTTCTGGCTTAAAGAATGTCCTAACGTGCTGTTTATTTGTAGTTTCAATAAAATGTTCAATTCAAAGCCAAAGTCTGGCAATCCTACCAATGTCATGTATACTAGATCACGATTTAAAGTCTCTTTTGGCATGTATTTTAGTACATGATATTATAAATTTCAAAATCAATGGACAGCGAGAAGTTATAAACTGTCAGATAAAGTGGTAAGTAATTAATTTTGCTTTTACTTAGAGTAAACTAGTTTTGTAGCAGAATAGAAGTGTAGTAGCCAATTCGAAATTGTTTTTAGGAATAAAATGGAGGCAATCTTTCATTGCTGATGCATGCTTTACCATTCAATAGGAAACTTCCAAGGAGTTGTATGGAAATTCCAGCTTTTTAACTTCTCCCACTTTGAGATAACCTCTAAAAACAAGCATACCAATGCTGATGGAATAAAAGAAGATTGATAGTACTACTGACTAGGGCAAGGTATATATTATAGGTGGAATTTCCATACAAGATTGATAGTACTACTGATTGATAGTACTATTAATCAGTAGTACTTTGAGATAACCTCTAAATACTTGTAAGGAATAAAAGAAGATTGATAGTACTACTGATGTTAGAGAAGTATGAGGTGGAGAGTGGTAATAAAAGAGCAAAGTGCACTAATGACTAGGGCAAGGTATATATATAGGTGACTGTAGCTATAAATACTAAGATGAGATCATCGAAGAGCTGTCCTGATAGCATTAGATGGATAAATTGTTTGGCATAGAAGCTGAAATTGTATTACTAGTTTAACAATTACTGACCTTTTGATTATTATCAAGCACTGGTATTGTATTTCTATATACTTCTGTCGACATCTCCACTTTTTCCTTTCACCTTTCATCATTTGCTTCAGGAATGGTCTGGTCAGCGTCGAATAATTAGGGTAATGCCAAATACTCCTTCAGCAGTAGGCCAGGCAGCATCAGGTGATAGTTAACTACTTGATTTTTCTCTTTATTTAGTCTTACAAGATAACTCTCTTAATTCAGCAAACAAATGAATAGTTGCTCATTACAACTAGTGTAATTGAAGATTGAAATGTGCTAAACACTTTAGCATATGTCAAGACTTTGTCACATGCTTATTGGGAGCATAATTTCAGTTTCTGAGTCATAGATTATATTCTAGCTGAAAGTTTTTCTTAAAAGCCTACTTGACATGAGGCAGGCGGTTAACCTCAGTATTCTTACCCATATGTTGCATGCTTTTTTCCTTTTTTTCTTTTGTTCATTGAGAATTTGTGAACGGAAAGAAGTTTAATTGGTCATTTTTTTTGCTTTATTAGTAACTTTCAACAAAAATATTGTGCTACGAGTGCTGATATCGTAGCTTCTTTTGTAGTCATGTGCATGGGCGAAATGGCAACAAAGAATGATGAAGAACGTGTAGCCAGTTTGTTCAGTGCAATTGGAAGGGTATGGCGAGCTGATGAAAAGTATTTTGACGCTATAACTGGCTTGAGGTACAATCTATATATCAGCCTTGCGCAATATGCACCATGCTTTTCTAATGCTCAGTGATTTGGTGATAATGAGATGATTAGCATTTTCTGCTCGTATGCTTGACTGTAATTTCCTCTGAATTGCAGTGGTAGTGGCCCTGCTTACGTATATCTGGCAATAGAGGCACTGGCTGATGGTGGGGTGGCTGCTGGTCTTCCTCGAGATCTTTCTCTTGGTCTAGCTACTCAGACAGTATGTACGAGAACTTGAGTATACCTGTTGTTAAGATTCAGCTGCAGCCTCTGATTAAAACAGTGAATATTTGATGGCGCTCTTATTGTACTAACAATGTTAGTAGATTCATTTAGATTCTCTGATAATTCATGACTTCTCTTCTGTGCAGGTTCTTGGAGCTGCAGCCATGGTAGGCGGAACCGGAAAGCATCCTGGTCAGCTGAAAGATGAGGTCACATCTCCAGCCGGAACTACAATAGCTGGGATTCAGGAACTGGAGAAGGGTGCATTCCGCGGTACGTTGATGAACGCAGTTGTTGCTGCCACAAAACGGTGTCGAGAGCTTTCTCAAACATAGCTCTACTATAACCGTATTGGCCTCACTAAGAAGCAACAATTCAATTTGACATTTTTTGTTTGTTTAAATTTCGAACATCAGTTAACTTCAAAGGTAGCTCTAATTTGTTGTTGCTGGTGCTGCCGCAAGGCGATTGGTTAAGCAGTGGGATAACTTACAGGAGAGCAATTATTTTCCTTGGTGCCAACTGTAATATGCTGCTTAATTGGGGTTAATATGTGGCTATGTTTATCTTTTTGTATCGAGCCAACCCTGTAGTTACTGGTGCTACATGGGTTGATCAACCTATATTCAAGCATTATGCCGCAATGCATTTCCCATTCTTTATTTATTCTTTTACTGCTTGATCTTTGCCTTGATTTATTCCTAGCATTGCCACCAAAAGCATCATTTCTCGGCATTATTTTTTATGTTTCCTTTTAACTGGAGACAACAAATGTTTGATATCGGGAGTGACAGATCTGGGAAAAAAAGCCTTACTCGTTTGGAAATGATTGGCTTGAAGAATATTTATACTTAATATCCTGTGATCTTTTCATGTAACTAGTGATACGATATGTTTTCTTTCTTAAATATTCAAAATTTTCAATTCCGTCCAACCACATTTAACCCGACATGGAACCCTCGCCAATGCATAACCAAATATAACCTAAACTATATTATAGAGAACTGACCTTCATGAGATCTTCATGAGACACAGAAATATCTGAATGAAGGCTTGATTGGTATCTGCATTTAACATCACATATTCTACAAAATTTGATCCCTTTCAATAGTAAACACGAGTATGTAAACAAGCAAGAAATCTGGAATAGTTATGATGCGAGCATATATATAAAGATAAAACCGAGAGATTGTGCAGAAAAAGCACGAACCATGCTTCTTAACTAATATGAAGGATGATGATTATCAGTTCCCCCTGAATAAGTAATACAAGATTAGAATAACTAAGCAGGGAATGAAAACAGAGATACTACATGGATCCACACATCAATAGTGATCTTATGTACAAATGAGATCCATCAAAAGTGCCTTCACCTTTTAGCAGATAGAACTTCACTAGTAATTGTCCCGAGAAGACCATTTATCTTCATACCTTCCAAGAGAATATCCCATGGCTGGCACCTCAGTTAAATGGAGAGGATCGGGCTCTATGCCGTAGTCAGTTAACGGCCTATGCTCGAGAACCTCGTCGTGTCGCTGCACAAACTCGGGGATTTCGACTTCTCCTTTCTTTATATCCTCCCACAGATACTGCAAGCGGCTGACGTACTTGATTTTCCAATACAATCTGCACGGAATCGAAATTTAATCCCTGATGTATGGTTTTTCAGTACAAACAAAGACTTGAAGAAACGTATAAGATAGTTCACAATGTTATAACAGCAGAACCAAAGAAGAATATGGATGTGATTTTGCATTAAATGCAGGGCATTGCATAAAATTCTGCTGTCGACAAGAAAGAATGAACGTTTGTAAATGAACAGAGATGCAAGTGAAAGCTCAAGCTCGATTTGCAGAAACAAACTCATGAAATCAGATCAAAGTGAGAGCGGAGTTGCCCGGAACGAATTAGGCTGAAGTTAACTCGGCTTATAGTAGGTGGTTCTTATTATGATGAGTTGAGCTAAATTAAATTTAGTGCCCAGAAGGGTGTTGCTTGTCCAACTTAAACTTTAAGGCGTCGTTTGGTAAGGGGGATAAGGGGGGAATACCCCCCTTATTCCCAAGTCCATACCCAAACGGGGATAGAATGGATGGGAGCCCGGGTTCTAGGCTGGCTGAAATTACGGGTATGGAAGCTGGAATCCGGATTCCAGCTATTTGGTGGAATTGGGAGAAACCCATAAAGTGGCACGAGAATCGAGAAAAGATTCTCTCTCTCTTTCCTCACTCTCTTTTTAGTGGGTTTTAATTTTTTTTTTTTCTTTCTTTTGCATATTAATAAAAATTATTTTATAAATTTTTTAAATTAGAATTTTTAAATTTTAAAAAATATTTAAATTTTAAATTTTAAATTTTTTAAAATTTTTTAATTTTTTAATAAATCAAAAAATTTTATTTTATTTCATTTTTGAAAAAAAAATTTTAATTTTAAATTTTTAAAATTTATACAATTATTTTATAAATTTTTTAAAATTTATATAAATTTAAAAATTTAAATTTTTACTCTCACTTAAAATTTAAAAATTAATTTTTATTTACTCTCACTTAAAATTTTTACTCTCACTTAAACTTTAATTTTTATTATGTATTTTTTAAAAATTTATATAAATTTTTAAAAATTAAAATTTTTACTCCTATCTAAACTTTAATTTAAAGGGCAAAATAGTCAAAACAATCAAAAATTTTAAATATTTTAATATATAATTTTCTATTATTTTTAAGTACTTTTAATTATTTATTATTTATTTTTAAATATTTTTTACAATTTTAAATAATATTTTAAATTTATTATTAGGTTGATTAATATAATAAATTATTTTATTTATATATTATATCATAAAGGGCAAAATAGTCAATACATAAATTTATCACTTATCAATTCTTCTTATTCCTCTATACTCAACCAAACACAATTTTTACCAATTCTTCCTATTCTCCTTATTCCTATATAATTTACCAAACACAATTTACTTTAATTCCGGTATAACTCATAAAACGAACCAAACGCAAATTTACACCAATTCCTGCTAATACCAGAATCTGTACCTATCCCTGGTATAACAAAATTTTTCTAATCCCCAAACCAAACGCTACCTAAAGCACATCCTTGTATTGTATATATATATATGCCTCTGAATTGTTATTTTACTTTTCTAAATTAAATTTCTACTCGAAATCGAACCAACAATTATAGGATTCGAACTTCGAATCATGCTGAGAATGGTAATAACTGAGACCCATAAAAATTTGCATTTCTTGTAAAGATTCTCATCTTCTGATTCTATCATCAAAGATAAACAGTTTTTTTTTTTTTTTTTTTTAAAAAAAAAAAAAAAAAAAAAAAAAAAACTGACCCTCCGCTCAAGAAGAACCTCCCCAATGTAGCAAAGGCGAGCCTCGACCAGAGGCCGGGGTGCAAGAAGTAGACGACTCTGAGCCTCTCCTTGCAATCAGAAGGAAGATCCTGATATATCCACCGCAAGACCGACATGCCGGGGTTGTTATCGGCCGACTGAACCGTGCTATGCATGTACACAATGCAGAAGGGGCCCTCGGGCAATTCCGATTGAATCTTGTGGAAAACGTACCTCCTCAGACGTTCCCCGCCAATAATTTGAGCTGGGAAATCGGGATAAAAAAGCAGTTAGGGGGGGGAGAATTTTGATCGAAAGTAACTAGTGCAGATAATTAATTACGACGCCCTGAGGCGATGTGATTTGGGACCTGGGAAGAACTTGCCGACGATGCGTAGGATGCGGCAGCCGGACCGGTCGGAGCCCTCGACGCGGAAGGCTTGGCGGGCGTCGAGATCCGAGAAGTCCTCGTCGCCGAGGTAGGAGGGGCAGTCATGCCAGACTTCGCCGCCGCCGCCGCCGCCTTCGCCCCCTTCCCAGGCCTGCCGGCGCTCCGAGGGGGAGAGCAGCGAGCGCGCGTCGACGCCCAGGTCCGACGCCAGCACCACCACCGAGAACTCCTCGCCCGACGCTCCCGACATTTTTTTTTTTTTTTTCTAATTTTTTGCCACCTGCTCTCCGCCCCCGCCGCGGAAGAGAGAACGGGAACTCCGGAAATGCTTTGGATACTTTTGGGGCAACAACTATACTAGTGTTTTAAACATTTTAAAAAATAAAAAGTTTTTGTATATTAGAAAAAATAAACTAAAAAAAAACTGTGGCATATTGGTCCGTACCGGACCCGCAATCGGAACAGCCCGGTCCGGCCCATTTAAAGCCCTACAGGCCTTGTCAAGGCGATGTGGAGATTTATTTACACGCGTCTCCTTCCCCGTCCCCGCTCCTTCGACTCACACGTAGCGTTACCACGTAGTAGCATCGCACATCATCGTCCCCATTAAAAACTCTCTTCTCCCTCATTTTTCCTCCATCTCTCACTAATTAACTCATTCACTTTTTAAACACAACACCGGGCACTCCACACTGCATACGCATGCACAATCTAAGTTGTTTACGATGAATGCGGAGAGCCTGGTAGCGTCGGCGGGGATCAACCTGGCGCTGGCGGTGGTGGTGCTGACTCTCTTCTCCGTGCTGAAGAAGCAGCCGGGCAACGCCCCCGTCTACTTCGCCCGCCGCATCGCCGCCCGCGAGCCCCTCCCCCTCCCCCTCGACCGCTTCCGCCCCTCTTTTTCATGGATCTTCGCCGCCTTCCTCCGCCTCTCCGACGACGACGACGACGTCCTCCGCCACCGCGGCCTCGACGCCCTCGTCCTCCTCCGCCTCTTCAAGTTCGGGTATGAATTCGCTTTCAAATAGATTTTAAATTGATGAAATGTAAATACTGAGATGATTTTTTTTTTTTTTTGTCTTTCACCGAACAACAAAACCAGATGGAATTTGACTAATTAAACTCCGTTTATGTTTCTAAATAATTCAACTATAGTCTTCTCTTCTGAAGTCCATTGAATGTCAAAAAGTAAATTCAGAGGAGAAGAATTCAGAGAGAGGTAATTCACTTTAAGAAAGGGTATCAATATTGGACTGAGACAAATCCCACCAAAATCCTTCGGAATCAATTGAACTCTCATTGTAGGATTTGAGGCGACTCGGCAGGGCTTTAAATAGTGAAAATCTGTAAGGTTATGGATATTTTTTCTTTTGCCGAGTACCACTAGTGTTACTAATTTACTGTCACATTAATCACTTAAACTAATGTTTTAGTGAAAATGAGAACTGCTTTCGCGATGTTCTGATTATTTCTGTTTTACTACCTTCTAGGATCAAATTTTTTACAGTTTGCTCTATTGTTGGAGTTTTAGTTCTTGTACCAGTCAACTACACTTGTCGGCAAGGTCTGACTCATACTAAAGTCTCGTATTCCACGGATTCCTTCACAATATCTAATGTTGGAAAGGGCTCTAACAGGTGAGATTTTTTTTTTTTTGATAATATAGCTGAATGTATATGTGAAATTTAATTTAATATATCATTAAGTTACAAAATCCGAAGATTTTTTAGTACACACATGATGCAGCAGTTCTACAAATTGAATTGTCATGGACAACATATTGATTCGTCCCACCAGGCCCAGTTTTGATACATAACCAGCTGTAGCATTTTAGACCCGAAAAAGAAAGCTGGAAATGCTTATTTTATGGCATGTTTTTTGCTTGTTCATCATCAACTTTCTTATAAAATATTTGACTAGAGCTAGTAGGTGGTCGGGTCTAATTTGAGAGACAGATAAATAAAATGAATGGTAGAGAAACTAAAGGATTCCTATATAGTCTTAGAGAAACTAAAAGATTCTCTTGATTGATACGATTACTTCTTATACTTTCGTTGGCTTTAAATAATCTCAAGAACACTTTCTCGCGGCTAAATTGCGATATTTTTGCTTTTCAGGCTTTGGGTTCATTTCACATGCCTGTGCTTTATATCATTTTACGTATCTTATTTACTTCATACGGTATGTGGCGAAAATAACCCAGAATTTTCTTGGTACTTTTAAAAATTTCTTGATTGGAAATAATGGATAGTCTCTGTGAGTATATTCTCCAAGATCCTAGCGTTATTTAATTTCCTCCCATTGAATTAAGCCCACATCATGGGCCTGTTAAAAAGTCTCTAGCCTAGACGGGAGGGGAAGCGTTGAATATAAAAATATCAAAACACTGTTCTCTGATAACTTGTGCTTTTGGGGAACAATGGTTGTTTCATATAATTAGCATGTATCATCTAGTTAGTTTGTCATTCTGATTAGTGAAGTCCTAGTTTCTACTGATGTGTATCATCACCATCTACTGCTTGTGTGGCTCGACAATGAGATTATGATAGAAATCTCCTCCGGTTCCTTTACTTCTAAACAATTCAAAATCATGTTGCAAACTAAATGATTCTGTACCATTTGATATGCTATACCAATCTCCTTATCTGAAGCAGGAATATAAACAGATACTTGATCTGAGGATTCGCCATATTAGTTATCACAGGCACCGTCCTGACCAATTCACTGTACTGGTTCGTGGTATTCCTTTGTGCACAGAACATGAGGCCCGTGGTTGTAATGTTGACCACTTTTTCTCGAAGCACTATCCTTTAACTTACCAATCATATCAGATTATACACAATGAAGAAAACGTTGAAGAATTATTGGTAAGCTACTATTAGCTACACAACATGCTAAAACAATTTCAATATTAACACCATTATGAGAATTTCAATGTATCATTAATTTGATTAGCTATTTCTTCCTGCATTCTTCAGAGTGATAAACTTACAATGAATTTTGTCTTTTTGAGGGTTGCTTATCACTTTTTTCTTCCGCCTTACTTATTTGCTGTGATTATCTAAGGTTTTTCGCAATCAAGACAGAAGATATCAGAGGACTCTGCTTAAGGGACTTGCAATTCAAGAGATATAAATGATATCAAAGATCTTATTGATCTATACTATTTAAAACCATTTTAATCTAATACCAGCATTTTGTAGATTGTTGATAATTCTCGGGCATAAATGCTGGCAGCATCTTGTATTAAAGTATTATAGCAGTTTATATTTTGATAAACTAGATGCATAAGGAAAATGCCTCTAGAACAAATCATATTTGAATTTAATGATCTAGATCATAATAATTATTGATCTGCAACTTAGATGGCCTGTAGTTGATCTTTTATTGAGTAGAAAATTGTTAAATCTTTCGAGTTTTAGGAATTTATAGTGGAAGCCCAAAAAACATTTGATGGAAGAATACTTACGTTATATAATCTTGTAGTAGATTTTTGTTTAATGTTAGTTTCTTTTCTCTGTCATTCTAATTTTTTTCCTTTTCAAGGATCTTCGTGCTATCTAGCTGGGCTTATTTCCAATATTTGGAAGTGAATGAAATATATTATTTTGCCCTGATAGATAACTTGTACAGTCATCATTTCTAGCTGTTACTAAGTAGTCAATTAAGCTAAATATAGCTTGTAATGATAACTATTGAAGGTTTTTGATCAGTTGCAGTACCCTAATTATCAGGGTGGCCTGTGCAGAGTTTAGCATCTTTAATGGAAAGAAAAATAAAGAAATTGCAAAAACAAGCAGTACGGAAATGCAATTTCTGGCATTGGATCTCTAGTAAATTTCAACCAAATGCTGCAGATGTTGCAGTGCATGAAGAAAGCCTGAAGGGGGTATACCAAAGAATACGCGTGCTTCAGTGTGAAAATGTACTCAAAGAAAAGGTATGCTTGATAATTCCATGAAAGCATCATGCTTTAGACAGTTACCTATTTACTATATGATGCCTCTGTTGGGAGGATAATTTCTTTCATGGAGTAACCTGAAATATCAGCTTTGTAAATGGGAGGTTTTGTTCTCTGTTCATCAAATCCTTTGAGTGCAATATACTCAAACAAAAGTTAATGCTTTATAGTTCCAGGAAAACATCTTTCTTTGAATAGTTACCTATATGATGCCACTGTGGGAAGGACAATTTCTTTCCCGGATTAACTGAAATATTAGCATTGTATATGTTAACATTTGTTTTTCTATTCATTAAATCTTTTAAATGACTTCCAGGAGTTACCTGTTGCTTTTGTCTCATTTAAATCTCGGATGGGTGCTGCTCTTGCTGCTGAGACACAACAGCATGTAAATCCACTATTATGGATCACAGAGTTAGCTCCGGAGCCAAGAGACGTGCTATGGAACAATCTGGTCATCCCTTATCGTCGCTTGGCTATTCACAGAATCGCGGTGTTTATTACGGCATTTCTTCTGACAGTTTTCTTTGCTTTCCCTGTCACGGCTGTTCAAGGAATTATACAGTTTGAGAAATTAAAGAAGTGGTTCCCACCAGTGAGGGCAGTACAATTAATGTAAGCAATCGAACTAGTTGCTTCAGTCATTGAACTTATCTTTTATCTTTTGAATATCTTTATATTAATGAAAAGAAAACAATGCAGATTTCCCATCATCTATATGGCAAATGATGGACAGGAAGCAACTTAAACAATTATAACCTAAATTTTAGCCTGTTGCTTATTGCTATTGTTTCTTATGATAGTTCCAACTTACAAATGTATAAAGAAAAATAAGACAAGAATCACAAGATTTGAAGTGATTACATAGATTTTCAGTTTTTAATCAAGTCATGCCTATCGCTGAAACACGAATGCACACGAGCCATTTGTCACATTTTAGTGCATTGTAGAAAAGTACCTTGATAAGCATGGATCTGGAAAGAAGGATGAAGAGTGAAAAACAAAACAGAATTTAACCATTTCCCTGGGATTTTTTTTGTGCTTAAGAACTTAGTTTTTTCTTCTTTTTTTTTCTGAAGAAAGTGGAAAACTTTAATTATCCAAGCTGCTAAGAAGCATCTTCTCTTTGGCTCAATACAATGCTTAAGGTCAATAGATGCTAAGGGTCAAGCATGATCTGAATTTTTAATCATACTGTGGTAATCTCCACTTGAGCTTGAATAGATCTGGAGAAGATCATACTTTGCTCTAGAGGATACTATGCAATCTGTGGGTATCCGTATGTCCTGAGAAGAAGCCGGAGGGAAAGCTCCCTAAAGATATGTTATCCTCGAAACAAACTACACAGCCCACACGGCCATTAAAACATTCACAAAAACTAATAAAAAACTTGCAGAAATAAATAACAGACATTTTAAGCAAAATGAAGGCAGAAGACAACCCATACAGTGAAAATGAGATAAGATTTGAGAGAAGCAGGGGAGTAATTAGTGATCATTATTGGGAGCAATGAACCTCTCTTCTGTTGTTTCATAATGGTTGTATCGATGCCAGTGAAATATATGATATGTCAGCTTACATATGTTGCTGTTTCTCTATCTTGATTTTCTGCAGACCTGGGCTTAATTCAGTCCTGACTGGATACTTGCCTAGCGCGATTCTCAATGGTTTTATTTATCTAATTCCTCATGCTATGCTAGCAATGGCCTCACTAGAAGGCTGTGTCTCCAGGAGCAAAAGGGAGATGAAGGCTTGTAGCATGGTATTTTATTTCTTGATAGGGAATGTATTCTTCTTGAGCTTATTATCAGGTTCGCTGCTTGATCAACTTGGAAAGTCATTTGCTCATCCAAAAGATTTTCCTAGTCATCTTGCAAGTGCTGTTTCTGCTCAAGTAAGCTCTTTTCTTTTATATTTTCATAATAAAAGATTCATGCTCATCTTAGCTGTCAGCATCTATCTTATACAGAAATAACTAGTTTGACTTATTGTTCTTTTGGAAAGTCCATATACCTAATTATGAGAAGCGTGACGAGCACTCTGTTTAGATTTTATTTTGCTGTCTTATAAATTGGAGTGTAATGGAGGGTACCTTGGGAGTATAAACTTCTTATCTATTGGGTTTAGTTATTAATTTTATATGAATTTTAACAAATCTACTAAAAAAAAGAATTTTAACAAATTAAGATCATCGTTAGTAGTTCAGAAAAATGTCTTGGTCAAACTTGATTAAAGCATAGAAGAAAGCAAATCAGCCAATAAGAAGTGTATGGTAAAGAACATAGGAAAGGGCAAAGGTGTTTTCTTGAGAGAATTGACACATAGCAAAACCTAAAAAGGGAATTGGAAAGGAGAGCTGGTCATGTTTGATGAAGAAATCTGTGGCATCACGAAATGTATTAGTTGGGGGATAATAGAGAAAAACAGCAACAAACTTATTTGACTCGGATATCTTGATATCGGAGTTACACCAATAGAGTATATACATGCTGGATTAGAGAAGTAGGGCAATAATGACCGTCTATACCACATAAAAACGTAGCTGTTGGGTCAAAAACTCATGCACAAAATAGATGTTGAAAAATATTTTTCAAGAGAGCGCATGATGTAAGCAAACTTCCTGTAATAAAAGAAAATTCGTCATATTTGTTAATACTACTGGGAATACCAGAAAAAAATCTAATTGATCATGGTCCTCTACTTGTATTTCATGTGACCCTGGTTAATGCAGTCAAAATCTCGTACATACAACAAATGTGGAAGAATTTTTAACAAGAGAGTGCATGATGTAGCCAAAAAAATCCTGGAATGAAAGAAAATCCATCATATTGGTTAAAACTATTTGGAATACAAAAGAAAAAACCTGGTTAATCATGATCCTCTATTCACATGCATTACACATGACCCTATTTAACGCATCTCATATTTTATTAGGAGTCAGGAATAATTTGGATAGCATGTTTATTGTCTGTAAAGTTGTACTTCTAATTTTGTCAGGAGAAAAAAAATGCAAATACTACAATTTTTTGGTTTTGGAAGAATCTGATTATTGTCTTTCCGGTGTGCACTTTGAAGAATCTGATTTTTGCTGCATGCTTCTTGCAGTCGGATTTCTTCATTACATACATTTTAACTGATGGTATGTCAGGATTTTCCTTGGAAGTTCTGCAGCTTGGTTTACTTTGTTGGCATTTTATGAAGGCCCATTCTTTTGGACAAGAAACAAAGGAACATCCTTATCTTTATGGTTTTCCATATTATAGAGTTGTACCGATAGTTTCGCTCGCAATATTGATTGGAATGGTCTATTCTGTCATCGCACCATTGTTGCTTCCATTTCTTATAATATACTTTTTACTTGGATATGCGGTGTACGTCAATCAGGTTAGTTCTTTCTTTTAATCATCTTAGTTTATCTTCTTCTTTTTTTAAATTCAGCTGACATATATATTGCATGTGCAACTAATCTATTTGGTGGATAATGACAAGTCTTTATGTATTGCCAATAATTAAGTTCCATTCCTTGCGAAGGTAATACATGCATACGCAACAGTTAATGTTATAATGGGCATATAAGAATTACTTTTGCAAGAAGTCCCTTAAAATTGCAATATTATGCAAGATTTTTGTTAGCCGGTATATCAATTAGATTGAATTGAATAAAATTACACAGATTTAGGAATTAATGATTGCAAAGATGACAGTTTGTTTTCTTTTTCTCTCCTATGCATTTGCTCGTTTTTCTGAAACTATTACTCACTATAGTATAGAAGGTAGTTTCTTCATGTACTTGTGTTTGAAGTCTAACTAGCTTTCCCATTTTTTGTGGGTACCATTAGCTGCTGAATTAATTCTTAATATATCTTTTATTGCAGATGCAAGATGTATATAAAATTAGTTATGATACATGTGGGCAGTATTGGCCGTACATTCATCATTATATCTTCATTAGTGTTGTTCTCATGCAAATCACAATGGTTGGTCTCTTCGGATTAAAGTCGAAACCAGGAGCTTCAATTTCTACACTACTGCTACTTGTTTTGAACATCTTGTTTAATGAGTATTGCAAGATTCGGTTTCTTCCAACCTTCCGTCATAGCACAATCCAGGTATCAGATTTTGTTTTGCAAAGTTTAAGGCAATGATTGACATTAATCATATTCATGTGTCCTTTATTCTCATAACTTCCTATGAAAATTTTTAGCTATAATTTATACTGCAAGTTTATCATTGAACATAAAAACAAACAAATAACAAAATTTAAATTCTCATGTGAAATTATTCTCCTTATTTTATTTCTATCTGCTTTTTCCTGATAACAAAACAGCATCAAGCAGTGCATTGCCTCTGCATCCACCTTACTATCCTCCTTTCTCTTGTGATTAGTTTCAATTCACAACCTTGCACATGATATCTACTGTCTTTTAAATGTACTATAACCACTTCTTATTCATGAACACGAGGAACCTTCCGTCTGTCAGATAATATTTTTCTGTGCAGATACAAATGTGTTTGACATTATTAACTTGTTAGATTGCGAAGGAGAATGATGATCGGGATGAAAAGGAGCACATTGAAGGCATTCAAGAGTCCACATTAAGTTCTTACCAGCCGCCATGGATGCGCCCAGTTGGTTTCAATCAAGAATCTAGTAGTTTCATAGAGCCTCTGGTTTCTTCTCGACCCTCTTAGTTTTGCGTGTATGCAATCCTTCTTCCTAATGTAGAATCTTCTGCCGTGACTACTATGCCTCATTTATGTGATATCTTAATGTATCTGTTTAACTTGTACATGCATAACTATTTGAATGAAAATCTATTGTCTGCACCTTGTGCATTTGTATATTTTGTGCACTGTACCCAATCAGTCTTCTGTTGTACATTTGTATATATGTAATTTAATCATCGAACTTTTTGACTGAGGAAATAAATGGGTGGATGAGATTTTGATTTTTGTGATGGAACAGATAACATGAGCGATGCAGTACACAGGATGTACGGATGCTCCGCTTGTAGACAATAATTCTCCTAAATGCATCAGCAAAAAAAGTTAAAAGGAAATTAAGAAGAGATGTTCGAGGTACGGTGTTGCTTTTCTTTTTAACTATTAGATTAGGCCCTTTTTTTTGGCATCATCTTGCTGTTAGTCCTGTCTCTTGCTTTGGTGTGGCTAATTAATGGGATCCGAAGAGCTCATCAAATCTCACTCTCATCCATGCTTTATTAAAGGAAAAAAAAGAGAGAGTTCTTAAACAGCTAGTTAGTCACGTGAAATCCTTCTTTTATGAAAAATATTTGCAAGCAGGAAAAATTGCATGGAATCGATATGGACTTTGGGATATATATTTGACAGCTAATATAATCAACTTTTGAAATATTTTTATTTGTTTTCTAATTTTTTTAATTCGTTATCTTTTCATGCTGAAAATTTATTCCTTGTATGTAGCGCATTAGTAGATCAATTGTGTTGTGCATTGATCATCTGCATCTCATACTTTCAGTCTGAATACCAAATTTTGAAGTAGGAGAAACTGTTGGCAGTTTGGGGGTAGAGATTGAAGCACCAGCATGCAATTATGTTTAGAAGTCATTAAATAGCTGAAATCTAACAAAACAAAAAGTTATATACAAAAAAAGGATTCGTTCTATATGTTTTTACCTTGTGTGCCTATTTAAATGTGAGAACAAGGTCTTGAAAGTTAATTGTCTTGAGGAGTTGTCCTTAGAAGGTCTTGACAGTTATGATTCATTAGGATAATGCATTCCAATTACGAGATGATTCATCTTGTTTATCAAGAAATGACTTAAAAGGTCATATATATAGATTCATGAGCATTTAATTGAATTACTTATTTCTTAATTATCGTATCTTCTTTATTAAATGAAAAAGACGTGCTGAACAGGGTTTATATGGTGTTTAAATTATAAGTACTAGTAGTATTCTATCTTTTATGCTTCTTCTCATGTCTAAAGTCTAGTTATATCAAATATGAGAGATGTTATTATTGATAGATTCATTCAACTTGATTACTGTTCATATAATCGATGTGATCAGATTTATAGAATTTATTTTGTAAATAGCTCACAGTTATTTTTAACTCTGCTAAGATCTGTCTTTTTTTTGTGCTTTCATGCTGCTTATCATTAATATGCTGCTGCTAATCCTTTTATCTGACACATCACTGGGGACCAAAGACAGACCCCCAATCTAAAGCCCCAAAGTTTATTAAAGAAAAGAGCACGGCTTTTGGGCGGTCTTCTCTTTGTTAACTTATTACATATCGGTCTATATAATGTAACAGCTTTCAATTTGTTTATGATGCAGTGCAAAGATATAGTATGTCTGAGCAGCGCCACAGGTGCGCTCTCTAAGAATATTTTCTTTATAAAAGATTTTTGATTGGTTTATGATGTAGAGATAATATATCATGTGTTTGTTTATACATATAACATTACAGAAAAGGAGCAACATTTCAACGTGCTTTAGATTTCCGCAATGTTGGTAATGTGTTTGTAAAAATATATATATATACAGCATCTCAGACACCATTTATCTTGTGAATGTCGATACTATTAACTGTGTATTGATCATTTCTGTTCCTGCCATGCTGGGATCAAAATGATCAGTTAGTGGAATTAGCAGATGATGAGATGTTATTTGTGTTGTTTAATGAGCTATTATTGTCGGTTGAATTGGGAGGAACAATCTCGTACATTGGCTTTTCTCTGTCTGTAAGATTGGAATAAGTTTTTTCAAGGCTTACTCAGAAATAAGGGCAGTAGAATGTTCAGAGGTGGATCTTTTTAGTGCGATTGGTGCTCGGACCTGGTGCACCACATCAGCAGTGGACAGCTTCCTCATTCTTTAATATCTTTTATTTTTTTTTAATGCATTATTATTTAGATTGAAAGAATAGTAATGAGAAATAAGGGAGAATTTTAAATTTTTTCTCGTATTGTTTAGATCTTTAGATGAATACATTGACTGATTTAAATTAAATAAATTTAAATATTAAATATTTTTAAAAATAATTTATAATTTATATAAGTTCAGTAAATTTTTTCCTTATTCTTAATTAATTTACATACCCTGTTGATCCTATTGCGGTTGACATGCGGAATCGAGATACAGAGAGATCTCTATCTCCCGCTTTATTTTGTAAAATAATTACAAAAAAAAATCTGAGACCAACTAATATTTTTTCGTATTCTTAATTTTAATTTTTCAGTCCATTCAGAACATATCAGAGTGGAAACTCCGAATCGGTTTGCAGGAAAAAAAAAAAATCTGGATTATACTTTTTCTAATCTTCTTCTTCTTTCTCTTTTTCTTTTCTGTTTTCTTTGGTGAGAAGCATATTCTAATCTTCTAATCTTCAGTAGTAAGAAAAGCCAACTGACGTACATTCCTCTTCTTTTCGTGCGCAATTAATTAGCACTAATTAATCACACTCCAACACTATTCGAATACATTTGGTTCATAATTAAAATGAAAATAGAAAATTAATTTAAATTGCATTGGTTCATAAATAAATTGAGCTATTTGTATTTCAAAGTGAAATAAAAATAAAATTTTAATTCTTATAAAATAACTAATAATTATTATTATTTTTTAAAAAAATTAAGCTAGCATGTTAGTGCTTTATTCAATAGAAAAATAAACTTGGCTATAGTATGAGACAGCTAGATTAAGAAAGAAGAAAAAAAAAAAAAAAAAACTAAACTAATTACAACAGAACAACGACAACAAAATTTCTAAGACAACGAATGTCGGCCGTAAGGAAACAAAGCGAACGCCTAGAGTTCTCAAAGATTTGTCTATTCTCAAGCCAGAAAATTCATCAAATGGTGGCAATCGTTGTTAACTCTCTTCTCTTAAGCGCACTGTCTTTGAGTCTGCTCGTCCTAAAGCCGCCCTGCTGTTGTGCAATACCTCGTTGAGCGTCTGTTTGGAAAGAGTCCCTTTAACAAGGCTTGAATAGATAAGCAGTTAGAGAAAAAGTAATCCATAATCTCCGATGTATTAGAACAGAAGACACAACTTTCCTCGCCGCTCTAGCTCTTCTTCCACAGATTGTCCACCGTGAGAATTTTTATCTTCAACACTAGCCAAATAAAAATCTTAACTTTTAAAGAGGTTTTGATTTTTCAAAGTTGGGTAAAGGTCCTGTCGGTTACCCCCGCTGTTCTGTAAAATATTATAGAAAGTCAGAAATATATTTTAATTATTTAATTATTAAAATTAATAAATTTTATTTTAATTTTTTATTATAAAATAAATAAACTAAGTAGGAAAGAAATTGATATATCTAAAATTGAACCTCTTTACTTCAGTAATAATAAAATTCTCTCTCTCTCTCTCTCTCTCTCTCTCTCTATATATATATATATATATATATATATATATATATATATATATATATATATATATATATATATATATATATATATATATATATAGGAAAATGCTAGATGTACACCCCCAAGTGGGGTGTACATCTTACACCCACCCCATCCTAAGGGTGGGTGAATTTCACTCGTCACATCAAGTGACGAGTGGATGGATACCCACCCTAGGATGGATGGGTGTAGGATGTACATCCCATTTGGGGGTGTACACATAGCACTACTCATATATATATATATAGGAAAATGCTAGATGTACACCCCAAATGGGGTGTACATCTTACACCCACCCCATCCTAGGGGTGGATGAATTCCACTCGTCACATCGAGTGACGAGTGGATGAATACTCATCCTAGGATGGGTGGGTGTAGGATGTACACCCCATTTGGGGGTGTACACCTAGCACTTCTCATATGGAAAATGCTATGTGTACACCGTAAGGGCTGTACATCTTACACCCCCACCCATCTAAGGGTGGGGGTGTGATGATGGGTCACTTAATGTGACCCGTAAAAAATATCGCCACCATTAGAATGGTGGAGATGTATGATATACACCCCTTCGGGGTGTACATGTACCATATATATATATATATATGCGGATTCTCACTTTTAAACTCTATTGTATTGTTTGGTTTGAGAATAAAGAGGAGAATAAAAAAAATAAGAATCTTATTCACCTCTTTGTTCCCAAATAAAAAAAAAAAAAAAAAAACTTCTATTTCTTTCTTAATGGATTATCCCATCTTAATTTTTAGTGGAACAACAAATCCTTTTCTTATACTAATTTAATAATAAAATATTATTAATTAAGATATTATATATTAATTAATTTATTAATTAATTAGATAAATAAGTAACCATTTAATTTATTACTCTAATAAATATTTAATTAACTATTTGAATAATTAATTTATTATTTATAATTAATTAGCTAATTAAAAATTTAATTATTTAATGTTTATGTAATAACTATAATGTATATGGGTTAACAAACTTATATTTTGAATAATCTAATTATCTAACTATTAAATAATTAACTAATTTATTTATTAATTTATATTTATTAAATTATTAATGGTTAATTAATTTATTATTACCTGTATTTATTTTGTTAGTTATTAATGTTAACTAATTTATTAATTAATAGAGGGATGCTAGGTGTACACCCCTTCATGGTATACATCCTACACCCCACCCTATCCTGAGGCGGGTATTATTTCACTCCTCACATCGAGTGACGAGTGAAATTTATCCACTCCAGAATGAAGTGGGGTGTAAGATATACACCCCTAAAGGATGTATACTTATATATACCCATATATTAACTTCTTAATTCAACTAATAATTTTGTTTTCATACCAAAATTGCCAGAACCACCATCGGCGACGGCCAACCGAAGACCGTGGCAGCTGCGGAGGAAGAACGATGGCAGCAGCGGAGATCACTGCATCTGATTCCTCGTCGAGAAGTACGGCAGCTCCACACGGCCTGCCATCATTAAGCAACTCCGATTGGTTAATAGAGATGGAGACGTCGTTGAGGGAGATCAGCACCGGGCATCTGATCCCAAGGGTGCCGGATCTCCTCCGCAAGAATGAGAAGCTCGCGAAGATGTTCGACCCGGCGGTCGTCGCCATCGGCCCTCACCACCGTGGCAAGCCCCATCTGTCGGAGATGGAGAACCACAAGAAGGAGGCTGCCATCGCGTTCGCGAAATCAAACAAGGAGGAATTATTCAACAAGGTCCTTGAAGTTTTCGGAGCATGCAGGGAGTGCTACAGCTCACTTTCGAATACGAGCGCCAAGGAATTTGCCCTCATGCTGTTCTTCGACGGTTGCTTTATACTACAATTCATTGATCAGTACGTGAGGAACGACATGAAGGATTTCCTGATGGAATTTATATGGCATAAAATAAATTAAATACATACCAATATCCAGGATCATAAATAAAATCGTAAAATAACTTACAGAGCACCATCGAAATGAATTCTTGATTAAACAGCGGAAGCAAGAAATTCGGTTGCAATACTAAACCGTACCGACCGAACTAGGTAATCTGGTTTCTCCTCATTTCTCAGGCACTCTTCCGTATGGTGTGAATTTGATGAATAATCTTACCAGAATGCACATGAGTAGGTGGCAGGACCAGTACCCCTTTATATAGATTCCAGATCGACTTCCCATCAAAGTCGGTTAGGATTCTATTTAATTTAAATAGATGAGAAAGGGATAAGATATACCATATCAAGTAATTCTATATCTTTTAGGATTGACCTTATCTATAGTAAATCCAAAGTTAAATATAATTAATTAGGCCACATATATGGAAATCCTAACAATCTCCCACTTGGCTTATATTAATTATATTTCATGAACGGATTTCTATATTCCAAACTTTATTGCGCATTATTGGAAACTTTATGGTCAAATACCTTAGAACTCACTTGATCCTTAACTCAAACTAAAAAACTACAATGATAGGAACTATGACGGTCCACCTCTCTATATTGAAATTTTCCTTCCATAATTACAATATCATCCTCATCTCCTAGCCAAGCGCTTTATATGGCACAACTTTATGAATGAACTAAAACTTTATGTCCATTCGTTAACAGACAAAGCTTTATGTCTATTAAACGGTCCAATACAGCTGCATTAAAACTGTAACTTTATTGAAAAAAGATAAAAATAATGTCAGAATCTTATACATCAAAAGAACTCATTAGACCCATGCTACAAACATGATCTTTATATGACCCAGGTGCTAGCCCCTTGGTCATTGGGTCTGCAACCATACACTTGGTACTGATGTATTCAATTCTAACAGATCCTTCATTTATCTTTTCTCTCACAACAAGATACTTGGTGTCCAAGTGTTTACACCCCGTCGTAATCTTGTTGTTATTGGCAAAGGAAACTGCAGCTGAACTATCACAGAAAATCTTTATTGGACGAGCAATGGAGTCCACAATCTTTAAGTCTGTGATAAAATTCCTAAGCCAAATAGCCTGTGATGTGGTCTCATAACATGCAATGTACTCTGTTCAATTTCTAATTGGTTCTTGGGACACTGAAAAGCATTAAGCTTATGCCCTTTCTGAACGGGAGCAACACTCGGTTTACAATTATGCATTTCAAAATTTTCCAAAACTTTCTTTATGTAGGCCTTTTGAGATAGACCGAGTAAACCTTTATGTCTATCTCTTTTAATTTCAAAATTTTGGAAAAGAAATTCTTTAGTGTTATGCAATAGTCCGAGATCATTACTGGCAAGCAAAATATCATCAACATAAAGGACTAAGAAAATTATTTTACTCCCACTAACCTTCAGATATATACATTGATCAACAATGTTTTCTTTAAAACCAAAGGTTAAAACGGTTTGTTTAAACTTCAAGTACCATTGTCGGGAGGCCTGTTTTAGTCCATATATTGATTTCTTTAATTTGCATACCAAGTGCTCCTTTTCCTTTTGCGAGAATCCTTCAGGTTGACTCATATATACCTCTTCATGAAGATCTCCATTTAAAAAAGTAGTTTTTACATCCATCTGGTATAGCTCCAGATCGTAATGAGCAACCAGAGCCATAATCACACGGAAAGATTCCTTTCTCGATACCGGAGAGAAAGTCTCTTTATAATCAATGCCTTCTTTCTGAGTAAACCCTTTTGCCACAAGACGGGCCTTGTATTTCTCTATGTTACCTTTGGAGTCTCATTTGATTTTATAAACCCACTTGCATCCTACAGGTTTAACTCCTAAAGGTAACTCAACAAGATCCCATACCTTATTGTGGTTCATGGATTCAATCTCATCTTTCATGGCATTGTACCATTCTGTTGCATTACTGCTATTTATGGCTTCGGAAAAACTAAGAGGATCATCAAAGTTCTGACCATTCTCATAAAGATAGACAATATAATCGCTAAACATAGCCGGTCTTCTCTGTCTTGAGGATCTTCTTAAATCTATCTGATCATCCACTTGTAAATCTTGATGTGGATTATCAATGATAGGTTCACCTTCACTTTGTGGTTCCAAAATAACTTGTTGTTCTACTGGAACTGGAACCATCAAATTATTAGGAACAATAATGGGTATATTCTATACAGAATCTAAATGCTCTTGAATTTCATCAAATTCAACGAATCGAGGTTCAGAGCTCCCACTAACTGTTTCATCCTCAATAAACCGTGCTGTTTTAGTTTCTGCAATCTTTATAGGAAGTGATGGACAGTAAAACTTATACCCTTTGGACCTTTCTGAATAACCAATAAAATATCCTGAAATGGTTCGAGGATCCAATTTCTTTATTTGTGGGTCATACAATTTGGCCTCAGCTTGACAACCCCATGTATGAAAATGTCTTAAACTGGGTTTCCTACCTGTCCAAAGCTCAAAAGGAGTTTTAGTGACAGCCTTAGTAGGGACCCGATTAAGAATATATATGGCAGTTTTGAGCGCCTCACCCCACAATGATATCGGAAGGGTAGAATTACTGATCATACTCCTGAGCATATCAATTAATGTGCGATTCCTTCTTCCAGCAACACCATTCTGCTCAGGTGTGCCTGGCATGGTGTACTGTGGAACAATCCCACACTGCTCTAGAAACCTAGCGAAAGGCCCAGGAATTTGGCCTTTATCTGTCTGTCTACCAAAATATTCACCACCCCTATCTGATCTGACCACTTTTATCTTTCTCTCGAGTTGATTCTCTACTTCAGCCTTATATGCCTTAAAGGCATCTAATGCTTCAGATTTCTCTTTAAGCAAGTAAAGATAGCCATATCGAGAGTAGTCATCAGTAAATGTGATAAAATATTTATGGCCAGTAAACGTAAGAGGGAGAGGTCCGCATATATCCGTATGAATCAGCTCTAATGTTCCATCACACCTTTTGGCACCTTTAGAGGAGGTTTTGGTCTGCTTTTCCTTTATGCAGTCCACACACGTTCCAAAATCAGAGAAGTCAAGATCATCCAAAATTCCTTCTCTAATTAACCTTTGGATTCTCTGTTTCGATATGTGTCCCAACCTCCTATGCCATAACATGGATGACTTTTCATTATTAATGCCACGTTTTAATCCAATATTTCCGTGCATGGTAAGAAGGATTTCATTATACGAATGATCTAAAGATACTTTATATAGATTATTTTTTAAAACACCAGAGCCAACTATCTCAGATTTGTAGGATAACGAAAAAACTTTATTATCAAAATTGAAACTATATCCCAAACCAACAAGTTTCTAAATAGAAATTAAATTCTTTGAAAAATTTGGAACATAAAAAGTATCACTTAGATCCAAAACATAACCACCAGAAAGAACTAATCTAAATGTTCCTACAAATTTAACTTTAGTTGGATTTCCTTTAGCAGTATAGATAGTGGCTTCATCTTTATTGGGTTTTCTGCGGTTTAGAAATCCATGCACGGAATTCGCCACATGGCATGTGGCACCAGAGTCAATCCACCAAGTATTAGATGGAACAGAAACTAAATGCAACTCATGCATCAAAACTAGAAACTTACATTTCTTCTGGAGCTATTTCTGATACTTTAGACAGTCTTTCTTTATATGACCCTTTTTCTTGCAAAAGAAGCACTTGGGAGTCCAATTACTTGATTGGCTTTGTGAACCAGACATGACTTCCAAGTTCTTCTTTTTTGAGCCATTCTTGCCTTTACCATTCTTAGTACGCTTTATTTGTCCTTTGTGAGAAACAAAGTCAACTGTATTTTATTTTTCTTGTATCAATCTGCCTTCCTCTTGTACACACATAGTCAACAATTCATTAATTGACCATTTATCCTTATGTGTGTTATAAGAGATCTGAAATGGTCCATATTCAGATGGTAAGGAGTTCAAAATAAAGTGCACTAAGAATGAATCAGAGATGGTTACTTCAAGTGCAGTGAGCTGCGCTGCAATATCTCGCATTTCCATAATGTGCTCGCGAATCGAGCCATTTCCGGAGTACTTTATGGAAGACAGTTTATTCATTAGGGTACTTGCCAAAGCTTTACTGGAACTTACAAACTGTTGCTCCACAGCATTTAAGAAATCGCGGGCCGTCTTACATTCAGGAATTGAGTTCCGAATATTTTTACCAACACGCGCCTTCATCAGCATCAAACTAAGTCGATTAGAGCGCTCTCACTTTTCCAAAGATGCTGTTTGGATTGGCGTACTTTGATCTGTAAGAGGAAGAGGTTTTTCCTCTCTCAGAGCCAAATCAAGAGCCATACACCCTAATGTAAGCATAATCTGTTCTTTCCACTCCGAATAATTAGAACCATTAAGCATAGGAACAGAATCACCAATAGGAACAAAGGATGAAGTCATAGCTGAAAAATGCATGTCTTCATTAATAAGAAACCACATCATAATATTCCACACCAAAATTAGAAAAATATAATTTATATGACATCACAACACCTCCTTTGGGAGCAGAATTATGAGCATAAATATTTTTCTTTCTTTCTTTATGCATATACTTTATATGACATCATAACCCCTCCTTTGGGAGCAGAGTTACGAGCATAAATATGCAATTTCTTTATCAGAAATTAATTTAGACTTTCTGTAGATCGTGATAATTTCAAGTTTCCCATATGAAAAAATTGTCAGCTTTGGCCAGGCAAATTTCTCCAAATGAGTTACAAGAAAATTACCATCCTACACCACCCATATACCTTTATGTCTAGAATCATACTAAACAAAAATAATAGGGTGCAATTTTTACGTGCACTTCTTTAAAGCGATTAATTCACTATTTCTTCTGAACGAGTCCGCTTTGGCTTGCACCCGAACAGTTGAAACAATAAATTAATTTGACTTAGTGCCGTATAATTAACATGAAAATTATCCAAAAGAACGCTACTTTAAAGTAAATTAATTTATTATTCTTTAGTTAGGGCCGCTTTGGCTTGCACCTAATTAATCGAAATAATAAATTAATTTAACTTAGCGTCTAGATTTAAATAATCTTACAACAATTATGATTATTTAATTTTCATGTTATGTCTGATCAAAATAACACTTTATGATATACATAAGTATGAATGCAATAATTTAAAATATAACATTGCAATCATAAAATTTATGTATATCCTTATATCACCATAAATATCGGATAAATGAATTTATGATAAATTAATATTGTATGCAAAATTTAAAACCTTATGTGAACGGATTCTTTATGTTCACAATACTTTATTAACTCATGAATCGAAATAAGATGAATTAATAAATATAATAATTAAAAGTAATCTTTTATTAATTCGAAATAAATAAATAAGTTTTAATAACAGATTAAAGTCCAATAAAAGAAGGATAGCCACAATCGTAAGAATTATATTGCCTCGGATCCAAAAGAGGCACAAACCAGAAATTATTTTTCTTCAATTAATTGGATTTCATCCAAAACAACCCATAGAGTCCCAAAATTACGACAAACTAAAATGATACAGTGGTGTCGTACGGTAAGGTCACACATAAACAAAACCGAGTGGCCTTATAACGTCTTTTCAAAATTGGGAAACTAAGAAATAACGATATCCAAATTAAAAAAAAAAAGAAAAATAAAGCACATCAACAACAATAAGATGGCCTTTAACAAATCATACGACGTAGCAATATTTCAAGAAAATCTTGACTATATATAATTAGATTCAAAGTCTAAAATCCGTTTAAAAAAAAAAAACTCATCATTATTCAATTCAATTTAATAAAGCATACAATATTAAATTTATCTAACTGGCTCCGATACCAATTGATAGAATTTATATGGCATAAAATAAATTAAATACATACCAATATCCATGATCATAAATAAAATCGTAAAATAACTTACAGAGCGCCATCGAAATGAATTCTTGATTAAACAGCGGAAGCAAGAAATTCGGTTGCAATACTAAACCGTACCGACCGAACTAGGTAATCTGGTTTCTCCTCATTTCTCAGGCACTCTTCCGTATGGTGTGAATTTGATGAATAATCTTACCAGAATGCACATGAGTAGGTGGCAGGACCAGTACCCCTTTATATAGATTTCAGATCGACTTCCCATCAAAGTCGGTTAGGATTCTATTTAATTTAAATAGATGAGAAAGGGATAAGATATACCATATCAAGTAATTCTATATCTTTTAGGATTGACCTTATCTATAGTAAATTCAAAGTTAAATATAATTAATTAGGCCACATATATGGAAATCCTAACATTTCCCGGTGAGCGCGCACCTGCACGGGTTCATCTTGCGGGACATGTTCTTGCTGGAGAACCAGCTCCCGTACCTCCTCCTCGAAAAGTTGATGGAGGTGAAGAGCGTGCGGATCGACGATTTCCTGGATCAAATTGCGGGCATGCAAAGCCAGAGGCAGAAGACGGAGAAGGAAAGTATCAGTAAGGGCATTGACGGGCCGCACCGGCACCTCCTGGCGCGGCTGCAGAAGTTGCTGCTGGGGCCGTACAAGACGTCCCAACTCCAGTGGGACAGCAGCTGGCTGTGGTTTCGGTCGGCCAGGGAGCTGGCAAGATCCGGCATTGTGCTTCAGCAGGGGAAGAACAACTTCCTCGGCGACGTCAATTTCACAGCGGGCTTCCTGTGTGGGAAGCTGTCGCTGCCGCAGATCGTAGTCGACAGCCACACGCGACCGCGGCTGCTCAACATGATCGCGTTCGAGATGTGCGGTGGCACTACCGGCAGGGACTACGGGGTCATGTCGTTCGTGTGGTTTTTGAACCTGCTGATCGACCACGAGGAGGACGTGAAGATGCTGCGCAAGGCCAAGGTGCTGGTGAACGTGCTGGGGAGTGACGAGGAGGTGGCGGAGTTCTTCAAGGAGGCGGTAGCCGACCTCGTGCCTAACCAGCAGCCGTACTTCCCGGTGCTCAACGACATTAAAGAGTACCATAATGACAGGGTTAGGGCTTCTCTGTTCAAGATGCTGCGCAGGAACTTCCGCAACCCGTGGGTGGCCATCGCCTTCCTGGCCGGGGTCGTACTTTCGGTGCTCACCGTGGTGCAGACCAGCCGTCTATACGGTGATACAGACTCACTACACAGTCCACCCACCTACCAAGTAGCAAGCTCGAGGTTGGGCCCGGGGCTTGTCTTCTCTTCTCCTGGTGGTGTCCGCGTACGTGCTCTTTGTTAAGTTCGGTGTTCACTGTTTCTTCTTATTAATTTGCGTCATTTTTGTGTCCTTAATTCTTAGGTAGATTTGCTAATTGCGTGGGGACTATGATTTGTAATGTTGGGAACTCGATCCGTTGTCTTACTTATTACTCGAGTGGATTTGATTTTTCGGGTGTGAGGTCGAGCTGTTTACAGTGTGCAATTGAGTGATTTGTGTTGGAATTTAGTTTGTGGTGTACCATCGGAGTGATTTGTGTTTGGATTCGGTTAATTCGCAGGGGCTTGTAAACCGGGCGCACATTTAATTACGTGTAACTCGAAGATTGCCTTGCAAAACGTACATTTGCTTCATCAAAAATATTGTGCCCATTAATAAGTTCCGCTTATTACCAAAATAAATGTGAAGATTGCTTGATAGCTTTCCCATCAGGCTATATATAACTTGTAATAATTAAATCATGCTGCAAATGCATGGGGGGAGATGTACGGATGCATATATTGTGGCTTCTAGACAAATTTCAGATAAAATAAAATAAGAAAAATGCTAGATGTACACCCCATTTGGTGTACATCTTGCACCCACCCTATTCTGGGGTGGATGAATTTCATTCGTCACATCGATGTAACGAGTGGATGAATATCCATTCCAAAATAGGATGGGTGTAGGATGTACACTTTATTTGGGGTGTACACCTAGCACTTCTCATAAAATAAATATAACTTTAGCAGTTCATTAATTACTCTTTAAATTAAAAAAAATACATAATAAATAGTGACAATAATTATTAAATCAATTCTAAAATAAATGAGACACTACAATAAAATATACTAATATCGAGACGCCTTTATTTTAGCATCTTTAATATTTATTATATGCCGACATAATAATTATGCGTCGTCAATAAATAATTAATTGACGATTTTTTAAAAAAATCGTCAATAAATAAATAATTAACGACACTTAAACAAATCGTCAATAAATAACTAATTAAAATAATTAATTAACGACGCTTAAAAAGAATCGTCAATAAATAATTAATTGACGATGCTTAAAAAAAATCGACAATAAATAATTAATATTAATTAAAATAATTAATTAACGATGCTTAAAAAAGTCGGCAATAAATAATTAATTGACGATGCTTAAAAAAAGTCGGCAATAAATAATTAATCGACGACGCTTAAAAAAAAGTTAGCAATAAATATTTAATTGACGACGCTTAAAAAAATTCCCCGACACTATGTTAAAGCATCGGTATATTTGTCCCGATATAATCATTTAACGATTTTTAGAGGACGCTTTTAAAAGCGTCGGGGTTATTTTTTCTGGCGCTTTAAAGCGTCGTTAATTATTGTTCAAAGCGTCCTTAAATGCAAGATTTGTTGTATTGAGATAAGTAATTAGATGCATATATACTATTTATATTTCATTAAGACTTTAATCTTTAACTAGGCTAAACTCACCATTAATGAGTATGATAGTGTTGCATGAATTAATGCATGCAGAACTGTGAGATCTGATAATTAATTTCTACAAAAATTAATCTTAAAATACTTTATAAACTTGTATATATGGTCAAATTTAACTAGCTAGTAGAAAGGTGTGAATCATGAAAGAATGAACACAACTAATTGTAAGTCAAAAGATTGAAATCCAACCATTAAAATGTATAATTTGTATTGTAAAATTTATTTGTTAGTAGACCTTCCATGAAAGCTAAACTTGTTCATGCTGATTGATATCGGATAGTCCATGAAATCGCACTTTGCAAAATTAATAATAATAATAATAATAATAACTTAAAAATAATTTTACTTATAAATTTTATAGAATTGAATTCTATAGGTAAAATAAATATATTATATATATAATCAATACAACAAAACTATGCTATAGCGACACTTTTAAGTGTTGCTAAAAATAAAAAAATGTTGCTAGAATAAATACCGACACTTGTCATTAGTGTCGGTATATATACCGTAACTACAACAAAATTAGGTTATAGGGATACATATTTGTTACACTTTTTGCAAGTGTCCCATTTTTAGTCCATCTATATTTAAAATTAAGTTATAGGGACATATTTTTGGGACACATTATAGTAATGTGTCGCTATACACCCTAACGACGGCACATATAGCGACACTAATGACAAGTGTCGGTATTTTTTCCAGCAGCATTTTTTTTTAATTTTTAGCAATACTTAAAAGTATCGCTATAGTATAATTTTTGTTGTAGTGCGTCGCTAGGGTGTATAGCGATACATTACTATAATGTGTCCGTATAATCTAATTTTGGATATAAATAAATTATAAATGAGACACTTGCAAAAAAGTGTCACAAACATGTGTTTCTATAACCAAATTTTATTATAGTTAATCATCTAATTTGGCATATATAGAAGTAGAGATAACACCGTTAGATTGAGTTAAGTTAGGTTTATCTTTTGAATTTAAGTAGATTAGGAAACTTAAATTGTTTAATTAAAAAAATTGTATTGAATTATGATCATCTAATTTGATAGAAAACTCATGCAGCATCTTAGTCCCCAAACATTAATTAATTAATTAATGTTCTCTATGTTGTGAATGTCGAGACAGTTTGTTTTATACTAATAAATAAAAAGAGCAGATTTTTATGTCGATCTAATATTACAATATATATATATATATATATATATATATATATATATATATATATATATATATATATATATATATATATATATATATATATATATATATATTATCATGAAAGTTTAGAAACTAAAATAAATATGTAACATGAAATGTAGTTAATTCAGTACCAGGAGTGCATCTTAATTATCCATGATTTGGTGTGGTCCAAACAATAACATATCGTATTTTCTCCGGTACCCGAGGGGAATTCTTCCCTCTTTTGTCTTGTGCAGCAGCCGCTTTTCTCTGCTGCCAAAGTTGCTGCTTATTCTAATCTTCAAATGTAAGAAAGAGAAAAGTTAACGTACGTTCATTCCTCTTCCCTTTGTTTCATCTATTGTCTCCCACAATTTAATCATCACTAGCTTGCTAGTCCCACTCCACTCTTAATTAGACCCTACATTTATCACAACTCAATATTCATCACACTGTTTTCCATTCCAAAATGGCCGGAACCACCACCCGCGACGGCCAATCGGAGACAATTCCAAAGAAGGCAACGACAGCAGCAGTAGCGGAGATCACCGCATCCAATTACGGGTCGACAAGTACAGCGGATCCGTGCAGCCAGCCCTTGAGCAAGTCTGATTGGCTGATCAAGGAGGCGAACTTGAACAGCTCGCTTAACCAGCCTTTGATGCAGAAAGTTCCGGATCTCCTCCGCAGGAACAAGAAGCACGCGGAGATGTTCGACCCGGTAGTCGTCGCCATCGGTCCCTACCACCGCGGCAAGCCCCATCTGTTGGCCATGGAGAACCACAAGAAGGAGGCTGCCATCGCGTTCGCGAAACCGAACATGGAGGCATTATACGACAATGTCAGTAAAGTTATCGGAGCATGCAGGGACTGCTACAACAGCAGCTCGCTTTCGAAAATGAGCGACAAGGACTTCGCCCTCATGCTGTTCTTCGACGGTTGCTTTATACTACAATTCATCGATCAGTTTGTAACGACTGACATGAAGGATTTCACGGTGAGTGCGCACATGCACGGGTTCATCTTGCGGGACATGTTCTTGCTGGAGAACCAGCTCCCGTACCTCCTCCTCGAAAAGTTGATGGAGGTGAAGAGCGTGCCGATCGATTATTTCCTGGATCAAATTGCGGGCACGCAAAGCCAGAGGCAGAAGACGGAGAAGGAAAGTATCAGTAAGGGCATTGACAGGCCGCACCGGCACCTCCTGGCGCGGATGCGGATGTGGCAGCTGGGGCCGGCGGACCAGACCCCACAGCTGGCGTGGGGGAGCAGCTGGCAGTGGTTCCGGTCGGCCACGGAGCTAATCGAGAGCGGCATCAAGCTCCGGCGGGGGGGGGGCAGCTTCCTGCGCGACGTCAAGTTCACGCGGCGCCTCATCTGGGGGGAGCTGTCGCTGCCGCAGATTGTCATCGACGACCTCACGAGATCGCGGCTGCTGAACATGATCGCACTGGAGATGTGCGGCACTGCAGGCGGCGATTACGGGATTACGTCGTTCGTGTGGTTTCTGGATCTGCTGATCGACCACGCCGATGACGTTAAGGAGCTGCGCCAGGCTGGAGTGCTGCAGAACGCGCTGGGGAGCGATGAGCAGGTGGCGGAGATGTTCAACGAGATCGCGACGGACCTCGTGCCGGACCAGCAAGCCTACAGCACCGTGATGAACAACATCAACACGTACTATAACGCCAAGGTTAGGGTTTGGGCCGGCAGGATGCTGCACATACTCGGCGGCCTGTGGGGCATCGCCTTCCTCACGGCGGTCGTGCTTAACGTGCTCACCTTGGTGCAGACTATCTCCACGGTGCTACAGACCATCTACACAATCCACCCACCTACCCCAAAGTAGCAAATTATAGGGTGGGAGGTGGTCGACGCGCCTCGCTTCTCTTCACTTTCGGCTCTCAATGTGGGGCGGCACGGTCTGAAAAAAATAAAATAAAATAAAATAAAATAAAAAGCTTTGCTGGTGAGTTAATGTACTGGGCTGTATGTGCTTGTTTTGTTGCAGTGTTCTTGTTTGCGTAAAATATTGTCTTGATCAGATTTGCATGTCTAATGGTTTGCAGTGGGCCACTGGGTGGGTTGTGTTGAGATTTACTTTCGTGGGATTAAGTTATCTAGTAATTTTGTGGGATTGAGTTTGGTTATTAATTTTGTGAGAAGCTGTTAATTTATTTCATAATAGTGAAGAATCATACATTGAATAATATGACAGTGTTTCAGCCTAAATGATATATATATATATATATATATATATATATATATATATATATATATATATATATATATGATTAGTGTATTAATACTAAAATATAACGTAAGTTTAAATATTTTAGATTAGTGATAATAAAAAAGATAATAAGAAAGGTATATCCGAATTTTGAGAATTAAAATAAAATTTTGCTTTTATCATCTAGTTTTTAAATTTGTTGTTGTTGCATATACCAAAAAATTACTTAATGTAGTTGTATGTGGTGTATCACTACATGGAGTTGTGCATCCATCATCTGCATCTCATGAACGTTCTAGTGAAAAAAAACTGTGAACTGTGTGGCTAAGATTGAACTTTATATCAATCGTAATGAGGGATGGATGGAGTGGGATTTTAAAAGTTCAAAGTATCTCTATACTTTTTTTTCTAAATTCTTTCTTTTGTTTTTGCCTAGCTCGCATCACCCAGCGTTAATTATTACTCAGCATTAAAATGTTGCCGCTTCCTTTTATAATTTTATCTGACAAATTAGTCGGACCGAAGAGCATATCAGCAAGTCTGTCTCAGTCACCCTCACCTAAAGGCCCCAATTTTCTTGAAAAATAAATAAATATAGATCTACAAGAATTTTATCTTTATAAAGTTATTATTTGTCGGCATAATAATGTTAAGATTTTTCTTTTATTAATTTATGATGCAGCGCTTAGTTATAAGGTACTTTTTAATAGAATAATACTATATATATATATATATATATATATATATATATATATATATATATATATATATATATATAAATATAAACTTTATATTTATAAATTTCTTATCGCCACATTAATATATTTTTCTTAGTATTTGCATGTTTTAATTAAAATTTCATAAAAATGGTACTAACCCTTAAATCAAGAGGGTAAAATATACATTCTCTACCAGGAGTGTATAGATAGCATTTTTTTTTGTTAAAATATATCAATATTCCATAATAACATTTCGGAAAAGCAAATGAAGCATTTCAAAATGCTTCGAATTTTTTTGGAAGGTTTTTTTTGTAATGCTTGTAAATATATTAGTAAACTCGTACAACATCGATTTAGATAGCGTGTATGAATTAATTAATGTCCTTTATGTGATGCATGTTAATATGTAACAACCGGCGCCGACAGGAGCAACTCCACGGTGCGAAGAGTCGGGGAGCTCAGTGGAAGGATCAGAGGCGGAGGAGAGGTGGCAAGATCGGAGCTTTTGGAGGAGCCCAGTGTAAGGAGGAGCGCACAGGAAAACAGATGGCCAGCGGAGGAGGAGAATGAGCAAGAGAGAAGCTTCGGGAGAAACCACAGCAGAGAAGCCCTAGGTGCGGAAGGATCAGAGTAGAAGCCCCAATATCATGAGGCCTGACTGTAAGGGCCCAACTGGAGGAGGCCCGTCCCAAGAGGCCAATAGTAAGGGCCCAACCAGAGAGGCCCAACCAGGAGAGGCCCAACTAAGGGGGTCCAATGGGAGGAGCCCAATTGAAAAAGCCCAGTAGAAGGAGCCCAGCCGAAGAGGCCCAACCCGAGGCCCACCATAGCAACCCAGCATAGGCCCAGCCGCAGAGGCCCAACCCGAGGTCCACTGTAGCAGAAGCCAACCGAAGGGGCCCAGCTTAAAGAGGCCCAATAACAGGAGACCAAAACCACACACAATGAAGGACTCACCCATTAAGGAGATAATTAGTATAGTAAATAGAATAGTATTATTAGTAGATAATAGAGATAATTAGTAGAATAGCTATATATAGTATCTGGGATGTAATAGAGGATTATCAAGAAATTAATACAATTCTTACCTCTTTCTCAAGCTTCCTCTCTGTCTCTCTTCCCCTCTATCTCGATCCTTCAATTACTTCTTCCTTAACTTCTTCTTCTTCTTCTATAATTCTCTTTCCCAATTTTTCCAACTCTTACCAATTTCTCTACCAACCCACCATTGTCCTCTTAATTGAGGTACCATCATCTCCGTCGTCGTATCGGCCTCAGAGCACCGTCATCATCGGCGGTTGCGACGGGTCAGGGATATTACAAATTGGTATCAGAGCGGCACGATCTCAGGGATCGGCGCACCCCTCATCTACCAGCAAGCAATCAGGCAACCACAGGCAACCAAGAAACCGAAGACAACAAGCAACCAGAATTCAAGGCAACCCCAACTAAAAGGCAACAAGCAGCAACTAGCTAGCAAGCACACAGGCCATCAACGAAGGCAACCAGAAACGGAAGGCAACACAACCAGTTACAACCAGGCGTTTGGGGAAGATGAGAAAAGCCCGCCAATCGTTCGATAAAACTCCGCAGCTTGCCTCAGCCTAGCATCATCGGCACCGAAGCACAACAAGGCAACAACAATTCGAATGCAACAAGCCACAAGAAAATCAGAGGCAACAAGCATACATTACCATATCACAGGCCGCGAGAAACCGAAGGCAACAAGGTGACAGGGAACCGACGGCAATTAACCAAACACCTTGCGGGCATCAGGTATTAGTGTGTCGCACATTAGCTGCTACCAAATCTCAGAATTAAGCCACATTATATCACATAGCCTCCACCTGGATTGTATCAAGGTTAATAAGGAAATCAAAATTGAAGGAGTTAAGGTATAGGATCTCAAGTAGTACCTCGAGCAGGAACGCAGACAGTGTAGTGTCAGATTGCAACAAGTGGAAGAACAGTGGGCAATTCGACAAACAGATGCAAGCAGATTGGGAACCATTCCAAAGCAACTGCGGGAGGAAAAGTAGCTAAGCCCTCATCAACCAATCTGGATACAAGTACAGCGCCGAGCCTCAGCTTAGCAGCCTAGGCTGACCTTGACAGCTTTATTGTAGCCAGAGCAAGTGAAAGTAACCCTGCGGAAGAAGATGGCAAGGGAAACCAGGTGGCAACAACTTGCCGCTAAAAGCAACGAAAGCTTTGAAGGGATACTACGCGTTACCAAGGATTTCCATCAAAAGTTGGATGTCTTGGCACAGCGGATTGAAGCTAGGAGATACGAGATCATGATGCAGGAGGAAGCAAGGAGGTACGAGATCATGATGCAGGAGGACAACCGCAGACATGAACAACTCCTAGAGTTGATTAGGTGTCGAGCTGTATATGCTGGAGAAAATCCAAGAGCACGGCTCGAAAATTCGGCAGTGCAAGCCGTGGTAGAAGAAAAAGAGCTAGTACCCCTAGGCTCCACGGTAACGGAAAAAACTAATCCACTAGCTAATCACAACATCTGCCACCCAACTGCATTGAAGGATGTAGAGCAAAAGCGCCAAACGAACCTACTGATGGAGGCCAACAGAGGGTATGAAGTGAAGTTGAAGGACAATGCTAGTAGGCCTGAGGAGCTGCTGAAGCTGTGCACAGCTCAACCACCTCCACCCAAGGCTACTTTCACTGCCACAGCACCAAGATTAGAGAGAAGCAACTTGGAGGATAACAGCAGCCCTTGGCTTACTAGAGCAAACAAGGATGAAAGACCTCAGTCAGGAGCTCACGAGCCGACAGGTAATTTCGATATTCCCAAGCCATATCTCCTGTCTAACTCTACTAGTGGGTGGGAAGTGGGTGGGAAGAGGGGCTTAAACCTAGAATGACTAGTAACCCGATTGAGATTGAGAACCTTGCTCACAACTCAAGAAAGGGTGCTGATTACAACTCTGTAAGTGGAGCCACCTTAATTAAGCAGAAGAGATTGCAAGGGTTATGTTAAGGAGAGGGATATTTCTCGGGTCGTCAGTGTAAACGCAGGGTTCACAGTGCAACAGTAGCTACAAGGGAGAAGTTGCATACTGAGGTGCAATATGGCCCTAGAGAAATGGAAGGTGAGAAAGGATTCATTGCAATTCTGTGGGAGAGGGCAACCATGCTGAAGCAACAAAAGGGATCAGAGGACTTGAGGGCTCAAATGTTAAGCCCAGCCTACAATCCGACAGAAACTCGCGTAGTAATAGCCTTCACTGGTGGGTGCCAGAGGGAGCTAGGGCCTATAATTAGAAGAGCTCACCCTATCTAGTAATTTATGTTATTAATTATTAATTGGTCAAATTATATTTGCAGAAAAGTGACTAGATTAATTAATTTTAATAATGTTGCTGACAAATGTGAGAAAAAAATTAAATTTTTTGATTAAAGTTATTTAATTTTAAAAGTAGGATGTTGAGGTATCTATTTCAAAATGGCTTAATATGTTCTTATGTTGTCGTGTCGGCGGCTCCGACTGGGAGTGATGTAGATAGTAATACACCTGGGTCTCAAGATAGTTTGCTTCCCAAAAAAAAAAAAGAAGAAAAAGGCCACTGCTTTAGGTGGATGTTCTCTTTGCAAATTTATCATATATAACATGTAAAAGTATTTTATTGGTTTATGATGCGGTGCAAAAAGTAGCACTCTAGGTTTTCAAAAATGTTGTCTATATAATCTCATTGCTATTGATATGTATAATGTGATAATCTTTACTTAGTTTATAATATAATAGAAAAATATCTTGTTTTTTTCCAATGCACCAGCATTCTATAAAGATAATATAACTGAAAAATCACATCATTTCAAAATGGTTTGAATTTCTACAATTTTTTTTTGTCTTAGTAAACTCATGCAGCATCCATCTTAGCCACTGCCCATGCATGAATTAATTAACGTTCTCTATATTGCAAATGTTGGTACTTTTAATTAGTTGTATGTCCAAAAGTTAATTAATTTGCTGACATTGGTTTATAAGTGTTTATGTATTAATTATTTGTAATTAATAATTAAAAAGAACAGATTTTTTTTTTATTATTTTTAATGTCTAACAGTACAAAATTAAAATGAAAGTTTAGAAAATAAAATAATTATTATTGAAGATTTAAAATATTAAGTACTAAATTCAAAAATTTGAGTTCTAGAACGTAACTTGAAGTGAAGTTCAGGTGCTGCGGCGCAATTTACCCATGATTTGGTGAGGTTCAAACAACAGATCGATAGTATTTTCTCCAGCAACTGAGGCGAATTCTTATCTCTTCTTTTTGTCTTCTCTTTCTTTTTGTCTTGTGCAGTTGCTTTTCTCTGCAGCCAAAGTTGTTGCTTATTCTAATCTTCAAATGTAAGAAAGAGAAAAGCTAAGTAATTATGTTCATTCCTTTTCCCTTTGTTTCCTCTATTGCCTTCCACAATTTAATAACTACCAGCTAGCTGGTCACACTCCACTCTTAAACCCTACATCTATCACAAACTAGCTACTTTCAGCGAACTATTTTCATTCCAAAATGGCCGGAGCCACGGCCATCTGCGACGGCCGACGGGAGGCCGTCCCAAAGAAGACGACGACGGCAACAGCAGCGGAGATTACGGACGCCAATTGCGGGTCGAGAAATATGGCAGCTCCATGCGGCCCGTCATTGAGCAAGTCTGGTTGGCTAATTGAGATGGCAATGCAGAGTAAACAAAACCTGAACGAACTCGGCGCAAAGAGGTCTCAAATCCAGCATGTGCCTGATTCCCTCCGCAAAAACGAGAAGCACGCGAAGATGTTCGACCCGGTAGTGATCTCCATCGGCCCCTTCCACCGCGACACGACCCAACTGTTGGCCATGGAGGACCACAAGAAGGTGGCCGCATATGAGTTCGCGAAATTGAACATGAAGGAATTGTACGACAAGGTCTTTGCCATCGTCGGAAAATGCAGGGAGTGCTACGACGGCGGCCCGTTCCCGGAGATGAGCGACGAGGACTTCGCCCTCATGCTGTTCATCGACGGTTGCTTTATACTACAATTCATCGATCAGTACGTGAGGAACGACATGAAGGAATTCACGGTGAGCGCGCACCTGCACGGGTTCATCTTGCGGGACATGTTCTTGCTGGAGAACCAGCTCCCGTACCTCGTCCTCGAAAAGTTGATGGAGGTGAAGAGCGTGGAGATGGAGAAGTTCTTGGATCAAGTTGCGGGCACGTCAAGCCAGAGACGGAAGACGAAGAAAGAAAAAAGCAGTAGGAGCATTGAGGAGCCGCACCAGCACCTCCTGGCTCGGCTGCGGATGTGGCAGCTGGGGCCGGCGGACCAGACCCCACAGCTGGCGTGGGGGAGCAGCTGGCAGTCGTTCCGGTCGGCCAAGGAGCTAATCGAGAGCGGCATCAAGATCCGGCGGGGGGGGGACCAGCTTCCTGCGCGACGTCAAGTTCACGCGGCGCCTCATCTGTGGGGAGCTGTCGCTGCCACAGATTGTCGTCGACGACCTCACGAGATCGCGGCTGCTGAACATGATCGCGCTGGAGATGTGCAGCACCACAGGTGGTGATTACGGGATCACGTCGTTCGTGTGGCTTCTGGATCTGCTGATCGACAGCGCTGATGACGTTAAGGAGCTACGCCAGGCCACGGTGCTGCTGAACGCGCTGGGGAGCGACGAGCAGGCTGCGGAGCTGTTCAATGAGATCGCGACGGACCTCGTGCCAGACCAGCACGCCTACAGCAGCGTGATGAGCAACATCAACGACTACTATGGGAGCACAGTGAGGGTTTCGATCTACAGGATGCTGCGCACGCACTTCGGCAGCCCGTGGTCGGCCATCGCCTTCCTTGCCGCGTTCGTGCTTCTGGCTCTCACCGTGGTGCAGACCGTCTTCTCAGTGATACAGACTCACTACACAATCCACCCACCTTCCAAGTAGCAAACTATAGGGTAAGAGGGGGCCGAGGCATCTTTCTTCTCTTCGCCCCTTGCTCTGATTGTGGCGTGGCACTGTCTGAAGTGAAAGAAATAGAATTTGCTCGGGATTATACTGGGCTGCATGCGTTTCTGGCTTGCTTATGATATTGTCTTGACCATGCTGTATGTCATGTCTAAGGGTTTGCAGTGTGCAACTGTGTGATTTGTACTGAGATTTACTTCGGTGTGATTGAGTTTGGTAATTTTGTGAGAAGTTGATTTATTTCATGCTCATCTATTATATACCACTTCGATTTTTATTTTTTATTTTTTTAAATGTGTCTGTTAATTAATTTACATCAAATTTAATTTATCCTCCTAATATTTTGAATTATGTAACGTATTCCTATTCTCCTAATATTTCGAAAGTATACTAATTAAATATTTTTTCACCCGTAATCGATCTTTTCATATTTTAAAACTAGGTACGTACGTAGCATATCCTTATGTTCCTAGTATTTCTTTTATACCAACTGACTAACAGCTCTTTCAACCCTAATTATCTGCTCTCACTATTCTCTTTTTTCCTCTTTCTTTCAATCTTAATGCTCTATAAACATTTTAGTGCATTCTTGAAAAATATATATCTTGATAAGTATATATGGATCTGAAAATAATAATATATGCAGATCGAGTAAAAAATATGTCAAAAGTTAACCAATCTGGTAATAAAGTTTGGAAAGAACTATCTCTTGTTGCCAGATTTAACTTTATAAATAGAAATGACTAGATCATTAAAGCCAATTGGCTCATCATCGTCGACGGAGACTTTGCGCACAATACTATGAAAGCGCTTATTGCCAACACATGTTGGGTTATTTGGAAAAATTATAACGACTGAGTTTTTAGTAGTGCTTATTTTAGAGACAAACAACTTGTTCAGAGAATCTTGAAATATTTTGCAGACTATAGTAAACTTGCTCCTCCCATTCTTAGTAATAAAAATATTTTATTCAATGATTCCTATTAGATGCATGGCTGGGTAAAAATTAATTATACACATTTCGTAGCCAGAAATATTAGCGGGGTTTTTATTTTTGCAAGTGTTGTGGCATTTCGAAAGTAAAAATTCACACGCACTTCAAATTACAATCATTCAATCGCATATGAAATGCAAGCCAATAACAAACGGATGAAATTAAACAAATAGTAAAGACGAACTTAATACAAGCAAAGGCATGCAGTTTTACGGAAACCATCCTGACCAATTATTTAATTTTTCGACAGGTGCCGCGCCGCAACCAGAGCCAGAAGTGAAGAGAAGAGAGAAGCGTAGACCACCCCGCCGGACAAAAATTGCGTGCACAGTCCCACCTTAATTTGCTAATTGGCAGGGGGATGGATTGTGTAGATTGTCTGTATCACCGAGAAGATCGACGGTCTGCGTCACGGTGAGCACCAGAAGTGTTAGAAATTCTTTTATCTTTTCAAAATAATTCTTTTAAATAATTTACACTTAATTTAAACTCAAAATAAAATAATATAAAATAAAGTTTAGATGAAACCTGTGAATGTCGAGGCGTGCGTGAGCACTGTCCTAGAAGCAAGATTGCCCCTCTACGTGCGAGGCTCCGGCAATCACCCCTAGCGATACAACGACCACTGTCCACCCCGTCGGCAACGACTCCGGGATGGTGCATAGCGAACCCAACAACTTTAGGAGATCCAGCAAAAAGGAAAACTCAAAGAAGAAAAATTACTGTGTGTAAATCTCAGTGTAAAAATGAAGCTTAAGAGAAGAAGCTAAGCTTAAGAGAAGAAGCTATCTCAGTTTTTTCTTAGTCCACAAGCCTTCTCATGCTCTCTATTTAAAGAGCCCAAAACCTATAGGAGACAAGCTCCAACGGGTCTTTCTCGGGCAGCCCACAAAGGCCCTTCCCAAGGAAGGCCTTTGGGTAGCCCGAGACACAAGTTCCCAATGTAGGCATTAAAGGCAAAAATCAAATGGACCAAATCCAAAATGCGCAGGCCCGGCCCAGCCTGTGTGTGTATTGGAAAAGCCTTGCTCCCAATTGCTAATCAATACATACACAAGAGAGGGAGTAAATAAACCCACTCTACATGTGATGAATTTCCGATGTGGGACTAAACATCACATGTAGAGGGGAAATGGGTTTGGGCTCCCAGGCAAAGCCCATTGACATTGGGCTGCCCAGAAAAGCCCAAAGGCCAAAATACAAGTTTTAAATCACAATAAAATTAATTAAAACCCAACAATCCCCACATGATTTAAAACTTGTAAAAACGAAATACAACATAAAGTACAAAAACTAAAACAGATGCTGGATCCCTTATACCACGTATTCGGCGAAGGTACCTTTCGGGTTTGAACCTTCACTTAGTACAGGTCTATGTACATCCGAGGGCACAATGGTGGACTTCGCCTTGAACCAAGGCCGGTGAATCGGATTTCCACAAACAGTACACATGGTACAGCCGTTTAGGTTCTATGCGGGTTAGCGCTTTTATGGCCATGCGCTCATATCGATTCATGTGTGTTTTTAGGGAACCGCCCTCTTCCCACAGTCGCGGCCTCACGACTACACACATATAGTAGGTCCTGATAAGGGTGCCTGCAAGGTCACACCCTGCCTCAAGGGTCTCGGAACCATTCAGGGTAAGAACCCTTACTAACCACTTGCATTAATGAGCACTGTCGTCATAGGGATGAGTATATAAAAGCAGTGCTCCGTATAACTACCAATTCGACTTGTTTCTACCCATTGAACCTCCAAGAGGTTGGGTTGCCGTCGCCGGTAGTTTTATTGTGGGCTAAGCCCCATCCCCCTCGACGATTCTAGGATCACTGTCCTAGACAAACCTTTAGTAAGCTGATCAGCTAGGTTCTTTGCAGATCTCACAAATTCCAATGCAATTACATTTTTCTTAATATTCTGCCGAATATACTTGTGTCTTACTTTCATAAATCTATTCATCTTTGTTTCCACATTTTCTTGAGCACACTTGTCAATAGCAGATCTACAATCACAATGTATACACACAGGTGCCAAAGGTCGCTCCATTAGTGGCAAGTCATACATAAATTCTCTAATCCACTTAGCCTCTGCTACAGTGGTATATAAAGCTATTAATTCAGATTCCATTGTACTTCTAGCTATCAATGATTGTTTTGATGACTTCCAAGAAACAGCTGCTCCACCAAGGAGAAAAACAAATCCAGTGGTTGACTTTACATCAGCTGTATCACTTATCCAGTTAGCATCACTAAATCCTTCTAGTACAGCAGGGAATCCACAAAAATGCAATCCATAAGATACAGTGCCTTTCAGATATCTCAAAACTCTTTCTAAGGCATTCCAATGTTCTCTATTTGGGTTATGAGTATATCTTCTTAATCTGTTCACAGCATAGGCTAAATCAGGTCTAGTGTAATCTACAAGATAACCTAGAGATCCTATAATCTGAGCATACCTATTCTGTCCTATAGGATCACCTTTATTCTTCTTAAGATGTACACTAGGATCATAAGGTGTTACAACAATCTTAGAATCAAAATATCCAAATTTCTTTAACACTTGTTCACTGTAGTGAGATTGGCTCATAATAATTTCATTTGATTTTCTTATGATCTTCATGTTCAGAATCACATCAGCTTGCCCAAGATCCTTCATATCAAAGTTATCATTAAGTAATTTCTTAACATCCATTATCACATCCATATTTGTTCCAAAGATCAAAATATCATCAACATACAAACATAGGATTACTATCTGTCCATTGTATTCCTTAGAGTACACACATTCATCAGACATGTTCACATGAAAATCAGCTTTCACAACTAAAGAGTCAAATTTCAAATGCCATTGCTTAGGAGCTTGTTTAAGTCCATATAAAGATTTTGTCAACTTGCAAACTTTGTTTTCATATCCAGCAACAATAAATCCCTCAGGTTGCTTCATATAAATTTCTTCCTCTAAATCACCATTTAGAAAAGCAGTCTTAACATCCATCTGATGAATAATCAACTTATGGACAGAGGCTAAAGCTAGCAGAATCCTAATAGAAGTAATCCTAGCTACAGGAGCATAGACATCAAAATAATCTACACCAGGCTTCTGGGAAAAACCCTGAGCTACAAGTCTAGCCTTATACTTATCTACAGACCCATCTGGTTTCAATTTCTTCTTAAAGATCCATCTACATCCTACAGGCTTACAACCTATAGGTAAATCAGATAACTCCCAAGTATGATTCTGTAGAATAGATTGCATCTCCAACTTAACAGCTTCTTTCCAAAATGATGCATCTACAGAAGTCATAGCTTGGTCAAAGGTAGATGGGGTATCTTCTACAAGAAGGACACAGAAATCATCACCAAAAGTCTTCTCAATCCTAGGACGCTTACTTCTCCTAGGTTCAGACTCTTCTATAGGTTCACTAGTACTGAGTCTACTAGATCCACCTATAGTCTCAACAGGAACAGGTCTATCTACTCTAGTTCTAAAAGGAAAGATATCCTCAAAGTATACTGCATCTCTAGATTCAATAATTGTATTGTTAGAAATCTCATTAACCTCAGAATTTACCACCAAGAATCTATTAGCATTACTACCATCTGCATAGCCTAAGAAAACAGTATCCACAGTTTTAGGACCAATCTTTCTCTTCTTATTTTCGGGAATCTTTACTTTAGCTAGGCAACCCCACACTTTAAAATAATTCAGATTAGGTTTCCTACCCTTCCAGATTTCATAAGGAGATACAGAAGAACTCTTGTGGGGAATCCTATTAAGAATTATACAAGCAGTCATCAAAGCTTCACCCCACAAGTTCTCGGGTGCACCAGAACTAATAATCATTGAATTTACCATATCCATCAAAGTTCTATTTTTCCTTTCAGCTACTCCATTAGATTGAGGTGTATAAGGTGCAGTCACTTGATGTACAATTCCAAATTCTTGACAGAAAACAGTCATCTCATTTGATGTATATTCACCTCCTCGATCAGATCTTAAAATCTTAATTTTCTTATCCAATTGATTTTCAACCTCAGCTTTATAGATCTTAAATTTATTCAAAACTTCATCTTTATTCTTAATCAGATAAATATAACAATACTTTGAATGATCATCAATGAATGTTACAAAATATTTGCTTCCACCCCTACTGGGTCTACATCCATCACAAACATCACTGTGTATAAGTTCTAGAAGATCAGAATCTCTATCTACAGATCTAAATGGTCTTCTAGGTTCCTTAGCTTGCACACATATTTCACATCTATGATCATTTGAAACAGACTTAGGAATTAAATCCAAATTCATCAATCTCTTAATAGTATTAAAATTCACATGTCCCAATCTTCCATGCCAAACATCAGATGAAACAACATTCAAAATAATACTTTCATTAATAGTAGAAGTCATCACAGAAAGCTTAAATAAACCATCACTCAAAAATCTTTTCCCAATAAAATTCACACCTTTAGTAATTACTACCCTATTACATTCAAAAATAAACTTAAAATCTTGCTGAACTAAAAGAGAAGCACTAAGCAAGTTCTTCCTAAGATCAGGAACATGATGCACGCCGTGCAAGGAAAGAGTCTTCCCAGAGGTCAACTTCAGGTCCACTCGACCAGTCCCAAGCACGCGAGAAGATGCTGCATTTCCCATGTTCACCGATCCTCCACTTGAGTCCTGATAAGTGGAAAACCAAGAACGGTCAGAGCAAGCATGTACATTTGCTCCAGTGTCAATCCACCAATCAGAAGAACTAAAAGCAAGGTTAACCTCGGGTAAGCTAGTTCCTAACCTGATAGTGGAGTCAGAAGGTTCGGGTACATCAGTCAACATGTTCAACTGACGCTCAGGAGGAGCTCCCTTCTTCTTTGGCGCGGAAGGCCGAGTCTTGCGATAATAGCAGTCCTTCGCAAAGTGGTTCGTCTTCCCGCACACAAAGCATCCAGAATTCACTCCACTCCCCTTAGGTGAAGGCTTCTTAAAGTTTGGGTTGAACTTTCTATGTTGGAAAGGCTTCTTCTTAAAGTTCCTAAAGGGTTGAAAATTTCTACCCTTAGGTTTCGGGTTCTCTACTAAGTTGGCTTGAGTAGAAGGCTCGCTAGGCTTCTTATCTCTAGCTCGGTTGGTTTCTTCTATCCTAAGAGATCTTAGGACAAAATTTAGGGAAAGTTCTCTTTGATTGTGGTTCAGATCATTGGCATGGCTAGACCAGGAAGGAGGCAACTTATCTATTAAAGTGGCAACTAGAAAACTCTCATCTAGATCTATACCACTAGATCTAAGCTGCTCAATAATGTACTCAAAATTCTGTAATTGGTCAGACATAGGTTTACTATCTACCAATTTAAACTTGAGCAAATCTGAAGCTTGGTATCTCTTCTTAGTAGGATCAATCTGGCCATACTTTTGTTCTAAGGAAATCCAGAGTCCCCTAGCAGTCTGAAAACTACAGTAAATGTCATAAAGCTTATCAGATAGGGTGCTAAGGATCCGGTTCAGACAATGATAATTAATCATAGTAGGATCAGTAGGAGACACTGGTATAGGTGCAGGTGCAACACCAGGAGGAGTAGGAGCACTCTGAGACTGGCTGCGAGTCTGAGGGCGATTTGCCACAGACTGAATAGCACCATCAGGTGCAGTTTCATTACCATTCTCAACAGGATCTGAGATGGCAGAAACAAGTCCCAGTGTGGTGAGCCAGAATCGCATTTGATTCTGCCACCTTCTAAAATTACGACCATCAAAGGTAACAGGTTTCGCCGAATACGAATCCTCCATTAATCTGTTTAATCAATAATCTAAAATAATGTCACAAAATTATTCTAAATTTAAAACAGTTAATCTAAGTTAACAGGTTTAAATTTAATCAACAATGATTATACTAATTTTTAAATAACAGTGTTAAAAGAATTAAATATTAAGCAGTGTGAAGATCAACTACACATTAATATTTAATTAACAATGTACTAATAATTAAACACTAACAGTAATAAAAAAATATTAAGGAAGTAATCACGCGCGCAACAGTGTATACTAGATTAGTTAAATATACTAACACAGCAATATTAATTAATCTACTGTACTCACAGTATTTAATAATATTTTGATAAATAAAAGATGCTAACAGTATATTACGTCAACACAATAATAAATATAAGTAATACGGACATTGTTATAGTTAACAGTATTAGAGTGACAATTTTACTAATTATATGAACAGCACGAACTAACAGAGTATGAACTATTAAGTAGTACGGACAATATAAGTATACTAACAATTTTATAAAGGCACTACGTACTAACAGAGAATATAAAGTGAACTATTTAATAAACTAATTAAATATTTATTTTAATCACAAGGCAACAGTATTTCACTAATTATATGAAAAGATAAATCAAATTAATCTTGCTTCTAGATTGTTAGAAATTCTTTTATCTTTTCAAAATAATTCTTTTAAATAATTTACACCTAATTTAAACTCAAAATAAAATAATATAAAATAAAGTTTAGATGAAGCCTGTGAATGTCGAGGCGTGCGTGAGCACTGTCCTAGAAGCAAGATTGCCCCTCTACGTGCGAGGCTCCGGCAATCACCCCTAGCGATACAACGACCACTGTCCACCCCGTCGGCAACGACTCCGGGATGGTGCGTAGCGAACCCAACAACTTTAGGAGATCCAGCAAAAAGGAAAACTCAAAGAAGAAAAATTACTGTGTGTAAATCTCAGTGTAAAAATGAAGCGTAAGAGAATAAGCTATCTCAGTTTTTTCTTAGTCCACAAGCCTTCTCATGCTCTCTATTTAAAGAGCCCAAAACCCATAGGAGACAAGCTCCAACGGGTCTTTCTCGGGCAGCCCACAAAGGCCCTTCCCAAGGAAGGCCTTTGGGTAGCCCGAGACACAAGTTCCCAATGTAGGCATTAAAGGAGCCTGTGTGTGTATTGGAAAAGCCTTGCTCCCAATTGCTAATCAATACATACACAAAAGAGGGAGTAAATAAACCCACTCTACGTGTGATGAATTTCCGATGTGGGACTAAACATCACATGTAGAGGGGAAATGGGTTTGGGCTCCCAGACAAAGCCCATTGACATTGGGCTGCCCAGAAAAGCCCAAAGGCCAAAATACAAGTTTTAAATCACAATAAAATTAATTAAAACCCAACAAGAAGCACGACTGCCGCGAGGAAGGAGATGGCCGCCCACGGGGTGCCGAAGTGCGTGCTCAGCATCGTGTAGAACGAGGCCCTAGCCTTGAACCTATAGTAACTGTTGATGGATTCAATCACGCTGTGGTAGGCCTGCTGGTCGGGAACGAGGTCCGTAGCAATCTCGTTGAACATCACTGCCACCTCCTCGTCGCTCCCCAGCGCTGTCGATCAGCACATCCAGAATCCACACGAAAGACGTGATTCCGTAATCGCCGCCTGCAGTGCTGCACATCTCCAGCGCGATCATGTTCAGCAGCCGCGATCGCGTGAGGTCGTCGATGACAATCGGCGGCAGCGACAGCTTCCCCCAGACGAGGCAGGGTCCGAATGTGACGTCCCGGAGGAAGCTGGTATTCCCCCGACGGATCTTGATCCCGGCCTCGACCAGCTCCTTGGCCGACCGGAATGACTGCTCGCTGCTCCCCCGCGCGAGCTGCGTCGACGTCTGGTCGTCCGCCGGCCCCGGATGCCGCTCCCGGAAATTCGCCAGGAGGTGCAGGTGCTGCTGTGGCTCGTTGGTGCTCTTACTACTGCTGTTTTCTTTTCGTCTTCCGGCTTTGGCCTTGCGTGCCCGCAACACGGTCCAGGAACTCGTTGATCCTCACGCTCTTCACCTCCATCAATTTTGTGAGGAGGAGGTACGGGAGCTGGTTCTCCAGCAAGAATATGTCCCTCAAGATGAGCCCGTGCAGGTGCGCTAGCTCCCACCGTGAGCTCCTCAAAGTCGTCCTCCACGAACATATAGATGAATTGTAGTACAAAGCAACCGTCGACGAACAGCACACGAGTGAAGTCCTCGTCGCTCATCTGCCGGAGCTGGTCGTCGTCGCCGTAGCAATCTCTACACTGTACAACAATTTCGGTGACCTTCCTGTAGAGCGCGTTTGCGTTTGCGTTCGCGTTCGCGAACGCTTTGGTGGCCGCCTTCTTGTGGTCCTCCATGGCCGACAGATGGGGCTTGCCGTGGTGGTAGGGGCCAATGGCGACGATGGCCGGGTCGAACATCTCCGTGTGCTTCTCGTTCTTACGGAGGCTATCCGGCACTCGCAGGATCCGAGACCGCGGCTGTTCCCGCTTTCTCTCCATTATGTCGATCAGCCACCGGGATGTACTCGTTGATTGGGAGTTGTTTGATACCGAATCGGGTGACACGGCCATGCTGGGATAATCAAAATGATCAGTTGGTGTAATTAGGAGATAATGAGATGTGATAATTAGTGTTGCTTAATGTGAATTAGGAGATAATGATACGGGATTAGTGTTGTTTAATAATAATCATTCTTGATCACTTAATTAATTGGGAAGAATGTGAAGTACGTTGGCTTTGTGTGTAAGATTGGAATAAGCACGATTACTGGTTACACAGAAAGCTGGTGTTTTATAATACAAAGGAACAGGGAGGTGGTTTTTTTTTCTTTTTTTTTTCACTCACTTATAGGCATCAACTTTTTGAGAAATGATTTGTGTTCCCCGCTCATATATATATATATATATATATATATATATATATATATATATATATATATATATATATATATATATATAGAGAGAGAGAGAGAAAGAGCACACGCGTAGGGTTACTATACTCTTATGAATATAAATTTTTTTATACTTATAATTTTTTCATCATTAGATAAAGTAAATGCGGTTAGGATGATAGTGGTTCCCTAGAATTTACTAGGTTGTTGGTGAAATAGTATAAATCTTATGAACTACTATAATCCTAATCGCACATTCCTTCATCCAAAGAATGAAAACTTATTAGTACGAAAAGATTTTACTCATAATAATATAGTAGCCGGACTCATATATATATATATATATATATATATATATATATATATATATATATATATATATATATATAGTTGATGTGTTGGGACCCAATATTTATAGAATTTAAGATTTAGAGTTTAATAATAAAAAATGTTGTTTGTATATCTTATTTAAAAAATAAATAAATAAATATAGAGATTGAGAGAGAAAATCAAGTAAATGAGGTTTGATTTGTGATTTTCTTAAATGACCCACCACCAAAAAGAAAAAAAAAAATTTTATTTTGTTGTCTTATGTTTTAAAAACTTTTAAATTATTTTTAAAAATAAAGAAATTCTAGAATTGCTATAAATTAGACCATGAGATTTAAGATAGGGGATTTTTGGAAAGGAAAAAGAAAACAGAGATAAAAAAAAGTTAATTCTAAAATCTAAATTTAGTTAAAAAAAAACAGATAGGGGATTTTTTAAACTAAAAAATTTAAAAATAAAATCTAAATTTAAATTTAAAACTTTGAAATTTAAAATTCTAAATTGTAAAATTAAAATTTATTATTTTAAAATAATAAAAATTTATGTTTAAAACTTAAAATTAATATATTAAAATTTTAAATTTTACAATTGAATTTTTTAATTTGAAATTAAAATTTAAAATTCAATTTTAAAATTTTAAAATCTAAATTCAAATTTTAAATTTTTAAATTTGAAATTTAAATCCTAATTGTAAAAATTAAAAATTAAAAATTTATATTTTTAAATTTAAATTTTTGTGTTGAGAGTTTAAATTTAAAATATAGTATTTTTTAAAAAGTCACAATCTAAACTGTAAAATACAAAGTAATTTTTTTATAGAGTATAAAATTTTTCAAGAGTCAAATATATTATAAAATAAAATTTTATTTGGCCCTGAATGTGGAAATAAACTCAGCTAATCTAATGCATTTTTTTATTTATTTGAGTTACAAATAAACAAGAGGGCAGAAAGCAAGAATAAATATTACACATAAAATTTTTTCAATCTTTGTCTTTTATGCATATATCTTGTAACTTAAGTGTGCATATATATATATATATATATATATATATATATATATATATGATCTGATTATTATCTGCAAAACAATAATAATAGTAAATATCAATTATCATCCAATAAAAATAATTAAATTGTGAGCAATACTTTTTTATATCCTAAAAGAATTATAGTTCTTTTTTCCATTCATTCACAAGAACCAATATTCATTTTTGCCTACTCAACTATTTTTTAATATTAATTCTAAGGATTAATTTTATGAGCAATGCTACATGTACACCCTGAAGGGGTGTACATCATACACCTCCACCATTTTAATGGTGGCGATATTTTTTACGGGTCACATCAAGTGACCCATCATCACACCCCCACCCTTGGATGGGTGGGGTGTATGATGTACACCCCGAAAGGGGTGTACACATAGCATTTTCCTAATTTTATACGGCTTCAGATAAACATATCGAATAATAGATATATTCCTACAAAATTTAACTTTTTATATTTATTATTTCAAAATAAACAAAATTAAGTTTTTTGATTTATTACCGTTTATTTTTTAATAGAATATAAACGAAATATTAATTTTAGTCTATTGTTAAGTATAACATCTGAAAAGATAAAAAAATAAATATATTTCAGTCACTAACTAAAATTAAGTATTTAACTTATAATTAATTATATTTTTCTAAAAAATATATATATAAATAATTTAAAATTTTTTAAAAAATAAATATAAAAAATTAAATTGTATAGAAATATATATATATTTTTTAATAAAATTAACTCATATTTTTAATGCACACCTGATATTTTTCTTCTAAATCTATTTGTATGCAGGTAGATGACATTTGTCTTCTTTCAAGTTCCAACTGGACGTGTACTGCTGCGTGAGTTGTCCGATTCCGAAGTCAGAAGATACAGAGCGTATACTTAAATAGAGAGCGGACAATACTCTCTTTCTCCTGATCCTTTTATTTGTCTGCTCTCGCGACTTTCCCCTCTTCTTGCATTAGGGTTTTGGGTGGGACACCTTCAGATTCTAACCGGATTCGACAAAATAATCCCTCTTTAATCGGATTCGCCTCTCTTCCTCTCCTCACCGTATTCTTCTTCTTCTTCTTCGTTTTTCATTTTTTTTTTTTTTTTTTTTTTTTCTGAATGTTGATTTGTTTATATGTTTTTTTTTTTTTTTTCTTTCTGTGTGAAGCATAAGATAACCTCTGATCTCAGAGTTTTTGGCTTACTTTTTTAAAAAATGGGGAGTTGCTACTGATTGTAATCTTAATCTTGTTTCGCAGAGGAGAAGAAGTAATCCAATTGGCGAAAGCTTTTCATGGCGATGCCGTGGGGGTTGACAATTTATGTGATGAAGATGATATGGATGGTCTTGAATGGGTGGGTCTCTTCTTGTTTGATTGTTGCTGATGAAATCGCCCGCGCCATCAGAAGGGGCGACATCGGGCCACTACCCGTAGGCTAACTGTTTGTAGTATTTATTTGTTCAGGTTTACTCCTAATTCTCTTTTCGCTTTTGAATACCGGAAGAATTATATTTTGATTTGTTTACATTTGGGAAATATTATGTTGTTCGTCTCTACGTTGGGTAATCGTGAAAATTATATGAATTGAAATGAATGGAATGATTCCATTCATTTGTGAATAGTGAATATGTGATATGATAAAAATGAGGAGATTCATGTTCTGTTTGGGTGAAGAAAGAAGAATAAGAGGAGATTGAGTTCATTTAATCATCAAATTGAATTATGTAGTTTGAAATACAACGAAAATACACTCCTTTGCATGTTCGAGCACCAGGAGAGACTCGGATAATAATGTCTTACCATTGGCCATATGCGAACTGGCGGTGCAAAGAAGAAATTCATGATATGCAGAGGCGTGCGTGCTGTCATAGCTTTATAATATTCTTAAGTCTTTGTATTCAGAGGCAGTTGAAAAATTTTGTAGGTTGTTAACCCTATCTTTGTTTATACATTGCGCTAATTATTCAAGGTAATGATTAAGAAGGCCAATTAAAAGCTCACCCATTTGAGTCTAGAGAATAAACTCTTATAAAAGAAATGGTTTTCGCATTACGTATATTGTTTTTTTCTCCGCTGGTGAAATTTGCAGTATTCAGATGTTCTTCGCATAAACTATACCAGTTTCAGATTTGCTGCTGTAAGATGAAGTAACAAGTTTTCTTCTGTGCAGTGCTAACAGAGATAAGAACAACATTTTGTTGAACACGGGGGCTTGCGGAGAAACAACTTGCCGAAGACCAACAAACTTCTGCACTAAATTTCATAGAAAGTGAACTGTAGAAATTTCTAGCATATTGAGTCAGTCTGATAGTCAGTTGCTTTCCAACAAAGTTGGCAAGTAGGGATGCTGATAAATCGAGGTGCCACTTTGCATCTATTAAATTTCTCTTCCCTTTTTCCTTTTCCGATTGCGGATGCATGTGCTAAATAAGAAACTATTTGCCAATGTCATTCCTATGATCTTTGTTTTAACCATACTTTTTGTATAAGAAATTGGCGCAAGGATGTTGATTAATTGATTCTGTGCTGTGGAAGAGACTGCTGGTGCCAAATATTTCCTGCTTAGCTCCAGCTGTGTTGGAAATTTTGCTCATCTAAGACACAAACCACTGAAACTATGTTTTCTCCATGAGAAGCTTGATGGAAGGACTTGTTAATTCTTTTCCCATTTGAGGTTTTTTTTTAATGACTATTTTTTGATGTTGCATGAGTCATAAGCAGTGAAGCTTTGGAGGGATACATTATGTGAACTTAAAAATTCATGGGACTTTGTTTACCTATCTCAAAAGAACATCAACAAGACAAGTGCTTTTCTTTACTGTTACTAGTTGAATGTTTTGTACCTACTAAGACAGCAGTAACATTTGTTCCAAGGAAAATTTCCTTGAAATTTGGACAATGTACTAGAAACCTACTTAGGACTTTCATATGTTTACCTTATTAACATACCTCGCAAAGAACATTAATTACCTTACTGAGAAAAGAGTACACAAAGTCTCAAATTTGGGAGATATGTAAATATTGATTTGGTAGTTTCTGCTATTATAATGAGACAACAGTTTCAGAAGAAATTAAAGGTCTAATTAGACATGATTATATTTTTAATTTTCCTGTATCTCCAGTTTCTTGCCAACTAGAAGACTATAAGACTCCAAATTCCTCTTATAAAACCTCTTTTTTTAGTGTTTAAATTGTTGAATAGCTAATCTTGATAGACGTACATGTAGAGAATATCTGTCACCTAGAGCTTATAAAACACAATTCCAAAAGGGCATCCAGCCTCATGCAACTGGATTAAGTAATACAGTTCCAAGATCAAAATATAATGAAAGGGCACATTATGCATTATACTTTTGAGTAATTTTGGGTTTCCTTGTGCATATAGTTCTCCGAACTCACTATTCGCAATGCGTATCCTAATCCGTTATCGGTCGATCAAGCATGCAGCATCAAGAACTTAGTATTGCTCATTGAAACAAAAACAGAAATTTCTAGTTTAACACTTCCTACAAGTTATCATCACAACCATCATCATCATGCTTTATCTAAGACTTCATTTTTCCTATTACATCATATAGATAATTACAGACATGTTCCATCCATCATCACATGATATGAAGTAAATAAGTTCTTCAACCATTTCATCAATTCTAAGAGGGCACCCCCCTATGTGGATTCATGAGTGCAAACCACAGAGGAAAAGATTAAGAATAATTCACATAACACTTCTTTTTTTTTTTTGGCGCATACTAATGTCTATCGTCTACCACCATAAGCAAAGTGTTCATTTTACAGTAGGAACCTCTAACTTTTCTAAAGATTATTGGCTGAGAGGGACGCATTCAAGTTCAATCTCCAACACGCCACGCTCGACGTTCTGAAGCTTGAGGGTGATCTCCTGCTTCACCTTGCCCTCAACAAGGGAGATAATGCTGTCCTTGACCAGCGTGTTGTCATCAGTCGCCAGCCATTTCCCGAGCTGCATTGAGTCGGAGATGGACGAGTTCTCGTAGGCTTTGGCTGCTGCGACCAGCGGCTGGATGTCTATCTCGGCCTCCCCCATGCGGTCGTCCGTCGAGAATGTGTCCTTGTCATATACTTGCTGTTGTAAAGAGACATAAACAGGCTTTTGTTTAGAATGTATGCCATAAAAATGCTCATTTAGAAAGTAACCAAATTACATGATCAAATTGATGAATTTCTATGAGGAACATGTGATTCTTAGTACTTGGTGAAAACATTTTTTGATCACTTCGAAATCAAAATCCAACTTACCAGTTTGAGCAGCGGGATAGGGTCTGGGATGGATAACATTAGCCTTTCGTTCCATACAGGATTCAAGTTGCTCTTTATCACCCGGGTTTTCATTGACTGCAACAATAAAAATGGCTCAAGAAAACCCCGAAACATTTCATCACCAGAAATATATAATAAATCAGCATCATAAATACTTGATTTTGATTCCATAGTTTGCTTACTTGGTGTCCTAGATTTAGGATAACATAAGGATCGCTGGTCACCATATCACGAACAGCTAAATTGGTTCCTCTAATGACATTAACCTTTATTAAGCCGACGAATTCTACCATGCCCATCTGCAAATTTGAGACTAACAAAATCAAAACCATCTGTCTAATGGAAAACAGCATGTTATCTGAGTTGATTTATACAGACCGTACCGTTTTCTTCACTGCTTTATACTCAGACTCCTTTTTTCTCCAACTATTTCTAAAAGCATGACCTAGGCCGTGACGAATTCCCGTGTGTTGCTTCTCGTAGTGTTTATGACTGGAACCGTTGTTATGCGTGCTGAAACTCAGAGGTGCTGCAGATGAATTCTGTACATTGGAGTTCAAAAATTGTTGCAGCTCATATTTTCTCCTGAATTTTCAAGAAATAAAATGAATGCTTCAGACATTTAAAAAATTGAATATACAATAGAACGAATGCATCGCCTCGCCATGTTGTACCTAATAAAATCGGAGCGTTCCTCTATCGAAGAATCTGGTGGTGGCTTTTTAAAGTTTTCGGGCAAAAAAGCCTCGTATCTCATGTTCACAGTGGCGTTACCACCTGCGTCAGCTAAAGAATCGACCTGTTCATTTGTCCATTCATCGAGCTTCACAGAGAGTACCTGAAGCAGAATCAGAAGTATTCATTTACAGTTATTACATTAATTATATGCATATCCTATAATTACTCTGTCGATACATCAAGAACAGTTTGATACCTTTGATATATGTACTCCAAGGCTTCTATGGACTCCAGAACACTTGATGCAGATAAACACTCCAATACTCAATGACCTGAACAAATCACAATTTGGTTCCCGTAAGAGGCGGGCATACTGGATTGAATTAGAACATTGGAAGCAGAAATAACTAGGAGAGAAATTTATGCGTATCTTCAATTCGGCAGCGAAAAGTATATAATCTGTAAATATAATAGATGCTAGAAACCTACTCGCAAGTTGATGGTTCTTATGTATAATAACTGCAGAACATGTATCAATATCAGTAAAAAGCGAAAACCTATTTAGCTCTTGTCCTGTCAAAAAGTCGGCTACATTATCAATTACACAACACCAGAATCCCAATCTAACAACAGCGAGGCAAAGATAACTGAAAGATAAACAAAACATACAGTGTTGAAGTCTACAGCACAGTAAGATTTAGAATAAATATTTGGATTTCGATACTTAACACCCATTTCGGATCTGGAGAACCACAATCAGCACAAAATCGATTAGCCGACTGATTCAACAGATTCTCCAGCCTCTCCAGTGGATTAGAGGGACCTGTAAATTGCGGCGATGTTTAATAATATCAGGAACAAAACATGAAACATCAAGAAAAAACTAGTTGCTGCATCAATGCTTGCTGTATCTATCATATTTTAGAAGATTTAGTAGATATCATGGATATCTCCAGAGTAATTCCTTTTCCAACCTTTCGGGCAGACGAAGTTAAAGCCAAACTACCATGCTGCAAGTTTTGTAACATCTGATTTTTGTTTCAGATAAAAATGTACTTATCATAATTAGTTCTCACTGCACACATCTATAATGGCTTACTCATTTTAACTATTAATCATCCACACTAGATTAAGATTATCATATTCTTCTCGATCACCACCATAAAATAATTGCTCTATCTTTCCCATTTTCCACGCTTATTTTTAGCAACAATTCAGATAAAATTATACCAAAAAAATCAAACAGAAAACAAAATTAATCAACCTGGGAGATTGCAGGGATCATGAATTTCGTGTTGCGTAGTCATTTACATACTCTTTCGCAGATCACGCAGATCTGCTTCTGATAACAACTAATTCCATTCGTATCCACCCTTTCAAACAAATTAAAAAATAACGTATAAGCATATGCATTTATATATATGCCCCCTTCTCAATTAATCAATTAATTATCGTCGCGTTTAAATTAATGAAATACACAAATGAACGATCGAAAAGTATAACAACAACATATTACCTCTTTTTGAAGTGGGGATCGGATTTTTTTAGCTGCGAAGGAGATTGTGATCATCCATGCGATTACATTCGCACACTCTTTTAATATTTTTTAATATTTCGTTGAAAATGGGACGAAAAAAAAAAGGAAAAGGAAAAATTTGGGTTACAAAGTCAAAAAGCAAGGCACAGGAAATGAGAATCAGCTTTTGGTTATTGGTTGGTGTTTGCGCATAAAACCAATGGCTCCTCGTGGCTTGAGAACGACTATAATTGTTGCCTGGACCGGGTGCGCCACGTCATCCGTAGACCCGGTGCACGGTTGGACTCTGAATTTGGAATAACTGTCGCTGATCATGGTCCACCGGGTAATTATTTTGGTTTAAATTAATATTTAATAAGATTAAAAAAATGTATATTAATAAGTCATAATATAAATATCTCGAAGGTAGGATGAAAATGGTTATTTATCTGAAATTTTATCCGAATCAAAATTCGAATAAAATAGGCTTACCTGATGTGTGGACTTATAATTTTTAAGTAATTTGATTTAACTTTATTTTATTGGACTTTTTTTATAATTGATTTTCTAATATTTCTTTTTTATAAATAATTATTTAAAATTTGTGTTTATAAATTGTTCTATCTCTTTCACATAAACGTCGCACAAGTGCCACGTAGGTGAAAGTATTTAACTTGAATACGGTTAACTATTTCTCATGTTTCAAATACGATGAATAATTTTTCGTGTCTCCAGTTTCCTTCGAGACAATACCTCAAGTAATCTTATTGAAAAAAATATTTCCAATCTAACATTCTTTTTAAAAAAATTTCTAATCTAACATTATTTGTATAGATTAGAGAAAAAAAAAATAATTAATAGTATTTATGTTTTACTTAAGAGTACCAATCTAGCCTTATTAATTATTATTTTTTTTCTAATCTATACAAATAAGATTAGATTGAGAAATTTTTTGAAAAGAATGTTAGATTGAGAATATTTTTTCCCAATAAAGCTACTTGAGGTATTTAATCGTTTCCTTCTTTTTTTTTCTTCTTTTTTTGTCCATTAAATTTTTAAAAATTATTTCAAATATAAATTTTTTATTTCTATTTTGCCACCTTCTTTTCTCCTTTCTTTTCGATACATTAAATTTTCAAAAATTACCCGTTTTGCTTTATTCTCTTTTCTTTCTCTTATTCCGTGAGATCTTTAAAAATTACTTTAAATATGAATTTTTAATTTTTGCTTTGTCTTTTTATTTTTTTCCTTCTCTTTCCATTCATAAAATTTTAAAAATTACTTTAAGCACGATAAATAATTACATCAAAATTTTAAAAAATACTTTAAATACGATAAATAATTTAGACACGTGAATGATTCAATATGTCTAAATACGGAGATACGAAAAAATATTTACTGTATTTAATTTAAACATTCTATTTTTTTTACGTGACGCATAAGTGGATTAATATATCGTATCTGGATATGAAAATTTATTTATTATGTTCAAAAATGATAAATAGTTTATCGTATTTAACTATCGTGTGTAACTTGAATACCTCACTGGTTCACTCGTCTTGTCGCTCGTGTGACACTCACGTGGCGCAAGCGTGACAGGTATATAATTATTTTGCAATTTCAAATTTCACGCATCTATTTGTAATTAAAAAAATAAAATAAGAAGTTATATGCAAAAAAAAAAAAAAAAAAAAAAAAAAAAAAAAAAGAAGAAAAAAGAAAAAAGAAAAAACAATAATATTAAATAATTTTCAATATTAATAAATTCACAATAAAAACTTAACGATAGTAGCTCTCCCTAGTGATGCGCTATGCTATTTATATATCCATCCTACTACTACTACCGCCCCCATGGTGGCGGCCCTCCTGCTCCTCTCCTCCGCCGCTGCGTCGTCTTTAAGCCTCAGAAACAGGAATCGGCGCCGAATCCTATACCATCCTAATTACTATTCCTCCTCACTCGCCATCCCTCAGCATCGCCGCATCTCCGTTGCTTCTCTCTCCCTCTCCTCTCGATCGAAGAAGCCGTCGCCGAATCCGAGAGACATGGACGCCGAGTCCTTGGAAACTCTAATCATGGAGCTTCATGACATCGAGGCAGTGAAGTTCGGCTCCTTCACCCTCAAATCCGGCATCGTCTCACCCATCTACATCGACCTCCGCCTCGTCGTCTCCTTCCCCTCCCTCCTCTCCCGCCTCTCCCGCCTCCTCTTCTCCCTCGCCGCCTCCTACTCCGTCCCCTTCGACCTCGTTTGCGGCGTCCCCTACACCGCGCTCCCCATCGCCGCCGTGCTCTCCGCCGCCGAGGGCGTCCCCATGGTGATGCGCCGCAAGGAAGTCAAGGCCTACGGCACCGCACGCGCCGTCGAGGGCGCCTTCCGCCCCGGCCAGCGCGTGCTCGTCGTCGAGGACCTCGTCACAAGTGGCGCATCCGTGCTCGAGACCGCCGCGCCGCTCCGCGCCGAGGGGCTCCTCGTCGCCGACGCCGTCGTTGTCATCGACCGCGAGCAGGGCGGCCGCCAGAACCTCGCCGCCAACGGGGTGCGCCTCCACGCGCTCGCCGCGCTCTCCGACGTGCTCCGCGTGCTCGTCGCCCGCGGGAGGCTCGCCGTGGAGAAGGCCGACGAGGTCAGGGCGTTCTTGGATGCGAATCGCAGCGTCGCCGTCCCGAGCCCCGCGGCGGCACCGGCGCCGCCCCCTAAGGTTGCTGGGGCTAGGGTTTCGTACGGGGAGAGGGCGGCGACGGCGAAGAACCCGACGGGAAGGAGGCTTTTTGAGGTGATGGAGGCCAAGCAAACCAATCTCTGTTTGGCGGCGGATGTAGGCACGGCGAAAGAACTGCTTGAAATCGCTGATAAGGTAAGGTTTTGTTACACTTCCGTAACACGCATTACACGATTGCGTCTTTCCTTGAGTAGGACTAAAAATTTGAGTAGTAACTGCTAATCCTTGCAATAGGTTTTGTGTCACCATTCATGTCCTTTTTCTTTTCTGCTTTAACTGCTTTGACTGTAATTGTAAGAAATACAAAACTTTTGTGTCGATAACTATAATTGATTTGCAGGTTGGACCAGAGATTTGCTTATTGAAGACCCATGTAGATATATTGCCTGATTTTACATCAGATTTCGGTCCTCAACTCCGCTCGGTATGTCTCCTTTGACCAACATGGCCTATTCCAGTATTTTTCTAGTTATTCATTATTCATTGTTGAGGATTACTTTAGACAACTAAGTTTGTGGATGCATCATATAGCTTGCAGCCTTTCAGATGTGTATGTTTAAATTCTGCTTTCTTCTGTTTGTTCTTACATGTACGCACTATTAAAGTAAGTTGGCTTTAGTTATAAGCTGTTATTCAGTAAGATGATTTGAGCGACGTCAAATTATCTTGTGTGTTAGTTATTGTGTGAAGCATGTATACGATTTTGTCCTTCTGATGCATTGGTTTTTCGTCTGTCTTAAAGATTGCAGAGAAGCACAACTTTTTGATCTTTGAAGATCGTAAGTTTGCTGACATCGGAAATACAGTAACCATGCAATATGAAGGGTGAGATGCAACCTTTTCGTCATTCTGGCGCCTTATTTACAAATATTGTATTAATGAAGAGTTGTTCTTCAATACTTCAGTCATCATCATAAGATCTTGTGCTTCTTGTTTCAGTGGTATATTCCGCATACTGGACTGGGCTGATATTGTTAATGCGCACATAATATCTGGACCGGGAATTGTGGATGGTCTGAAGTTGAAGGTTTTTAACATTTAAGCGAGCGATCAGCTGGTTATTTATGTATTTAGAAGTTACTATTTCTAACTATCGTGTCTGCTCTGATTTTGAAAGGGTTTGCCTCGAGGCAGGGGACTGCTTTTGCTTGCTGAAATGAGCTCATCTGGGAACCTTGCTCACGGAGATTACACATCTGCTGCAGTTAAAATAGCGCAGCAACACTCAGATTTTGTAATTGGATTTATATCAGTAAATCCAGCCTCATGGCAAGTGGGGTCGGCAGATCCGGCCTTTATTCATGCGACTCCAGGGGTACAACTGGTTTCTGGAGGAGATTCTTTAGGCCAGCAATACAACACTCCTTATTCCGTAAGTTTTTCTTGAATGTTAATCCTTTTTGCGTGCTGTATTTTAGAACTTATTCTTTACTCTTAATGCTGCCAGAATCATGTCAGAGTAATTTCATGACCATTGTAGATTTTTCTAGCATTTCGTGTGTTTATTCTGCTATAGTCTGGTGAAGCCAGTCAATGTACTTTTGCACTTTTTTACAAGGTATTGATTTTATTAGAAAGAGGTAAGCATTGTTTACCCTTTATATTGAACCAATTTGCTGACATCAGCCTATCTTTGTGTCATTTAATTGTAAGCAAAACATGGGATAATGGTGTGTCCTTCAAAGCTGCTTATATTTTTACCTAAATCTGCTTTTATATTACAAGTGTCACTTGTAATATGTAAAGACAAAGCCTTTTGTTTTAGCATTCCCAGTCGTTACTTATCTTTGAGCAGTATGGCAGCTAGCTAGGTAGAAACTTGTATCATATTTAGTGAGCAAACATAAGCCTACTCTATAGATGCATACTAGTTTTATCTAATTCATTCGCTTTTCGTTTTTTTACGCAAGCCAAAAGTTACAATGATCGGGTTGGTTCTCTAATATTCTTCCATGTCTAGAGGAACTTTTGGGGGCTCGTTGCTTGGTTGTGTGAGCTGTAACTATGACCAGTAAGGTTGATAGATTCCCCTACTAGTTGGCTTTACAGTTTTGTTGTGAAAGCCCTTCTCTTGCTACATTTATCCTTCGGTCAGGAACTTGATACAATATTTAGAGAGTTGATATGAGGTCTAAAACTGGTCAAAAAGTTGGTACAGAATAGAATCATTTCATACTGTTGTCAAGCATATGATGCTCTTTTGCATAATGTCCTTGAGCACATGGTAGCGAAGAGTCTAAAGTAACAGTTGAATCCTTGCAATTCTTTCCTACTAGTAATCTACTATGAATTACCACAGATTAATACCGATTTAATGCCTAGTACAAATTTATACTGCGTGAGCTGTTGAGCTATTGCTCTTTTTCTTTTTTTTTGCATCCCCTTTTGGTCCTATACTGGTAATACAAACTTTAGATTGCGCTCGATCCCATGCTCACCTCATACTATTCCTAATTTCATCCATTGTTCAGTTTTTATTTATTTTTTCCCAATTGCTTAGTAACTTGATTTTCTTCGAAATCTCATTGCCTTTTCATCTACGTGTTATAACTTCCCCTTGTAAATGCAGGTCATCCGTGACAGAGGTAGCGATATCATTATAGTCGGGCGTGGAATCATAAAGGCACAAAATCCTGCTGAAGCTGCACGAGAGTATCGAGTTCAAGGATGGGAAGCTTACAGAGCTAGCTGCTCGTGAAGTTTCTGGCCTCAATTTTCTAAGTTAATTATTCCATATATTGACCTTGTTTGGTTATCATCTTGTGAGCAGTTTCTTAGTCTTCCTCAGTGGGTAATTGTCGAGAAAAGCAGCAAGTATTTTTTATGCTAATATTTATAATTTACGTTCCTATTAATAATGCTTCTCAGACAGGATACATAACTTAAAACCTATTTTGTTGGAGACCTGTAATTTTTCTCTGGCAGAGTTAGCATACTGCGTTGGAATGCTTGTTATACCTATGCCACTTTTATTGAATGTGATTTTTCAGTTGTGGAAAGGAAATATGAAGTATCTGATCAAATTCAAGTATTATTAGTAGTATAGCAAAAGTTGGTTTATATTTCTTGTGTGGAGAATGCTTGATTGGAGCAGATAATATAAGTTCAGTATCATACAGTAAATTCAGTATCAAATCAATTTCATCAGCAATAGTACTTTGTGACTTCTTTCTGATCTAATTTGTGAATCATGAACAGTAATGTTCAAGACAGCAATTATTTCATTACACGCCCAATGTATGCAGGATATTGTCTTTTCATGCAGTTGGTGTGAATTTGGTTTCTATAAGTTAATAATGTACCAGCATATGTGGCTGGAAGAGTATTGGTTGATTCTTATGTATATACTGTCTAAGGTGCTTGCGCAAAACCTTTTACAAGACTCAGGCATGAATATTTAGTAAATATTTAACTGTTCGAATGAAATAAATAGTAGTAGAAAGAAAAAGTGATTATATAGAATTGAATTCAATTTTTATATTGGGGGCTATTGTTATTATATATGTACTGTTAGTTTTTTTAAGAAAAATATTTTTTAAAATTTAATCAAACTTTTTTTTTGAGAATAAGGTAGCGTGCTACCGCTTCATTCAATGCACGTTGAACTTAGCAAGAGATAGAGACAACTGGGTCTCTAAAAGCGCGAAACCAAAAAATGGACGACAAAAATGTACCGAAAAGAAAAGGAACGTGGAAAAATAAGCCCTGGGTGTTAAAGGGAGCCGCAGGACCCCCAAAAACTAACCAACGCCCTAATCTCCGACACCAGCTGACTCGGCGCCTGCTTTTTATCTTCGAAGATGCGTTGGTTGCGTTCCAGCCACAGGACCCACCACGAGACTAGAATAAATTTACCCTTATAAATTTAATCAAACTTATAAATTTACCCTTTATGTTTTAATAAAATTTTCGAATAAATGGGTGTGCCTGTAAGATACAGGTGGTGGATAAGATTCCTCTTGTTCACTCCAAACAAGTGGAAGCAGTAGCCGTTGATCCTCCAAACCCACCAATTCATTCGTTCATTCTAGAGAGAGAAAGAGAGAGAGAGAGAGAGAGAGAGAGAGAGAGGGAAAAACAACTGAGTAGAGAGCGAAACTACCTCCCATGGCCTCAGCCACAACTCGCCCCACTTTCTCCTTCCACCACCTCCACCATTGCCCCAAACTCAAACCCCCTTCTCTCAAACCCTACTATTTCCACCTCCCTCTCATCCCCCTCCCTTCCTCTCGCCTCCTCTCCTCCACCACCACCACCACGATTTCCTCCGTCGATGTCTCCAAAGAGGACACCCCTCTCTCCCCCTCCGAAACCACCGAGACCACCACCACCACCGACCCTGGCGACGGCGAAAACGCCGGTGTCGAATCGGAGACCAAATTGGACCCCCGGCGGTTCGAGGAGAAGTTCGCCGTGCTCAACACCGGCATCTACGAGTGCCGGTCGTGCGGGTACCGCTACGACGAGGCGGCCGGCGACCCTTCGTACCCGATCCCCCCTGGCTTCCAGTTCGCCAAGCTCCCCGACGACTGGCGCTGCCCGACCTGCGGCGCCGCCCGCTCCTTCTTCGAGAGCAAGAGTGTCGAGATCGCCGGCTTCGCCCAGAACCAGCAGTTCGGCCTCGGCGGCAACTCCCTCACCTCCGGCCAGAAGGCCCTCCTCATCTACGGCAGCCTCCTCCTCGGCTTCGTCTTCTTCCTCTCAGGTTACTTCTTGCAATGACCAAAGCAGCCTATTTACAATCCGCCCTAAATGAATTGCTGTAATTGTAGTGCATAATCTTACCTGTGTTTCTCGACTGTTAATAAAATACCTCTTTCATGATACCCTTTTGTGTAGCCGAACGCTTGCAATTAAAAACTTGCTTTTTCACTTGTTAAGAGGAATTGCTCCGTAATATCTGGTATTGGCCGTGTTTATGGTTCATAGAGGAGACTACTGCAGCATTGTATAGGCGGATAAACATCTATATAACTTGTCAAAAACTGGAGTAGGTGATTATCTATCTATTAGTTAAACAATTGCGCTTTAGCTGGTAGTGAATTTGCTCAATTAGTAATGGTGCCTTTATCCTTGTTATGAACAACTTAATTTGGAGTGAAGAAAATGAGAATACATTGCAAGTTCAGTTTGATCTCATTTCGATGTTACTTAGTTGAGCAGGTATATCCATGTCTGTTCGAAAATTTGGACCCACCCCAATATAGCTGTACTAAAGAGAAAACCTGAAGCGTCATTGGTTAATGATTTTTTTTTTCTAGGGTACAAATTAATTTATTTAGCAATTGGTTAACGTGCTATTATGACCCTTTGTTCTTTCTCATTTATTTATATGCAAACTTGGTCTTCTCTTAATTTTGTTCAAAGCTGCTGTTTTGATTGAAATAATTCTTTATTGTAAAGTACTTTGTTTTGATTGGCATATCTAACTCTTTGCCTTGATTGAACTGATGACAAATTGAAGTATGATAACAAGTTCTTAGTAACATATCAATGGAAACCGTCTTATTTCATTAACTATCTAATACAACCTCAAGCACAATACTAAGATATGCCAAGTTACAATTTACTCAGTTACATAGTTTAAATGATGTAGTAGAAGAGTACCGATTGCAATAAAACAAATGCTAACAATGTTGAAACAAGTACTTGAGCTACTTTTATAGAGCTACAACAAATTACAAAAGGTGATTCAGAAATATCCGTTCAGTAGAATGTTTGATATAGTCGCTACTGTTAAAGACAGAAATACTAGAGGTTCCTTGTGGTGATGGGGAGGTATACTTGATATTAGGCACCTGCTGGTGTTGCATGTATTAGCACCTGCATTTTGGGAGGAACATTGGGCAAAGGAGCTTCAAATTGTAGTACGCTGATTGCTTGTTTGATAGACGGTCGTAGAGTACAATCTGGATTGACACACCATAGCCCTACAACCATCAATCGCTCCATTTCTTGCTCTTCAAACTCGCCGCTCAACCTTTCATCAGCTGCTTCAAGAATTGTGTTTCTAGCATACAATTCCCAGACCCATTCCACCAATCTAACCTTGCTTGGAATCTCTTTTGGCTCTATAGGCCTTCTTCCGCATGCGATTTCTAATAAGACCACTCCGAAGCTATAGATATCAGACTCTGTACTCGCTTTTCCAGTGTCTGCACACTCTGGGGCCAAGTATCCCAACGTCCCAGCTACAGCTGTTGTCCATGAGGTTCGGTCATGATTGATGGCTCTCGCCAACCCGAAATCACCGAGCTTACTGTTGAAGGATGAATCCAACATGATGTTGCTCGTCTTGATGTCCCTATGCACCACACATTTTTCCCACTCCTTGTGAAGATATAGTAGTGCAGAGGCCAATCCTTGTGCTATATTGTACCTTGCAGACCATGGTAACACACTTTTTGTGCAATGGAGGTGGAAATCAAGGCTTCCGTTGGGCATCAACTCATAGACAAGCAAAAAGTCTCCGCGTTCGTGGCACCAACCTTCTAGCTGCATCAGGTTCCGATGTCTCAATCGGCTTATAATCTTGACCTCAGATATGTACTCCTTTCTCCCTTGCCGAGAATCCTTGGATACTCTTTTAATAGCCACATGGCGATTATTCAGGAATCCTATGTAAACAGAACCAAAACCTCCCTGCCCAAGCTTCCTTGACTCGTCAAAGTTGTTCGTCGCAGCGGCCAATTCGCTGTAAGGATATCTGTGGGGTCTCTGCCCTTCCTCAATCTCATTGTCAATCAATTCATCGTAGTCCTCATGCTTTTCTTTGTTCTGAATGTCCTCTTCTTCCCTCATGTCCTTTACTTCTTTCCCCTTGGTGAATTTCTTATGCCACAGAAAGAACCAAACCACCACAACCAGGAAGAGCACGACGCCTGCACTAGCGGCGGATGCTGCCACAATCACGATCTTGCTTTTCTTCTTCGATCCTTCATTTACGGAGTGGAGCGTAGGAGGAAAGTGAGGCTGTGGGGGAGAGGCATCGGGAGAAGGCGATCTCATACCTTTCTTTGGTTCAAAAGTTGAAATAAAGCTCCAGCTTAGGATTTGATGTAGCTCGGCAGCACTGCCAGTGGCTGCTGAGAAGCCAATGGACACATTTTCAGGCAGTAACTTTGTTAGATCAATGGAGTAAGAGAGGTTGTACGAGCCGTTGAAGGTAGGATCATCATCGTAGGACAGGAACACACCCAATTTAGTCGTGCTAGCATTGTACTGGATCCATGCCGTCGCCTTCCTACCGTTACACATTCTGTCAGGCCAGTTGAAGACGGAATCAGAGGTAATGGAGTTGACGTCCAAGCCGACATGATTGTCACTCGGATCCCACTCATTCTTGTGGGTGTCAAACTCCACCGCTACCATCTGATTCCCCGTGGAATTAAAAGCATTAGTTTCGTTGAAAAGGCCGAGGAAGCCACCTTCGTCAAAATTTGGGAGTTCAGATGGGTGCCTAGAGAGGAAGAAAGCTAGCCCGTCGCCAGTGAAGTTATAGTTGGTGGTGCCCCCCGGTTTGATAATGAAAGAGAAGGACGTGGTGAAGCTGGCTGCCTCGCCGGTGGTGCGGTCCCAGAGAGGCACAGGGTCTTTGTAGGTGGCTCGGCCCGAGCTATTCGTGATGAAACCGTCAAGCACATCCTTCGTGAGATTGATGACGGTACCGTCTGTCGAGGCATCGGGCTGTAAACAAATCACATCGGCCACCGTGAGGGCGGGATGGGAGAAGTTGAAACTGAAGGAGAGTGGCGTTGCATGGGGTGCTATAATGGAAAATGAGCTGATGAACAAGATGCAACAGATGAGGGGGGATGGGTGAGTTCTCGAATTAAGATTGGAGGAGGCCATAGAGGGCATGTAAGTAGCAGCAGAGCACTCTTTGCTAACAATGCAAGGGGTGCTATTGATATGCATTTGTACTTCATTGTGTGCTTAATATAGCAGTGTTTTAATTTGAAAAGTAGTAAATTGACCCCCAGTCCACTAGTGCAGTTGCTCATTCGGCTCATTCAGCTCATTTAGCTCAAAACTCTCTGATTGGCGTGGACGCCGACGTGCACCGTGGATTGGGCAGTGGACTGGGCGATGACGGAGACTCAACTCTTAAAAAAATTAATGTTAAGAAATTTAATAAAAATTTAATAAGAGTACTAGCGCAAGCGGTAAAAAACTTGTGGTTGATGGTTAATATTCGAGGTCCCGAATTCGAAATTTAATTATTTTATATTTTTAGCTAAATTTATTTTAAAATAAATAAAACTAATAATATACTATATTTTTTTAAAATATATATATATATAATATTATAATTTGCACTGGCGTGCACGTTCAAAAAGAAGATGTTTAAAAATTGACCGTGCTTTCACTGTTTGCGCTAGAAAGATAGCGCCAAATAATAAATGATTCGGATTATGCGCCTAACCTATAATCACTAACATTTTTTTTTAGCCAATTGAGTTTTCTACTTCTTTTTTGAGGGGAAGGCAGCATGCTGCCGCTTCATTCAATGTGGGAGTGAATTTAGCACGGGGGGGGGGGGGGGGGCGACCAGCTACCTCGCTGCCCAAAAAAAAAAAAAAAAAAAAAAAAAAAAAAAAAAAAAAAAAAAAAAAAAAACGAAAAAACGAACTTTAGGCGCAGAATCTGGCCCAGAACGACCGAGAGAGCCTGATGTCTCGCAAAGTCTGACTGAGGGGGCGACTCTGGTTGTCAAAGATCCTTCTGTTCCTCTCCAACCAGCAGAACCACCAAGTGGCAGCGATCGTGATCAGAGCTCTTTTGCCGAAGCCACCGACCTTTCGGGCATACGTCTCCCACATAACATTAACACCCCGCAAGCTGCGGACCTCCAGTTTGTTAGGCAGTAGTGCCCCGAGCAGTGCTTGAGCGGTTTCTACTTCTATAAGTCATTCCGTTCATATCGTCGTCTTCGAGAAGTAGAAAAAGACGAGGAAAGTTCCTGCAGTTCATGAATTTCAATCAAAGGTCAAAAGTCTTCTTCTTCGAGAAGCAGAAAAAGAAGAGAAAAATGAGGAAGAGAAAAAGTGAAAGAGGAAGAATGAAAATAATAATAAAAAAAAAAACCCAAGAAAATAATAATAAAGAAAGATAAAAAAATAAGAAAGAGAGCAAGCAAAATGATAAGAAAAACAAAGAAGAAAAAGAAGATGATAATTAACGAGAGAAAGAAAGAACAAAAAGAATTTTCATATTTGGAGGGAGAAGGATTAAATAAAAAAAAAAAATATCGGCCAATCATACACTGTTATATATCAATTTCGTTAATATAGTGAAATAATGTATTTATTTTATTCCGAACTTACAATTCGAATGTAACGTAATTGTAAACATTTAATTATGTACATTACTTATTTATCGATTACTATTATTTTTAATTAAACAAAAAATATATTCTAAGCAAAAATGTTCCTATATTCAAACAGATATTAAATTAACCAATTTTGGACGCGGGTCCTTCCCATAATTAATGGGCTTTAACACTTTTTAATCCTACCCAAATCAAAATCCCACCCAAATGAAAAATGGGTAGGCTAAAAATCCAACTTCGGGCCCATTATTGCTCTTTTTGACCCGTGGCCGAAGTGGTAGTGGGTTTAAGTCAGCCCGATAGCAACTTTAAATGGTTGCTTGGTCATCCACTGCATATTGATCCCATACGTTTGTAGGCCCAAAAGTATACGAGGTTATATATTTGGAATTGCGAAAAAATTTCATAATAATAATAATAAAAAAACTTTGTACATAATATTGAGTTTCACGAATCCATTATGATATATTTTTTACAAGCTATCGGAGAATGTAGAAGCATCTCCTTATATATTTTTGTCCAAACTCTACTTTATCTAATAGTGTTAGATGAGCTAGCCTCAATATTAATAAAATAATTATTTTAAGATTAGAATCAGAAAACTAAATTTTAAGGCTCAAAAATTAATAATAGTTTAAAGTTGCTTCTTAAAAATTGATTCTCGCAAAATTAATTTTATTATTTTAAAATTTTACAAAAAAAAGAAACATATTAGCACATAAGAGGATAAAAAAAATAGCAATAGTTAATATTTTGTTTTTTTTTAATTGATTTTGTTGCTAGATAGAGCAAAATAAATTACAGCGTTTAGGAGAAATTAAGTTATAGCTGAATTTAATTTACAGCAATATAATTTACAATCTAATTACAATCAAAGCTCATTCCTCTCCACTTTCGAAAATTTAACTAAAAAAAAATATCTAAAATTTTTTCTGTCAATCTATTTAATTAGATTTGAAAAAGATATAAAACAGTCTGAATAAAAAGTTGAGATGCTTTGATTTATTGCATGAAGGAAGTAGTGTTTTTGGTTCAGTTTAAAAAATATTTTAAAATAGTCTTGATTATTATTTTTTCCATATATATATATATATATATATATATATATATATATATATATATATATATATATATATATATATATATATATATATATAGTCCAGCTAGCGTGCTTTAAAAAGTACCCAGTAATTTGTACTTACAAGTTTTCTACCTAGATCTAATTCTTTGACTAATTTCATCCCTTTTATCATACTATTTCACTAACCACTCACTAAATCCTATGAGCCCACAATCATCCTAACTATCTATTCTTTCATCCAAGAGCTAAAAACTCACAATTACCAATAATTTTGTTCTTTTAAAAACATAGAAACTCAATTTTCTCTCTCTCTCTCTCTCTCTCTCTCTCTCTCTATATATATATATATATATATATATATATATATATATATATATATATATATATATATATATATATATATATATATATATATAGCGTAGGGGTACTATACTCTTATGAGTATAAACCCCTTTATACTCATAACTTTTTCGCCCTTGGATGAAATAATGTGCGGTTAGGATGATAGTGGTTCCCCTAGGGTTTACTGGACTATTGGTGAAATAGTATAAATAATATGGGGCCACTATAATTCTAACCGCACATTTCTTTATCTAAGAGCCGAAAACTTATGAGTATGAATGGATTTTACTCATAAAAATATAGTAGTCGGACCCTATATATATAGAGAGAGAGAGAATCCGGCTGAAATACTATCGATAGTACCAAGCAATTGGTGCTATTAAGTTTTCAGCCGTTGGATGAAAGGATATGCGGTTGGGATTATAGTGGTCCCCTAAAATGTTCACTATTCAACCAATCACCCACTAAACCCTAGAGGATCACTATCATCGTAACCGCACATTTCTTAATCCACTGGCTAAAAAATTGATAGCACCAATAACTTGATACTATCGATAGTATTCCAGCCTAATTTTATATATATATATATATATATATATATATATATATATATATATATATATATATATATATATATATATATATATATATATATATATATCTTTGGAAGTGATATTTTATAAGAGTGCCCGGGCCTTCATTTGAAAGTGCACAAAAAAGTGTATTTTGACGTAGGAAAATGCTATGTGTACACCCCTTTCGGGGTGTACATCATACACCCCACCCATCTAAGGGTGGGGGTGTGATGATAGGTCACTTGATGTGACCCGTAAAAAGTATCGCCACCATTAAAATGGTGGAGGTGTATGATGTACACCCCTTCAGGGTGTACAGGTAGCATTGCTCTTTGACGTATAACTTAATAATGTGATTGTTAAAAGTATTATTTTTATATTATAGAAGATTCAAACAAATTTAAAACACTTTCAGTTTTTTTTTTTTTTTATAAAATTATGATTGCAATTGGCAGCAGATAAACATGTGACAATAAATTTAAAAATACTTTCAATTTTTTTTTTGTTTATATTGTAAAATTACAGTTACAACTACTATCGAAAAGTGTGTAGCCACATTTTCTAGTGACAAATCGTAATTTTGCAGAGTAAAAAAGAAAACTTAAAAACGCTTTTAAAATTTTTGTTTTTTTTAATATAAAAATGATGCTTTTAATCATCAAATTGGACCTTTATATCATGAGAAATGTCACAGAAAAATATTCCATTAGATTTTATATAAAAAAAATCATATAAGATGAGGAAAAAACAAAAAATATTCCATTAGATTTTATATAAAAAAATCATATAAGATGAGGAAAAAAAATTTCTACTAACAAATATTAGCATGTATTTTTTTATACAAGTATTAGCATGCATGCATTTTTATTTTATTTTATAAATATTGGCATATAATATTAATATTAATTATTATTAATGTTAAATAAAATTACAAAATTATTTCAATAAAAGAAAATTTAGCAGACAACTTTTTAAAATTATTTCAGAAAAAAAAAAAATCTATTATATTCAATCAAGTGCTCTACAGTTTTTAATAGAAATTACTTGTTCAAACCAAATTTATTTTTGTAAAAAATATTTTTTCAGAATTTAAACCAACTAGCTCCAAAAAAAAATTGAGTTCTAGTCCAAATAGAGATGGAAATGGGGTAGTTACAGGCCAAGGGCTGGGTCGGTGCGGATTAAATTTTATTCTATTTTTTTCTGCCTTCAATTGTATTTTTTTCGGAGTGGGTCGAGAACAGATTTTTGACGAATTTTTTTATAAATCGAAAGAAAAAAAGGGTTTTCGTTTTCTGTTTTATTTTTTAGCAGATCGGAGTGAATTATGAATAGCCTCTTTTATTTTTTTTTATTTTTGTCTTTCACTTATTATTTTATTTATTTTGTGAGAGCAGTATCTTTACCAACTCACATCCATTTGCATATTCTTATTATCAAGTTATTTGATGATAGACATATGAATCAAAATTCAACAGTTCTAAGAACAATTTAAAATATTTATTTCAATATTTGGAGGGTTAAGCAACTAAATTTCATAACATGTAAAAATAGTTAGCTAGGGCATCAAAGAGCCGGAACAATCTATGTATGTTTGAGCATTATATTCTAATTGAATCCATGACAAGTAAACGAACAAAATTTATATAGACCTTCTCCACAGGACACAGTCTAATTCATGAGCTGAAAAAGTCGACTACTACAAATTTAAACTAAATGATAAATTAAACTGTTTCAATATAAAAAGTCTCATATAATTTTGCATTGAGTTAAGGAAGGACCGAGTCTAGCCATGATTGTGTCAAAAGCTCATGCCACATGCACCTACCTAATTCTATTGAAACTAAATATACATGGTGATCAGGCCAACAAATAGCAAATTGGTAATAAATTAATGACCTTTTATAAACAATTAATATCACATATTCTTTAATTAATCTTCTAGTCCATGGGAAAGGTCTTGCTCTTCTCAATCACAACAGCTTTTTGCAAACACGCTTACTTGAACTAATTAATAAATTAAACACAGGAAAAGGTCCACGTACCCCACACTTATCTTGCTCACATCATTTTAATGTACTCAGTAAACGTTACACCTCATTTAAGCCACCTATTTATACTCAACCATCTCTCATAAATCTCCTCATCATCATCCTTAAAGTTAACTAATTAATTAGCTCTCTCTCTCTCTCTATCTCTCTCTATAGCTAGTCTCTAAGTGATGGATTCCAAATCTTATGTGCTCATCTTCTCTTCTAGTTTGCTCTTCTCCATTGGCATCCTAACCCTAGCCTCGTCGACAACGTCGACATTAGACGTCGGTTTCTACCGATACTCATGTCCGGCCGCAGAGGCCATTGTACGGCAGACCGTGAGCCAGGCAGTCGCGCAGAACCCCGGCCTCGCCGCCGGGCTCATTCGGATGCATTTCCACGATTGCTTCGTTAGGGTATGTATACAATCTAGCTTATACCTATATATATATATATATATATATATATATATATATATATATACACACATGCGTGTACATACTTGTTTCGTAAAGAGTCTGTTTTGAAATGGCCTCCTTAAACTTTCCATTTTTTCTAATTATTTTTTTTTAAAAAAAATTAATGATTTAGTTGATTAAATTAGAAATTTTATTAAATTTAATAGCAATTAAGTAATAGTTAATAAAACTATATATTAAATTTTAATAAATAACTGATTATTGTAATAACTCAAGTAAAATGACATAATTTAAAGGATTTGATCAAAAATAATATAAAACTTTTTTTTTTTTTTTTTTTGAGGGAAAGACAGCATAATGTCGTTTCATTTATTGGAAAGATAAATTTGACTACAGTGTTTTGTTCATTGGAAAGATGAATTTGACTATAGGGTTCAAGACAGCCAGGTCTCGAGAAAATATATATATATATATATATATATATATATATATGAGAAGTGCTAGGTGTACACCCCCAAATGGGGTGTACATCCTACACCCACCCATCCTAGGGTGGGTACTCATCCACTCGTCACTCGATGTGACGAGTGGAATTCACCCACCCCTAGGATGGGGTGGGTGTAAGATGTACACCCCAAATGGGATGTACATCTAGCATTTTCCTATATATATATATATATATATAAAACTGATCGAGAGTCCTATCCTAGTTGGCGGGTCTCCATGCATTAATTTTGACCATCTTATTTTCTACATATTTTCTGCGTGCGTGCAACTCGACGTCCAACCAATTAGGCTTTCTAATTCTTTCTTTTTTTATCAAATAAAATTTTTAGTTACTAAATAACCGGCATTCATGAAACTTATTAATTAGCGAAAATTATGAGGATCATCATGTATTGCACAAAAGCTTGATATATATATATATATATAAAGTTGGGCTGGAATGCTATTGATAGCACCAACCCAACTTTGCCACCCATTTTTTAGCCTTTAGATCGCATTGAGATTTGTGCATGCTCTTTAATGAAAAAGAAAAGCTTTTTACTTTTTACTTTTTCTTTTTACTTTTTCTTTTTTCTCTTTTTCATTAAAGAGCATGCACAAATCTCAATGCGATCTAAAGGCTAAAAAATGGGTGGCAAAGTTGGGTTGGTGCTATCAATAGCATTCCAGCCCAACTCTATATATATATATATATATATATATATATATATATATATATATATATATTTACGAGTTCTTAAAAATGTTAACCAAATTTTTCGTGGATCAATTAAATCCTCAGGGCTGCGATGCTTCGGTGCTGCTGGACTCGACCCCCGGCAACCCCGCTGAGAAGGATTCGGTGGTCAACAACCCGAGCCTGCGGGGCTTCCCGGTGATCGACGCTGCAAAGGCCGCGGTGGAGGCCGCGTGCCGTCGCACCGTCTCCTGCGCCGACATCCTCGCCTTCGCTGCCCGCGACGCCGCCTTCCTCGCCGGCGGCATCGACTACCCCGTCCCCGCCGGCCGCCGGGACGGCCGCGTCTCCCGCGAGTCTGAAGTCCTCCCCAACATCCCCAACCCCAACTTCGACGCCAGCCAGCTCTCCGCCAATTTCGCCAAGAAGGGGCTCGCCGTCGACGACATGGTCACGCTGTCCGGCGCGCACTCCATCGGGCGCTCGCACTGCTCGTCGTTCGACAGCCGGCTGTACAACTTCACCGCCGGCCGGCCGCAGGACCCGTCGATAGACCCGGGATTCGCCGCCTACCTGAAGACGAAGTGCCCGACTCTGACGACCCCCGGCAGCAGCGACGCCACCGATCCGACGGTGCCGCTCAACGCGGTGACGCCGCCAACGCTGGACAACCAGTACTACAAGAACGTGTTGGTGCACCGGGGGGTGTTGACGTCGGATCAGACGCTGGCGGCGAGCTCGTCGACGGCGGGGCTCGTGAGGTTCTACGCGGAGGAGCAGGCAGCTTGGGCCGCGAAGTTCGCCGCAGCGATGGGGAAGATGGGGTCCATCCAGGTGCTAACTGGAGAGGAGGGGGAGATCCGGGAGAATTGCTGGGTTGTGAATTGCTAATTAAGATTTTTTTTTGTAATTAATTAGATACTAAATTAATGTGCTTGAATATAAATTACTGCTGCAAAGTCTGTAAGTAGTATTTTATTTTATTTTCATATGAATCTTTATCTTCCAATGAAGAGAAAAAAAACTGTATTTATTAATAAACGGTGCAAAAAAAAATGAATGTGCTAGTTCCTGAATTCATTTGATCTACTACAAAGCTTAATTATGAGCTTTTATACTTTATATAATTATTTTTTCTCCTTTCTATTGCTCTATATTTTCTCTGCAAATTCCGAAGAATCTAAATACTATAAAAGAGGGGTGCTAGCTCTACAAACCATTTTAGGTTGCAATTGTACAACAATTATTATTTTTAGTTCACCAATTTTATTATTATTTATTTTTACTGAAATGTAGAAAAAAATATTAATAAAATTTTAATATTTTTGGCTGAAAATTATAGAAATTATTTACTATGACGATAAATTAAGTCACGTGTTATGATGAAGAAGCATAAGGACAACAAAAAAAAAAATACATGAAAATTTTAGTTTTTCCACGAATACTAAAAATATTATTTAATTCTTTAAAATCTCTTAAAAATTAATTATAATAATATTAATTATTATTATATTATTATTAATATTAATTATCATTAATGTTAAATAAAATTATAAAATCACTTCAGTAAAAAAAAAATTTATCAGACAACTTTTAAAAATCACTACATAACAATCACTTTTCTAATAGACAAACACTTTATAACTTTTAACAATTTTTCTTTTTTCAAATCAAACTCAAGGAAGGATGACGGGTGACGAGGCTATCTTGGTGGAGGAAATCTCGGTGCGATTCTCTACCCAGGATACCTCCCCTCGAACCCCACGCTCCTCGCACTCTGTGCGGTACTCTTTCGGGCTCACCTTCCCAGCCCCTCTGGATGGGCCCAGGGCCTGGGTCGATGCTCTTTGGGCAGCCACGGGCCTGGCGCCTCGAGGCTGGGCCCTCGCCTTGGGGTGGCCCTGGCGGGCCCGCCCAACTTTCGGGCCCCTGAGGCCCTTATTCTCTTGGTCATCGGGGGCCCAACTTGGATTTACCCCACTGGCCCCATCTGCTCAGCAGGGCCTGGCGGCCCGCTCGCCACCTCCGGAGAACCCAGCCTCCTCGCTTCCCCTCGCTATTCCCTCTGGGCCCAGGGCCCCCCAACCTTCGAGAGACGACGGGAGGGCCTTGCCGCGAGCCCCCCCTCAGGCGCCAACTACACCGCCGCGCCCCCCAGCGTGGCCCTTGTGGTGGGCCGACGCTACGTTGACCCGGTGGGGACGCCACCCGTGGCCATGGCCAGCTCATCAGGCGACCAACTTACTCAGCACACCTGTCCCTGCCTATCACCATCCGATGCGCCCAATCCCTCGAGCGACCACACCCACCAAGCCCGACTCTCCAGGAGGAGCCCAAGGCTTGCGAAGAGAGTGGGGAAGCAAGCTTTGGCCCTTGCGATGGCCCGTAAAACTGCCCTCATGGGCAGGGAAGCTTCTGATCACACTCCTACCCCTCTGGCCGAAGTCCCTGGCCGTACCGGCGTCGGCGGATTATCTTCGGCGCAAAGGAATATCATCGGCAAGTGTGCCGAACTTGGCATCAAGTTGAGCGACGAGGAAGCTGCCTCGCTCCTGGATTTTGCCAGTCCCGTGTTCTGACCGACTCGGTAGTTTCGACGGTGTTCTGTTCACCGGTGTATCTCTTTTTCTATGTTACAAGTATGCTCATGGAATGTAAGGGGTCTTAACGATTTAACCAAGCGTCGGCTTATTAAATCGGTAGTAGGGGGTCTTAGAGAGTCTGTTCTCTGTTTCCAAGAAACCAAGGTGAGCTCGTTCTCACGCTCCTTTCTTATTTTTTTTGCTGGACCGAGTTTCGACAAATGCCCGTTCGTCCCCTCGTCCGGGGCATCGGGCGGCCTGGTTACCTGCTGGAGCTCCAAGGCCTTCTCTTGCTCCGAAGTACTAGTGCGCGACCACTCGCTCACGCTGCGCCTGAAATGCACCCGCAGCGGCACCTCTTTTTACCTTACGAACGTGTATGGGCCCTCAACCTGGGACGGAAAGGACGCCTTTTGCCAGGAGCTGGTTGCGCTCAAATCTGCCTGCCCTGGGCCTTGGGCCTTGTGCGGGGACTTCAACCTTACGCGGTTTCCCTCCGAGAGGCGAGGACGTAATTGGTGCAACCGTTTAATGAACATATTCTACAAAATGATCAACAATCTGGAATTGGTGGACCTACCTTTGCTCAACCAAAGTTTCACATGGTCAAATATGCAAAGCTCCCCCACCTTAGCTAAACTTGACCGCTTCCCGATCTCAACCGACTGGGATCTATCCTTCCCTCTCTCCTCGATCTCGGCGCTTCCCTGAATCACCTCGGATCACTCCCCCATTCTCCTCAAAATGCAAAAGGATCCTCGCCCCAAGCCCCTTTAGATTTGAAAAAGTCTGGCTCACCCGGGGAGATTTCGTTTCTGTAGTAGCCGCTGGTTTAAAATGTTTTTGGGTCTACTTTTGGTTTCGTTTATTTCGCAATTCGTTTCGGGGGCCGGAGGGTGATCGAATAATTCCTTATTTCCGGACAGACCGTCGGGGCTCGTGGGTATTTTTAGTTAATAAAGCTCGCGAAACGGAGAACGGCGGCGCAATCGGTTTTGAATTACGACGCCGGAATCTCCCGGAATAAATTTCGGAAGGTGGCTAGCGGTTCAGGTGGTCAGCGCGGTTTTTCAGGCAGGCCGGACCCTGGTTCGCACCCGACTTATTACCCGCTTTTGACTTGAAATGGGTTCATTCCCATTATTCCCATTCCCCATCCTAACCGCTCCCGCCATCTTAACCGCTCCCGTCTTTTTCCTGTCGTGGGGAGACAGGGGTACGGCAGTTACAACTCCCCATAACCCCCCCCTCACTTAGACGTACGCAACCCCAAGCGCAACGAGAACCCACTTCCCCAACCTTTCAGTTTCCCAACCGAACCTTACTGTTTCCCAACCGATCGAGTGGAGAGCAAGGCGGAGCGGGTGAGGAGAGGGAAGATCGCCGGCATACCCTTCGTTACCGGGCACGCAAGAACAGGACGATCATCCCCTAGATCAACCCTAGCCGACGAAACCAACGTGAGCATAGCTTAGGGTTCTTGATTGGGCTTTTCTTGGTTCTCTTAGGTAAAAGGGAGGAGGGGAGTCGGCACCGTCACCGGAGCCGGCACGCACGGAGCCACGCATGCGGGCGGCGCCGCATGCGGGCGGCACCGCATGCGGACGGCGCCGCATGAGAGCGGCGCCGCGTGCATCCGCATGCGGGCGGCGCCGCATGCCCCCGCATGCGGGCGGTGCCGCATACGGGCGGCGCCGCATGCGGGCGGCGCCGCATGCGGGCGGCGCCGCATGCGGGTGCGGGCGGCGCCGCATGCGGGCGGCGCCGCATGCGGGCGGCGCCGCATGCGGGCGGCGCCGCATGCGGGTGCGGGCGGCGCCGCATGCGGGCGGCGCCGCATGCGGGTGCGGGCGGCGCCGCATGCGGGCGGCGCCGCATGCGGGCGGCGACGCATGCGGGCGGTGCCGCATGCGGGCGGCACCGCATGCGGGTGCGGGCGGCACCGCATGCGGGCGGCGCGGCATGCGGGCGGCGCCGCGTGCGGGCGGCACCGCATGCGGGCGGCGCCGCATGCCCCCGCATGCGGACAGCGCCGCATGCGGGCGGCGCCGCACGCGGGCGGCGCTGCACGCGCCCGCATGCGGGCAGCGCCGCATGTGGGCGGCGCCGCGCGCACCCACATGCGGGCAGCGCCGCATACGGGTGGCGCCGCAAGCGGGCGGCGCCGCAATCGGGCGGCGCCGCACGCAGGTGGTACGCCGCCCAGCTGCGCGGGGCCGGGCGCGTACGTGTACGGCTTGTGCGCAAGGGGGGGGGGGGGGGGGGGGCGCCGGGTGTTCTAGTCTCTAATCTTGCGGAGTCTTGAATTACTGACTCCTGTATGACAGGTTCTTGTAGGTCCGGGCGGGCACCCGAGACGCGGGAGAACCTAGCATCGGTCAGGAGCGCGACAACGAAAAGGTGGGTTTTCGGTCGAGGTTTAGTATAGTGTTAGTATTCCGAAAGGGATGTTAATTAAATGTTAATCGGTACTAACGCTGACGGTTTCTATGATTACTGTATTACCCCGTGTCTTGGTTACTATGCTCGAGTTGCGACACGCGCACCCGCGGTCTGGCCACCGCAAAGGGTGCTCTTTTCCGGAAAGGCGGTCTCCGACCCGTGTTACCCACGAGGGGATGTAGTGGGGCCCCCGTAGGCGTGGGGTTCGAGGCACCAAGGTGTGAGCGGTGCGACCTGTCGGGATTGGTGCCCGACGAGGTCAGGTGTGCGACCTGCCGGGATTGGTGCCCGACGAGGTCAGGTGTTACAGGTGTTACCGGGGTTACAGGTGTCACAGGTGGTACAGGTGGTTGCGAATTACCGTTATGAGTAGAGTGGTTGCTCCGGCTAGTCTTACTTTTGTGGCTTGGTATTATTTTACTGCTTTAGTATTGTTATCATGATAGTGTCGCTGACTACCCACTCTGTGACAGGTACCTCCATGGGGTAGAGGTAGGCGACGGTGAGGCCGAGGTGGGAGCAGTCGGGCTGTGGGAGCCCTAGTATGCCGTTTTCTTTACTTTCTCTGCATTTCATTTGGTATTGTAGGTTACTGTGTGGTTCTCGATACCCTTGTGGGGTCGTGTGGATGTTGATTACTTTCGTTCTGGTTATGCACTACTGTTTCCTTTATTGTTCCCGTTTGGTCGTTTTCTAAACAAACCAACTAGAAAACAAAAGAAAAAGGACTTCGAAAACCGTTTTCAAAAATCTAGGGTCGGGTGGGCCCGTTTTCCAAACCCTGTGGATTTATGCCGTTTTCCAATCTGTTTTCGAAACCTAAGGTCGTATGGGCCTGTTTTCAAAACGGTGAGTTTATCATTTCAACTTGACTGGCCACGGGCATTGTCTAGTCTTCATGCACCGTACTACTTCGAACTGTTGTGATTAAATGGAAAATGATTGCTTGTGTTTGACTGTTGTAATAGCCGCGACGCCGTGCATATACAGAGGAGACTCTGCCCGATTTTCGAGTGAATCTGTATATGCGGCGGGTCTGGGCACGCGCCGGGGAAGGAGGTTTTAAACAAAAAAATTGTACGCACCTTACGCTTGCTTTTGTGTATCTTTTCCGCTAAAAAAATAAAACCCCCGGGGCGTGACAGATTAAGATGGTATCAGAGACTCTGCTTTAATCACAACAGTGACGGCTCAACATCCACCGAGATATCACACTTAACTACGAATAAATGAAATGTGTAGGACGTAAGGGTGTAGGACGCGAGTGAACGTGGGAAGGGGAAATTAGTGTGATTTATTTACGCTCGGTTTTCCTGGGTATGCTGGGACTGATGTATTTCCTTGGTGTGCACAGATAGAAGCCCGATTTTGGGCGGGTAACTGCTGCCGGATATGGACCTTGCGGCAGAGGCGAACCGCTTACTACGCAACTAGCTGCGCGACGTGGCTGGGCAGCTGATAAATCTCGCGGAGCGCGTGGGTATACTGACCCAGGAGCTTGAGGGTGTCGACCACGCCCAGCACGGCACCGGTGGTGTTAACCCCCATGGGATACCACCAACTGGCGTTTCCACCTTTCAGGGAGCTGTCAACTTGGCCGTGCGCGCAGAGCTAGAGCGTGCACGACGGGCACACCCCTACCCCGGCCCGACAGGGGACCCCTACCAGAGCGGCAGAGCAACCAAGCGCCAGAGGAAAGGGCCGAAACCCGGGCAGGCGACGAGGGAGGGACCTGAACCACCAACGCCATGCGTCATTTGTGATGGTGCACATCCAATGATGAATTGCCCTTGGCGGGACGAACATTGCTTCCGGTGTGGCAGGCCGGGCCACACACGTTACGAGTGCCCCCGGAAGCCGGGCGTCACCAGACCCCCGGCACCGAGGCCTGACGACCTACGCCTGACGGACTCTTCTGATACCGAGTCCCCACCCCGCCACGCCGAACGTGGCTGGCCCAGAGGTTGTGGACGGACCTCCCCAGCCGCCCCGGTGAGCAGTGATGCAGAATCCTAGAACCGGGTATCACAGGTATATTTTTTTTTTCTTTCTTTCCTTTACCTCTTTTTGGTAGGGCCTCGACTTTCATCTTCCGTTTTTGTCTTTTTCTTTCTCCGTGTACTGTGCGGTTGTGCCCGGGGGGGGGGGGGGGGGGGGGGGGGGGGGGGGGGGGGGGGGGGGTTTATGGGTTAGGAGTGGGGTTACTCCCCTAGTCCGCCTTAGGAGTTGTGAACACCATGGCACGGGGAGGGAAGGCGGGTCGGGCGCCAGGTAGGAACCCCTTACAAATGGTTCTGAAGAGAGAACCCTACCTAGTTTGTTGGTTGGTCCAAACCCCCGGTGGGGGGGGGGGGGGAACTTGGCGGGAGTGGTCCCTACAGCGACTGTAGCAGACGAGGTGTCACCACCCCTGACGACGGCATCAGAGGCGGTGTCTTGAGTTACGTAAGGATTACGACCTAACAATCCAATACCACCCCGGGAAAGCAAACGTGGTGGCGGACGCTCTGAGCAGGAAGGGGCGATTGGAGGGAGGATCGGTAGGTGCGATAACTGAGCAGAGCAACTTGATCGCGGAATTCTCACGACTAGGGTTGGAAGTAGAGCCAGCGGGCACGGTTGCGCAACTTCTAACTTTGGAGGTCAAGCCAACACTGCTCGAGAAGATTCGAGAGGGACAGCAGGCGGACTCGCACTTACAGCTCGTAAGAGACAAGATCTCACCGGATCAGGAAGGTGACTTTTCAGTGAAAGGCGACGGCACTCTACGGTTCCGCGGGCGGATTTGCGTGCCGGATACCCCGGAATTGAAGAAGGAAATCCTATCTGAGGCACACAGCGCCCCTTATGCAGCGCATCCAGGAGGCACAAAGATGTACAGGGACCTCAAGCAGACCTTCTGGTGGCTCAAGATGAAGAGGGATGTGACTCGATATGTAGCTCATTGCCTGGTGTGCCAACAGATAAAGGCGGAACATCAACGGCCGGCGGGAAAGTTACAACCCTTACCGGTACCGGAGTGGAAGTGGGATCATATCACCATGGACTTTGTCACCGGGTTTCCACGTTCACAGCAAGGACATGACTAAATATGGGTTGGGGCGGACCGGCTAACTAAGTCAGCGCACTTTCTGCCGATTCACACAACCTGGACCAGAGAGCGGTTGGCTCAAGTCTACCTCAGCGAGATTGTGAGACTGCATGGAGTACCGGCATCGATCACATCAGACAGAGACACGCGTTTCGTCTCAAAGTTTTGGCAGAGTCTGCAACGAGCCTTGGGGACTAAATTGCAGTTCAGCACAGCCTTCCACCCTCAGACAGACGGGCAGTCGGAGCGAGTGATACAGACGCTAGAGGACCTGCTTCGGGCCTGTGTACTCGATTGGGGAGTCGGTTGGGAGCGTTACCTACCACTTGTAGAATTCGCTTACAACAATAGCCACCAAGCCAGCATCCTGATGGCACCCTACGAAGCCTTATACGGGAGACGCTGCCGGTCCCCGATCTGTTGGGATGACTTGGGAGAACGGAAGTTCTTGAGACCCGATTTGGTGGAAGAAACCGAAGAGAAGGTGCGCCTCATCAGACAGCGCTTACTAACCGCCCAGAGTCGACAAAAGAGCTACGCGGATCGGAGACGCCGCGACTTAGAATTCCAGGTGGGAGATCACGTGTTTTTGCGGGTCTCGCCGTCCAGGGGAATCAAGCGATTTGGGTTAAAAGGCAAGTTGAGCCCGCGGTTTGTGGGGCCATTCGAGATCCTGGAGTGGATTGGCCCAGTGGCTTACCGCCTTGCCCTACCACCGAACCTCAACCGGATTCACGACGTATTCCACGTTTCGATGCTCAAGAAATACCTCCCCGACCCGTCGCATGTCCTGGACGTCTCGACACTCGAACTGAAGGAGGACCTAAGCTTCGAGGAAACCCCTGTGCGAATACTAGCAAGAGAAAGCAAGACGCTTCGAAACCGAGTCATCCCCTATGTGAAGGTGCACTGGAACAACCACGAGGAGCGGGAAGCGACGTGCGAACTAGAATCGAAGATGAGGGAGGGCTACCCCTATCTCTTCACCGCGAACCAGGATTGAGTTTCGAGGACGAAACTCGTTTTAAGAGGTGAGTGGTGTAGTAGCCGCTGGTTTAAAATGTTTTTAGGTCTACTTTTGGTTTCGTTTATTTCGCAATTCGTTTCGGGGGCTAGAGGGTGATCGAATAATTGCTTGTTTCCGGACAGACTGTCGGGGCTCGCGGGTATTTTTAGTTAATAAAGCTCGCGAAACGGAGAACGGCGGCGCAATCGGTTTTGAATTCCGACGCCGGAATCTCCCGGAATAAATTCCGGAAGGTGGCTAGCGGTTCAGGTGGTCAGCGCGGTTTTTCAGGCAGGCCGGACCCTGGTTCGCACCCGACTTATTACCCGCTTTTGACTTGAAATGGGTTCATTCCCATTCCCCATCCTAACCGCTCCCGCCATCTTAACCGCTCCCGCCTTTTTCCTGTCGTGGGGAGACAGGGGTACGGCAGTTACAACTCCCCATAACCCCCCCTCACTTAGACGTACGCAACCCCAAGCGCAACGAGAACCCACTTCCCCAACCTTTCAGTTTCCCAACCGAACCTTACTGTTTCCCAACCGATCGAGTGGAGAAGCAAGGCGGAGCGGGTGAGGAGAGGGAAGATCGCCGGCATACCCTTCGTTACCGGGCACGCAAGAACAGGACGATCATCCCCTAGATCAACCCTAGCCGACGAAACCAAGGTGAGCATAGCTTAGGGTTCTTGATTGGGCTTTTCTTGGTTCTCTTAGGTAAAAGGGAGGAGGGGAGTCGGCACCGTCACCGGAGCCGGCACGCACGGAGCCACGCATGCGGGCGGCACCGCATGCGGGCGGCGCCGCATGAGGGCGGCGCCGCGTGCATCCGCATGCGGGCGGCGCCGCATGCCCCCGCATGCGGGCAGCGCCGCATGCGGGCGGCGCCGCATGCGGGCGGCACCGCATGGGGGCGGCGCCGCATGCCCCCGCATGCGGGCAGCGCCGCATGCGGGCGGCGCCGCATGCGGGCGGCGCCGCATGCGGGCGGCACCGCATGCGGGTGCGGGCGGCGCCGCATGCGGGCGGCGCCGCATGCGGGCGGCGCCGCATGCGGGTGCGGGCGGCACCGCATGCGGGCGGCGCCGCATGCGGGTGCGGGCGGCACCGCATGCGGGCGGCGCCGCGTGCGGGCGGCATCGCGTGCGGGCGGCGCCGCATGCCCCCGCATGCGGACAGCGCCGCATGCGGGCGGCGCCGCACGCGGGCGGCGCTGCACGCGCCCGCATGCGGGCAGCGCCGCATGTGGGCGGCGCCGCGCGCACCCACATGCGGGCAGCGCCGCATACGGGTGGCGCCGCAAGCGGGCGGCGCCGCACGCAGGTGGTACGCCGCCCAGCTGCGCGGGGCCGGGCGCGTACGTGTACGGCTTGTGCGCAAGGGGGGGGGGGCGCCGGGTGTTCTAGTCTCTAATCTTACGGAGTCTTGAATTACTGACTCCTGTATGACAGGTTCTTGTAGGTCCGGGCGGGCACCCGAGACGCGGGAGAACCTAGCATCGGTCAGGAGCGCGACAACGAAAAGGTGGGTTTTCGGTCGAGGTTTAGTATAGTGTTAGTATTCCGAAAGGGATGTTAATTAAATGTTAATCGGTACTAACGCTGACGGTTTATATGATTACTGTATTACCCCGTGTCTTGGTTACTATGCTCGAGTTGCGACACGCGCACCCGCGGTCTGGCCACCGCAAAGGGTGCTCTTTTCCGGAAAGGCGGTCTCCGACCCGTGTTACCCACGAGGGGATGTAGTGGGGCCCCCGTAGGCGTGGGGTTCGAGGCACCAAGGTGTGAGCGGTGCGACCTGTCGGGATTGGTGCCCGACGAGGTCAGGTGTGCGACCTGCCGGGATTGGTGCCCGACGAGGTCAGGTGTACCAGGTGTTACCGGGGTTACAGGTGTCACAGGTGGTACAGGTGGTTGCGAATTACCGTTATGAGTAGAGTGGTTGCTCCGGCTAGTCTTACTTTTGTGGCTTGGTATTACTTTACTGCTTTAGTATTGTTATCATGATAGTGTCGCTGAATACCCACTCTGTGACAGGTACCTCCAGGGGGTAGAGGTAGGCGACGGTGAGGCCGAGGTGGGAGCAGTCGGGCTGTGGGAGCCCTAGTATGCCATTTTCTTTACTTTCTCTGCATTTCATTTGGTATTGTAGGTTACTGTGTGGTTCTCGATACCCTTGTGGGGTCGTGTGGATGTTGATTACTTTCGTTCTGGTTATGCACTACTGTTTCCTTTATTGTTCCCGTTTGGCCGTTTTCTAAACAAACCAACTAGAAAACAAAAGAAAAAGGACTTCGAAAACGGTTTTCAAAAATCTAGGGTCGGGTGGGCCCGTTTTCCAAACCCTGTGGATTTATGCCGTTTTTCAATCTGTTTTCGAAACCTAAGGCCGTGTGGGCCTGTTTTCAAAACGGTGAGTTTATCCTTTCAACTTGACTGGCCACGGGCATTGTCTAGTCTTCATGCACCGTACTACTTCGAACTGTTGTGATTAAATGGAAAATGATTGCTTGTGTTTGACTGTTGTAATAGCCGCGACGCCGTGCATATACAGAGGAGACTCTGCCCGATTTTCGAGTGAATCTGTATATGCGGCGGGTCTGGGCACGCGCCGGGGAAGGAGGTTTTAAACAAAAAAATTGTACGCACCTTACGCTTGCTTTTGTGTATCATTTCCGCTAAAAAAATAAAACCCCCGGGGCGTGACAGTTTCGTTGTTGCCGATCTGGTGGCAGGAAATTGAAGTTAAGCAAGGGAGGCAAGGGAGCATTCTCACCTTTACTGCGAAACTACGACACTGCCGTAGGCGGATCAAAGAGTGGCGATCCTCCAACTTCCACAGCATCCGCAACGCAAAGCGGGCAATAGCGGAGGAGATCCACAGGCTCGATTCGTTGGAGGAACACCGATGCTTGACCCCATGCGAACAAGAGTCGAGAAATGGACTCAAGACTCACCTGAAAGGAATCATAGGCGAAGAGGAGATCCTTTGGAAGACCAGAGCCAAACAACACTGGCTCAAAGAGGGGGATGGCAACACCAAATTCTTCCACGCATCAGCAAACGGTAGACACAGAGCCAACCAGATCGGGATCATCGAGGATGAGGGATTCAAACTCGAAAGGGAAAAGGATAAGGGGAATTACTTTTTCCACAAGTTCAAGAACCGTTTTGCGCCCGATAATCTCCCCACTTCTCCGTTTGGAGACTGGAGTGATCTCTTCCACGACAACTCTGCGTTGAGTTCGGAAAATCTCGCATCCCCCTTCACGCTAGAGGAAATCAAGAAAGCAACCTTCCAGATGAGTGGGGACAAAGCTCCGGGACCCGATGGTTTCAGTATGGCCTTCTACCAGAAGTTCTGGGAAGTGATCAAAAACGACCTAGCCAAAATCTTTGAGGATCTCTACAAAGGTTCCCTAAACACTGGACCCACAGACTACTCGCACATCTGCCTGATACCTAAATCAGAAGGGGCCAACTCGGCTAATGACTTCGGGCCTATCAGCCTTATCAACTGCATCCAGAAAATTATTTCCAAGATTCTCACGAACAGGCTTGTCAATGTGATGCACAAGATCATCTCTCCCGTGCAGTCTGCCTTTGTCAAAGGTAGATTTATCCTCGACTCATTCGTCACAGCTAGCGAGCTAATCAGCTGGGGCGTCAGAGTGCACATCGACTGTGTTGGAGTTAAGGCAGATTTTGAAAATGCATTTGATAATGTAAACTGGGGCTTTCTCAAACACATTCTCCGATGTCTCAGCGCAAACCAAATATGGTGTGGGTGGATTGATCAGTGTATCTCGAACGGCAAGGTCGCCATCCTTGTCAACGACACCCCCACAAAATAGTTCAAAATGAAGAGAGGTCTCCGCCAAGGGGACCCGCTGTCACCATTTCTATACCTGCTGGTGGCAGAAGGGTTGGCGCACATGACCAATAGAGCCGTGCATAACAACCTCCTAAAAAGGGTTGGACCTTTGGGGGAAGCGAAAACATTCCTCATTCAATTTGCAGACGATACAATCTTCTTATGCGAGGCGAAAGTCAGGCAAATTCGCAACCTCCGTTTTATGTGGCAGACTTTCGAGTGGGCCTCTGGACTTAAAATCAACAGGACCAAGTCGGAACTGTTCTATCTGGCCAGTAGAAACTACAAAGGAGAGAGGCTAGCGGCGGCCCTGGACTGTAAGCTGGGCTCGTTACCGATCAAATATCTTGGACTACCATTGAAGAAGGGCAGCATCCCGAAGGAAGATTGGTAACACATCATCAACAGGATAGAACAAAGAATCACAGGGTGGCAAGCAAATACACTACAAAAAAAGACGTATGTAGAGGCGGTTGCATAGAGGCGGTTGTTGCAACCGCCTCTATGTTCTATTATAGAGACATCTTAGAGACAGTTTGGCACAGCCGCCTCTACATGTAAATTTTTTTTTTTCTGATCTATTTTTTCTTTTCCCCCCATCTTTTCTTTTCTCCCAAGAAATCTCAAATTTTTCCCCCTAAATTAAACCCTCCTCCCACACCCACCGACTCTCCCCTCCCACTCTCCCCTCTCCCCTCTCCCGTCGGCGGCATCACCGGCGTCCCACTCTCCCCTCTCCCCTCTCCCGTCGGCGGCATCACCGGGGTGGCATGGTCCCCTCCGTCAGCGGCTAAGGTATGGTCCCTCCCTCCCTTCTCCTCCCCCCCCCCCCCCCCCCCCCCCCCCCCCCCCGCTGCCTCTGATCCCCCCGATCCTCCCCTCACCCCTCGCCTCTGATCCCCCCGATCCCCTCCCCCCCACCTCCTCCCTCGCCCCTATCCGAGCTCGCCCCCGATCCCCCCGATCCCCTCCCCACCACCTCCTCCTCATCATCCGACGACGACGACGACGATCGGCTCCGGCTCCGCTCTCCGGCTCCGCTGCTGCCGCGGCCGCGACCGGCTCTGCTTCCACGGCCGCTCCCTTGCGCTGCTCGTCGTCGCTGGTGCCCAACCCCGACGAGCAGGGCTCGCCGCAGGAGGCCGTGCTCAACGCCATTTCTCATGTTAAATTTGGTATTTAATTCACTTTCTCACTGTAGATAGTTATGCTTTCCCTTTGAATCAGACATTTGTAGTTTATCGTGTAGTTGGCGAAAACAAATTTATGTTGTTTAATATGTGTTGTAGGAGATTTGGATGTGATAATGATTCCTAATTGTGTCTCACTTTGATATCAACAGGTGATGCATTAAGCAAATTAAGGCCAATTTAAATGATCCTACTAATGAACTGCAGAGTTGGGACCCGACGTTGGTCAATCCGTGCACATGGTTCCATGTTACCTGTGATAACGATAATAGCGCTATAAGAGTGTGAGTGGAATCCTCTTAATGCACATTCAATGTCATTCTGGTATTTGTTTATTTAAATTTGTTGGATTTACTAATGGAAAATTTTGATTTCACTGCAGTGATCTTGGAAATGCACAGTTATCTGGTACATTAGTTCCTGATCTCAGTGTACTAAAAAATTTGCAATGTCTGTGAGTTCTGCTCAGGAGTGCATCAAAACTCTTAGATTATCAATTTAATTGTTAAACAAAGTTGTTTCATGTTGGTTTGAACTTCTAAATTAGTTTCATTCTTTCATCCGTTCTGAATGAATAGTGCTTTCTCTGGGAATAAAAAGGGAAATCACTGTAGTTTTAGAGATACTATCAACAACATATGGTAAACCTAGAAACTATATCAAAGCTGCTTGCAGCAAAACTATACAACACAATCTTCTGTTGTAATTCTTTTTAAGAAAAGTATTTTATCATAGTTCCATTCTAGATTTTGTTAATAGTGTGGTGCTATTAAAGCTATTGACTAATAACCATATGTCGTTGGCTCGTTGCAATTGCCGCTATAGTTTTTAATTAATAGCGAATTAGTATATTTATGTATAACCCTTTCTCTGTCTCAAGGCTTGAGCGGATTCATTTTATTTATGTGTAACCCCTGTTCCAAGTTGTAATGTAGCGTCCATTACCTCAACATTACTTGACATAGTTTCTTTAGCTTCCCAGGCTATTAAGAATGCTCCAGAGTGTATACGGTCATTGGTGTCTCGGATTTTACCTACTATTGGATCCATACTGGAAAAGGTGCCTGCTTTCTTACATAGAGATATTGGCTTTCAGTTTAGAAATTTCTATTACTCTATTAATTTGAAATTTTGACCCTTTATCTTTTTGAATGCATGAGCCCAAGTTGCAGCCGATTGGGTTGGTTGCTGGCTCATTGGACCTTTTGACAATGATACTAAAAGTATGCTTACATATTTTAGGCCGAATGATGCTTCTTTTGTCAACTTCCTTTCTGTTAATTTTAACTTATCAATTTTCAGAATGCCCCAGCTGATGTAGTGAAGGCCGTACTTGAGACATGCTTTAATACCACCATCCAAATTATCCTTGAGAGTGATGACAACACCTGGCTCACAACACCTATTTGTATCGGATAAATCCTGGCTCACAACACCTATTTGTAAATGAACTAGCTACCATGCCTGTTCTACAAATCTAATTCATTTACAGGGGAGGAATCCTCTTTTTTGCTATTGATCAAACTGTGAAAATTCATCCTAACTGGCACTAGCCAGCTTGGAAAATCTAATTTTGAATAATTAAGGAGTACATTATGCCACAATCATGTAATTCTTAAATCTTCATTGATTTCTTATTTAGATATAATGTCATGCTTTTAGTAGTTAACAAAATCAAAAGAATGAATCTTTTATGTGGTTTCTCAAGGACATTTGTTTGGAGTCTCTATTTGATTGAAGCATGTCTAACTGTCTTGCACAGCTATCAATAGGGAAAATTGAAAATGAGAAATATTTTTGTTCGTTTTCCCTTCAATAAATGCCATTTGAACGCTTAAGTCGATCGTTCACATCATTGCTTGTTAGAAGATTTGTTCTTTTCTATAGGCTCCATAAGATTTCCTCCTTTATATTAGGTTATCTTGAGAAATCATTGTCTCTGATTTGAAATTTTTTATCCTTAGAGATAGTATAGCATGCTATAGCAATATTTCTATTGAGTATGATGGACCAGTCTCTTAAGTATGGTGCTGTTTCAAATTTACCAATCTGATTGTTCCCTGAAACATTACCTGTTGTGTATTTGCTATTGAAGTGCACTTGTTTTTATTTTCAGTTCAAACCATCCAAAAAATATTTTCTCTTCTATGGAGACAATAATGACACTTGTGATAGAGGAAAGCGAAGATATTTCAAAAGAACTTGTCTCATGCCTTCTAGATAGTGTGAGAAAGGGTGGCAAGGTATGTATTATTAGTGGGTTCATCATCTGTTAGTTGAATGTGATTATGCAATTGTCTCACTTCAATTCCTTGTAAATTTATCTGTTTCTCAGGAAGTTTTGCCAATTTCGTACAGACTTGGAGAGAGAGTAATTGCCAATTTCGATTGTACATTTGACATGAATAGCAGGATATTTGCATTTTGTGAACTTTCATTTTCACGTGTTTGATATCCTTCTAAGCATGACGGATTTAAGTTCTCTTTTTATTTCTCTGATCATCATGTTTTATATATTAAATCATTCTCATGCCTTCTCTATATGTGAGCTGTAGGCAGGAATGCATCTCTTAAACTTAGCCTTATGGAGGGTTGAGTTGTAGTATTGAACTTGGAAATCGAATTTGTGTCCATATTTGTCTTTCCCCCCATTAATTTCTTTAGGTTTCTTGATTTTCTGTTTCAATGAATAATTAGTGTGTCGTTATGTATCTTGTGCAGGAAATGGTTTCGCCAGAGATTGCTATGAAGGCATTTGGAGAACAATAATGTTGTCTATTTAGGCAAAGTCAATGATGTTGCAATTTTTCTTCAAGTAAATTATAGAATCCATTTGTTCAAGTTTTATATTAATTAGAACTAAGGGCACAACAGTAGTTTGCATATAGTTTGTTGGCATTCTTCTACATTATCCACATTTACTAATTTGGTCCAGCTTATTGAAAACTGCAAACTGACCGCTAAATTATAGAATAATGACAGTTGTCTATTGAACGATATGATATGTGTTTTGGTTGATATGTTTTCTTAAATTATGAAGTCTTAATGATATTTTTTACTGTTTGTTGAGAATTGTTTTGTTTCTTGTATTGTTAGTGTATGTTTGAAATTAAATGATAAATTTTGTATGATTGTCATCGAATCTGGAATGTTATGTGTATAAATGTGGTTTAAAATAATTATTAAATATAATTTTTTTTTTTTTTTTTACGTAGAGGCGGTTCAAACCGCCTCTTTATAATGAGATTTTGTCAATCTGTAGAGGCGGTTTAAACCGCCTTTATGTTATTACGAAATTATATATATATATATATATATATATATATATATATATATATATGTATAAAATTTGATGCGGTGGTCCAAACCGCCACTAAAGAACCGTCTCTAGTATTCCCCGGCGGTCCCCCAAACCGCCTCTACAACGTAGAGGCGGCGTCTACGCCGGCGGTCCAGAGGCGGTCATTAGAACCGCCTCTAGATCTTGTAGAGGCGGTTTAAACCGCCGCTACAATAACTAAGAACCGCCTCTACAAGCACATTTTGGTGTAGTGAAACTACTCTCGCAAGGAGGGCGGCTGATTATGGTTAACTCAATGCTCTCGAACTTGCCGTTATACTACTTCTCAGTTTTCAGAGCACCTGCCTGGGTCCTCAAAAGAATTGACTCACTTCGGAGAGCCTACTTCTGGAAAGGCCGAAGCTCCGTGTCAGGGGGCAACTGCCTGGTTAGTTGGAAAACAGTATGCAGAAGCAAAAGGGATGGGGGTTTAGGTGTCTTGAACTTGGAAAGCATGAATACCGCTCTGCTAGCGAAGTGGTGGAGATACTTCTCAACAGAAGTGACACCTTGGGGACCCCTAGTCAAGGGACTATACTATCGGCGCAGAAGACCACTGAACGAAGGATCCTCGTTCAAACCATTCTCCCACTGGTGGAGAAGTGTGCTTGGAACAAGGGAGCTCTTCAAGTGCGGCACGACATGCTCGGTAGGAGACGGAGAACTGACAGGCTTCTGGTCATATATTAGGGTAGGGAACTCGCCTCTTTCGACTCAATTTTCTTGCCTCTTCGACCTCATCTATAGCAAGAATCTCCGGGTGAAAGACTGTTCTGAGCGGAACAGTTGGAACTGGGCGAAAATCCTGGAGGGCATAGGGCCCGGCCTAACAGGTCTCGTCGAACCAATCCGGGATCTGAAGGCGATCACACCTCACCCCCCTATCACAAACTTTAAAAATGTATTCCACTGGCGATGGACCACATCTAGGCTTTTCTTAGTTAAGTCCATGTACCGCTTCCTACAAGATAGCGGGGAAGTTGACTCCCACTTCGACAAGCTTTGGAGGATTAAGTCACCGGTGAAAGTTAAAATCTTCGTTTGGCTAGTACTTAGATGGAGGGTTCTGACTAGAGACATCCTCCTCAAGAGGAACTGGGGCGGACCAAGCTGTTGTGCCATCTGCCTAGGGCCCGAGGAAACTGCGAATCATCTGTTTGCCTCCTGCACCTCAGCACAAGCGCTGCTGGAGACCCTGCTGCCAAATAAATTGGAGATCCGCAACAACCCAACTGTTAGCAGCCTGTGGGAGGCACACGCACTCAAGAAAGTGGGCTTGGGTAAAAGGGCTCTCATCACTATCGCAGCCACGTGGTGGTTCATTTGGCTGGACCCGGCTGCTTTTCTGCAGACACCAGCTGCCCTTCTGTTGAATTCACTCTCGCATTGAATGAAGCGGCAGCATGCTGCCTTTCTCACAAAAAAAGAAAAATCAAACTCAATATTAGAATAATTATATTTTTAGAATTAAAATCAAAAGATGCCTGAGAGAAGTAGAGCTCTCAAGTACGAATGCAAATGAGGCAGATACCAGGGGCGGGAGAGCCCTCCCACCTCTCTCTACTTTTTTTGTTTTTTTTTTCCGAGTGGGTAGAGATGGGAATGGATTTTTGACAAATTTTTTTATAGATCAAAGGAAAAAAAAAGGATCCCCACCTTCTTCTCTATTTCTTAACTGATCGGATTAGATTTTGAATGGATTATTTTATTTTTTCTATTTTTGTCTACAACTTGCCGTTCTATTTTTTGAGGAATCGGAGTGGTATATCTACCAACTCATATCTACCAACTTACTATTAAGTCATTTTTTTTTATTACAGATGTATATGTAAATCAAAATTTAACAGTCTAAGCACAATTTAAAATATTAATTTAGAGCTTGAAGCAACTAATTAAATTTTATAACTTCTAGTAATCAAAGAGCCAGAACAATTTACTTTTGTGCAATAATTATATTCTAATTGAATCCATGACAAGTGAATGCTTAAAAAGTCAACCACTATAAATAATAAATGATAAATCCCATGTAATTTTTGCATTGAGTTAAGGTAGCCATGATCGTGTCAAAGCACATGCCACATTCACCTACCTAATTCTATTGAAAATAAATATACATGGTAAGCAGGGCAACAAATAGCAAATTGGTAATAAATTAATTAATTACCCTCTAAACAATTAATATCACATATTCTTTTTAAATGCAAGCTACTAGTCCTTGAGAATGGGTCCTGCTCTTCTCAATCACAGCAGCAGCTTTTAGCAAACGCGCTTACTTGGCCCAATAAAACACAGGAAAAGGTCCACCCCACACTTATCTTGCTCACATCATTTTAATGTACTCAGTAAACATTACACCTCATTTAAGCCACCTATTTATACTCAACCATCTCTCATAAATCTCCTCATCATCATCCTTAAAGTTAACTAATTAATTAGCTCTCTCTCTCTATAGCTAGTCTCCAAGTGATGGATTCCAAATCTTATGTGCTCATCTTCTCTTCTAGTTTGCTCTTCTCCATTGGCATCCTAACCCTAGCCTCGTCGACAACGTCGACATTAGATGTCGGTTTCTACCGATACTCATGTCCGGCCGCGGAGGCCATTGTACGACAGACCGTGAGCCAGGCCGTTGCGCAGAACCCCGGCCTCGCCGCCGGGCTAATTCGGATGCATTTCCACGATTGCTTCGTTAGGGTATGTATACATAAATATATATATATACACACACATGCGTACGAATAAGTACATACGTACTGCATACTTGTGTTGTAAATAGCCTGTTTTGAAATGGCCTCCTTAAACTTTTTTTTTTTCTAATTATTTTTTTTAAAAAATAAATAAATAATTTAGTTGATTAAATTAGACATTTTATTAAATTTAATAGTAATTTAGTAATAGTTAATAAAACTATATATTAAATTTGATAAATAACTGATTATTACAATAACTCAAGTAAAATGATAGAATTTGAAGAATTTGATAAAAAATAATATAAAACTGATCGAGAGTCCTATTTCGGAATCACGGAATCACTTATAACAGTTGACGGGTCTCGGTGCATTAATTTTTGCTTTCTTATTTTCTATATATTTTCTGCATGCATGCAAACTAATTACGTCCAACCAATTAGGCATTATTTTTTTTTTTATCAAATCAAAATTTTAGTTACTAAATAACCAGGATTCATGAAACCTACTTATTAGCGAAATTAAATTGCGACTTATCATGCAAATTGAAGTAATCACTGGGTCCATTTCAATAATATTAGTGTACAAAAGCTTGATATATATATATATATATATATATATATATATATATATATATATATATATATATATATATATATATATATATATATATATATATATATATATTAATAAATGAGTTATCAAAAATGCTAACCAAAATTTCGTGGATCAATTAAATCCTCAGGGCTGCGATGCTTCGGTGCTGCTGGACTCGACCCCCGGCAACCCCGCCGAGAAGGATTCGGTGGTCAACCACCCGAGCCTGCGGGGCTTCCCGGTGATCGACGCTGCGAAGGCCGCGGTGGAGGCCGCGTGCCGTCGCACAGTCTCCTGCGCCGACATCCTCGCCTTCGCCGCCCGCGACGCCGCCTTCCTCGCCGGCGGCATCGACTACCCCGTCCCCGCCGGCCGCCGCGACGGCCGCGTCTCCCGCGAGTCCGAAGTCCTCCCCAACATCCCCAACCCCAACTTCGACGCCCGCCAGCTCACCGCCAACTTCGCCAAGAAGGGGCTCGCCGTCGACGACATGGTCACGCTCTCCGGCGCGCACTCCATCGGCCGCTCGCACTGCTCGTCGTTCGACAGCCGGCTGTACAACTTCACCGCCGGCCGGCCGCAGGATCCGTCGATAGACCCGGGATTCGCCGCCTACCTGAAGACGAAGTGCCCGACTCTGACGACCCCCGGCAGCAGCGACGCCACCGATCCGACGGTGCCGCTCAACGCAGTGTCGCCGCCAACGCTGGACAACCAGTACTACAAGAACGTGTTGGTGCACCGGGGGGTGTTGACGTCGGATCAGACGCTGGCGGCGAGCTCGTCGACGTCGGGGCTCGTGAGGTTCTACGCGGAGGAGCAGGCAGCTTGGGCCGCGAAGTTCGCTGCGGCCATGGGGAAGATGGGGTCCATCCAGGTGCTCACCGGAGAGGAGGGGGAGATCCGGGAGAATTGCAGGGTTGTGAATTGCTAATTAAGATTTTTTTTTGGAATTAATTAGATACTAAATTAATGTGCTTAAATAAAAAATACTGCTGCAAAGCCTGTAAGTAGTATTTTATTTTATTTTATATGATTCTTTACCTTCCAATGAAGGGAAAAAAAAAACTGTATTTATTAAGAGCAACGCTACATGTACACCCTCAAAGGGGGTGTACATCTTACACCCACCTATCTAAGGGTGGGGGGGTCACTTCACAAATTGTGAAGTGATCCTTCACCACACCCCACCCATTGGATGGGTGGGGTGTGCGATGTACACCCCCAAATGGGGTGTACAAGTAGCATTTTCCATTTATTAATAAACGGCGCAAAAGAAAGTGAATGTACTAGTTCCTGTATTCATGTGATCTACTGCAAAGGTTAATTAATTATGTGCTTTTACATTTTATTTGTTTTTTCTCCTTTCTATTGCAATTGTACAGCAACTCTGTTAAATTGTAACGGCCAAAAATAGATCCAAAAAAAATAATATAAGAAAAAAAAAGAAAGAGCACACTAAATTTTACGTGGCTCGGTCACCGGCCTACATCCACGGGCGAAAACGGAGCAAAGACTTTTATTAAAGCCAAAAGAAGAATACAAAGATTATATCTCTCAAGAAAACCGAAACTCTAAATAAATCCGAAATATCAAAATTTGCATCCACCCAAACGATTCCTAAGAATCCAATCGTATGGACGCCCTCACCTTAGAACTTCAATTTCTTAATTAATTGCCGGCTTCATTAGCAACATATGTCTCCTCCAATACGGCCTCTCTCCTCTTGTATTGCTAAATTAATTAGAGCATGACCTCTAATTAAAATCCCGGCTTCATTAATATGACCGTATGTACCAACACCAACAACACTTATTTTCCTTGGTTGGCCTAAATTAATTAGCGCTTCGGCTAATTAAAAGTTGCGGCGTCATTAAAGTGGCCGGGTATGCTATATATAATATATGCCTCCAAACTAGAATCTAATTAGGATTTGTAGTCTAATTAAACCCCTAATTAAATTCTAGTTTTATCGAACAATCTAAATCTCATATTATCCTAATTAGATTAGGATTTAACTTTAATTTAGATAAATACAAATCTAAACCAAATAATAACAAACTCCAATGTAATGACTATTTTTGGTTCACTAATTTTAGTATTATTTATTTTTACTGAAAAGTAGAAAAAAAAGATTAGTAAAATTTTAATATTTTTGAATGGAGATTATAGAAATTATTTACCGACGCAGAGCGATCAAATTGTGTTATGATGAAGAAACACAAGAACAAAAAAAAATACATAAAAATTTTTGTTTTTCAACACATACTACAAATATTTTTTAACTATTCAAAATCTCTAAATACTTATTATATTAATATTAATATTAATTATTATTAATGTTAAATAAAATTATAAAATTACTTCACTAAAAAAGAATTATCAGACATCTTTTTAAAATTACTTCCAGAAAATCACATTTCACTCAACCAAATACTCTATAATTTTTAACAAAACTTACTTTTTAAAATTAAACTTAATTTAATTTTGCATAAATTACTTTTTTAAAATTAAAATCAGACAGTGACTAAAAGAAATAGAGCTCTCAAGTAGGAATACAAATGAGGCAGATACAGCGGCGGGTGGGCCCTCCCACCTCCAACTCTGTTTAATTAATTGCTAGGTTAGAGCGGGTTAAGTTTTATTTTATTTTTTACCTCCATTCACTTCTTTTTTTTTCAGAGTAGGTGAGCAGAAATAAATTTTTGACGGATTTTTTATAGATCAAAAGAAAAAAAAAAAAAAAAAAGAGGGTCCTCACCTTCTTATTATATATTTCCTAGCTGATCTAAAGTAGTAGATTCTGAATAAATTATTTTTTTATATATATTCTGTCTTCTACTTATTGATGTATTTTTGAAAGAATCAGAACAGTATATCTACCAATTCAAATCTATTTGTATTTTTATTAGTAAGTTATTATTTATGACTGACTGAATCAAAATTTAACAGCCTAAGCATAATTTAAAATATTAATTTAGATTGTTACGCAACTAAATTTTATAAATTCTAGAAATAAAAAAGCCAAAACAATCTACTTTTGTGCATTAATTATATTCTAATTGAATCAACGAACATATATAATTTATATAGATCCTCTGCACGGGGACACAGTCTAATCCACATGCTTAAAAAGTCAACCACTATAAATAATAAACATAAATTAAAGTCCCAGGTAATTTTTGCATTGAGTTAAGTTAGCTATGATCGTGTCAAAGCACATGCCACATGCACCTACCTAATTCTATTGAAAATAAATATACATGGTAAGCAGGGCAACAATTAAATAGCAAATTGGTAATAAATTAATTAATTACCCTCTAAACAATTAATATCACATATTCTTTTTAAATGCAAGCTACTAGTCCTTGAGAATGGGTCCTGCTCTTCTCAATCACAGCAGCAGCTTTTAGCAAACGCGCTTACTTGGCCCAATAAAACACAGGAAAAGGTCCATCCCACACTTATCTTGCTCACATCATTTTTATGTACTCAGTAAACATTACAGCTCATTTAAGACACCTATTTATACTCAACCAGCTCACATAAATCTCCTCATCATCATCCTTAAAGTTAACTAATTAATTAGCTCTCTCTCTCTCTATCTCTCTCTATAGCTAGTCTCTAAGTGATGGATTCCAAATCTTATGTGCTCATCTTCTCTTCTAGTTTGCTCTTCTCCATTGGCATCCTAACCCTAGCCTCGTCGACAACGTCGACATTAGACGTCGGTTTCTACCGATACTCATGTCCGGCCGCAGAGGCCATTGTACGGCAGACCGTGAGCCAGGCAGTCGCGCAGAACCCCGGCCTTGCCGCCGGGCTCATTCGGATGCATTTCCACGATTGCTTCGTTAGGGTATGTATAAATATATATACTGTACCTACGTGTATATATATACACTGTATACTTGTGCCGTAAATAATTTCTTTTGAAATGGCTCCTTAAACTTTGTTTTTTTCTAATTGAATGATTTAGTTGATTAAATTAGAAATATTTTTAAATTTAATAGTAATTTAGTAATAGTTAATAAAACTATATACTAAATTCAATAACAAACTGATAATTATAATAACTCAAGTAAAATGATAGAATTTGAAGGATTTGATAAAAAATAATATAAAATTGAGTCTTATTTCGGAATCACTTACAATAGTTGACGGTCTCGGTGCATTTTTCACCTTCTTATTTTCTACATATTTCTGCATGCATGCAAATTAATTACGTCCAACCAATTAGGTTTTTTTTTTTTTTTCTTTTTTTTTTCTTTTTTTTTTTTTTTTTTTTTATCAAATCAAAACCAGCATTAATGAAACCTACTTATTAGCCAAAATTACGACTCATCATGCAAATTGAAGTAATCACTGAGTCCACAGCTTTCAATAATATTATTGTACAAAAATTCGATATATATGTATATGAGTTTTCAAAAATGCTAACCAAAATTTCGTTGATCAATTAAATCCTCAGGGCTGCGACGCTTCGGTGCTGCTGGATTCGACCCCCGGCAACCCCGCCGAGAAGGATTCGCTGGTCAACAACCCGAGCCTGCGGGGCTTCCCGGTGATCGACGCCGCGAAGGCCGCGGTGGAGGCCGCGTGCCGTCGCACCGTCTCCTGCGCCGACATCCTCGCCTTCGCCGCCCGCGACGCCGCCTTCCTCGCCGGCGGCATCGACTACCCCGTCCCCGCCGGCCGCCGCGACGGCCGCGTCTCCCGCGAGTCCGAAGTCCTCCCCAACATCCCCAACCTCAACTTCGACGCCCGCCAGCTCACCGCCAACTTCGCCAAGAAGGGACTCGCCGTCGACGACATGGTCACGCTCTCCGGCGCGCACTCCATCGGCCGCTCGCACTGCTCGTCGTTCGACAGCCGGCTGTACAACTTCACCGCCGGCCAGCCGCAGGACCCGTCGATAGACCCGGGATTCGCCGCCTACCTGAAGACGAAGTGCCCGACTCTGACGACCCCCGGCAGCAGCGACCCCACCGATCCGACGGTGCCGCTCAACGCGGTGTCGCCGCCAACGCTGGACAACCAGTACTACAAGAACGTGTTGGTGCACCGGGGGGTGTTGACGTCGGATCAGACGCTGGCGGCGAGCTCATCGACGGCGGTGCTCGTGAGGTTCTACGCGGAGGAGCAGGCGGCTTGGGCCGCGAAGTTCGCCGCAGCGATGGTGAAGATGGGGTCCATCCAGGTGCTCACCGGAGAGGAGGGGGAGATCCGGGAGAATTGCAGTGTTGTGAATTGCTAATTAAGTTTTTTTTTTTGTAATTAATTAGATACTAAATTAACGTGCTTAAATAACCTAAATAAAAAATACTGCCGCAAAATCTGTAAGTAGTGTTTTTTATTTTTTATTTTTTATTTTTTATTTTTTTTCATATGATTCTTTACCTTCCGATGAAGATGAAAAAAAAACTGTATTTATTAATAAACGGTGTAAAAGAAAGTAAACGTACGAGTTCCTGTATTCATTTGATCTACTACAAATGTTAATTATGTGCTTTGTTACTTTATTTACTTTTTATCCTTTCTACTGCTCTATATTTTCTCTTCAAACTCTGAAGCATCTAAATATTATAATAGAGGAGTGCTAGGTCTGCAAACCATTTTAGGTTGCAGTTGTACAACAAATCCAATTTAATGACTATTTTTTATTCACTAATTTTAATATTATTTAATTTTACTAAAAAATAATAATAATAATAATATTAATTAATTCTCAATATTTTTGGATGGAGATTATAGAAATTATGTATAATTCTTTTTAATTGTAAATTTTTAAAATTCCGACCTTAGTTTTAGTATTAAAAATTTAATTTAAAAGTGCGCGGAATTTTCAGTAATTGTAAAAATAAATTGATGTACATAATTAAAATACTAGTACTTTCTAATTTTTTTAAAAAATAAATAAAACATATTTTATTTATTAAATAAGTGAATTACGCAACACGCATGAAACAAAAAGAACTCTGATAAATAAATAAATAAAAGAAAAAAAAAAGATATTACTATTTTTTGAATAATAGTTGCAACCTTCATTTAGTCACCCTGACTCCTCCCACAGCTTCGCAGGTGCTTTCAAACTTTGTTTTGATGCTAATTAACTTTCTTCTAGAAAATGCAAACACAACAAAAGTTGCAGTCTTGGGTGAGAAATAAACAGAGTACAACATATATACATATATATATATATATATATATATATATATATATATATATATATATATATATATATATATATATATATATATATATATATATTAAGAGAGAAAAATAACATATTATTTATTTCGTTTATTTTTAAAAAAAATAATTTTAGTTGAAAATATAAATCAACTGAACTTCCTATATGAAAACTCGGAAGGACAAAGAGAATTCAGAGAAAAGGTATTGAATTAATATAAGGGCCTCTTTGAGAAATTTTATTTTGTAGTATTAGAATATTTATGTTGCATTAGGGAAAACAGAATTTATATAAGAAAAATGCTAGATGTACACTCCAATTGAGGTGTACATCTTACACTCACCCCATCCTTGAGTGGGTGAATTTCACTCGTCCCATCGATGGGACGAGTGGAGGAATATCCATTTCAGAATGGGATGGGTGTAGGATGTACACCCCGGATGGAGTGTACACATAGTATTTTCCTTATATAATATATGAGCAATGCTATATGTACACCCCCAAAGAAGGTGTGTACATCTTACATCCACCCATCTAAGGATGGGAGTCACTTCACAAATTGTGAAGTAATCCCTCACCACACCCCACCCATTGGATGGGTGGGATGTGTGATGTACACCCCAAATGGGGGTGTACAAGTAGCATTTTCCATAATATATAAGGAGGTGCTTGATCAGATGCTTTTTTTGGAGTATCTAAATACCCCAAAATTACTGTTTTCTTCTCTGATTTTCGAATGGAGCAAAACTCTGATTTCATCCCTCTTACCTAATTCCAAATTAGTCTTTTTTTTCCAGTAGTAAATTTGTAACTAAAGTGCGATGGATTCATATGGAAAAAAAAAAAAACATAACACGAAAATATAACTTTTTTTTTCCCTCAATCCAAAGAACAATTTTTATTTGTATCCTTACACACATAACCGAGATTGATGGAGGAGATCACGGGATGTGACTGTCGAACTAAAATGACAAGAAAAAAGGAACATTTTAATTGTATCTGTTAATTAAAACAAGCACATTAATTTCTCAGTTCCCGGCCAAGGACAGCAATGCATCCTTGTAGTAGCCATGAGTGTTCTTCGCAATCACATCTTTGAGCTTGGCTCCGTACTGCTTGTTATAAGCCTCTTTGATCTCCTCCATGTCCACCTCTCCTCGAGATACAAACACGCGGGTGAGAGCGTTTTTCGCGGCTTTATCAGCTCCGTCCTTAAAAGCCTTATCAATCACCTAAACACAGAATTATACAAAGTAATTATACAAAGTAATTAAGATTCGTCCTCGTCAATTTGGGCAACTGATTATCACCTGACTGAAATATTTAGGAGGCGAATCCAAGCACTTAACCGTCTCTTGCAAGCTCTCGACGCTACTCAAATCCTGATTCGATCAGTAAGTATTTGAAAGTCACGCGGAGAATTGCGAAACTATTGAAAACAGACATTTTGGAAATGTATTCGAGTAGAAATCATGCACTTACCTCCTCGATCGACTTGCCGAAAATTTCCTCGTAGTGTTTGAAAGTGGCTCTGAGATGCGGCTTGCTCCTGGTAGTTAAAATCCTAATAACTTCATCATTCTCTAAAGGACTCTTTGAACCTGCGCTCTTGATCGCGTTACCGAGCGCCTTAGCCTCCAATTTTGCCAATTCCTCGTTCGCCTTCGGGCCTTCGTACCTGTATGCGCTGACGAGGCCGACCAAGAGCTGCTCATGAAAACAAACAATAATAAATTTCAATTGTCAATGTGATCAAGTTCTAAGGATCAGTTGTGGCTTATTTATCTTTACTTACATTGCAGTAGTTGTCCTTGACATTGTATGCAACATCTTCCTCAAGAGAGTGGTGGTAGAGAGCCTGGTACGCCTTTCGCGCACCGAGCAGCTCCTCCGACGATCGGGTGCAGGCGATCTCCACGATGATGGTGGAAGGGTGGGCCTTGTGGAGCACGCTGTGCGCCCACCGCGCGTCCCGTTCCCATGGATGCATGGCCCATAGCACTGTGATGTTCTGCAATTAACACAAGTGTTTGTTATGACACTTGAGAAACTATCTAATTTCGCAATCAAAATGTAATAGAGATGATAAATTATCACGCCGAGATATATAGATCTGTTGAACTCATAGTACGTTGAAATTGATCATGAGAATTGTAATATACCTTGAATCGCGAGAATTCAGTTTTAAGGTGGAGCACGTAATCTTCCTCGCACTTCTCGATGCTACCGTGGGGCGTGAAGAAGCGCGCGAATCCTTTTCTGAACTGCGTTCGTTTCTCGGGCTGCTTCTGCCACTTCGCGATCGTCGACACCATGGTGCTCTCATCTACACCTAGTCCTCCAAGCCCTTCACACCATACAATTATTGCACCATTTCAATAAATATTCATTAGCTCACTACTATATTTCACCTTAATATTCTTATATATATATATATATATATCATTATATCTATGTCCCTACATATGATATATATATATATATATATATATATATATATATATATATATATGGAATAGAGCAACTTAATCAACATTACAAACCTGAGAAAGCCCGGGTGAGTGCGTGAAACTCCTCAGCCATTGTTCTTTCTCTCACTGAGATGTTTTTTTTTTTTTAACTAACAAAGAAAGAAAAGTAGGATTTTTTTTTTTTTTTTTTGAGAGAGAGAGAGAGAGATTGAATACTTAGCGAGATGATATGAGAGATGCTTCCTCCTTAGATTTGTTGGCCATTTATATTGAAACTATATGTGCATTTGATCATGTGGACTCATTTGGTATTTTGGCAAGTCCATAAGGGTAGTTTAGGAATTTCACACTATGTGCTCAGCTGGATATAACGTAGTATTTGAAGAACATAGAAATTAATTAATACATTTTTTTTTTTGGGAACATATAAATAAGAATTTAATACCATGGCCCGTTTTCTTCGGTTTTGTAATGGAGATAAGGATGGAGGGGGTTGGAGTGGGGTCAGTTTTTTATCACAACACATGAAACACGGGTGGGGGACAATATTGTAAATATGTTGAACAAGATATTTCAATAATTTATGACACAAATTGATGTGAGAATTGACATATATATATATATATATATATATATATATATATATATATATATATATATATATATATATATATATATATATATATATATATATATACACTATAACAAACATGTGTATATATATTATTAGTGCTGCTATATATACCGTCACTAGGGTATATAGTAACACATTTTTATAATGTGTCACAAAAATGTGTTCCTATAATTTAATTTTGAATATAGATGGAATATAGATATGACACTTATATAAAAGTATCATAAACATGTGTCCCTATAACCTAATTTTATTGTAGTGATATAGTAAATGTATTCGTGGCTTTACTGATCAAAAAGAGTATTTTAGCTTTAAAATCAGAAAATATAAGGTGGCCACAATTTTTTCCCATCCTTGATTATTTCTTAAGAAAACCAATATGATGGTGCTGCATCAATAATTAAAATTCAGTTGTTGCATATAAATTAGGAGTTTTGATTCCTAGCTAATTTATAAGTTAGGCTAGCTGAAAGTCTTGTTCATCTTCTTCACTTAATTTTATGGGGGTATTGTTTTATAGATCTTGTATTTTGGATTATCTGGGCCTTAGATTTAAAACATTATTTTTGAATTCACACTATAAACTACTTCTATGGAGATTTTTAAGCTTTTTTTTTTTTAAGAAAAAAAGGTTTATAAATTAATAATTAAAACATGTTAGACACTTCATGGTTGCCTTTAATTAATTCATGGTTCACAATATATATTTTGGTTGCCAAGGTCAAAAGCTCAATATACACTTGGTTTAATCTCATATTTTATGTTAATTCTTTTGTCCTAGACATGTAACAATCCATGTGGCCCTAAATTTATATGTAATATATAAATGTCAATGCTTAACATGCATGGAGAAGTATTGTACAGAGGTAACATCCTTGAATATTGTTCACTCTACATGAAAAGTTGTCAATTAATGGCATTAGGTGACATTTCTAATTTTAAAGGTTCAATCTCAACCACAGGTTAATTATTTCAGTTAGACTACTCTTATTTCACAACTCATACTATGATTAACCATTTACAGAGTGATGAACGATTGAGATTGAGTTCTCAAATATATATTATTTTGTTAATTAGTGTAGTTTTTAATTCATCTAAACTCTGATTTTCAACTTATTCCAAACTAAAGATAAGCATATTGTATAGCCAAACAATACCCATATTTTATTTTATTTTTTTAAATGATAAATATGAAATTCCCTTAATTTGGAACCAGAATTAATTTATTTCAATAATTTATGTAATTTCTTCTAGAGGTTTCAGTTGAAAAAACACGAAGAAGAACAAGTTGATTGTGGCCTGAAAGGGAAAAATTATTAAGTCATATTGATGTGCCATTTTCTAATTAGATAGCTATATCTATCCATAAAACTTTTAAATCTAAATACTACTTGAACATGTTATTTTAAAATTTTGTAAACATATATAGAAGGATTAATATTGATAGTTCTAATGTTTTCTCTTATCGTACAAGCGGCTATACTGGCATGAGCCAAAACTTTAGTGGAAAGCTCTCCTGCAGCGCCTGATTGAGGAATTCTCGATCTGCTATCATGTACTAAATTGAAGGATTTAATTATTTTAAAGCATACTAAATTAGAGAAAATGTCACACTTGATTTAATTATCTTAATTTATGTGCACACTTGATGTATTAAACTTTTATTAAAAATAAATAAATTAAGGAGCACCCCTTAAACTAGTTAAGCATTGAAATAAAAGATCAAAGGAGAACTTGTCATCTTAATTGCTGATTAAAGAAATTAAACATTTGTGAGTAAAGAAATATGTACAAATGTGAATAGAGGGTATATGCAAATTATTAGCTTCAATTATTGGAGAAAAAAAAAAAAATACACATGAACTTGGGTCAAGCCTAAACCCACTAATTAAGTGGGTCCACTCCAGCTGGATTTAGTCATATACAGTTCATAGATTAATTCCTTTCACATAAATTATGCCATTAGTTTTTATAATTAATTATTAATTAAGTGGGTGCCATTAATGAGGAGGGTTGTAGGTGAGAAACAACAAAAGAGTCTTTATTCATGTTATTAATTATGAAAGTAACAAACAAATAAATAAATAAATAATTCATGATTGGGGTTCAACTTTAATTTGCCACAAGAGGACAACAACATAGAGAATTTCTACTGCATACCTTTAACTCTTATTAAAGAATTTTTTTTTTTTTTTTGAGAAAAGACAGCATGCTGCCGCTTCATTCAAAAGGAAATTGAATTTAGCTACAAACCAGAGGCAGCGAGGCCTCGGACCCAAAGGGGAGAGAAGAAAGAAGAAGAAAGAAGAGAGGGGCGAGAAGGTCGAAAAGAAGTGACGTAGCTACATGGGAGAGAGTTGGGAGAGAGAGAGGGAGATGTGTAGACAAGCCGCGATAGACCCCCGGCCTAGGGACAGAACGAAGACCACAGCGCTTGACATTGCCTGATCGTGGCGAGCAAACTGTTGGAGCTGCGAGACCTATTATCAAAGACTTTGATTTCTCTCTAGCCAGACCACCCACCAAGTGGATGCAATAGTCGAAAGAGTCCTTTTGCCCCATGCCCCTTTCTTCAGCGAGCAAGCCTCCCACAGACCATCGACTGTCACGCAGCTTCGAAGCACCCCTTTGTCGAGTAGTAGCATCTCAAGCAGTGAGCTGGCGCAGGTGCAGGAGACGAAAAGGTGGTCGGCTGTTTCAACAGGGCCAAGGCAGATGGCGCAGCAGGCGGGTCCGTTCCAGTTCCGTTTTAGGAGGATGTCTCTGGTAAGTACCCGCTTACGGAGCACCAGCCAAACAAAGACTTTGACTTTCAGCGGCATCTTGATGTTCCAGATCTTGCTGAACCGGTCGTCGACTTCCCCGCTATCTTGCAGGAAGCGGTACGAGGATTTTACCGAAAAAATCCCAGAGGCAGTCCAGCGCCAATGGAACTCATCTTTGGTGTCGGTCAGGCGCAGGTGAGCCGTAGCCTCTTTCAAGTCCTGGATATCTTTATCTATCCCTGCGGGGCCCGCCTCGAGACCCTCCAGAATTCTCGCCCAGTTCCAGCCGTTTGGACCAAAGCAGTCGGCCACCCGAAGTTGCTTGCTGCTGGCCAACTCATAGACGCGTGGAAACTGGGTTGAGAGGGACGAATTTCCAATCCAGATATCTCCCCAGAAGCCAGTCCGGGTTCCATCTCCCACAGAGTGTGTCGTACCGCACTTGAAGATATCCCGCGTGCGCAGCACACTTCTCCACCAAAGGAAGAAGGGTCGGAATGAGGGACTCTCGTGCAGCGGTATCCTGCGATGATAGTAAAGCCTTTTGACAAGTGATTCCCAGGGCGGCGGTTCCAATGAAAGGAATCTCCACCACCATTTGACCAGTAAGGCCGAGTTGAAGGTCTCCAGGTTCAGGATTCCTAGGCCCCCGTCTTCTCTTGCTCTGCAGACCGCCCTCCAGCTGACCAGGCAGTGGCCTCCCGAGACCGCGCTGTGCCCTTTCCAGAAGAATGCTCGGCGGAGCGCGTCGACTCTTTTGTTGACCCAGGCAAGTGCTTTGAAGACCGAGAAAAAGTAGAGGGGTAGATTTGACAGCACTGAGTTGACCAGAGTTAGCCTTCCCCCATACGATAGCAGTTTTGCTTGCCACCCCGTGATTCTTTGCTCGATCCTTGATAGAACAAGTTGCCAGGCCTCCTTAGGGACACAACCCTTGCCCAGTGGGAGGCCGAGGTAATTGATGGGGAGCGAGCCCGGCTTGCAGTTAAGGATCGCGGCGAGTCGCTCTCCTTTGTGGCTTCTGTTGCCCAGATAGAGCAGTTCGGACTTCGACGTGTTGATTTTGAGTCCAGCTGCCCACTCGAAGAGTCGCCAAAGGAAGCGGAGGTTGAGAATTTGTCTTGGCTTAGCTAGGCAAAAGAAGAAGGTGTCATCCGCGAACTGGATGAGGGAGGTTTTAGAGTCCCTCGACGGTCCAACTCCGGTGAGCAGGTTGTTATGAACGGCTCTGCTCGTCATGCGGGCTAGGCCTTCCGCCACCAGCAGGTAGAGGAAGGGGGAGAGGGGGTCACCTTGGCGAAGTCCCCGCTTCATTCTGAACCATTTGGTGGTGTCCCCATTAACTAGAATGGCCACTTTCCCGTTGGTGGTGCACTGATCAATCCACCCGCACCATCTTGGGTTAGCGCCTAGGCAAAGGAGGATGTGCTTGAGGAAGCCCCAGCTGACACTGTCGAAAGCCTTTTCGAAGTCCGTCTTGACTCCCACGCATTCTATGTGCTTGCTGGCACCCCAGCTAATAAGCTCACTGGCGGTGACAAAGGAGTCGAGGATAAGTCTACCTTTGAGGAAGGCGGACTGGCCTGGGGAGATGATCTTGTCCAGTTCGGTGCAGAGCCTATTCGTAATCCCCTTAGAGATAATCTTCTGGACGCAGTTGAGGAGACTGATGGGCCGAAAATCGTTCGCCGAGCAAGCCCCAACGGTCTTGGGAATGAGGCAGATATGAGTGTAGTCGATGGGGCCCGTATTGAGAGAGCCTTCGTAGAGATCGTCGAAGATTCTGAGGAGATCGCCCTTGATGACATCCCAGAACTTCTGGTAGAAAGCCATGCTAAATCCGTCAGGTCCAGGCGCCTTGTCCCCTGACATTTGGAAGGTCGCTTTCTTGATTTCGTCTAGGGTAAAGGGAGAGGTTAGGTGATCTGAACTCAGCGCAGTCCTGTCGGGGAATAGGTCACTCCAGTCCCCGCACTGGGGAGGGGGGAGAGTGTCAGGCACAAAATGACTCTTGAACATGCGGTAGAAGTAGTCAATCTTGTCCTCTTCCCTATCCAGCGAACGTCCCCCGTCCGAAATGGCTCCGATCCTGTTGACCCTCTGTCTGCCGTTGGCCATAGCGTGGAGGAAGCTAGTGTTGTCGTCCCCTTCTCTGAGCCAATGTTGCTTGGCTCTGGTTCTCCAGAGGATCTCCTCTTCTTTAGTGATACCTCTCAGCTGGATTTTGAGGTTGGCTCGGAGCGCTTGCTCGTGAGGGTTCAAGCACTGGGTCTCCTCGAGGGCATCGATCCTCCGAATCTCCTCCGAGAGGGCCCGTTTAGTGCCACAGATGTTGTGGAAGTGAGAGGCCCGCCATTCTCTGATGCGCTTGCGACAGTGTCTGAGCCTTGCGGTGAAGGTGAGGATGCTCCCCTGTCTTCCCAATTTGGATTCGACTTCCTGCCACCAAACAGGGACTAACGAGACGAAGTCGCTCCTGGTAAGCCAGACCTTCTCAAATCTGAAGGGGTGAGGAGCTCGCTTCCTGAGCGCTTGGAGAAGAATGGGGCAATGGTCCGAGGTGACCCTGGGAAGCGCCGAGACCGAGGAGAGCGGGAAGGCAAGGTCCCAGTCAATGGAAACCAAGAAGCGATCAAGCTTAGCGAGGGTGGGCGGGGTCTGCATGTTGGACAAAGTGAAGCTTTGATTGAGCATCGGGAGGTCCACCAGATCCAGGTGATCGATCAAGTCGGTGAACAAAGCCATGAAGCGGTTGCACGAATAACGGCCCTGTCTCTCCGTCGGAGAGCGAGTAAGGTTGAAATCCCTGCAGATAACCCAGGGGCCAGGGCAGTCAGGCTTGAGCGCGGCAAGCTCCATACAAAAATCAGCCTTGACCACCCAAGCCGACGGCCCATACACGTTAGTAAGATAGAAGGAGGAGCCGCAGTGGGAGCGGGAGAGGCGCAGCGTGAGAGAATGGTCACGCACTAAGACTTCGATGCAGGTGAAAAACTTAGAATTCCAACAAGTTACGAGACCCCCAGAAGCCCCCACGGAGGGGATGAAATGACATTTGTCAAAGTTCCGCCCGGCGAAGGAGAGGAGGAAGGAGCGCGAGAGAGAGCACACTTTGGTTTCTTGGAGGCACAGGATGGAAGCATTAGAGCCTTTTACGGCCGATTTAATAAGCGCACGCTTAGATAAGTCATTAAGACCGCGGACATTCCAGGAGCAGATATTAAACATAAGGAAAGTAGAGACACCAAGTTAGAGCGCACTGAGGGCAACGTGCTTAGAGCGCGGTACCAGCGAAGCCCAAGAGCGAGGTTGCTTCCCTTTCGCTAAGCTTGACGCCGTACTTAGCGGCCTTCAGGGTGATCTTCGTGACTTCGGAGGCGCCGCCAAGTGCAACAGGGGGCACCCGCTCACATAGGAGCAGAGTTTTGCGAGCAACGGCGCGGTCCAGCGCCGGGGTGCCAGCCAACTTCGCGAGCCGGGGGCTCCTCCTAGCGGCCGGGGATTGCTCGTAGACGATGTCCGGCGGGGATTGGCCGAGCGGGGCTGCTGGGGAGGCCAAGGTAGCCAGCTGCGGGGTTCCAGTGAGGTTGGTGCTGAGTGAACCCTCCAAAGCCGTGCCGGAGGGTTCAACAGCAGGGGCGGGCAAGCGGTCGCTGGGGATCGCCGGTAGCCCCTTGCCCCCAGGAGGTGGCAGGCCAGGGGGGCGGGCTTTGGAGGTAGATGCGGCCCCGGGCGAGTCGACCGGGAGGGGCAGGCGGTGGGGGCACGACGAGGAGGGGCCGTTGGATGATCCCATGGTGACGGTACCGCCGACCTTGGTACCCTGTGGCGGGGGGCCCAGGGAATTGGTGGAGGCGGGCGGGACCCTCGGGTCGTCCCGTGGCAGGCCGGCCCAGCAATTGGGAGGGCGGCCCGAGAGAGCCCCCAGGCCGGGCTGCTGGAGCGGCCCAAGGGGAAGGCCCACGGTCTCGGCAGGAGGCCAGGGGGCCGGGTGGTTCGCGACTGGGCCTCCGAGGTGACAGGGTGCTTGAGGCGGGGGCCCAGGCCTGCGGCCAGGGCAGCCCAGGTTCTCGGGGCCCGGATGATTGAGCCGCCTGGTTGGGCAGGAGGGACCCAGCGGTGGGAAGGCCCGGTAGTCGCTGAGGTGGTCCGCGGGCCCACCCGAGTCCGGGGTTGGCCGCGACCCCCGGGGGCTCCCAGACGCGGCCCGGAGGGCGACCCTCTTGGCACAGGCCCAAGGGTGGCCTCCCCAAAGCCCCGAGGGTGAACCTGGGCCCGACCGGCGTGGGCAGAGGGTGGGCCCATCTTCGGTTGGACGAGGAGGGGGCAGGTGGGCCAGGTGGATTGGCTCGGGCCCCAGGTTGTCCAGCTGGGGGGGCCCAGAAACAGGGTTGCAGGGGGCGGGGAAGGGAAGGCGCAAGGAACGAGGGGGTGGTCACGGCATTCGAGGGAGCAGGGGGGAAAGGCGACACCCCAGCTCTGCCACCGCCAACGAAAGAGGGACGCCGCCCCTCAGTACACCCGCCACAGAGATGTCCCACAGTCCAAACTCGAGAAAGTGATTCGACAATATAGCAATTTTGATTGGTTTATAAACTGCAAAAAATTAATTAACTACTGGAAATGAAGTTCCTTTCCTCTTCAATTTTGAACTCAATCCATAATAGATTGGTTTGGATCAAGTTAGCTCATCATAGATGATCCAATCTAACCTGAGTATTAAAAAAATACAACAAAATGTTTTAGATTTTTTTGAATGAAGAGTGTCTTATTCAAGTATATTGGGGCTATTTTAAATATGTTGTTTAATTAGTATTAAGATTCAAATAAACAAAATTTAGATTTAAATAAATATTTAAGATTCGAACAAACGGTCTCTAAACTAGAACTCATTGAGAAGCTCCTGATTAAAGTTACGCTCATAATTAAGCATGCAATTAACCACTACCATTTCACCTGTAGGTGATTTAATCATAGATATATAGTGGTTGCACATCCCCACATTAATTATCCTGTTCTTTATATGGATTTGCTTGTTACCATCACATAATATTATTGGTACATGTAGGAGGACTGAGCTAATTAAACATTAAACTATAAATTAACTCAAGTTAATGAGATTTGGTCCAGTGATCAAATACCTGGTTTGATGATCATGAATTCATGATCATCTTTAGTTAAAAAATAATTCTGCATAACCAACCAACAAATATTTGTCTTAACAAAGAGAGAAAAAAATAAATATTTATACATACAGCAATGGTTAATTAAATAGTGAACAAAACTAACTATACACTTAAGATTGCAAATGCATGCGGGTAGATGCGGCTACCACTCTAATCTATTCCGGATAGAGTAATAAGTGAAAACTATAAAAAAACTAAAATAAAATAATTTATTCTAAATGTGTTATAATTAGATAAGAAAATAAAATAAAAGGTGAGAATTTTTTTATTTATTTAAATTCATTAAAAATTTACTTCCATCACAATCCATTTTAAATAGAACAATATATATATAATAATAATAATAATAATTAGTTTGACATCTGTCTGGGGAGAAAATGAAGTGTGAGGAGGGAGACCCCTGGAGCCCCATATATGCTCCATTTGTAACCCTATACACGTGCGATCACATCACAGTGGTGCCCAACTTAGAAGGTACAATAATTTGGTCCCCATGTAGTAATTTCTAGTGATACACAAGTTATAATGATCAATCATGTAGCATCTTTGAGGGTCCACGTACCTTATCAGCACAGAAAACAGGCCACATGGATGTTATTTGTCATCCACTGATCTTCTGATTTTTAATATGATATTTTAAATTTCAATATAAGTAATATAAATATATTGGCAACATGTGTTTCATGTGTTCATTTATTAAGTTTAGTAGATGTCCTTATTAAGCGGAATTGAAAAATTAATGGTAAATTAGTATAGTTATTCACGTGATGTGACGAATAAATAATATATATATATATATATATATATTATATATTATAATATAAATATCGAAATAAAAGATTATATAAAAAAATTTAAAACAGTATTTTAAAACTCCCATTCCAATATATCAAAAAAAAAAAAATATTCTCAATTCTAACATAAGAACCTATCGGCAGTAATTGGAGTAAAAAATTAATTCACATGAGATTAAAATCTAAGGTATATATGGAAATATAATAAAGTTTATAGAGAGAGAAAAAGAGCTAACGTTCTATTAGCTACGGCGATGATGACAATGGTGACGAAGGAGGAGGAAGAGTAGGCAGAGAAGTAGAGGATTCTGATCGGCGATGGCGGTCGCGGTGTCAGTGGCGGCGATGGATAGGGGTTGATCATGAGCGGCGCCCTCCTTGCGACTAAGGAAGGCGATGATCGGATCTAGGGTTCCAACGAGATCGGGGGTAGAAGATTTTCAAAAATAGAGGATCGGATTAGGCGAGGGTGACCATGGAGTAGACCGTGGAGATTTTGACTTTGGAGGAGATGGAGGAGGAGGGCAAGGAAGGTTAGAGGTTCTCCACGAAGGAAAAAATGAGGCAAGAATCAAGGATGGAGAGGTCGAAGGAAAGGACTTCGTTGCCTACGGAAATAGCAAAAAGAGATGTGGTGGCACAAAGAGAGAGAAGAAGAACTCAAAAAAGGGGAGAGCGAAAGAGAAGAAAATGATATTGGTTGTGATTATTCGAGCAATGCTATCCGTACACTCTATTTGGGGTGTATGATATACACCATGCCCATCCTAGGGCAGGGACTCTTCCACTCGTCATTTCGAAGTGACGAATGAAATTTACCCCATTATAGAAAAGGTGGGGTGTTAGATGTACACCTCATTTGGAGTGTGCAACAAGCATTTTTCAATATTATTATTAGTTTTGTTTAAAAAAATATTGATATAGAACAATTTTGTTGGCTTAAAAGAGCCGGCATTCGGCATTCTGTTCTGCAGCGAAAGGTTATGTTGGATGGAGTCACATTTAAAATGGTGTGAGACTGAGTTGAGTCAATTCATATTTGAAATGACATGAAATTGATTAGACAAAGTCATAATCAAAACTTATAAACACTGTATTTGTACTCTTTAAATAAATTATTCTTTATTTTTAATCACTTAAATTTTTAAAATTAATGGTCAGCGTCAATAAGATATTTAATCCAAAACCCCATTTTTTGTGATGGGGATTAATTTTATAGCATATGGCTAATTTCTTTAAATAATTATGCTGAAACTAAAGTTTGATGTAAAAAAATAAAAATAAAAGTTTGGTATTTGATTTTTAAGAAAATGTTAGTCCAATTTACCTCTCAAATAATATTATCCGTATATTTTATTTGGAGTGTACAATATACTTTTTGTTCATCTAAGCGCACAGATTCTTTTATTTCGTAGCTTCGAAATGACGAATAAAATTTATTTTATTCTAAAATAAATGAGGTATAAGATGTATTCCAAACTAGCTACAATAAGCAATTTTTCTTATCTCTCATGACTCATTTGCAGACATGCCCCTCTATATATATATTTTTTATTTCATGGCATTTAATATATTCCTCCTCTAACCTTACTTAGTCCTTAAATAAAACTCTCTCTGCATTAATTTGCATTAAATTTCTACAGAACAGCAAGAGAGAAAGAGAGGGAGAGAGAGAAGGGGTGTGGCATGTAAAATGTAATGTGCTTGTGCTGCGGTTTTGAGTGCTTATCTAACGCCCCTCCATTTAATCTCCTCATCCACCACTTCACCTTCCTGCTGAGAGGCGACGGCGATCGCCGGAGAGGCGTCGGAGACATGGCCTCTATTGCCGTCCCCGACCCAACTCCTCCACCGGCCCTGGACGCCGAGAATATCAGAAAGGCCGTCCAGGGTAATATATTAATAACTCTTTCTCTTTTTCTTTTTCTTCTCCTCTAAAAAGCCTTAGTTGATGGAGATTTATGTTTTATTTTTTTCGCATATTCATCTTTTGTTTGTTTCGAGAAAGATCTCGACTCGGATATCGAGACACATCACACTTTTCTCACTCTCTTCTCGATCGATCCTTCTCTTTCGTTATGGAGCTTTTCACACCCTTTTTCTCGGTTTTACGCAAACGATAGGATGGGGGACTGACGAGAAGGCGCTGATTGAGATACTGGGCCGCCGGACCGCCGCGCAGCGCGCCGAGATCGCCCGCGAATACTCCCGACTTTACAATGAATTGCTTCTGGATCGACTGCGTTCCGAGCTCTCGGGAGATTTCAGGGTACGTACTCTTTTAATCCTTTTGGTTGTAAAGATCTTTGCATTGCATTTGAAATAATAAATTAAGTTAGCATCTTATTCTTGGAATTGATAAGTTTCTGTAATGTTGTCCCATTTTGTTAAATTTTAATGTACTTGTTACCGTTCATGAGAAAAATAAAGTCAAACATTGAACCCCCAAAACAAGCTGCTTTGGTTTGGCAGATATGTCAGATACACCCCTGTAAATATGTGAAATTACATAAATAGCACCAACGAAGTTAGTATTTGCGCAAAAAGTCCCGCTGGGTACACATAAAAAACAAACTCATTTTAAAAGATTCTTAAATGACTATTACTAAATTCCTTGTTTCTTCGCATGGAACGAAAATTTTGTAACGCAATTTACTCATTGAATCTGAAATCCTGTTTTTGTTTCAGAGACAGATAATTTGATGAAATAAGATAATATCAATTATTTCTTTCAAAACTTCAACTTAATGAGAAGAGAACTTTTGAACTTGGTATAGCTTTTCGTTGTTGCTCTTTTGCGGTGTAACAGAGCGCAATGATGCTGTGGACGATGGACCCTGCAGAAAGGGACGCTAAGTTAGTTAACAAGGCCTTGAGAGGGAAGGACGACAACTTCGCCTTGCGAAAGAAGGACGAGCATTACATTTGGGTGCTCGTCGAAGTCGCTTGCGCTTCATCTCCCGATCACCTGATGGCAGTGAGAAAGGCTTACTGCTCTAAGTTCTCCTCCTCTCTCGAAGAAGATGCTGCTTCCTGCTCTTACAAAGACCCCATCAGACAGGTGAATCATCATGTCATCGCAGACGCGAATCTGAACTTTCTAAACTTTCAAAAGAAAAAACCATTCTGCGCACTTCAAGATATTCATGAGAAGACTGCAAGAGCTAAACTTTTCAACTGTCGTACGACGGTTGTCCCGCGCTGACAGTTGTTACAACAAATCGATGCAAAGTAAGGGGGTAAGCAGTTGATTGAAACAGTTCTTTGTTTATGCAGTTTTTGGTGGGTCTAGTGAGCTCGTATAGATACACGGGTGAGTACGTCGACGAAGGTTTAGCGAAATCTGAGGCGGCTGAGCTCTGTAATGCCATAAGGAAGAAGCAACCGCACCACGAGGATGTAATCCGCATAATTAGCTTGCGGAACAAGTCCCAACTAAAAGCAACATTCAAGCATTACAAGCAAGATTTCGGAAAGGCAATCGACGAGGTATATCGTTAATGAAAAGTAAAGAATTAGATGAAAAATTTATGGCACGTTATTGGGTTATACAAACTCATATGAGTTTATTTGTTTTAAACTTCGACTGTTTCAGGACATTGAGAGCTGTGGTAGCAGTCTGTTTTCAAGGATGCTGAGGGCTGCTGTTTTGTGCTTGGGATTTCCTGAGAAGCACTTTGCGGAGGTAAATTCCGGAGTCTCCAGACTAGCCTTTTGCCCAAATTCTCAAATAACTTGTTAAATCGAGAAGCAAAGAGTCATGTGTTTGGTAAATAGGATAATTAGAGCTTTTGGCAGGAGCGGAAAACGTTAATTAATTCAATTTAAACTTGAGTATGAAGCTTCAACTTCTTGCTTCGGCAAGAATTTGTACAAAAAGCTCTACTCAGAAAGTATTTCTACAGAAGCTTCATCCGATCCAAACAATAGTAGCATTACTGAGATTTTCGCTGTTTTACTGAACTGTTGCTGTTTTCTGCAGGTGATTAGATATTCAATTGAAGGTCTCGGCACTGACGAGGGGACCCTCACAAGGGCCATAGTGAGCCGGGCCGAAATCGACATGAATAATATAAAGGAGGTGTACAAGATCTTGTACAACACAACGTTAACCAGAGATGTTACCGGCGATACATCTGGGTTTTACAAGGATATCTTGGTTACCCTAATAGGGAGTGAAGAGTGAAGATCCATCATTATATAAACCAAATATATGCGAACAACAATATTTGTGATATGAAATGTTCATTTGGAATAAGGTCATTTATAATGGTCTTAGCCAAATTACATGCTTTTTTTAGAGGTGTATGAAGTTCAATAGTTCATAATCTTTAATTTGATTTTTTATCTTTTCACGTTTCCCTTTTTCCTTTTGCCCTTAAATCTCATTAAAGTATGATTTCACCATCTAAAATAAAAAGAATTAATGTTGAATTCTTCATAAACTAGTTACTGTTAACAGGTATGATTGTTGGATCAGGTCCATGTAATAATTTCTTGAACATCAGAACAGTAGTAGACAGGACCAATTTGGCTACAAAAAAGGGAAAAGAAAAAAAAAATCCGCACATTCACATTAATAGGTAATCGATGAAGAGTAACTCAGGACATTTAGATCTGTCAAATTTCCAAAGACAACACTAAAACAGCCTACATTACAGAAAGAAAAAGTATTCAAATATGTCATTAAATAAGTTCAGGCAAAAAAGAAAAAAAAAAGTTTCTACTTCTTTCGGGCAACAGCAGCCGCAATTCCACCCACCAGAAGCCCGACGGCAGTAGTGGCAATCCCTATGCCGATCAGACCATCTGTTTGCGAAGAATATCATTAGTTCATTAAGTGTTAGCAGTAAAAACAAGAAACACAGTAGACATGAATAAAAGATTAACTAAAAGCATATAGAGTGGATTCAATGAAATAAAGATCTGATATATCAACTGTACGTATGTATCCGAATGAAGACGATTATATATTTGTCTGTATTCTGAAATATATATTAAAATTAAAATTTTTGCCCGTTGCATCTTAGGTTAGTTTTCGTCTCACCTTTAGCAATCTTATCTTCCACTGCCTTTTTCAATGAGATGGCCTGCCTCCAATCAGGTTTAATCTACAAAATACAGAATAAAGTTAAATTTACGATGAATATCAGAACCTGTTATCTCTTGAATGCCTTAAGAAAAAATTTGAAAATCTTATATCCAATAGCAAAGATTCTCTCTAAACAAAGGAGCACACATCCACCATCACTCAGTATTGCAGATCTTCTCCCGAACAGCATAACAAGTTTCAAGTTCAAGTTTGAGGGCGCGCACACACAAAGAGGTGGTTAAAACTAAAGTACTAACATCTACAAAATAATTCTTAACAACAAAGAAGCTAGAAAGGGATGTGTCAAATATAAGCAAAATTATAATATATTTGGTGGAAATGAAAAGTTGAGCTTATTTGCTATAAAGAAAATGCAATATACCAAGCATGGTACATTATATTAAAAAAAAACAAAATAAATCATGTGTACAGAGGCACATAGGGATGTCAATGAGTATGGTACCTGAAATTTTATCAAAACCCAAATCTGAACGGGAAGGATTTAACCAATGCTAAATGGATATGATTTTTTGCTGATGGGTGCAAAAAAACAAAAACCCGACAGATTCGGGTTCGGGTATGAACTTGAAGCCAAACACGAACCCAAACCCAAACAAGTTTTAGATAAATACATAATATATAAAAAATTGAATTTGTATTTTGAAAATTTAGATTGGAGTATGATATATTTTGAAATGTGGTAAAGAGAAACAATGTTCAGGTTTTCGGTTCAGATTTTCGAGTTTGGGCTTTGGGTTCTAGTTTTTTTTTTTTTTTTTTGTCGGGTTTGGTTTTGGTTATGAATTTCAAAATCCGATAGATTCGGCTTCGGGTGGTTCGGGTTTTGAGTTCGGTAGTCGGGTTTGGGTAAGGGTTTTTAAAAACCCGCCCCCAATCCGACTTGTCGGCATCCCTAGAGGCACAGCTAGAAGTTTGGAACGGAACAAAATTTATAAATAGCAAACATATATCCACTCAAGTAGAAAAATATTTTGGTTGCAAACCATACCTCTAAACACCGCTCTAAAAGTTGTCGACTTCTTGGGTAGTCGCCATTTCTATAATACCCAACAGCTAATAAGTACAGCTTCTCTCGCGCCTGCAGTGGGCTGCTAGAATTGCTCAATGAAACTGCCAATACAAAGTTGTTCCACATTCACAAGTTGCTCAAGAGGTTACAAAAAAAAAAGGAAAAAAAAAAAGAAGGAAAATGGTTAATGCTACAATGACAAATTAATTCACCTTCTAGCATGCCTAATCCACGGTTCACATCATCTGGTTGTCTGGAATGAACAAGAGCCCAGGATAACCTCATAAGGCTTTCATTTTTCTGTTCTTCACTCGCAGCCTCAGCAACCTCTTTCTCACAACCCTGCACAGGCATAAAGTTATCGCCCTCATTAGACATGCTGTTGGAAAAATCCGGTACTCACCCCGGTACCCGATTCTCTGAATCCGCAACCTTTAGCTCGATACCGCAATCCGCTCTGGTACCGCCTAGAGTTGGGATTCCGCAGCGAAAACGTCAAATCAATTTTTTACCATAAACCCGTCCTCTCAATAAAAACTGGAACCAATACAACCACAAAAAGACGAAAACCAAAACAGAAATATGCGGGTGAAATAAGATTCATTAACCAAGAAAAGAATTACACCGATTGTACAGACTTCTCTTCTGCAATAGAGTAGCTTCAACCCGAGCCCTCCTCCTGAATCTCTCTCACCCTTCTCTCGTCTTCTATAAACCTAGAAGACTCCCTTCTCTCGTCTTCTATAAACCTAGAAGACTATGGGTGTGGCTAAATCCTAACCCCCACCACCTCCATGGGTGTTACCACCACCGTGGGTGTAAATACCACTATATGGGTGTGGCTAAATTCTAGCCTCCACCACCTCCATGGGTATTACCACCACCGTCTCAATGGGTGTGACCACGTTAACACCACCTTGATGTGGATACCACTATATGGGTGTGGCTAAATCCTAGCCCCCACCACCTCCATGGGTATTACCACCATCGTGGGTATATCCTCCTTAACACCACCTTAAAATAATAACACATATGCTATATTTATAGCTTATGTCAAAAGCTATCCAAATCCTAGTATAAATAGATTTTTACTCTAATTAATATTTAAATCTTAACAAACTTATCTCTTTAAGATTTAAATATTAATCTTAATCCAACTAGGATTCAACTACAAATATAATCAAATCCTAACACATGCATACCAAGAACCAATCAGATAAAGTGTGTGGTGTTGGACCAAGAAACATGTAAGCTACACAAATGCATAGTGTTGTTAGCTGATAATTTTGAAGGTGCTAAATACGTCAAAAGAAATCAGATGATAGACGCAATGTAGCAGCACCATGAAACATTTAACACTTAGAAAAGAAGATAACTGTTTCTAAAACGCAGTGTTGTGATAAGCTTGGAGAAATTTTACGCTTGGAATCCTGGATCGACAAGGCGCAAACCACCTAATCGCTTATAAAAAACACTATGAGCCCCTCGAACATTAGGCGCTGTTTAATTTCCTAGAGATTCCAAAGCAATCAATTGATCTTTTTTCTTCTTTTTCCCCCATTATTTCATACAAGAGACATAGATTGAACAAATGAAAAAGAGCTATCTCTTGAACAGTAAATACTAAATAGTAGGCCGCAAGGTTAAATCTTTCATTGCAATATAACTTTGCACCATATATTTTTATTCATATTAATTCTTCGAATTGATCCAAATAACAACTCGATTAATTGATATCTGGAGAGGTAGTGGCAACATCTTATGCTACAGTCGCTTACAATTAGGTAACTGCAAGATATAACCCTTTTTCGCTTAACAAATAGCAACAGAGAAACAAAAAAAATTAAAAATTAGACAAATTTCAAGATCAAAATCCATGCGAAAAGGAAATGAAACTAAACACAAAATAAGCCATCAATTTCCTCCAACATAAAGCCATCGTTATTAAAAATAAAAAATAAAACATTCATCAACACCCACAATTTATGATCCGGATAGAAACACTCACGGCAATGACCACGCGATCGCACCAGGGGATGCTGTCGCCGCCGGAGAAGAAGGATCCGACGGAGTCGAAGAATCTGCCGATCTTCGCGTCCATTGACTCGGCTAGGGTTTCGAAAAAGATGCGAGAGAGAGAAAGAGAGAGAGAGGAGAAGAGATCGAGTGGTGAGAGAGAGAGCGATAGATACAGCTCCGGTTTTTTTTATTTTTATAGTCGTTTACCCCCGCGGTATCTCGGATTCTCTGGAACTTTCATATAACTTCCCCACCAAGGTTTCGAACTACCTGCGACGAATTCTATCTACATTTATTTATTATTTATCATTATTACTTTTTATTATTTTTTTCTTTTTTATTTGCATACGATAAAAAAAAATTATCATATTTATTTTCATTCGTCCTAATTTTGCCTTCTGGGATGATATAATATCTACTATCCTATCTTCTGTAGTTGGTTATAATATAATTTTATGTTCATCGAAACCTCTCTTTTGAAATATTAATTCTATATGATATGACATGCTCCTCGTAGATATTTTTATAGTCAAAATTAATTAATTTATAATATACCTAATTTAATAATATATGATAATTTATAAAAATATTATTAAAAATATATATATTTTTTTCATTAGATCACAAAGTTTACAGGTGAGGCGACGGGTGATAATTTAAGACACTGTTTGATTCAAAAATAAAGTCTAGAATAAAAATTATTTTCAGTCTTATTTTTTAATATTATATTTGGTTTAGATATAAATTAAAGGATTAATTGCATACGGTTACCTATAAACATATCGAATAACAGATATATTCCTATAAAATTCAACTTTTCATATTTATCCTTTCAAAAGTCCAACGTTATTCATATATATCCCTCCGGTTTATTATAGTTAGTTCACTGTTTATTTTTTAACAGATTATATGTGAAATGACAGTTTTGCCCTTTCAAAAATGTCTACCTCACTAACTAACCAAGATTAAATATTTAACCTATGGTTAATTAGATTTTTCTAACAGAGATAGATGGCAGGGATATATATGAATAACGTTGGACTTTTGAAGGGATAAATATGAAAAGTTGAACTTTGTAAGAATATATCTGCTATTCGATATGTTTACAGAGAGCCGTATGCAATTAACTCTAAATTAAAACTCTTTATTTTAAAAATAATTATAAGCTCAGGAACAAAAAAAAAATAAAAATTAATTTTTTTTTATAAATAAAACATGTCTTACAGATTACGTCAATTTATTTTTATTTTTAAAATAAATCGTTCTAATTTAAATAAATCGTTCTAATTTAAATAACTAGATATAAGACATGATTTTTATACAAGAGTTTATTTGTAATCAATTTATTAATGATGATCTAACTCATAATTGATCTAATTTTATTTGGTAAAAAAAAAAATTAAAGTAAACGTCAAAAAAATATAAATTAAAGTATTCCGATTGGTTGAAATTTATTAGTAAATTCAGTAAAAGTTTTGAGATCTGATAATTCAGTAGATTAAAATCGCTTAATTAAAAAATAAAAAAAAATGTAGTTAAAAAAATTAAAGTTAAGGGCCTATTTGAAATATTGATAGGTGAGGGGGTCTTTATACATTTCCACCCAAATTACTTTCCCGCTCCCCAAAATTTGAGACCTTCTCTCTCTCAGATTTAAACCGCGGAGCACCTCTCTCTCTCTCATGGCGCCCCCTTTCCTCTTCCCCTCCGATCTCAGAGACCTCGAGGAAGAAGAAGACGACGATTCCGACGAGTACCGCCTCCGCGTGCGATCCCCCATCGAGGTCTCCTCGCTCCGTCCCTCCGAAATCGAAGAGCTCGTCAAAGGTTATCCTCATCCCCCTTTTCCCCTTCTTTTCGGAGCAAATCTTCCTGAAAGTAGATAATATCTCTTTGATTCGATCTAGAACGACGGAACCCTAACTACGCATCTCTTATTTCGCTTCAATTTGACACATTTTGAGCTAATTTTGCTCTAATTTGGCGATTTAAAGGTGTCGCCTTTGATCTATCCGACAAGGAGCTCTTCTGCGTCGAGGAGCAGGACATCTTCGACCGCATCTACTCCCTCGTGCGCGACTTCCCACGCCTCGCCCCTTCCTCCAAGTTTAACCTCGTCGAAACCCTCCGCTCCAACCTCAGCGTGCTCCTCCCCAATGCCGACTCCCTCTTGCGTGCCCCCGACGACTCGTCGCCAGCGGGCGGTGTCCCCATTGCCGACCTCATCGTCTCCCACCGCAACGCTCTCAAAATCTACACCTTCTTCCTCCTTACCATCGTCCTCACTGAGGAGTCTAGTAGTGAGACTGGTGGCAGTTCTAAGGTATATTCATCAAGCACAAAACCCTAGTAGTTTTCAGATTTGATTTTGTTATGTGGGTTTTAGGTAGGCACTCAGGGCCGGAAGAAAAATCCAGGGTATGCGTGGAATTGGGAAGCTCAAAGGAGTCGGATAGTTAATTTGATTGCGAATTCTCTCGAGATCAACCTTTCTCTGCTCTTCGGATCTACAGGCACTGATGAAAGTTACCTCTCATTTATTTCGAAGTATGGCCTTTGAGTAATATGATCACTCTGTTTCTTCCTCTACCTTATTTAATTACTTTGTGACAGCTATTTATGGAATTTAGGTGCACTTTCTTTCTTTATGAGAACCAAAACTTGTTGAGGGATGAAGAAACCAGAAACAGCCTCGGCCGGATCATAGGTACTGTAGCAACCAAGCACCACAGGACCGATCAGACATGTGCATCGATCTTGCACTTAATCCATAAATTCGATTATGCTGTTCTTCACATTGCCGGCGCGGTTGCTGCCGCTGAGAAGAAATTTGGCGATGGTAGTCTTGCTGTCTCACTTATTAGAGAGATAAGTCGAGCTGATCCCAAAGACTATTCAAGGGATAGTATTGGGGCGGAGAATGTGGGGAGGTTCCTTATAGAGCTTGCAGACCGGTCCCCAAAACTTATGTCCACCAATATTGGTGTTCTTGTCCCTCACTTTGGTGGGGAGTCTTTCAAGATCAGAAATTCTCTCGTTAGTGTTTTAGGCAAGCTGGTTGCAAAGGCCTTCAAAGATTCTGAAGGTGATGTTAGCTCTAAATCCTTAAGATTGAGGAGCAAGCAGGCTATGCTAGAGATCTTGATCGAGCGGTGCAGAGATGTGTCGGCATATACAAGGAGTCGTGTCCTTCAAGTGTGGGCAGAGCTTTGTGAAGAGAATGCTGTCTCTATTGGTCTGTGGAATGAGGTGGCGGCAGTTGCTTCTGGAAGGCTGGAGGATAAGAGTGCAATGGTGAGGAAGTCAGCATTGAATCTTCTCATCACTATGTTGCAACATAACCCGTTCGGCCCACAGCTTCGTGTTGCAGCTTTTGAGGCAACTTTGGAGAAATATAAAGAGAAATTGCATGGGATGGAACCTTCTAGCCCTTCAGAAGATGCTCATGAAGTTGAGGGTACCTCTAAAGAAGCAGTGGTGGATCAAGAAGAGAGTGTCAGTGATAGTTGCTTGCCTTGTAGTGAGGAGCAGAAAGAAAATGGTGCAGCCATTCCAGATATTGGGAATTTGGAGCAGATTAGGGCCTTGGTAGCCTCTCTAGAGGCTGGTTTGCGGTTCTCAAGGTGCATTACTTCGCTGATGCCAACCTTGGTTCAGCTGTTGGCCTCATCTTCTGCCACTGATGTGGAGAATACAATACTTCTGCTGATGAGATGCAGGCAGTTTCAAATCGATGGCTCAGAAGAGTGCCTCCGCAAAATGTTGCCTTTGGTAAACACCTTGAAGAATCTCAATATATGTTGGATATCCAGAGATGTTTCTATTAACATTATTGATTTCTTTGTTTTAACATTGTTGATTTCTTTATTTCTGCAGGTATTCTCCCAGGACAAGTCTATTTATGAAGCTGTGGAAAATGCTTTTATCACTATATATATAAGAAAAGGCCCAATTGAAACTGCTAAAAATTTGCTAACCTTGGCAATTGGTTCTAGCATTGGTGACCTTGCTGCCTTGGAACGTTTGATTAGTTCTTTGGTGTCCAAAGGGGAAATTTCTTCAAGCACAGTAAGTGTTCTTATTAGTTGCTGTGCAACTTGCTTCTTCTTTGTGTTAATTCACTCGATTTTTGACCAGCAACCTCTAGAAATGATTCTCCTCCTCCTCCTCCTCCTCCTCCTCCTCTCTCTCTCTCTCTCTCTCTCTCTCTCTCTCTCTCTCTTCTTTTTAGCTTCCTCTAGAGTTCTGACTACCAATTCCTTGGTTCCTCTTAGTCATTTCTGCTTTCACATACCTTGTCGTAGAAGGTTTGCAGTTCTGTTTATAACAATCCAAGGTTGTTGTTTTAGATTTCTGCAACTGCTTCATTTTGGATATAATTTGCTATTAAATGCATTGTCTTTTAGCTTCATATAATCAGAATACTTTTGTCCTTTAGACATGTTGGATAAACAAAGGTTCAAATAAATTTGATCGTTCTAATTTTGAACATAAGATGTAGATTTCATTCAACGATGTAATGTTCAATGACAGCAGAGCATCAAATAATTTAACTGATCTGCAGATATCAGCTTTGTGGGATTACTTTTGCTTTAATGTCGGTGGAGTGGTGGCAGCGCAAAGTCGTGGGGCTTTATCCATTCTCTGCATGGCAGCAAAATCATCTTCCAGCATTTTGAGTACTCACATACAGGATATAGTCGATATTGGTTTTGGCTGCTGGGCTAAGGAGGAAACTTTACTTGCAAGAACAGCGTGTGCTGCTCTGGAAAAACTCTCTGAGGAAGATAAGGAAAAAGTAAGAAGTTCGGGGGGTAGGGTGTTTTCTGTTCTACAGAGCTTAATAAACGGCTTTTGGCTCCCAGATAACATTTGGTATGCAGCCGCTGATAAAGCCATAAATGCTGTATATTCATTACACCCAACACCTGAAATATTCGCTGCTGATATCGTGAAGAGGTCTCTAAGCTCTGTATTCAGCTGTACAGTAAGAGATGAAGTGCCGAATGGTGTAGATGAGGGAAGCACTGACTTTCTTTCTACAGTGCCAGCTGTGAAACTTAGTAGATTTCTTTTCATTGTAAGCCATGTTGCACTAAATCAATTGGTCTATATTGAAAGCTGTGTGAGGAAGGTTCAGAAACAGAAAAGAAAGGAGGAGAAATCAGGTTCTCTCACTGGGAACCCTCATGGTGGTTCCACCGAAGTATCTGAGGTGTGTGTTCACTTGATAAAACAACTTATAATTGTTTATTGTCAAATTCTTTTGTTTATCATGTAATATTAGTTATATTCTGATTTTGTATCTTGTTGTTGGCATATGAGAGCTAATGATTCTTAGTTTTTTCTTATGAGTTTTATTGGAGTTGTCTCAGGAGCAAGGTATAAATGCTGAATTGGGCCTTGGTGCATCAGTAGATACAGTAATAGATACGCTTGCCGAAAGAGCAGAGAAAGAAATTGTTTCGTGTGGTTCCATTGATAAAAGTCTGATTGGATACTGTGCACCCTTTCTCTCAAAGCTTTGTAGAAACTTGAATTTGATGCAGAAGGTTATTTTCTCGTATAATTCGAATTTGTACACCCTTTCATCAGCCATATAATTATCATATTGCTTGCTATCAGTCAGTCTTACTCTTAGAATTTAAGAGGCATTATTTATTACATTTTTTGGCAGTACCCGGAGTTGCAGGCTTCTGCAATGCTTGCTCTTTGCAGACTGATGATTATTGACTCCAAATTTTGGTAAGGCATTCAGTGCATGACATATTTAAGGCTCGTTTGGCTTGGTTCCACTTACTGCAGAAGTGTTGTTACAATCAAGCTGTTTGGAAAAGCATCACCAACTTTTTTTATTAATATCTTGTCCAATAGCTTCTCGCTGCAGCAAAAGTAGAAGGCGTAAATTGGAGCTTCTGCTTTTAGGGTTCAAAAACTTATTTCAGCTTCTACGGCAAAAAAACTCAAGTTGTTTTATTCACAAAATGCCTATTTGCTGCTTTTTGGAGCAGACAAGCTGCTCCATAAGCCTGGCCAAATAGGCACTTGATTTGTGATGATATTGAAATATCAAATTCCAACTGCTTCAGCTTGCAAATGATGGCTTACAATCTGTAATCATTTGAACTTTCAGTGAGGCTAATCTCCAGCTCCTCTTTACTGTTGCGGAGAATGCTACATCAGAAACTGTACGTTCTAATTGCACAATAGCTCTTGGCGACTTGGCAGCTCGCTTTCCTAATCTCTTAGAGCCTTGGACTGAATATATGTATGCTCGCTTGCGAGATCCTTCGATATCTGTGAGGAAAAATGCTGTTTTGGTGCTTTCCCACCTTATATTAAATGACATGATGAAGGTGCTAGATGCTGACTCGACCCTAGTTTCTTTTTTATTTTACTTTATCCCTTTTTTTTCTTTATCCTTTTTTTCTTGTGTTTTCTCCTTGCGCTACAAAACTTTATCATGCTTGGGTCAAATGTTTTAACAGGTTAAAGGGTACATAAACGAAATGGCTACACGGATAGAAGATGTGGATGAAAGGATTTCAAGTCTTGCCAAACTTTTCTTCCATGAGTTGTCGAAGAAAGGTATCACTTTAATGCTTGAAATTGAATACTGATTAGCGGCAATACCTGTTTCTGATGTTGGCTGCTTGTTGTGTTTGAAGGAAACAATCCAATCTACAATCTACTTCCAGATATCTTGGGCAGATTGTGCAACCAAAACCTTAAGGAGGAATCCTTTTTCAACATCATGCAATTCTTAATAAATTCTATCAAGAAGGTGCTGGTGGCTTATCTTTCTTGTCGATGCATACCTTTTTTGCTTATCAACTGGCTTCTCATTTCCTATATCTCCTAATTGTCTCTAGGACAAACAAATGGAAGCCCTTGTTGAGAAGCTATGCAACAGGTTCACTGGTGTAACTGGTATGCTTTTTTTAACGTAAAAGCAAGGATTTAAGTATCCATCGGCACAGGTCGTATCCACCGTGCCGTACCGTGCCAACAAGATACCGGCACGATACAGCCCCGTGCCGATGGCACAGTTCAAAATCCTTTTCTCTTAAATTTACTAAGTAATTTTTTCAATAAAGTTCAAAATATTTGATAAAGATACATAATAAGCAATTAAAAAATTTTGTTGCTAAAGAAAATAAATATTTCATGCCATTATGTGTCGGCACGCATGTATTTTTTGTGACCGGCACTCATCGGCACAGCTCGGTACGTACCATGCCGGCAACTTTTTGGCACAACTTCGTGCCACGACACTTAAATCTTTGCGTAAAAGTGCCTTCTAACTTTTGACCTTTTATTCTAGATCGAAACTGTTTATGTAATCATCAACTATTGAATCTTGGGGGATAGTTATGATCGATTTTTCTATTTTTATGGATATTTGTTTCTAATATTATGGTCTTTTTTCTCTATATTATTTTCTTGTCTTGTCACTATGCGCAGCGCTTGGAGATGTTTTTTTGTCTTTTTTTCTACGCTATTCATTATTTTAGTATTTTAGTTTATAGATATCTGGAAAAGTTCTACAGGACCACAATCTGCGGTGTCCCTTCATTTGATCCTATATTAGATGCTTATGGTTGAGAAATTTGAACCTGATCTGAAGTTTGCTTGGTGTAGGGTTGATCTCAAACCAAATATGATCTTTATATGCTAGCTTGCAGGCAAATACATGCTCTCATGCATACGTAAAGCAAACAGAAGTATAAAATAGCTTTTGAATATAAGTCACACAAATTTGCATTCTTTATATCAATTTGAATTTAATGTGACAGGTCACCTTATGTTTGTAAGAGTTCTTGTTTGCACAGCTCATTGTTTTATATCCGGTATTTCTATATCATGTCTTACATAGAAATAAGTTCAATCTTGTTTGATTTAATGAAATTTGACACAGCCTAATTGCTAAATGGTTCGACCTAATGTCAATCCTCGGTGTAGTTTTTTTTTTTTTTCTTCCCTCAAGGCCCAGTTGCCTCAGAATGTAGCCCAGTTCATTTGCCTAATGAATAAAGCGGTAGCATGCTACCTTATTCTAAAAAAAAAAAAGTATTTGGACAGAAATCATATAGAAATGGTTTTCTTGGTGACTAAATTTGGACATCAGGATGGCTTGTTTTGGAACCTAAGATGTAATTAATCTTATAGAACGATGTCCCTCATTTGCCACCTTCCCCCCCCCCCCCCCCCCCCCCCCCCTCAAGAGCGCTGTTCCTGTTTATTTTATTTTTTAATTTTTTCTGTGTTAATCTTGTTGCTTGTTATTATCGGAGAATCTTTAATGTAAGCTTGATCTCTTTAGCTTGTTCTCCAGTTTTTGTCCGAAGTTTTAATAATCAGTTGCTTACTTTTAGTTATCTTGTACTTTGAAAGAATCACGGGTCTTTCTCTATTATGTGTTCCTGTTGCAGATACAAGACAATGGGAGTATATTGCTTATTGCCTTTCTCAGTTAACCTTCAGCGAAAAGGGGTTGAAAAAACTAATTGAGTCTTTCAAAGTTTATGAACATGTTTTATCTGAAGATTCTGTGATGAATCACTTTCGAAGCATAGTTGCCAAGGTAGTGAAATACTCATTACACCTTGTTCATACATGCTATTGGGAAAAAGCATTATACTTTGAAGAGTCATTTTCTTTGGATGTATTACTACAATAACAATCTAACTTATCTTTCCTATTATAATTTAGTGCAAAAAATTCCCTAAGCAAGAGCTTAAAGCGTGCATTGAGGAATTTGAGGAGAAGCTTAATAAGGTTCACATTGAAAGGAAGGAGCAGGAGATAACTGCTAGAAATGCCCGTGCACACCAGCAGAAAGTGGGTACTCTTCAAGGCCTCCTGACAAATAAGAAAGGAGGAAAAGTTAATGGCAAGCTCGCTAAAGGTAAATTAGTTTGAGTCACTGCATTGCTGGTACTTTCTCCATTTGCAAACTTCGTTAACACCATATATTTAAGTCTTGCTTTTGTGTTCGAACTTCTTTACCTGAATGTGATGAGCCAATCGCATATTCCTTGATCAAATTAGTGATATCATATCAAAGACATCTTCTTATTCCACTTATTATTGGTAATGATGTTGTCTCTGCTAAGCATGAAAAGTAATTTTTTAATTGTGCACAGATGGAAACGGTGAAGTAATCAACCCTTCAGTACAGGGAAGAGAAGCCATGGAAAGGGAGAGTTCATCTGAATCAAATGATAGAGTGTCGGAAGAAAGTTGCCACTCAAGTGTCGTGACAAACTTTGAGGGAGATGGCGAGGAGGTTCAATCACCAAGAACTTCTCGTAAAGGTTTTGAGCAGTTCAATGGTTATCTTAAAGATTGTGTATATATATCAAAGAATGCTAATGTGGAATAACATGCAGGTGTGTCCAAATCTAAAATGAAGAAAATCAGAAGCTCAGTTCTGCAAGATTCAGTAGATCGGGGTCTTACACGACGCACAGCTCGCTCGAGCAGAAGGTACTTTTATATTATTTTATTATTCTTACTGTGCTCTTTCCATGTTTTATCCTTCATGCCCTTCTTTATAGTAGGATTTGACGTATGGCATGTTCGAATTTCTCTATCTACACAGCAACATGAAGGACAAGAAAGTGGTGAATACTTTGTATCTCATTCATGTATTGATCGACCAACTTGTTCACTAATTGTGCCTGATAAAAAGTTATGCTTTTGAAAACTTTCTACGAATTCTGGAACAACCCTGACAACCTTGTCTACTAGTACTAATAATTTATTGGGTTCAAACCACCGATTCAAAATGCTTATGCTCGATTATTACTATTAGAGCCTTTGGTCCTTATATCTTTATACACAATACCTTTCTATTTTGATATGGAACTATTGGGACGTCATAGTTCCTGTCTAGAATTATTTGCTATTTTAAAGAGACTTCCCTATACAACTTTAAAATATTGCTTGTGGTTAGAAACTTATAATTCTTTGTTTGTCGGTCGTAGTGTATGCCAACTTCGCCGCTCTCATTCACTTCAACCAACTGTGCGCTTAATACGTCAATATCTGGAACTATATACTTATTTGCAATCAATTTATTTCATGTTTCACTGATCATGATCATGTAATGACTTTGAATTCCTGGCCATCATTAACTAATTTATTTGCTGATTTATATGCAGATAGTCAAGGGGTATTTAAAGGTTTATTAACTCAACATACACCCCTAGTTGCTTGCTTCGTAATGATGATCAATCTTCCAGGGCATCTCGATATAACCGATGCATAGGTTATTTTTCTTTGTTTATATGACACTTTCTACTGGTGATGTACTACTGTCTTCAGAGATTGATTACCTTTTGCACATCTTCAAGCTGTAGAGTGTTGTATACAGAATACCTCTTTCTTAGTATTCCACTCTGTTGTACAAGGAGGTCAAATTGTTGTAATACATCTCAATTAATGGCATGTTATGTTTGATGTTCTTAGTAAAGTTTCCTGGTGGGCTAAACCAATACAGTAGCATTTGTCAGCTGTTTGTTTCAAACACTTGGTTTTGTTCTTGAACCCATCTTGACTTTCTGTGATGCACGTTTGGCGCCATGCTTGAGAACACATTATTTTTTCCATGTCCTGAAAATCATACATGGGTTTTGAAAATCCTACACTGAAACTCATCTATGATCTCGAATTCATCAATGAGAACACAGATTTGTTGGTGTTAAAAATCCCTACGCATTTTCATGCTAAATAGTTTGCAACCACCCATAAACTCATTATTAGCACGGAAGCGCATTATTTGGTTTGTCACTGGTAGCTTCCAACAGCATTTGACAAATTTCAAGAAACAGTACCATTTCTTTTCTGCAATCTAATTTGGATGGAAGTAAAAAGTAGTGGTGAAACACTACATTTCGAGCTTGAGCACCAATTCATGTTAAAGAAAATCAAATAAAATTCACAGCAAAAAACAAGGCATTCACTTCGTCCGCTTGCAAAAAAAACAAGGAATTTCTGAGCGCACTCAGTAAGATTTTCCACAGTGTATCAAGCTCCCAGCTCCCAAAAAGAGCCCAAAAACAGCGGCACTTCCAAGAGTTGTTTGCCCAATATATCTGATTTTGAGTAATCCAGGAACCTGCACCATGCAAAACCAACAGAGGTTTAGAATGTAAACCCTCCAAGAGTATCTGTCTTAGCACATAAATACAAAATATTTGCAGTAAACAAAGAGTCAAAAAAAATAATAAAAAAAGAAAAAAGAAAAAGGAAAGAATATGCCCTTCAATTAGAAAAATAAACAGTTTTAAGAAGGTGAGCCCATTTTAAGAAGCATAAGCTTGCTTCTTTATTTCACAGAGTACATATGGCCTTCTGCATGGAGTTGTTTCTAGACTAAACATTTGAAATAGTGCTTACATAGCTCAGTTTTAAGAGCTAAGGTGAAAAATAAGATCTCCTTTTTCCTGATGAACTTCGTCCAGTAACAACAATGGTGGCAAACATTCTAATTTGGTTTCTTTTTTTTATAAAAAAAAGTTTATGAATACTTTTTTTAGAAAAACGTTTATGTACTAAATAGACGGCACATAACATAACAATTGTTCAAGGTTCTATAATAGCATCTAGGATAACATGTCAGTAGCACCTATCAACCATAAACCTCTTACTCAGCAGATATGAATTAATACGAAGAAAAATAAGCATTAGGTGTTACCGGGCCGTTCATTTCACAGTTTGTAATATTCCATAAATCCTCCATTTTATCAATTCAAGATATTCAAATCGTCACCCTGCAACTCAAGTTAGAAAGCTATAAAAAGCGTTGTCATTTTCATACTGGACGGGAATCATCAGTAGTCCATTAACAAGAATATACAAGCCCCAAACACGAAAATGCTATAAACCGGTAAAACGACATTCCTAAAATGCTATGAACCGAACCACCCCAAAATGCCATTTGATTCAGAAGAGCTTCAAACAGGATGTATAAAGTATAATAACTAATGCAGGAACTGCGGCTACGGCTGCTAATTACAAATGCAGAAAAATACAGAGGATTTAAAATTATAATCAAAAAGCAGATTTCCAAACTGACTTCAATCTCAATCTACACCAAATCAGATTGTTTAGATGTTTGTACCATCATTCACAACATGCACAAAACGAAAATAATGTCCAGGTACAAAAAATTCAAGATACCATACCTTGTGTCTAATTGCCTCATAAGTCCCAAAAACCGCACCTGAAAAAAACAAAAAGAAAAGGAAAAAAAAAAAAACATTCTCAATAACTTTTTGTTCATCTACTTCCTTCACTTCAAAATCTCATTCCTTTACCCCAAATTGAAACCCTAGAATGTTAAACGCCTTCTCATGCAGTAGGATCCTGATTTGGGGGTTAAAGATAGAGCTCTGAGGAGGAGACTCCACCTAGGGTTTTAGTGGTTTTTTTTTGGGCGGGATGGGGTTAGGATTTAAGGGGAGGAGAGAGAGAGAGAGAGAGAGAGAGAGAGAGAGAGAGAGAGAGAGAGATTTAGGGTTACCAACAGCTCCGCCGACGGCGCCGCCGATGGCAACGCCGGCGGTGACGCGCGCCAGGCAGGTGTCCCTCGCCATCTCTCCGCCGCAGTCTGCTCGCTTTTACTTTTCTTTTTTTCTGACTCGCGATTTAAACACAAATTAATAAAAACTCCTTTATAAATAGATAGGGGGATTTTTTTTTTTTTTCTGCTCGTTTTCGTTTGGATATAAAGCGGGATATTTTTTTTTTTTTTACCTAAATAAAACGGGAATAAGAGAAATAGATAGATATATTTATGAAAAATGTTACTTATACATCTCATTTGGAGGTGTACATCACACACCTCATTCATCCAATAGGTGGGATGTGGTGAGGGGTCACTTCATAATTTGTGAAGTGATCCCTCCCACTTTTAGATGGGTGGGTGTAAGATGTACACCCCAAAAATAAGTGGGGTGTGGTGAAGAGTCACTTCACAATTTATGAAATGACCCTTCCACTCTTAGATGGGTGGGTGTAAGATGTACACCCCCTTTAGGGATGTACATGTAGTATTGCTCTATATTTATTCCCTTCCTTATCAGATTGTTCTGATTTTTTTTGATATTAGAGAGAGATCTCGGTTCCCCCTCCTCCCAAACAACCAATAAAGGAAGTGCTTTGAGAAGGGACTTTCCTTATTATTATTATTATTATTATTATTATTATTTAAATTAGAATTTTTAAATTTTAAAAAATATTTAATTTTTAAATTTTTAATTTTATAAATTTTATATTTTAATAAATCTAAAAATTGTATTTTATTTTATTTTTTTAAAAAATATTAATTTTAAAATTTTAAAATTTATACAATTTTTTTATAATTTTTTAAAAATTTATATAAATTTAGAAATTAAAATTTTTACTCCCACTTAAAATTTAAAAATTAATTTTTTTTTTTTGCTCCCACTTAAAATTTTTATAAAAATTAAAATTAATAAATAATAAATTTTGAATAAATTTTAAAATTTTAATTTTAAAAAAAAAAATTAAAAAGGAAAGAATATTTTAGTCTTTTAACACAAAAGTTAACTCTATTCCTCTTATTCTTCAATTATTTTTAAACACTATTTTTTTTATATCTGGTACTAATCTAAAATCCAATCAAACACAAATTTACATTAGTTCCAGCTTATTCCAAAATTTATACTTATTCCTGGTACAACTAATTCTCTTTTATACCTACCTCAACCAAGCGAAGCCTTAATTTTTGGGACAATTAACTTTTATATATTCCTTAATATTTTTTAAAAATAATATATTTATTTTATTTTTTATTTTAAATATATCTCTGTATTTTTTTTTATTATTTAAAAATAATTTTGTTGTTAGTATTTGTTAAGCCCTAACTTAAAAAATAAGAAAAATTATAAATTAAAATACATTTTTTAGAAAGGATTTAAAATTTGAAACATTAAAGAAGTATTTTTAATATTAACTTTCCTAAATAAGAAAGTCCCGAATTTTTTAGAAATATATATAAAATTGCTTTTTAATTTTAATAACTCATTTTTTAAAAAAATTATATAGTTAAATTAGTTTTTTTATTTAATTAAAATTATTAATTTTACAGCTATTTTGACCGCATGTGGTGTATAATCTTAAAAGATTTCGTGATATAAAATTATTTATTTTTTAATATTAATAATTAAGTATGAAAATTAATTTTTGCCTCAAAAAATTTTTAATAGTGTAATTTTATCTTAATAGTGCAAAATTTTAGTTTAAAACAATATAATTTTTAAGAGTATAATTTTTGTCTCAAAAATATATAATTTTTGTTTAAAACAGTAAGCAGTATAATTTTATATTAATAATATAACTTTATTTTTTTTCTCTTTTTTTTTGGTTTTTGATTATTTCTGTAGAAAATAAAATATATTTTTTTATTATTTTCTTACTCTTTATATTTTTTTTTTTTCCGTTATCACGGTCTCTTCCCTGTCCTCCTCTACAGTTACTGCCGAATCCCACTGAAGCACCTCCCCTCGAAGCTACGCCTACTTTCATGGTGCCCCACATCCGAGCTCGTCAGATACGCATGGCGTGCGCGCGGGTGTGGCGAGAGCGAGCCTAACGTCGAGGGGTGGCGCTTTGACGAGATCCACGGCGGTGGCGGGGATGGCGACAATTTGAACGTCGCGTAGGGCGAGGGTGGCGAGGCGTGGGAGGGACATGAGTTTGAAAAAAAAGAATAGACAAATCTTGAGAATAAAAAAAATAAAATAGAAAACAAAATAATGTTTTGATTAATTTATTGCAGGACAGAAAGAAACGAAAAAAACTGACTTACTTTTGCTCAAATGCAAAATCCATAAATTTTTTATACAAATTGATTTTTTTTTTTATATTTAAAAATTTTATAAAATTATATACAAGAAATATAATCAAAATAGCTAAATAATTAATATCTTCAATTAAGAAGAGAGGTCTATTTTTTATTTTTTTTTGGTATATTAGCTAAATTTTACTATAAATATTATTTATACACTAAATTTTAGATAGTGTAAAATTTATATTTATTTTTGAATGTATCAGTAATATAACTTAAATTTTATATCTCTTTATATATGTTTTCAAATTTTTATATATCCTAAAGTTATGTGCAAATTTGTAGATTAAAAAAAAAAAAAATCAACTGTCTACGCAAGTGGCAAAAGAGTTTGGTGGTTGATCCTCGAGACCCGAGTTCGAAGCCCATATTTCTAGGTAAGTTTATTTCAGAAATAAATGAAGTAGGTAATGTGCCATCTGCTATCTTTCTCTCAAAAAAAAAAAAAAAAAAAAAAAAAAAATCATGCACACTAGAGTTTAATATAAAACTACAATTGCTTATACCTTAAATAAATTTTAACCTTTTTATCTATTCCTTTTAAAAATTTAATATTAAAAATATATTTTTTTAAATTCTTTTAAATATATTTCTAAATGTTAGATTATATTATCTTACTGTTATTTTTATAAAATTATTATTTTATTTTTTTAAATATGTTTTTTTACTACACCAACTTTTTTTTATTTACTTAAAGTTAGAGACAAAAAAAATATTTTAATATTTTAATTTTTCAAATATACCTTTGTCACCAATTTTTTAAAATTTTAAAATTTTTATTTATACTAAAAAATTAATCCGAATTTAATTTGAAATAATTTAACAAATATTAACAGCATAAATATTTTTAAATAATAAACAAATAAATAAATAAAATATATTTAAAATAAAAAAATAAAAAATAAATAAAATATTTTTGAAGTTTCAAAGCATATTATAAAAGTCGTTGTTAAGTTATGATGTCACACGCAACCGAATCGTATCTAACTCCGAAATCAAACGGCTATACGGCATCCGCTGCAGGGTATCGAGATTTGAGCTGCTCCGTCGTTGCTCTCCCCTCTCCCCTTTTCCCCCTCCTCTCCCCCTCCCCACCCGTCCCCTCTCTCTCTCTCTCTCTCTCTCTCTCTCTCTAGACCTTCGAGCTTTCTCTCTCTTTCTCATCAACGCTTTTCCAAACCCTAGCCCTCTCCTCGAAACCCTAGAACGCCCAATTCCCCACCTTAGCGAGCTCCCTCGATGGAGGGCGATCCCCTTGACCGCCGCAAGCTTTGCGGCTTCCTCCGCGCCATCCTCGCCGTGGCCGAGCCCCGAGACCCTGCTCCCCCTCCCCAAACCCTAGAGCGCGGCGCCCCGTGCAACTTCTTCGGCGAGGGCCCCAATGTCGGGTTCCGATCCGAGGGCGGGATCTCGCTGGTCCCGATCCGCGACGACGACGGCGGGGCGGGGCCGGGAGAGGCCACGGTTTCTGCTCCGGGCGATGGCGGGGCCTCGGCATCGAGGAAGAGGCGGCGGAGGGGCGTGGTGAAGGTGAACGGGAGCATGAGCGTGGTGCACCATCTCCACGCGCTGGTGGCGCACGGGTGCGTGGAGATCGAGGCGAGGGTTCTGAGCGTTTCCGCTCGGGGAGACGGGGAATCGAGGGCGGTGGTGTTGGTCGATGTGTTCTTGCCGATCGCGGCGTGGTCGGGGTGGCAATTCCCGTGGTTTCCGGCGGTGGCCGCTTCCGTATTTAAGCACTTGAGGTGCGTTCTTGAACTCTCCTTGTTAAGCCTCTAATATTCTCTTGCCCAACATTGGGGTTTCAGTACTATTACTGGCATGCACGGTTACAAATTAAGGCTAGACTTTTAACTCTGGTTGGACCAATTTCAAACAGTAATATTATTAGCGATAAAGGTTTGAATTTTGTCAGAAATAGCAAAACCTGGGCCATGCACTGTTCATGTTAGGGTTAACAGTTGTAGTTATTTTGGCCTACTGGTACGACCGTATAACTAAATCTTGTAGCAGTTTCCAAACTGTTTTTTTGGGGGTTGTTAGTTCTCAGGTTTCAGCTCTAAAGTGGGTTGATCTGGTACAAGCTATTTCTTAACTAGTTCTAGTGTCAACTACATCTGTCACGCTCTTAAACTATGTACAACAAAACATAGCATTACTAATTGTCCATGCCGCACAATTAAAAATAATCTTGTTGGGGGATATAGAGATATACAGAATAATCTCATTCTATATAGCTGTATTTGTGCTCAGCCTGATTTTCCGTTAAATAAAACCGGAACTAGAGTCCAAAACTAGGTTCTCGAAATCCTTGAACTAAGTAGGTAGACTGTCTGGTGCCATCGGAAGTCATTTAGAATTTCTTCATATTACATTATCAGCGAGTTTGAAAATCGTGAGGAAATAGCCACTGTATGTATTTTAATCATATATGTACGGATGTATGGTTGGCATATAATGTACGTATGTATGACGTCCTGGCAGCTGTCGACGGCAACATTTAATGCATGTATGAATCACTATGTATTTCTTATAAGAAATATGCTACCTTTGTGATGCTCCTGTCAAATATCTGATGCATATTTCTTAACAGCTGCAAGTGGGAATTGAGAAATTCTTTACTTAATTTTGAATGGAACTCTCAAGATCATACACATGATGATGATAAATCCATTTGGAACTGCTCTGACTGCCATGTCCTTGGATGTGAGATGCACCGGAGAACATCATTATGTATTAATAAAAAGTTATTTGATCTTCATGAAATATTTAAGAGCTTGCCTAGTGTTGATCTGGAAAAGAAAATTCATTATATTAGAATAAAGCCCGAAGATACATCTATAACTAATGGAATTTGGAATCTTCCTGATGAAGTGCTGACCAACGTTCTGGCTCGGCTTCGCCCAAGGGACCTAGTTAGGATTTCAATTACTTGTCGTTATTTAAGGTTCTTGGCTGCATCCGTCATGCCTTGCATGAAGCTTAAACTTTTTCCCCATCAAGAGGCAGCTGTTGAGTGGATGTTAAAGCGAGAGCGTAAACCTGATGTTCTGGCACACCCTCTGTATAAGGATTTCTGTACTGAGGATGGATTCTCTTTCTACATGAATACTACTTCAGGCAAAATAGTTACTGAAAAGGCTCCAACTATTAATGATTTCCGTGGAGGAATGTTCTGTGACGAACCTGGATTAGGAAAGACAATAACCGCGTTATCTCTTATTCTGAAAACTCAAGAAACTTTGGCTGACCCACCTCAGGGAGTAGATGTTACATGGTGTATGCATAGACCCAATCAAAGATGTGGGTATTATGAAGTCGGTGCGGATAACTTGATCAGAGGTAACATTATGTCAACTAAAAGGTTCTTGGGGAAAGGCGTGCAAAGGGGGGAAGTCTCTTCTCCCCAGCTTCCACTTGGAATTAGTTCAGTTGAAAATTCAAGATCCTCCTCACAGAAAGGAGGTAGATCGATGAATCATGATCGTCCTCTAGAATCCGCAGCTTCTTCATGTGGGAAGCCGGCGATTTCATTTTGTGCTGAGACCCACTCAATGCCACGCGCACGTGTTCTTAGATGCAGCAAAAGCTTGAGCTGTGTTAGGAGGAATCTTGCAGGCACATTTACCCAAGTTTCAGGCTGTGGCAATACCAGAAAGAAAAGAGATAATGTTGTCAGTGACACAAGCTTGTTAGATCTTGCAGAAATTTGGCATCCTTCAAAGTTGCGCACTACCTTGTGCAACCAGCACAAGAAGCTGAGGCGAGATAGTAGTTTTGTCTCTGATTCTAGTGAGACCTGGGTTCAGTGTGATTCTTGTAGAAAGTGGCGGAAGCTGTGGGGCAGAAGTACACTCGATGCTACAGCTGTATGGTTTTGTAGTATGAACAGTGATCCTTTTTATCAGAACTGCGCAGCACCACAGGAGTCCTGGGATGTTGAAGAAACAATAACTTATTTGCCAGGATTTTATACAAAAGGGACCCAACAGGGAAAAGAAGAAAATGTGTCCTTCTTCACTAGTGTCTTAAAAGAGCATTTTACATCTTTCGATTCTGAAACAAAGAACGCTTTAAATTGGTTGGCCAATCTTCCTCAAAAGAAAACTCTAGAAATGGAAACAGTTGGCGTGAGGCGAAGTTTAGAACCTTTCCTAAGTGAAGAAACCTATGGATTTCATAAGATATTTGAAGCATTTGGTCTTGTAAGAAGGGTTGAAAGACGTGTAACTCGGTGGTGCTATCCATCCAAGCTCCATGACTTGGAGTTTGATACAGTTGCACTTAGAATTGCTCTCACCAAGCCACTGGACTTTGTCAGACTCTATTTGTCTAAAGCGACCCTGATTGTTGTCCCAGCAAATTTAGTTGACCACTGGAAAACACAAATTGAGAGGCATATTCAACCTGGGCAATTGCGAGTTTATATCTGGGCTTCGGCTGATCAGGAGAAGCCCTGTGCTCACAGTCTTGCATGGGACTATGATATTGTCATCACCACATTCAATCGGTTAAGTTCAGAATGGGGTCCACGTAAGAGGAGTGTGCTAACACAAATACATTGGCTTAGGGTGATGCTAGATGAAGGGCATACTCTTGGTTCGAGTCTCAGCTTGACGAACAAATTGCAGATGGCAGTCTCGTTGGCTGCATCAAATCGATGGATTTTAACTGGTACGCCAACTCCAAATACACCCATTAGTCATGTGTCTCATCTTCAGCCAATGCTTAAGTTTCTTCATGAAGAAGCCTATGGGCAGAATCAGGAATGCTGGGAGGCTGGAATTCAGAGACCTTTTGAGGTTCAGGTGGAGGAGGGACGGTCTCGTCTTATACAACTACTTCAAAGGACTATGATTAGTGCAAGAAAATCTGATCTAAATAATATTCCTCCGTGCATAAAAAAAGTAACTTTTCTAGATTTTAATGAGGAGCACGCGAAGAGTTACAATGAATTAGTTCTTACTGTTCGCCGAAATATTTTGATGGCCGATTGGAATGATCCTTCTCATGTTGAATCACTGCTGAACCCCAAACAATGGAAGTTCCGAAGTAGAACAATTAGGAACATAAGATTATCTTGTTGTGTGGCGGGGCATATTAAAGTAGTTGATGCTGGTCAGGATATCCAGGAAACGATGGATATACTAGTGCAGCATGGTCTTGATCCTCTTTCGGAAGAATATGCTTTTATAAGAATTTCGCTTTTGGATGGATGTAATTGTTTCAGGTAATTGATGCCTTTTCCAATTCACATCCTATTGTCTAGTATATGCCAATTTCTTTTTATATTCTGAAACTTCTGCTTTTAGGTGCAAATATTGGTGCCGTTTGCCTATTATCACCCCATGTCGGCATTTATTATGCCTTGGTTGCGTTGCTCTGGATAGTGAGAAATGTACTTTTCCGGGGTGTGGCCATCATTATGAGATGCAGTCCCCTGAAATATTAACACGCCCAGAAAACCCAAATCCTAAATGGCCAGTTCCTAAAGATCTTATAGAGTTGCAGCCATCATACAAACAGGCATGTCATTTGTGAAGTCTTATGCATCAGTCACCTATCAACTATAGGCCTTTTTGTAATAGACTTCCTGGCTTTATTTATATATTTTTTGATTGACACCCCTTTTAACTCTGAAGTGCATTGGTTTGAGTTATTTCTGTCAGCTGAATTCGAAATTTCTTTAAGATTAAGGGTTCCTTTAGCTATCGGTTACTAACTGTTAATGAATCTGCCCTTCTGTCCACTGGAAAAGGGGCAAAGCTGTTAAATATAACGAAATCATCATTAAATTTAGTAGAATCCTCAATTCAAGTGATGGAAACACTCATATTTGGGTTGAACGGGTGTCAAGAATAATAATAAAAAAAAAGAACCTGGGCCGTATTTCAAAATAGCCTATAATTGGTGGGTGGATCTTTTTACATTGTTACCTTTTCTTTTCTTTTTTTCCTTTTTTCTGGTTGAGATTTTTTAGTTTCATGCAGGATGACTGGGATCCTGACTGGCAATCAACATCAAGCAGCAAAGTTGCTTACTTGGTTGAAAAGTTGAAGAAGGTGCAGGAATCTAATAGAAAAATTGGTTACTCTGCTGATATAGATACCAATATTAATGTGCCTATTAGTGTGTCAAATGATCAAGAGACTGGTTCTGAAACTGATGGCATGTCTTCTAGGACATCGCCTGAAAAAGTGATAATATTCTCTCAATTTCTCGAGCATATCAATATCATTGAGCAGCAGGTACACAAGCAGTATATTCTGCTACAGTTCATATAGTTGTTTGCTTCATGATTTAAAGCAGATGGTTATGAATGTTTTCTGTTCTGTAGTTGACAATTGCCGGCATCAAATTTGCTGCAATGTACAGTCCTCTGCATTCTTTCAAAAAGGTATTCATGTATTTACTGATTTTTCTGTTTCATTTGCTTGAGCTTATTCTTTTCCACTCTGCACAGATTAAGTCGTTGATGAGCTTTCGGCAAGATCCAAACTGCTTGGCATTGGTAATGGATGGAAGTGCAGCTTTAGGCCTTGATTTGAGCTTTGTTACACGCGTATTTTTGATGGAACCTATCTGGGACAGAAGGTAATTGTTTTGTTGATTGATAGGCAACAACTAAAGATCCAGCAATGGATTTGAAAAGGACTTGAAGAAATAGGTTTTGAGTTAGCACCACTAATAGCATTTTAAGATGCTTCTAGGACTATATTGTTTGCTGTTCTACCTTCTAGCTACTAAAAAGATAACAAGTTCTTCTAATGATTTTCTATAAATAATAAAACCATTTCACTTCTATTTTTTTTTCCCAGGTACTTCTCTTCCTCTTGCTTCTCAATGCATCACGTTGAGCTCTTTTAACTTACATTTTGAATTTCTTATATTCAATCAGCATGGAAGAACAAGTTATCAGCCGTGCTCATCGGATGGGTGCGACTCGCCCCATACGCGTGGAGACGTTGGCAATGCGGGGTGCTATTGAAGAGCAAATGATGGAATTTTTACAGGTTGAATATAGATTCTCCTGAATCTCCTCATAACTTGATTTTATTTGAAGTGAAATTAATTAGTCTACATTGCTCAAATTCCATAATCCACTCTTGTTTTGGTCGGAGGAGATACTTCTGTAAAGATGAAACTATTGACTTCCATTTTGTCGGTATAGATTGCTTTGAGATGCTTTTTTTTTCTAAGATTTTGATAAACAGAGGAATGCTAGCCCAGCAGTTGTTATCTAGGTTATTGTTTTAGAGGTCGGGTTTGAACCCTGCTTGTGCGTTTCAAAAATGGAGCTCGAGCCCCTGGCTTCTTGGGCAGTAGATTCGTATATGTATTTAGGGAGGGTTTCGGGGTACTGGTCTGCGGGCAAAGATAGGAAATGGTTAACTATCGTATTGTTGTATCTTCAGGATCCTAATGCATGCAGAAGAATGCTGCTCCAAGAAAACAGCAACAGTGACCTTGAAGGGGCCCGGACACGCCGTACGCATCATGATTTTGCTGAAAATAATTATCTGGTTAAGCTCAGTTTTGTAGATACTGGTGTTAAGAGGTAGCAATTACTCGAGGTATAACATCTTGGTTTTTAACTGTTAATTCTTAATTAGCAATTGATGTGTTAGTTTCTTTTGATTATCAAAGCTTGTAGGAGAGGAATAAAATTATTCACTATAGTCTGGTTATTATTTACAATGTGCACTTACTATCAACATATCATTGTAACATTGACAGTATCATTATTTGAATTAATTAATTCATTCTATTGCTTTTGATGTTCTTTAGTTGATTTTTCAGCTTCATTGACTGGGCATTTAAGGCTTAGGTGATCTAACGATGCACAACATTTGGTTACCTAAATTAATAGTAGTGGGCCAAAAGATGACTGGTTAAGTTATCATATTATCGAGCGCGCGTAAATATGTGTGCTAATGTATCTGTAATGGTTTTGATGCATTTTTATGGTTGCAAACAATTTTGTAATGGATTTGTAATAGATTTGTTGCTTAGACAATTATCCAGTTATTATAAAGCCTGCTAATAAGTTTCTTTGCCTATCATCTTTTTTGTTCAAACTCTTTACTTCAAATCTAATGATTAGTTTAGATTTTGGAGAATTTATACAATTGGTTAATCCAACAAGGCTGAAATTTGTTAATCTCTCTTATATTGATTGTGTGGCTCTTTTTCCCTAATAATCTATTGGGAACCTGCCTCTTGCATAATTGCTGGATAACCTGCAACAACAGGGCAAGAAAAATTAAACTCTTATAACTTTTCTTACTTTTGAGTTCTATTTTTGCTTCATTAGGCGACTCTTCTTGTCTATTAATTTCAGACTATTGTAGGAAACTGGAATATGCACTTGGTGTGGCTCTTCTTTCTCCGCCGGCTGTGCTACCTTCTCAGTTCTCATCCGTTGAAGTTCAACAGATTTTCCATTTGGAAGCCTGCTTTGATAATTGTTAAAGAATTCGTTTCAGTGTATATATTATTTTGTGTAATCCTTCAGTATTTGAAGTTGTGTTACTTACATATTTTTGCTTAACAGGAAAAGCTGATGCATGTACTTAAAGAACACTACTTAAAACTGCATTGATGGTCACTAAACTATGTATGGGTCTCCACAAGAATAACTAACTTTACCACTAATTTTCGTTACAAGATTCTCTATTTGTTTCGTCTGTTGACTCGATACAGTCCGACTATATGCATCTCGAATTATATTGCATTTAACCGAATACCCTCTAATTCAAGATGGCATTCCACAGGAGCTTTATGATGTAAATATTACCACTTACAGCAGCAGCAGCATCTCGTCGAAACATCACCATTAGCTCATATTAATAATTGTTAGATGCTAGAAAAAGCACAAAAAAATAAAAACAGAGATAATGAATCGAGGGATTTGGGTATGCATTTACAAGACAAGATATTAGCCAGCTGATGCTAAAAAATTTACATTCCTCGAAGCTCAAACTTACCTACTTTTCACACAAGAGAAGCGAGAGAGAAAAAAAAAAAAAGAAAAAAAAAAAATTATGTAAAGGAACCAAACCCACATCTCTTAATAGCTGGGCCCTCTATCCACTTTTATGGGGCTAATAAAAACCATAGCCACATTTATAGCTTCTTGATCAGTAAGAGCTTCCTCGCGATCACGACTTGGCTCGTAATCGGTGAATCAAATACTCGTTATAACTCAATCTAATATCAATGAGATTCATCGTCATTGGCGATGCTGGCGGTGGACTTGTCAACCAAGCGAACGTTATATTGCTCGTATACCCTCACGCGGTTCTCGGCCCACCATTGTTCTGCTTGTTTCTCACTGAACCGCTTCCGACTGCATTTGGAGTGGTAATGCTTAAATGCCTTTTGAAAACCAGAAAAAGAAAACAAGTATGAAAAGCCCTATTAAGGCGGTATTTAATATACAGTATATAGGTACCACAGTAGTCACACCCCCCCATGTATTTATTAGATCTGATTTTTCTTTAAATTTAGGTTACATTTCAGTTGTTAACCAGTGAAGGTTTTTGGTTTTCAAAGGTGTCTCTGAATATTTATATGACAAGAATATGATAGTCAATTACCTTCCAGATTAATTTTGACAACAATATAATCATTGTTTAATAGTCATTGTCAGCAGTTCCAAAATAAAATCTAGTCATTAATATTGTATGTTGACATAACCTAGTTCTTTAATAGAGAGCGGTCTTTAAGTATACCTGAAGCGGACCCGCTTGAGATCTTTGGCCCCTCCAGGTAAAGAAGTGAATGTAATGTACACGCCCGGTTCATCTTGCTCGACCCATTCAGATGCATGACTTGGATCTGTGCTTCCATTTCTTAACACATCTGAATGACCCATTTTATTTCTATTGCTAAAAGAGCTTGATCCGTTTGAAAATAGTAAGCTATTAGAGCCATTAGAATCCGGTTCGCTAGAAGTTCTTGGACTGTTCATACTCTCAACAGCTAATGGGGTGATGTCACTCGATATGGGAGCACCGTTGAGAATGCTTAGAGAAGGCAGCTTACTGTTTTTGGAAGCTCCTACGGGTAGCCGTTCAGCCATGCCCTTCAACTATTACCAAGAAGAGAATGTTACAAGAACAATAAACCATTCTTTAATGTATTTAATATATGTGATGTAAGGATTGTATTTTTCTAACGTAAAATTTTATCAGACATTCGTCCAGTTCCTTTACACAAAGTGAACATAAATTGCCAAAAGAACAACGAACTAAATAAGCTACCCATACATGTTGTTTCTCTACAATGAAATCTTTGTAATGAGAGAATCCATAGCAATGTAACAAGTAATTGAACTGCAGTTTGTTTTATCAAGATATGTATAGTTTTAAGTTCAAGAAATTAAATACTCAAAACACAAACTAGATAAATCTACCCTAGCTAAGAGTCTACTAGTAATGTAGAGGCAAGGTTGACTAGAAGTTAGAGAGTACAGAAAGCAAAGAAGGTAGAATGCAGAAAATATTAAAAAAGATTAGAAGAGGAAAAAGGTCTGTTCAGTTTGGAATTTCTATCAAAATTGTTTCTTGATCTCCCATTTAGCATAGTTATATTAAAATATGTAAACTCATAGTAAATCTATTTATTGCTGACATTAGACACTCACATCGGATCAGATTTATGCAAAGAAAGTTTAATGGAGATGTTAATAGAGGATTTATGAATTTCACAGAGCTAGCACGTTAAAAAAAGCACAAAATTGATCGCATAACATAGGATTGTATTCGTGGTAATCACGGATGTCATATTGTACATAGAGACTGGCAACTCTGGTGTTTGTCATAGCATGATCAAGTCGTATGATATGTCATCCCAGATTAACAAGCAACTATATAATGCGCCACTTTGATCATGGTTCTCCTTTGAAAACATCAGAGGTTCATAATGTTGAGGTGCATGCATGGAATGCTATGTTGAAAACATCAGAGGTTCATAATGTTAAGGTGCATGCATAGCATGTTATGTTGGTCATGAAAGATTTTTTTTAAAAAATGAAACTCACAAAAAGATCATAACATCACTTTGGTAGCATTGACTATTAATGTTGATGAGAGTAAAAGAAAAAAAAGTTTAATGAAGCAAGCATCCATTCATGTTGAAGTTCAGAGCAAGCAATCTTACTTGTGCAGTGAGTGACTTGATAACTTCTTTTGCTGCTTTGCACTTTGCAGTTTCTTCCCCTGCAATTCCAATAGCCTCCTTCAACTGTTTAGTTGTTCTTTCCAACTCAGCTTCTTGAAGTTTGGACTTCCTAGTAAGACTTTCCAGCTGGAAAATAGTGTTAATCAGATTTAATGTGAAATCTTGCAAACTTTGTGCTTTCTTAGTAGGAAGCAAAGTTTATGGCGTTATATTTGACCCTTAAGTTAACAATTATTATCATAATCATTAGAAGAATATTTTTGCCCTTCACTTGGCCTATAGCAAGGCCCTAGTAAATTCTAGTATTACGAAAGAATCACCACTAATCAATCGTTCTCATTTCTATCACTGCTTTGTCATGTATAATATGTTAAGGAAAATTCACCATTACTTGATTTAAGATGACACTATCTACTGAATTTTGTTGTGAGATTAACTTTGTAATAATTCATTTAAGCTTCGTATTTGAGAAGGCCATTACTCCTATAAGATGTTTTCACTTTCGCAACTCATACTTTCATATACACTTTTTTGAGTTTTCAATATGACTATAAAAGAAAGAATCACTTCAACAAATTGTTAGCCATCAACTTCTGATTATATTAAAAAGTTGCAAAGTTGCATAAAAGGCATTTGATGCATGCTAAATACTGTTAGATAAAACAAAATTACAGCACAAAAAGCTTATTGAGGTGGGAAACCACAACTAACTATGGGACTCTCTCATAGTTGCAAGAATAAATAAGTTGCAGCTATATTTTACGTGCAAACTTTTATTTGATTTTACAGGCCCAGATTAATGAGAATCTCTCACAATAATAAGGAAATAGACCATCAAGTCAGATACTATAAATGAGGGAACAGGGAAATATGTTCTCATACCTGAGAAATAAAATACTTAGTTTATTATAGCAAAATAGATCTGAAAGCATATTACACACGATTCAACAAATGGATGGTGTATTAAAACATGTACCTGGGCTCTCAATCTAAGAACCTCTTGGCTTAGGCTCTCACTTATCCTACCAGCATCATCCAAAATAACTTCAGAGGAAGTTAGACCTGTTAGCGTTGGCGTTGGTGTCACAGAACGAGTAGGGCTTGCTCTTCTTGACGTGGGCGATGTTGCCCTAGAAGCTATTCTAGATCCAGGAACAGAAGCTGAGAAAAACTTTCTTGATGTTCCAAATACAGGATTGAAAGATTTCGAAATGTTTAGTCCACCCCAATTAGAATTCCCGTTTGGGATAGGAGATACACGACTGCTATTGAATTCAAACTTCTTGTTTCTCTTGGAAGTTTTACTGTCCATAGTCTTAAAGGACTCCATCGAAGACAATCTAGATATTTGTCCACTCGATCTTTGATCAGACTTCTCGTCCATATCAATCGAACCCTGTATTGAGTTTCCTTTCCTATTAACTGTAGAATATGATAATGAGTCAGGTTCTGCTGCCTTAGTTAGCTTGCTATAGCAGCTGTCGCAGACACGATACGGTTTGTTAGGACTAGGAGCCATTGAAGCCCTAAGAGCTTTTCTGCTGCTGCAAGAATGACAAAACACGAGCGCACAGTTGTAGCAATTGTGACGTTTCCTCTTAAAGTTGAATGGCATTCGGCAGCCTGAGCACATGGACTGATCGACACCAGAAACCCATTTATGAATACAGATTGCTGCAGTAAAGTTAGTCCCGCAAACAACACTTCTGACTTGTTTATCTTTTAAGGCTTCGACTAGTGTTGGCGAATTTCTATCATCAGTGTCTCCATGACCTAATCGGCCATTCGCACCTTTACCCCAAGTGTAGACCTCAGTCCTTGAAGTCAGGACTGCGACATGGTAGGCCCCACATGAGATCTCCTCCACGAAGTTCCTAAGGAGCTTTCCTTCAACATGGATAGGAAGATTGCCCTCTGCTTGAGGGTTTCCAAGCTGACCATAAACAGTGCTTCCCATCGTATAGACATGGCCTGAGGTTGTAAGTGCCACTGTTAGGCTCTGCCCACAAGCCACTTGACAAAAGTTTGGCTCGACCAAAGCAGCCACACAAGTAGGCACAAGTTTTGGTTCTTTGTCTCCATGCCCTAGACGTCCTTTATCACCGTCCCCCCATGTAAAAAGCTTTCCAGAAGAGCAGTTGCTAGAGCTTGAGCTACCTACCATAACTTCTACCACTGCAGCAGTATGCCAAAAGCCACAAGCTGCCCGCACAGTACGAAGCCCTTTGAGGGATTCCACTTCCCTAGGAATCGAGATGCTTCTGCGATCTCCATGACCTAGAATACCAAAAGTCCCATCACCAAAGGTAAACAATTGCCCTGCAGAAGTTACCACAGCAGTATGCCAAGGGCCACAAGAAATCGATGAAACATGTATACCCTCCAAAGGCCCATTAACCCGTTTGGGGACCCAGTGGCTAGCTTCATTCTCATGGCCAAGAAGCCCAAAGTTGAATGTTCCATCGCCCCAGGTGTACAAGTCTCCGGAGAGTGTAACAGCACATGTATGGTACTCTCCACATGCTACTAGTTCAATATTTGTATTAACAAGAGCATCGATGAGCTTTGGCTGCAATACATCAGAGTCTACACCGTGTCCCAGCCGGCCCCCCGACTCCTCACCCCATGTGTAGATCTCTCCTTGCTTGGTGACAAGTGCAGCATGCCTTCCACCACACGAGACATTTTGAACATCAAGTATAACAGCCGATTCTAGTGCTTTTGGCACAAAGGAGTCCATTTTAGCACCACTACAGCTTCCAACTCTAGCATTTCCACCACCCAGAATACCATCGCCCATTCCTTCACCCCATATGAAAACATCTCCTAAAGCATCACCATCATCGTGACCAGAACCTTGGCTTGATGAGCTCACGGCACTTGATAAACTTACCCTGACGCCATCCATTGTGACACCTCTTGGAAGCCCAGTAGCATTATCTGAATAGCTAGATGATAAAGAGTGAACCGAGGCAGTAGCAGAATCAGAAGGAAAGAAACCCCTAGAGGGGGCAGAATACAATACATTATCAGAAAAGGGCTTTTCATAACCATTCTTTGGTGGACTGCTATACGGGCTTGGAAGTCGAAAGTTGTCATTGCCATCCTGCATTAAATAAAAGATTGTGGACTTCCTGTTTTAAGAAACTACTAAGCTCAAATGAAGAAAAGAATTCAAACTTGAGTTGGAGCACCTTCTGCGTATTATTGATGCTACCAAATGGAGAGCTCAAAGGTGAGCTTCTACGCGTGTACGTTCTTGGGCTACTTCTTCCGGAAGAGATTCCATCACTTCTTGATTCTGTTCGTAATTTTCGAGGATTGCTGCGCGAGATTAGTGTTTTTAGACCAGCAAACCAAACTTCAGCTTCATCTTTATCCTTGCATATCTGGTGTCAATTAGTGTATGATACTCTGTCTCAGAATTGGATAAATTGAATACGATGAAAGGAAAGTAAACTGTACTATGGCTTGTAAGTGTCACCTAGAGAAGCAAAAGATGACCATACAATTTACTGTTAATAAGGCAAAACTTACAACATCCAATGATCTGTCATTGTAGATCAGAGAAAATGACTGGCATTCCTTCTCTGGACGAGGATACCTCTGAAAAATTGCCTAAAAGAACAAAATAATTGTAACTCATTAATGCTTCATAGTATGTAGGTAGGAGAAATTACTAAGCATAAACTAGTTGATTTCCCCCCACCTTCTAGATATCATGACTTGAGGAAAAAAGGAGTAGGGTATCTCAGTATGAACATATACTGAGATATGACAGTATAAAAAATTCTACTACGTGATTGGATGGGTTTTGCAATCCTCCAGTTAACTATAAATTTCTAAATAGATCAAGAACCAATTTACACAAAACGACACAATTTTTATTTCCATGAAGTTCAAATTGCACAAGGGAGAGACTTGTGCAGTCTTAAAAGTTAAAATACAATATTGAATTCTTACAGTTCGTTGTCCAGGAATGATTCTGGATACATGGCTTAGCTTGAGGTGTTTCTCTTCTTTGCCTGAGAACCATATTAATACAGATTCATCCTGAAGAATAAAATTGGTGAGAGACTCATGATAAGGAAGATATACTTCACAGCACATCACAAATTAAATATACAAGGACGAAGAAACAAATACAGATAGAATCATCAGGCACATTAAAGACAATTGAGTGATAAGAGAAAACATATGTAAAAACTAACCACTCAGCAGACACATGTAAAAAACATATTTGAATATATCTGCCAGCAAGTTGTATGCAATCACACAAATATAACTATATAAGTGTGGCAAAAGATGCCAAAGATCAACCATACAAAGTTTTCGTTAATTGATCATGAATATAAGTGTGGCAGGTATATTTATTTAGTATCTAATATATAAATAAATCAGGAATAAAAAGGCCTATATGGTAAAGATACTTTTAGAATAATTCCCTGAGTGCACTGGAAAGAGGGACTTGATATTCCGTGATGATAGAGATTAGATTGTCCAACCAGCATAGGTAGGTCAAATTGAAAAAAGATTACAATCTTTTCTTTTTGGGTAGGGCATGGAGGTTACTTCTGTAATTGTGTTGCTTTATATATTATTTTCTGTTCACGAGTTTCTATTTCTCTCTAGGATGCTTGTTCCATCTACATAACCTGCTCTCTTCTTCATACTTCTTTGATATTTTCTACTTCAAAACAATTTTAGAAAATAACCCAAATAGTACAATAAAAAAAAAGCCCAGATAACAAAGTTCTAAGTAATATTTCCTTAAGGAATCCAACAAAAGCACTGATCCATAGGCATGGAACTCAGATTCTACTGGATATTTTCCTCTATGAGAAACAGGGCTAAATAATCACCCAAGGTGAATTCCAAGGGAAGTCAAATAAAAAAACAAATGATGCTTAAACGTTCTATCTCGGCTCGGCATGGAAGTACAAGATATAATAAGGATAGTCAAACTGTAATATTATACTTATAGTGATCATATTAATTATTAATCAGAGATTCAGAATGACAACAAAAGTAGATAGAATGCCTGATCAAGAAGACTGAAAAGGAATTGTTTACCGTTTAGCCAAAAGAACCAAAAAGGGAATCGAATGGGAGAAAATTCAAAGAGAAAACGAAAACCTGTTCCAGCAAGCTATGGACAAGAACACTTGAATATAATTAGGTGTTTTCTGTTTGGGGTAGATACTAGATACCCTATTAGCAGCACCAAATGCCAAATGTATAACTATAGCAGGAAAGCATAGCCATTATTTAGAAGGTTCTCAAGATTCATGACAAGCTTCTTAATTTATGAATTCGGAGGTAAATTCTCACACGGATTATAAAATTAAAAACATCATTACTACTAAATTTCATCACTGATTAACATAACTTTACAGCTATGATTATGGGCAATAATGTGTGTCCATAGTATAAAGGATTTTATTACTTCACTAAATATCTATAACAACATAGACAATAAAGGGTGGTGATTTGACAACCAGTGTATATTGTAAAATAACTAGAAATTATGTTTCTATAAGTGGAGATTCTGAAAACTAAAAGGCTGTTCAGCTAACTAACTAGATCTTTTGGGTATTTGTTAGATTTGGAGCATGTCCGCAGGACTTGGTATAAGTGCATCAGAAAGATCCTATATTGACAAGGCAAACAACAAACGATTGTTCAGTGCAACTCATGCAATCTTGCAGTGGGGAAAAAAACAAAAAAAAGGAGAAAATAAATGAATAAGTTAGAATCTGGAGCTCACATTGGAAAGCCTAAATGGACAAAATTTTGGCTTCCCTCTCCTCCCATACTTTAGTAAGTATGCCCCTTTTTTAAGAGCAGTGATAGCCTGTAAACGTAAGGAAGAAAAAGAATATGTCAAGGCTCCATAAAATGAAACACAAATAATACACGATGCAACATTGGGAGTGAATCAAAAAGTACGCAAATCAAACACACGGCTAGAAATGTTGTAGAGCATTGGGACATAAGCAATTATTAAGCACTTTGCTATCACCTTCATCTAAGAGATGGCCAAAATTTTTTTGGCATTGTTAACTCAACACCCAATCTTTAGTTTATAATTTTCAGCTTCACAAAGGCAACTCTGGCCTTGGGTTCTTTCCCAAATAACAACAGATGAATTTCTCATATTATGTTCTATTATGTGTTGTTTCATATTGACCTCCTCTTTACTCGTTTCCTTCCGGCGTTGACTAAAAATTTACCCTCTTATGCCACAGCAGAATATTCTACTGGATCTCTGACTAGCCAGCTTTTCAGTCAAGAGTATAAAGCCAGTATTTACATTGTCCTGTAGAATTTTCCCTACGTATTCCCATAAACTTTGACTATATTCACTTGAAAAGCTTGCTAATCTCTCACTCAATTGTACTGCAGAACTTAAGACAGCATAAGAAGCAACTGACTGAAAGTTCTTTTCCCTTGATTTACACAAAACACTACCAGCTACTAAAGTGCTTAAACGAACCAGAAAATAAGTGAATTATCCTATACAACATATTGATGAATGATTGCAAGCAAACAAGAGCTAAGAAAGCAGCTACTAGTTTCTAAAATTTAACAAACTTCCTAGCTTTTAACCCCTGGGACAATAGATCTAATGGCTCATTTAGCCTTATTGAAAATAAAAATTTCCAATCTAGCCTTCTTTTCAAAATAATTCCTAATCTAATCTCATTTGGATGGATTAGAAAAGAAAAAGTAATTTAGTAATATTTATTTGAGTTTGTGTTAATTAGGTGGGGAATTTTTTTTTTTCCTTCCTCTCTCCTTTCCCACTTCCTAAATAATTTAATAATACTTATAAATTTAATTAATTTATTATTATTATTATTATTTAATTACAATATAAAATTGGCATTATTAAATATCTGATAAAACTACACATTCAAAAATAAAATTTAATATTACTGAAAAACAAATATAATACAAAATAATATAATTATACACAGATATAAATAAATATAATAATAATAATATTATTATTATTATTACACACTTGATATGATTAACTACCTAATATGACTACACACAGAATATAACATTGGCATGACTAAAAATAATAAAACTATATATATTTAACATAATTAATTATCTGATATAATCACACACTTGACGTAGCAATTGCCATCACTAGAAAATTAATATAATATAAAAATAATATGATTATATATTACATAAAGATAAAAATGACATAACTACACAGTAAATAAATGGTGCCTTAAAAAGTGGAGAGGATGAAGAAAAAAATAATTCTCCCACCTAATTAACGCATAAACTCAAATAAATATTACTAAATTACTTTTTCTTTTCTAATCCATCCAAATGAGGTTAGATTGGAAATATTTTTTAAAAGAAGGCTAGATTGGAAATATTTTTAAAAAATAAGGCTAGATGAGGCATTGGTTCGGGACAATACTAGCTCCTATCATCAACCAATAGAAAATAGTTGTGGAAGATTATAAGATTTTTCTCTAAGAATAGGTAAAATTGCTTGCAGTCTTGTTCGAGAAGAATGAGTGCAGAGCAAGCAAGAAGACAAAAGCCCGTGATATCCTCAGAAGTGGAAATTAGTAGAAAGGTCCCAAAAATTATGGGGAAATAAACACCAATTTTGATGATAACAACAATGGCAACAGCATGAAAACACTATTTGCCTTGGAAATTCCAAAGTGCAATTTCAAAAACTTTTCAAGCCATTAGCATTGACTAAGCTGTAGGCTCAACTCATTAAACAAACTTAATATTACCAAATCCTCTTATGCATTCCCAATCCTGTTTTGCGATCAGTAAACCGTAATAAATAATCATATTTAGGAACTAGGAAGCCAATAAATCCTCAAGGACTCCACTAAGTGATTACAAACCATTAAGTTCGGAATAAAAGTTAAATTCCTCAATGTTGAGAAGTTCGAAGTTTGATGAAAATTTGGAGAATTTAGAAGAAAAAAAAACTCAACAGTACTTCAATAATCTTACGTGATCATTCAATCTTACATCAACTTCAAGGTTTCTAGTGTATAAACTACTTGAATTAGTTGATTAATTCATACGTTATCCATAGTTTTCCATACTTTTTCCCATTTTTTTATACTGATAAATATTTCCGAGAAAATACTAAGACAACAAATTACGTTCATAAAAAATAGCAATTTTTTCAAAAAATAGGAGAATGCTAGTGATCACAAACTATTACCTGCTCGATATCCCTCTCCACCGGCCCCGGCCTAGCGAGATCCGAAGCCCCCACCGCCGCCGCCGCCGCCGCCGACATCCCCTCCTCCGCCGCGGCGACCACACATTAATATCCGACCCTCCCAACACCGATCAAAACCACTCCAAATTCCCAAAGATAAAGCCCTATCAACGATTCGATCCAATCCACATACCACTTCAAAAATAAAGCCCTATCAACGATTCGATCCAATCCACATACCACTTCAAATCCTTCAAAATATGCTCACGATCTACCGCGAATTGCACCTTAGATCGCACTGTGCGATCTACGGGCTAAGTTCGGGGGCTTCGTTCGATGATCCTACTCTTCGATTTGGGGTTTCGATCGAAAATGGTGCGAAAGAGGAGTTCGAGAGTTGAGGGGGGCGTCGAAGGAGAGAGAGAGAGAGGGTTTTACCTTTTTTTTTTCTTTTTTTTTTTTTTTGGGCTTCGCCTTTTTTTCGCTCCCCTGTTTAAGTTTACAGATTTACTGTCACTGAAACATCCCATATGCTTTTTTAAAGCAGAGCTCAGTATTTCTGCAGATGGACACATCTTTTTAGTTATTTACGAAAATACCACATTTGAGAGAATTATTTCTTGGACCTGATCTATACATCAAAAATAGTCTTTTATTTTTGAAAAAACTAATAAATTTATAAAAAAAAAATACTTATATAAAGAATATATATAATCAGAATGAATATTTCTTTCAAATTGAAAATGCTACTCAGTCCTGCATGTTACAAAATTAAAAGTTTGACCATTATAAACGAGATATTAATCAACTTTCATTTTCAAACGACAATCGAAATCTGACATAAAATAGGCAACAAAACAATGATTAATGTTCTACAACTAATCCCAATTGGCCTCCGAAAAATTCAAGAATTAATTAACTTTTGTTTTTTTTCCTTTTTTTCTCCATGAGAGAGTGTGGGTATGTGGGCTATCTAAAAGGAAGTTGGTGAAGCATGCTAGCTCATTTGATGTTGTGGGTTGGGCAAAACATCAACACTCTCCCTTTCCATGGCCCTCGAAAAACTTGAGCTTTTTGATCATGTGGGAGTGAGTGCTTTTGGTGGATGGCCTTATCACTTGCCAACCAACAGTTCAAAGAGCAAAGGATTTCAAAAAAAAAAAAAAAAAAAAGTTGATCTAGGGCAGGTATCTTCTTCATGTCAATAATTGAGCTCACAGTTTATTCCCTTTTGGTGCCAAAGATAGGGATTTTATTGGGTCGGATCTTAAGCCCAATCTATACAGAATTCAAACTCAAATTCAGATTCAATAAATTGTTAATACTAGTTAGTTATCTCTCTAATCTGCACCGTGTTGAATAAAAAATTCAAAACACAAATCTTCTATGGAATCCAATAAGTTGGCGGACTCATAAATTTATGATCTAAATATAAAGTTTTGAATTTAGTAATGAGCTAAATGATATCATTTTATATTCAAAAGAATTGAACATGATTTCACAATCTAGTGATCTTCATTTTATGCCATGGAACAAGCATGCACATAAATTTCTGACTATTTTAGCCCTTTGTTTAAATTAATGGACAGGGAGAATGATTGAGATTAAGCTAAGGTTTTCTTTATAAAAAATTTCATTTAGGCTTTAATATATGTCAAATTACTAAATTACAATAATATGTAATCTTATTTTGAGCTTTTTAAGCCAATTGTAGCCATGGTTAAATAGTCTGATTAATTAAAATATCATAATCAAAAAGTTAATATCTACGTAATCATTGTAAATTCAGTTATTTTGAATTATTTAGCTTTTCCACTTCCCTGTTCTAAGAAACTCAAACTAAACCAACTAAAATGAGTTGGTTCGTTTAGAAATTTGATTTTGATTGAATACTTATCTCAATATATGATTTTTTTGGTAAAAAAACTTACATCAACAATCACCAATTTAAATTTGATTAACTACTTTTTAAAAAAATTAAGTTTACTATATGATATTTTAATTTATTTGATATGAGTAAATTAGTGGCTATTTAATTTCAAAATATGAATATATTGTTTATTTTTATTAATTTAATTAGTATGTTTTAAGTAATTTATATAACTATAAATATTAAAATAAATAATTAACTTAAATTTTATATTTAAAAAACTATCAAATTATTTAATATAAATAAATTAAGTTAATTTTATACAGCTTCATGTAAATATATCGAATAACAGATATATCCTTATAAAGTTCAACTTTTTATATTTATTTTTGTATAAATCTTAAATGTTCATATATGTCCCTATCGTTAATGTCCTTGTCGTTAATGTCCGTTACAAAATATAGTTAACCATAGGTTAATCATAATTAGTGAGATAAATTTATCTTTTTATTATTTCGAATATTATAACAGTTGAAATTTTTGAAGGAATATATTTATAAGAACAAAATTGATATATCATTTATATATTTGTTAAAAAATAAATAGTAAATTAACGGTAATAAACTATATATATATATATATATATATATATATATATATATATAAACAATTTAAATTTTTGTAAAAAATAAATATGAAAAAAAATTATTTTTGTAGGAACATACAATATATTTATAAATAGCTTTATAAAATTAATCCAAATAAATTAAAAAATTAAGTACTAAAATAAAAAAAATTTCCTTTTTATTTATTTATATTTTTCCTTTTTCACACCATACGAGGTGGCACAACGCACACAAGCTGTACAGTGGTATTAACGAAATTATCACCGAAAACAGTGGTCCAAGTGGCATTCTCGAGGATTTCTCCAATTATTGGCCCATTCATTTACGTCCAAGTAAAGCACTATGTATAATCGCAAAAAATTTGGATAAATAGTTTTTTTTAAAAAAATGATATAAATACGCCTTTTTAAAAACCTTTCCGAAGCTGCCACGTGGACCTATGAGACTAGATACCCACCTAAAACCGAAAAATAAGGCGTGAGTTTAGGAGCTTCCATACATACGGATCGATCTTTTTTTTTTTTACCTTTCACCCCCGCCTTTTTTTTGTTTTTTCTTTTTACCCCTTTCCGCCACGTGCGGGCGCTGCGAGTTCCGTTAGAGATAACGGCGGCGCCGTCGACTGGGCCACCCTCTGGCTAACCCACCGTTAGGATGGCCCCGCCACGTCGGATACCGTCTACGTGTGGACCCCACGTGTGCGCGTGTTGGGTCGTGGAGAAATTATAGGGTGCGCCGCGGTTCATGGAAAAGCCATACCTGGATTTATAATTGGAAAATTTCGAAGAACAAGAACAAAGTTGTTTCGGCATTGTTTTCAAATATTTGATATTTATAAATTTTATATTATTATATTTATATTTTTGATCAATTTTATTTTTGGACTATTTCACCCACCATTTATTAATCCAACCTACTGTTTCTTGCACAGGTGATAAAAAATCTGAAATGAATAGAATTCTAAAGTCCAAATTCGAAGTCTAGTTATGTGTTTTTATTTATATTTTTATATTTATTTTATTGTGAGAATATATTATCAATAATAGAGTAACCTTTAATATCTTTTTTTTATAGTAAACTTTAAAATTTATAGAATAATTAAGTATAATTTTTTGAATTATAAAATAATAAAATAAAAATATATTAAATTATTAAAATAATTTTTAATTATTTTAAAATCTATTATATATGAAATACATGATAAAAAAAAAAATTGGCTCACGAAAGAGGTATCAAAAAGTTTTACGGGTGATAGATTTTGTTGGAGTAAAATTTAAAATTCTTATTATTTATTTATCTATTTATTTATTATTATTATTTATTTGTTTTTTTTATTATTTATTAATTTTATTTATTTATTTTTTGAGCGAAAGAAATTCAACGGACGAAACGTGGGCGATGCTATTCCCAACGTTGAATGTTTTCTTCTTTTATGTATGTTTTCTTCTTTTATGTATATAAATAGATATTCTTCCTCTCTTCTTACGGTGTAAGAAAAAGAGTAAAAAATAAAGAACAAATTAATTTTTTCATATTTTCATCTTTTTTTCTTTTTCAATTGGGTGTTGAAAGAATCTCTGTCACGATCCTGCTCGCAGGAAGTTAATTCCGCTAATTCCGCACGTAAGGACGGGAATACATCTTATGGCAGTGCTACGCACGCTTCTGGATCAAACAAATATTTTGGATTATTTCCGTTTATCTGTAAGTCAAATTTTATCTTAGATAACTAGATTAGTTTGATATTAATCATAATCAAATTCTGTATAGATTTTTCCTAACAATCTAAGGTGTATTCTCCCGTTTGATTGTGATTAATAATTTAACAAGTGCTAATCGATCTTAAAATTATATTGCATATGATTTTATCTGATAAGCAGGTTGTTTGTTTGAAATCATAACTTAAAATATTTTGATATTAGCATTGTAAATTTTAATTGCATAATTTTATAGTTTAACTTGTATATTTTTAATTATATATAATTTAGGATGTGCGGTTTATTCTAAAAAAAAAAACTCTGTTCTGCCATTGCTTAATTTAAAAAAAATAATAATTAGTTTTTAAAATACAAGATAAGTTTTATTTAAAAAAAAATAAAAATTAATGTTCTTACAACCATATAATATCTTCTTTTTCTTTTCAAAAAAGAAAAAATGCTACAGTAAAAAAACGTCACAATTTTGAAGAAGGAAAGAAAAAATAAAAAAAAAATAAAAACAAAGAAAAGAAAAAGTTTTGCTTTTAATGAGAATTGAACCAACAACTTCTTACCTTTTAAAAAAGGAAAATACTATGTGTACACCCGTAAGGGGTGTACATCTCACACCCCCACCCATCTAAGGGTGGGGGTGTGATGATGGGTAACTTGATGTGACCCGTAAAAAATATCGTCACCATTAAAATGGTGGAGATGTATGATGTACACCCCTTCGGGGTGTACATGTAGCATTGCTCTTTAAAAAAATAACTCATTAACTAGTGAGAACAAAAATTTAATTATATATATATTTATTATTTTAATTTATTTTATATTATTTTCTGCAGTATATATATTCTTTTTATTGTATTTATATTTGAAAATATCTAATTCAAATTGAATATTAAATTGTTTGTGTTATCTAGTAGCAGCTGAACTAGTTGAGATAAAAGATTAATATTAAAATCTTAAACAATTTATATTTGTTATATATATATATATATATATATATATATATATATATATATATATATATATATATATATATATATAATTAGGCTAGAATACTATCGATAGTACCAAGCCATTGGTGCTATCAAGTTTTTAGCCGGTGGATGAAAAAATATGCGGTTGGGATTATAGTGGTCCCCTAGGGTTTACTAGGTGGTTGGTTGAATAGTGAATAGTGAAAATTTACTAGGTGGTTGGTTGAATAGTGAAAATCTTCAGGGACCACTATAATCCCAACTGCATATCTTTTCATCCAACGGCTGAAAACTTGATAGCACCAATTGTTTGGTGCTATCGATAGTATTCTAGCCGGATTATATATATATATATATATATATATATATATATATATATATATATATATATATATATATATATATATAGGCGATTTATTGAATCTTTTTGCAGCTCATATTTGCTAGTCTTAATTTTCTTTTATTCTCTCAATTAGATTATCTAAAATAGTTCAAACTTAGATACCTATCAAGCTATGTGTTTACTGGATAAATTATCTTATTTCTGATCCAGATTTGCCTATGAACTTAGATGAACTTAGAGAACTATTAAAATTAGATTTGTACTCCATTCAATTAGAATAGAAAACCAATACCGATTTAGTGAGATTGAACCAAATCCCATTAGACATGATTCATGTCATGATTTTTTTAAATTCTGATGTATCTCAGAACTTGTGGGGGGAAGCTTTTTATCAGCTTGATATATTTGAGTATTCTGATTGTTCACCTGTTCATATTTCTTTTGATCCTAGTATGATTCATTAAATTGCTCCAGAGAAAGTATTTCGTTAATTTAAATGTATTCTCTCTTATGGACTCAAATTTGTTGGTTATTCTGTTGTAATTGAGGGATACAATGATACCAATTGGATTTCTTATTCTTCGGACATCAAATCCACTTCTGGTTATCTTTTACTCTTGGTGATAGTGTAGTTTCTTGGCAATCCACCAATCAAATTATAATAGCCTGAAGCCTTATGGAGACTGAGTTGATTGTCATTTACACTATTTGTCTTGAAGTCGAATGACTCAAGAACCTATTATCATCTATTCATTTGATTTCCACTCCTATTCCATCTATTTCTATTCGGTGTGATTTTTGAGCTGCAATTAAGTTTTTGTAAAATAAAATTGATAAATTTCAAAGATAATAGATATATTAAATTGAGACAAGAATATGTTAGATGTCTAATTTTCATAATGTTATTTCTTTGAATTTTATCATATCTGAACAGAAACTTACAGATTTCTTGACGAAAGGTCTGAATAGAACTAAGATCCTGGAGTCATCGAGGGGGATGGGGCTATGCCCATAAAGGGCCTTCCTACGGTGGGAACCCAACATTTATGATAGGAGATCCCCTGAAGAAGGTTCAATGTGGTAGAAACAAGCCGTCATATTGGCCAAAGAGTACTTTCTACAGTTTTATAGGGAAGTTTTATCTTCAATCCCATTCCTATGATAAGTAGTGCTCTGTGTAGTGGTTGAGGTTGAGTTTATAACTCTTAATGGGATCCAAGACGATAATTTCCGCGATATGTGACTCTACACACATCTCTGAAGGAGACTACCTATATGAGAGTATCCGTATATGACTGTGGTTATGAGATGTTGGGCTATCCATATAAACTCTTTAAAAAAATCAAGATACTGTGCATGGACATAAATGCACAGACTCGCGACGAAAAATTCTGTACTGTGTGTGTGGTAGCTGAAGTTAGGGTCAAAAAAACGTAGTTCAAGACCTAGTTCACTCTGATTCCTTCTATGGAAGCTGCTTACACTAAGTGGGGTTAAGTTTTTTAAAAACATCTCGCCTATTGCATATTATAAACACCCAATTTTTTTTTATTTTAATTTTAATCTTAATTTTTTTTAAAATTTTTGAAATTATGAATTTTGAATTTTATGGAAGATTATTGGAGTAAAATTCAAAATCCTCATTATTTATTTATCTATTTATTTATTATTATTATTTATTTATTCTTTTATTATTATTTATTAATTTTATTTAATTATTTATTCTTTCTTGGCGCGAAAGAAATCCAACGAATGAAACGTGGTTTTCGTTTCTTGCGGCCAACGGAAAGGTACGGGTCGAACGCTGCGTTCGTTTTTCTCTTTTATGTATATAAATAGATATTCTTCCTCTCTTCTTACGCTGTAAGAAAAAATAGTAAGAAACAGACAACAAATTAATTTTTTCATATTTTCATCTTTTTTCTTTCTCAATTGGGTGTTGAAAGAATCTCCGTCAACCTCTGTCACGATCGTGCTCGGAAGAATTCCAGTCGTATCTTGAGATAGTGTTCTCGGTTAATCCCGCACCTAAAAACGGGAATACAACTTAGTGCAGTGCTGCACACGCTTCTGGATCAAATAAATATTTTAAATTATTTTCATTTATCCGTAAGTCAAATTTTATCTTATAACTAAATTAATTAGATATTAATCATAATAAAATTGTATAGATTTTCCCTAAGATTTGACCCAAGAGAATCGAAAGGTGGGCATATTAATAATATATAAGCCTAGATTAGTTATGGTGTGTCCTAAACATTTTTTAAACAAATTTTGTTTTTTCTCCTTTTCATTTTTGAAGGCCCACTGGTTCATCATTGTAGCCTAATACATATTCTTATTTGCGTAAAGCAAATAACAAATTAGTTTTAGAGTCCCACTATTGTACTATTATAAGCATGATAGTCTTGATACTGATAAATTTTTTTAATGCTAAAATTTTTGAATCCACGATCTATACTAATAAATATAATTTATAATATTTAATTATTATAGAAACCAAGTTTTATTAATTTTTAAAATTATATATTTATGATCAAAAAGCTTCAAAATTAATATTTTTAATGACTAGTAGAAAATCGATGTTTCTGAATTAACGGTGTAGAAGAATTAGAATCAATAATCTATTCACTATATAGATCAAAATCAAAACTCTCGTGACATTCAGAATTTGAAAATCATTCGATTTTGACCGCTTATTTGATACCTATTTTATGAATTTTACTAAAAATTTTAAAATTTATAAAATTTAATTTTTAGATACGTAAAATATTTTAGATCATGTTTAGAGTTGTCCATTAAGAAGCTTCACTATTAAAAATAATTTATAAGTGAAAAAGCTTTCGAATTTATAAAAATATAATAATCTTAATTCTATTTTTATCTCAGAAAAATAAAAATTATATTCGTCACATAGAATGGCAATATAACAATATAAATTTCCAACTTTATCCTCACAAGTAAAATATTATTTTCCTTGGATCAAAATTGTAATGATAAATAGATAATAAAATATTCAGAAAGATTAAGCTTTATTATATATTACTAATTTTCCTGATACAGATAAAGCAAAAATATACATAGCTTATTTGGAATACGAAATATTTTGATTTATCTTATCAAATTTATTTTATATATTTCAGATAATATTTACAACTATAAATTTATTAAAATAAATAAATAATTTAAATTATAAAATTAAAATATTATTAACTGACTCAAATCAATAATTAAAACTTTGAAAGATTCCTAACTTAACAAATTTATCCATAGATAAATTATTTATAGGCATGCTCTTGGTTGACTTGGGGCACTTGGTGGACTTGGTGGACCAGGTTCACGCAACATTTTTCTGCGGGTCGTGTGCGGATGATTGCCGCATGTCGTGGACCGGCTTCGCCGAGTGGACAAGCGACGCGAGAGTCCGGACGTAAACATCAAATCAAAAATAAAGTTTAGTGATAGGAATCATCAATTAATTAAGAAAAATGCTATGTGTACACCCGTAAGGGGTGTACATATCACACCCCCACCCATCTAAGGGTGGGGGTGTGATGATGGGTCACTTGATGTGACCCGTAAAAAATATCGTCACCATTAAAATGGTGGAGATGTATGATATACACCCATTCGGGGTGTACATGTAGCATTGCTGGGTGGGGGTGTGATGATGGGTCACTTGATGTGACCCGTAAAAAATATCGTCACCATTAAAATGGTGGAGATGTATGATATACACCCCTTCGGGGTGTACATGTAGCATTGCTCTTCTATATATATATAGAAAAATGCTAGATGTACACTCCAAATGGAGTGTACATCTTACACCCATCCCATCCTAGGGGTGGGTGAATTCCACTCGTCACATCGAGTGACGAGTGGATGAATACCCACCCTAGGATGGGTCGGTGTAGGATGTACACCCATGATGGGGGTGTACACCTAGCACTTCTCATGGGTGTACATCCTACACCCACCCATCCTAGGGTGGGTATTCATCCACTCGTCACTCGATGTGACGAGTGGAATTCACCCACCCCTAGGATGGGGTGGGTGTAAGATGTACACCCCATTTGGGGGTGTACATCTAGCATTTTTCTATATAGAATTAGGTTGGAATACTATCGATGGTGCTATCAAGTTTTTAGTCATTGGATTAAAAAATATGCGATTAGGATAATAGTAGTCCCCTAGAATTTAGTGGGTGGTTGGTTGAATAGTAAAAATCTTAGGGTCTGCTATAATTCCAACCGCACATATTTTAATCCAATGACTAAAAACTTGATAGCATCAATTATTTGGTGCTATCGATAGTATTCTAGCCGGACTTATATATATATATATATATATATATAAAATTAACAATAAATTGTTGATTTAATAAGTGCATGAGCAACGCTACATGTACACCCCCAAAGGGGGTGTACATCTTACACCCACCCATCTAAGGGTGGGGAGGTCACTTCACAAATTGTGAAGTGACCCCTCAACACACCCCACCCATTGGATGGGTGGGGTGTGCGATGTACACCCCCAAATAGGGTGTACAAGTAGCATTTTCCTAAAAATAAAGAAGAGAGGGTGGAGATTCGAGAAAAGCAAAGGGACGTGGAAAGAGACGGGTGTGATGGCGATGCGCGAGACGTGAACCACTAACTACTCCCCCAACATCTTGCATGCTAGCGAATCCACTCACAATGGTGGGGGCTACATTAGCCGACATTGCACAAATTGTTCAGATGCAGCGATGTTGAGGTCCGAAGTTTCATCCTCTCTGCCTCTTATATGTTTTAGATTTCAGGGGATCGAATCTCCGATCTATGTATCAGTATTTGGGGCACCAATAAACTGCACTAGTCAACGGTGGTATCAGCAAGCCCAGTATAAGCCCAACCAAATTATTAGAGTTTCGATGGGCTTACCAGTATGGGCATTTTGATTTTGGGCCGGCCTTGGTCCAATCCTGATTACTTGGGCTGAGAACGCACATTGTGACAACTTGGGCTTGGTGGGCCTAGTTAAATTTTATTTCTTAGCTCTTGTTTGCTTGCAATCATTCATCATAATGTTGTATAGGATAATTCACTTATTTTTTTGGTTCGTTTAAGCACTTTAGTAGCTGGTAGTGTTTTGTGTAAATCAAGGGAAAAGAACTTTTGAGTGAGAGTGAATATAGTCAAAATTTATGGGAATACGTAGGGAAAATTCTACAGGACAATGTAAATATTACTGTAGGATCGTTGGCGCTAACCATTAATTCCAAAAGCTCGAGCTGTTAGAAATACGCAACCAATTCACTTAAAGCGTACAGACACAGCGCCCACGATTCTCGACCGGACTCAACCCACTTGGACTTTGGGTCTATTGTTGGGCCTCTTGCCGTTAGGTCTATTGTGGACCGCAGCCCCACTCAACTTATTGGGCTCACCCAACTCAACTTATTAGTCTCCCGGGCCTATTGTCACGGGGCAGGAGATTGGACCTATTTTAACCCATAAATAAATAGCCAACAAATACTGGCTTTATACTCTTGACTGAGAAAAGCTGGCTAGTCAGAGATCCAGTAGAATATTCTGCTGTGGCATAAGAGGGTAAATTTTTAGTCAACGCCGGAAGGAAACGAGTAAAGAGGAGGTCAATATGAAACAACACATAATAGAACATAATATGAGAAATTCATCTGTTGTTATTTGGGAAAGAACCCAAGGCCAGAGTTGCCTTTGTGAAGCTGAAAATTATAAACTAAAGATTGGGTGTTGAGTTAACAATGGCAAAAAAATTTTGGCCATCTCTTAGATGAAGGTGATAGCAATTAAAGTGCTTAATAATTGCTTATGTCCCAATGCTCTACAACATTTCTAGCCGTGTGTTTGATTTGCGTACTTTTTGATTCACTCCCAATGTTGCATCGTGTAAATTCAGATTCTAACTTATTCATTTTTTTTCTCTTTTTTTTTTTTGTTTTTTTCCCCACTGCTAGATTGCATGAGTTGCACTGAACAATCGTTTGTTGTTTGCCTTGTCAATATAGGATCTTTCTGATGCACTTCTTGAGCTTATACCAAGCCCTGTGGACATGCTCCAAATCTAACAAATACCCAAAAGATCTAGTTGATTAGCTGAACAGCCTTTTAGTTTCCAGAATCTTCACTTATAGAAACATAATTTCTAGGTTATTTTACAATATACACTGGTTGCCAAATCATTACCACCCTTTATTGTCTATGTTGTTATAGATATTTAGTGAAGTAATAAAATCCTTTATACTATCTATGGACACACATTATTGCCCATAATCATAGCTGTAAAGTTATGTTAATCAGTGATGAAAGTGATGTTGATCAGTGATGAAATTTGTAACGGACATTACCGACAAGAGGACATATATGAACATTTAAGATTTATAAAAAAATAAATATAAAAAGTTGAACTTTATAAGGATATATCTGTTATTCGATATATTTATATGAAGCTGTATAAAATTAACTTAATTTATTTATATTAAATAATTTGATACTTTTTTAAATATAAAATTTAAGTTAATTATTTATTTTAATATTTATAGTTATATAAATTACTTAAAACATACTAATTAAATTAATAAAAATAAACAATATATTCATATTTTGAAATTAAAGAGCCACTAATTTACTCATATCAAATAAATTTAAATATCATATAGTAAACTTAATTTTTTTTAAAAGTAGGTAATCAAATTTAAATTGGTGATTGTTGATGTAAGTTTTTTACCAAAAAAAATCATATATTGAGATAAGTATTCAATCAAAATCAAATTTCTAAACGAACCAACTCATTTTAGTTGGTTTAGTTCGAGTTTCTTAGAACAGGGAAGTGGAAAAGCTAAATAATTCAAAATAACTGAATTTACAATGATTACGTAGATATTAACTTTTTGATTATGATATTATAATTAATCAGACTATTTAACCATGGCTACAATTGGTTTAAAAAGCTCAAAATAAGATTACATATTATTGTAATTTAGTAATTTGACATATATTAAGCCTAAATGAAGTTTTTTATAAAAAAAAAACCTTAGCTTAATCTCAATCATTCTTCCTGTCCATTAATTTAAACAAAGGGCTAAAATAGTCAGAAATTTATGGCATAAAATGAAGATCATGAGATTGTCAAATCATGTTCAATTCTTTTGAATATAAAATAATATCATTTAGTAGCTCATTACTAAATTCAAAAGTTTATATTTAGATCATAAATTTATGAGTCCGCCCGACTTGTTGGATTGCATAGAAGATTTGTGTTTTGAATTTTTTATTCAATACAGTTCAGATTAGAGAGATAACTAACTAGTATTAACAATTTGTTGAATCTGAAATTGAGTTTGAATTCTGTATAGATTGGGCTTAAGATCCGACCCAATAAAATCCCTATCTTTGGCACCAAAAGGGAATAAACTGTGAGCTCAATTATTGACATGAAGAAGATACTTGCCCTAGATCAACTTTTTTTTTTTTTTTTTTTTTTTGAAATCCTTTGCTCTTTGAACTGTTGGTTGGCAAGTGATAAGGCCATCCACCAAAAGCACTCACTCCCACATGATCAAAAAGCTCAAGTTTTTTGAGGGCCATGGAAAGGGAGAGTGTTGATGTTTTGCCCAACCCACAACATCAAATGAGCTAGCATGCTTCACCAACTTCGTTTTAGATAGCCCACACACCCACACTCTCTCATGGAGAAAAAAAGGAAAAAGAACAAAAGTTAATTAATTCTTGAATTTTTCGGAGGCCAATTGGGATTAGTTGTAGAACATTAATCATTGTTTTGTTGTTTATTTTATGTCAGATTTCGATTGTCGTTTGAAAATGAAAGTTGATTAATATCTCGTTTATAATGGTCAAACTTTTAATTTTGTAACATGCAGGACTGAGTAGCATTTTCAACTTGAAAGAAATATTCATTCTGATTATATATATTCTTTATATAAGTATTTTTTATAAATTTATTAGTTTTTTAAAAATAAGAGGCTATTTTTAACATTTGATGTATAGATCAGGTCCAAGAAATAATTCTCTCAAATGTGGTATTTTCGTAAATAACTAAAAAGATGTGTCCATCTGCAGAAATACTGAGCTCTGCTTTAAAAAAGCATATGGGATGTTTCAGTGACAGTAAATCTGTAAACTTAAACAGGGGAGCTAAAAAAAGTATGTTAGATCCGTATGGAAAAAAGTATGGAAATTATGGATAACGTATGAATTAATCAACTAATTCAAGTAGTTTATGTTAGATCCGTATGTAAATTAATGCGAAATAATTTAAAAAATACATGTAAATTATCAGATAATCGTTCATCTATTTGAAAATATTATAAACGCTTATCAGAATACATGTCTGATGAAACGCGTTCTCAGATTTTATCGTTTCTCAAACACCGATAATAAAATCGCCTAAATTGAATGCTTTTAAATCTAGATTCGTCGTCTAATTAATTTTGCTCTGAATAGGGCAGGACAAATTGACGGCAGGAATCCGACTCGGGACACAACTCTTCTATATTCTTTATATACTATATTTAATTAGAGTCCTATAAACCCTAATTAGACTTATATTGAGTTTCTACGTATTAATAATCCATACCCAATAGATATTTTGAGAGCGCATATAGATCACTTAATGACCCTATTAAATTAGATAGTCCATAATATAATTATAAATTTATATATTAGCCCATATATAGAAAAAATTAAATTCAATATACATGATGGGAAATACTTTTTTTACAGGATCATTTTGCAAATTTTAAAAGTTTAGAGGGTTATTTAAAAAAAAAAAAAAAAGAAAAAAAAAGTCCAATAGGAGATCACGATCGGCTTCCATGTGAAGCGGTTCCTCTTCTCATCGTTATCTCAGATCCTGGGTAATTAATCATCCTTTAATTCCCCTCACAAATTCCACCGAATCCATCTCTCCAAATCGCACCGCTGCTGATTTTCTTACGCAATCATTCCTTTATAGAAGATCTAGTATGTGTGTTTTTTTTTAAAAAAAAAAAAAATTATTTGATGTGCAGGAAATAAGATGCTTGTTGAGACTTCAAATTGAAAACAAAAAAAGGGTTTATAATTTTTAACTGGAATGGCAATGGTTTCTTCGATCGGGCTACTCTCTCCCGCGAACAATTCACATAAATTTTGGGAGGATCCATCATTCATTAAGTGGAGGAAGCGCGACTCGCACGTGCCACTGCACTCGCACGATTCACTTGAAGGTGAAACTACGTTAGCATGTGTGTTTTTAATTTATTTAAACTTCTCCTTTTAATTTACTTAAACATCTCCTTTTAATTAACAAGTTATTCAGTGATAATTAGCAGGCAATGAGGATTTTCTTTTATAATTACAAGTTATGATTCTGATTTGTCGTGATAGCGTATTTCACTTACGAGATGATTGTGAAATTAATAAGAAACACTCCTCATGCATGGTCTCGAGACTTTTTGATAAGCCTATTACTATACCTTGTTAAATAATGCGAAACAACCGTTTATCTTTGCTAGTTTAAGTTAGTAAATGTTGTAACATTTTATTAATAAATGTAATTTTAATAACCTATACAATGAATTAAGAGAGGTTACATTTTTTATTTGCATTCATTAACACACTTTCGTTTTTGAACTTGTTAGAAAAACTAAGTTAACTCTTAGCAATTAATTTGAGATTAATTATCTTGTAACCTATAGGCTTTACGAGCCTATACCAACAAAAAATAAAAAAAAGACTAAAAAACTACACTACTTGAGAGAGAAAGACATCAAAGAAAAGGTGTTTTTTTTGGTGGAGCTTTGGACTCATCTACTTGTGCATAGTTGGTGAAGCCAGACGACGAGGGTCGAGCCGTTGTATCCTGGAGGGGGTAAGTCAGTGTTCTGCTGCATCGGTTCGAAAGCTTTGCCTACCGCAGAGGGCTTGAATCTCCTTAAAGAGAGCGAGATATCCGTGCCTCGGCTTGATCGACTCGTTGATACTTTTCATATTTTATTATAGTCTAACATCTATTTTGTGTATTTACACCAACAGTAAATAACATATTTAACATGGCTAAGCGCTTTTTTGTTTACTGCATGTAGGGTCTCTTAGGTATTGGTACGAACGTAGCAATGTGAATTTTCTCAATTCCAATGCTGCTGTATGGAATGATGATGCTGTCGTTGGCGCTATCGAGAGTGCCGCTTTCTGGGTCAAGGGCTTGCCTTTTGCGCAGTCTTTAAGCGGGTACTGGAAGTTCTTTTTGGCTCCTTCGCCTGAAAATGTTCCTGGAAACTTCTTTGATGGTAACTTTGATGATTCAGCTTGGGATACGCTACCAGGCAAGATTTTATTGCTTCTGTTATCATTTTAATGAACTGCATGAGCATGGCATTGTTTCTTATTTTGTTTGCAAACTATTATTCTTTCTCATTTTTCATTATTTTTGTCTATTTGAATGTTGCAATTGATTGGTAAATGTTTGCCCGCCGAATAGCATAAGCAATTATTTTGATTGTTAGTGAAATGCTCGATGAATTAAGGGACCATAGACATGCATCGATATTAGCATTTCCTTTTATTAGGACAGCACTTATCACTCGACACGTTAACTTTCATTTAATCGATTTCTATTCATTGAACTTCATTTTCTCATTATTTGTCAAAAGTGGAAACATTTACTAACTTATAAAGTGTTAGAATGTACAATATGTGAGTTCTATTTATTGTAAAAAGGCAAAGTTGCTAGTCTTTGGAATGCTTCTTTTTATAATTCGAGGTTGTGTAAGTATTGAGTCTGCATCTTGTCATCTTCTGTTATTAGACATTAAAGTTCATCTCTGTTGTCCAATTTTAATTAGAGCTGGAATTTTCCATCTCTCTCTCTCTCTGAACATCTTTTAACATTATTATGGATTTGAAGCAGTTCCATCAAACTGGCAAATGCATGGTTTTGACCGTCCAATTTACACGAATGTAATTTATCCATTTCCATTGAATCCGCCGTATGTTCCTTCGGAGAATCCCACTGGCTGTTATAGGAAAAGCTTTTGCATTCCAAGAGAATGGAAAGGTATGTCCGGTAGAACTTCATTGGTATCTTTCCTTTAATGTTGGGGTAAATGTTTTCCCTTTATGTTTGTTTATTGCAAATATTTGTTGATTTGGTGATTACTGATATGTACTTGCTTAGATATAATGAGTCAAGTTATGTTCACATTTCTCTGCACATTTGTGCTCTTCAATAGGTTAGGCAGTGTTAGAACTGGCAACAATGCCGTTCAAATTATAGAGAGCTCTTTCTATACATCATCATATATTTACTCACATTTATGAAGCTAAGTTTGATTCTTTGGTATTGTCATGGTTCTTGTTTTTTGTTTATTTAATATTTATTTGTATTATATTCATCACTGTATGTGAATAATGATTTTTGGCATTTGCAGTACTTAGTTGTTCTTTTGATCTATAAGTTGCAAGTGATAGGTCGCAGGATCCTGTTGCATTTTGAAGCTGTTGATTCTGCATTCCTTGCTTGGGTGAATGGAGTTCTTATCGGATATAGGTATATATAATGCTGACCATTCTCTCCATATTCCTTTTTGTAAAATTTTTAACTTTTGTTGTTTTACCATGATGACCGAATTTATTGTAGTTGTATAGAAAAAAAGTTTCCTGAAATGTCAACTTTTTTAACTTCCTGCCCCCCAATTATTATATTGATCATCTACAGCATTTGCCATTCATAGTTTGGTTGTGGCGTAATGTTAGATGAAGTGCTTATGAGTTCTGAGAGAAATATGGGCATCTACTGAAGTAAGTTTGCATTGATCTGTTGTTGTTATGCCTATGCATGCTGTTTAGTAGGGTGCAGTAAGTCTCTAGATAAAATTTCACATTTTCATATGAGATGAGAAGAGATACAGAGAAAGATTCAGAAAATCCCTTTTGAATGCTCTTATAGAAATTCAAAATGCATTTGTGCCATTTCAATGAGAAAAATCTTTTTGATGTCTTTTAATACAGCCAGGACAGCAGGCTGCCAGCTGAGTTTGAAATCACCGACTGCTGCCATCCGTGTGATTCAGACAAGGAAAATGTTCTTGCTGTTCAAGTGATGAGATGGAGTGACGGTTCCTATCTAGAAGATCAAGACCATTGGTGGTTATCTGGTATTCACCGAGATGTTATCCTTCTTTCAAAGCCACAGGTTTGTTTGTCTTAGTTTCCCTCCTGTGCATATGTATTTAAGGCGCCGTTTGTTCTCCCAAATTGTGACGTTCCCAGAAGGCTTCAGATTTTGTGCTTGAAAAATGAGATTGTCATCGCACAACTCAAGTTAGAAAGGAAGTGATTAATCTAGATCCTTGACCTGTAGGCATCTTACCTTATGATGGGTGGGGGGTTATGTGAGTCCCTTACCTTGGTGGTTATAAGATTTTCATTAAGGTATAAACTATAAAGTACACCAATACGAAGAATCTATAAGTCCCTTGTACCCTTCCGACCCAAGTTTCACGGTGACAATCTCACATTTCAAATAGCATATATAGAGCATTCCCAAAATGTTACTAGTTAGTTCATACTCATTACTAATTAGCCTTCATATATGCTCAGTGTGCTCATTAAAAGTTTCCTTGGATCATTTTCCTTTTAAAGAGCACCAACCATATATATTCTTTATAACATTTGTATGGGATAATTTTCTCTGCAGGTCTTTATAACAGATTACTTCTTCAAAGCAAGCCTGGATGAAAAGTTTCTTGTGGCTGATGTTCAGGTAAATATCTTTGAAGTGGATAGAAACTTTGATATTGAGGGGTAAATTTAAGAAAATGAATTATTTATCCTAACTATCTTTGCATCCCATCTGCTGCTAATACTTTAGAAATTGAAATATTTAGATCATCATAGAAAAAGTCATCTAGCATTTTCAAATAAAATGAAGAATTTCATTTCGAACTGAAAAAAATTACACTTTATTCACGTTATTTGTTGTATATCCTGTAGCTGGTAGATTTCTTTCTGCATGAAAGGTTACACTTTATTCACATATTACTGTGTAACAAGGATCCTTCTAATATTTTTTTTGAGGGAAAGGCAGCATGCTGCCGCTTCATTCATTGCAAGATGAATTTAGCTACAGATCCTTCTAATATTTAACCTCATACATGTCCAGATTGAGGTGAAAATTGATGGGCTGAAGGACAGCCCCGAAGATGTTTCAAGTATTTTGGTAGAAGCTTCGTTGTATGACAATGAAGGATGGCATGATTGTGCAACCAATGAAGGCAACGTCGACTCGACTTCTCTTAATGTGGCAAACATGGAGCTCAAGTCACCACCGGCTGGAAGTCTTGGCTTTCATGGTTATCATCTTTCAGGAAAACTAGAAAGGCCGAAACTATGGTCCAGCGAGAATGTGAGCCTTCTAACTTGAAAAGATTTTTTTAGAAAAAAAACAGAACAGCAGAGAAGAATCTTCATTCTATTTTATCATGTCACAATTGTGAAAGCTATTGGCAAATCATTTATGCTTATTTCTTTTCTTTTTTTTTTGGGTTTTTGTGGTTATTTTCATTAAACAGCCAAACTTATACACTCTCATCATCCTCCTGAAAGATGCAGCTGGAAAGTTACTCGACTGTGAATCATGCCAAGTTGGCATAAGGCAAGTATCACGAGTTCACAAGCAGATGCTCGTTAATGGGCTTCCTGTTGTAATACGAGGTGTCAATAGGCATGAGCATCATCCACGTGTAGGGAAGACGAATTTGGAAGCATGCATGATTAAGGTCGTTCTCTTACTTGTGTATTCTTTCTCAAGTACCATCATTAACATATGACCATCAGTGCATTAAAATTGACAAGCTAAATAAATTTTTTTCGAGCCTTCATATATGGATATCCCTGCTAAATATTATATTTACATATATGCCGCTGTTATATCAGAGTTTTCATAATACCACTTGACACTGTATTTTCTTACCAAAATGGCCTTAAATTGGAGAGTTACCTAACTTGCAACTGGGAGGGAGGGGTTTTAAAAGTTTTCCAGCATCAGGCATTTATGTAGTACAAGGGCATTTGTGTGAGAAAAAAATTTTGAAGGGCGTACATGTGAAAATTTAGATTTTGTCAGGGTACATATGTACATAGATATTTCTGGGGTACATATATTAAATAGCTTCCTTTTTCTTTATCCTGATAGAAACATCGTTTATTTATGTCTGACTATAGGATTTGGTCCTAATGAAGCAAAACAATATAAATGCTGTGAGAAACAGCCATTACCCTCAACACCCAAGATGGTATGAGCTGTGTGACCTCTTTGGTGTCTACATGATAGATGAAGCCAATATCGAGACACATGGCTTCAATCTTTCCAGCCGTTTCAAACATCCTGCACAAGAGCCAATTTGGGCTAATTCTATGCTTGATCGTGCTATCGGCATGGTGGAGAGAGACAAGAATCATGCTTGCATTATTGCATGGTCCTTGGGAAATGAGTCAGGATATGGAGCCAATCATTCTGCTATGGCTGGTAACAGATCTTCTTTTCTCAGCATTTGACATTTTATATGGTCTTCTGATATGTAGTTGCTGACTCAACGCAGGGTGGATACGAGGAAAGGATTCAACGAGAATTTTGCATTATGAAGGAGGTGGATCGAGGACTTCGTCGACAGATATCGTTTGCCCGATGTATATGCGTGTATGGGACATTCTGAAAATTGCTAAAGACCCAACTGAAGATAGACCGCTTATTTTGTGCGAGTATGTTGTTTATTTACCTTGCATGTTCAATTGAGTTCACTTTGATTTTTGATCTCTTTTTTTCCTTATATATATATGTATATTAGCGAAGTACTTTTTCTTGTTAAGATATTCACATGCTATGGGAAATAGTAATGGAAATATTCACATGTACTGGAAAGCTATCGATAACACTTTTGGACTTCAAGGAGGTTTCATATGGGATTGGGTTGATGAGGTGAGTAGCTGTTCTGCATATCTTCATTGCCTACAACCACACGTAACTTGTAAAGTACCAACTAAACATTATTATAGTTTTAATCAAGACCTCTTTCTCTTCTAGACACAACTCCTCTATTTACCGTAAAGAAAATAAGATTTCTCTCAGGGATTACTGAAGGAGGCAATTGATGGATCTAAACACTGGGCATATGGTGGTGACTTTGGTGATATGCCCAATGACTTGAACTTTTGTTTAAATGGTCTCACATGGCCTGATCGTACACCTCATCCAGCTATACATGGTAATTACTAATCAGATTCTTACTTCTTTGAGTAATAATTGAAACTATATTATTCCACGAAAATGGTCCCAAGTTAGACTTTGTTTTATATTTCATCGAGTTTGTTGCTATTTTCAGAAGTTAAATATTGTTATCAGCCTCTGAAGACCTTTCTACTGGAAGACATGGTTGTTAAGGTACTCCTGTAATCAGTGTTATCTAACTTCCTACAAGAGGAAGAAATGCATAACGTGTAATTTTCTTATGTATTATGTAGATAGAAAATGCACAATTCTTTGACTCGACCCGAGCAATAGAGTTCAGCTGGGTTCTGCAAGGAGATGGATGCAGCGTCGGTTCAGGAATGCTCGACCTCCCGACAATTGCACCCCAATCTAGTCTTCTTATTGATTTGCAGTCATCACCTTGGTATCCTCTGTGGGAAGCATGTGCAGCAAAAGAAATATTTTTGACAGTAACAGCGAAATTGAAGTATTCAACACGATGGACAAAAGACGAACATGTTCTTGCTTCTACTCAACTTTGTTTTCCAGCCAAGAGTTCTGTCAGTCCTCACGTATGCATCCATTAGACTCAACTTCTTTTTTTTTCGCTATTGTTTTTTTGTAAATATAACTGTTACTGGAATTATCTTAGTGCTTGTCATCCTTTCTAGGTAATCAAATTGGATAAAGGCACTTCTTTGCTTTCTGAGCATGTTGGTGAGAGTTTAATCATTACAAAGCAGAACAGTTGGCAGATCAAAGTGAACACACACACAGGAACAATTGATAGTTGGAAAGTAAGTGTGATGTTGTTATTTATGGCTTTCTTGAACATTTTTGCGACTATGTCAATTTCCTGGTTAATGTAAAGGTAGCTACAACTTATTTGACTTTTCCTTGAGTCTTCTGTTCCACATTCTTAATTTTATAATATTAGTATAAAAACCAGTTTGCTTTAGTCTGTCCTCTCTTGGAATAACATCAACAGTGTATGAGGTCCTGTCGCCCACCACTGCCAAGTGAATGCATGCAATGCTACTCCCGTACAAAGAGAATTGTTTCAGTTGTTCAAATCCATGATCCCCTCATACAATTAGTTTGATTTGCTTTATTGATAATTTGTACTATGGCTTATGCCAAAATTCATAAGAATCTTGCCCCACTTTCATTTATTCATGATTCATCTTGTATCTAGTGTTTTTTTTTTAATTATAATTAAACAGGAATAACAAGTTACTTTGTTCTGGATGAGTTGCAGGTTAATGACAATGTAGTTGTAACTCAGGGTACATTTCCCTGCTTCTGGCGTGCACCCACTGATAACGACAAAGGAGGAGGCGCAAACAGTTATTTTTCCAAGTGGAAGGCAGCTTTCCTTGATAATATATCATTTCAGACCAGCCACTTTTCTATGAAAAAACTCACAGACAATACTATTCAGATCTCAGCTGTATATTATGGATTACCTAAGGATTTGCTGAAATCTGATGATTTTGAGAAAGTATCTGAAGACTCGAATTCCATTTTATTTAAAGTTAATGTCTCCTACTTAATATATGAATCTGGTGATGTGATTTTGGACTACAAAGTTAGCCCTAAAATTGACCTTCCTCCACTTCCACGTGTTGGTGTCGTATTCCATGTAGACAAATCGCTAGATTGCGTCAAATGGTACGGAAAAGGACCATTTGAATGCTATCCAGATAGGAAAGAATCTGCACATGTTGGAATATATGAAGGCAGCGTAGAAGATATGCATGTGCCTTACATTGTTCCTGGGGAATGTTCCGGCCGAGCAGATGTCAGATGGGTTGCTTTTCAAAACAAGGATGGAGTTGGCCTTTTCACTTCCGCTTATGATGAATCCCCACCTATGCAAATGAGTGCAAGTTACTACAGCACTGAAGAGCTTGACAGGGCAACTCATAACGAAGACTTAGTTAAAGGAGATGACATCGAGGTTCTCTCTCTCTCTCTCTCTCTCTCTCTCATGCTACACTGGTTGGTATACATCTTACATTCATATTAGGCTTGATGCATTCTGAAATTATGATTCTCTTATGATTTATAGTTCTTAGCCTTGATGTTATAAAATATTTTTAAGATCAAGTTAAGAAGCGAAACAGAAAGGCGTGCGGTTTAGCCTAAACTGGTCCAATCTACCGGATTAAGAAGCTTTGTTATTGAAAAACTACTGCATTTATTTCAACTCGCTCGGAGCTTGATCTTATTGTGATACAGGTGCATCTTGACCACAAGCACATGGGAATTGGCGGAGACGATAGTTGGTCACCGTGCGTTCATGAACAATACCTGCTTCCTCCGGTTCCTTACTCCTTTTCCATAAGATTGTGTCCTATCTTTCCGTCTAGCTCGTGCCAGGACATTTATCGATCTCAGCTTCCTCAGTAATATCCTTTTGTAGTATTGATAAAAAGATCTTTTGGCAGAAGGAGAGATTACGAGTTTTGAGATCCTCTGTTTTCATACTTGGTCATTTGCTAGTCGTGGGCGATGAATAATGAAAGCCAAGCATTGCCATATGTAGTTCATGCTTGTAGCAGTTTGAACAGGAATCGTTCGACAAACATTTGTAACAAAATTCAGGGCATTTCTGATGGCTTTTTTTGGTATTTTGTTGTATAAGTCGAAATTTCTTGTATTTTGTTTATGATCAACATGAACGCAGTATCATTTTATGTTATTTGTTTCTGATCAACATGAATGCAGTATCAATGTTCTATTTATTTTAGTGAGAAATAGTGTTGGCTAAAATGTAATTGTTGTCTCACTGGAATAATCAAAATCGCCTTCCATAACTCTTGTTCGGATGATATTTTAAAGAGTTCCGCTCGGGTGTTTCTGGAAGTAGCAACTTTTAACTAGTGGACTTGTAAATTTATAATAAAATCATCACAAAATTAATTAATCTCTGTAACATAAGAGCCGAAAAGTTGGTAGTACGCCACTTTCAGAGTAACTCCAACTCAATCACCACATTTGTACTATTTTAGTATTTTGTAATTTTGTGACAATTGCTTTTGTATCCTGAAATCTGAAAAAATATATGATTTATTTATTTATTTTTTTTTTTTTCAATATATCCTTTATATGTTCCACCGTTATTAAAAATATCCCTACCGTTTTTCTTTGTTAAGTTAACTAGGGTTAAAATAGAGTTAAATAATAATCGGAGTTGAAAACTATCGAATATACCTATTTTGTACTCCGAAAACTATCGGATATACCTATTTTGTCTCTATCTATTAAAACTATTGAAAATTTTAAGGGTACATAAGAAAAGTTGGTTATGGTAATGATAATTTCACACAGATAACGACAGCTCCTAACTGTACACTAACAGAGTTTAATTTCAGGAATATTTTAGAAAAAAATTAGAACGTAAGAAGGGTAGTTTTAATATTAGCCTTCTAAGAGGAATAAATATAAAAACTGAAAAAAATTTAGGAATATATAGGAAATTACTCTTTTTTATAATTAATATTTTTAGAAAATTTTTATTTTGTAATTATAAAAACGGATATATATATATATATATATATATATATATATATATATATATATATATATATATATATATATATATATATATATGTGTGTGTGTAAAAATTCACACACACACACACACACACACACACAAACCATGGCCATAGGAGGGAATCTTCTCACCTTCTTCGCTGCCGCGGCTGCTCTCTCCGCCGTCATCGTCTTTCCCGTCCTCAATCCCTCCGGTACGCAAAGCGCTTCTTCTTTTTCTCAACCTCCAACTCCAAACGCAGAGAGAGGGAGAGGGAGAGGGAGAGGGAGAGGGAGAGTTTCGCTCACAACGACCGTGTGGGAATCGCCGTTTTTTTTTGCAGGGAGCGTTTTGAAATGGGGAAGGACGTACGCGGACGTCGTCTTCACCAACGCCACTATCTACACCTCCGACTCCACTCTTCCTTTCGCCGACTCCATGGCCATCCACAGCGGTCGGATTCTGCGTCTCGGACCCTATTCTTCTCTCCAGGTTTTTTTTTTCTCTTTTTTAATAGCTATTAGAGTTGTTAAATTTGATAAAATTCTAAACTAAACTAACCAACACCAATCGAACATGATTAAAAAGTTAAATTCTTAATTATATATATATTTTTTCAATTGTGCTTAACAGTTTAATCTTATAGTTGCTATTGTTCTTCCCATTATCTTCAAAATTTAGGACTTAGTGGGTCGCGGCACGAATGTGTTGAATCTTAATGGGAAGGTTGTGATGCCCGGGTTTATCGATTCTCACGTGCACTTGATATTTGGTGGTCTGCAGGTATAATTCTCATGCTATTTGTGTTAACCTGCACAGTAGTTTAGTAATCATCAGAGCAATTTATGCAGAGTTACTTACTCTAATTTTCGTCTATATATTGAGCTATTTATATATTTGTATAAATTTTCTCTATCTGAATCAACATCCCGCGCGAATTCTGTGATCTTTTTGGAAAATATATCTACTATTGCTGCACCTCTCGCCACCTAAGTGACAATTTTTGTGTTGCGATAGTTTTAGGGTGGAAAAAGTTCACCCTGCATGTTATCTTTTTTAGTTGTAAAAGATGTCCTGTGCAGATGAACAGTTTTACAACTAATGCCGTGGCTTTATGAAAGAATCGCTCAGTTGAACTCGTTTGTGTTTGTTTGTTGGATCTTGCTTTATTACTTCTTCGTGGGACTTACTGACCCTTTTTTGCCTCTTTTGCTCACTGGAAATCAGATGGGTCAGGTGGAACTTCGAAATATCAAACGCAAAGATGATTTTGTCGGAAAAGTCAAGGAAGCTGTCGGAGGTTTACATTCTGTTTACTCTCTTATTCTCCTGAAGTGCAACTGTTTATTCAGCTTGTAGTTCAAGAAAATCAGACAAAAGTTGCTAAGCATTGCACGTCGTTATTGTGTCATTCCTGACTGTTATTTCAGTAAGCTTTTAATTTTTCCGTACTGAATTCTTTCTGAGAAATTTCATAAACGGGTTGCTTATTGAAGGGATTTGAAATGTTGGTCCAGTTGAGTTTGAAATTTTAGAGCAGCATCATACTTGGTTCTTAGGCGAGTACTGAGATGAAGTCCCAGATCTGGCTTATTGGGATTACTTCTAAATCTCGATAATGATTATAATGGATTTAGTTAGTCTTGTTATATATGCGGGATAGCCCGTTTGAGAAAACTACTACGACTTGCTCTTGTGCATGAGAATGTAATAACGTCCGTTGCTTGCTTGCATGTTACAGTATAGTGCCTCAAACTTCTCTAACCTGTTCAATGATACTGGAATTACTTGTTTGCTGTGCATTGCATTATGCAATCCTTTGTTCACGTGCAACTTATTTTAGGTTAGCATAGCCTTCCTTGTGTAGCTCTCAGAAAAACTTTGATTGAATAAACCTTTAATTATGCTCATGGTGTCCTCAAGGCTGGATTTGCTTTGGTCCTTGGCTTCTTGCATATGGTGGGAAACCGATGTCTCGAAAAGTGTATAATAGTTTACGTACAGCGTATGATCATCTTGCGTGTAACTATTAAAATGTATCGTGCAGGTTAAGTTGGCCTTCGTAATATTATTGCTTTTGTATTCAATTATGCTTAGCATTTTGGTTCATTTGCACTTATAATTGAAACATTTTCTGGCAGATAAGCTCCCTGGGCAGTGGATCTTAGGTGGTGGTTGGAACAATGACTTTTGGGGAGGTGACTTACCTAATGCTTCTTGGCTAGATGATATTACACCAAACAACCCTGTGTGTTTATCAAACATGTACTGATTTAGTTTGCAAACTGGTAGTACAGCTAGCTGACATTGCGGTATTCTTTCTCTGCAGGTTTGGCTTTCGCGCATGGATGGCCACATCGGAGTGGCAAATTCGCTCGCTCTCAAGATTGCTGGGATTACTAGAAACACCGATGATCCAGATGGTGGAAGCATTATCAAGACAACTGAAGGAGGTAAAGTTGTATATTCTGTTTGTTCAATTTCTTAAAATAATTGTCACCGTGTTGGATAAGTTGGAAACTTTTTTAAATCCCGTACCGTACCTAAGTTTGTTACCTAAATTGGGAAGGAAAAATAACTTTTATTCTTGTTATTATTTTACAAGTTAATCACTTCTTTTTTATCTATTTCAGTTTCTTTCACATGTTTACCCTCCAATCACGATGTAAAATCATACTAATATAAAATGTCAATTAAATTTAGAATCGGATTCTGATGGCTTTATTAAGAGTTATGGTTCAGTAAGTTGCTCAAATAGCTTCAGATTAAGTAAAAGATTTTGTTGATGAGAGTTTGCTTTTGTTGCTTGCATTAAGGCTCTCCTTGTTCTTTTGCAGCAGTCACTAGCTTGATGTCTTGATATGAAAAATGTTTTTCCTCGTTGTGGTCTCCATATGCAAGTCTATATTATTTCTTCTTAGTTTCCTTTTTCTTCCTTTTTTTTTTGTCCGAGCTTTATTTGGTTCTTATGTATCTTTAACTGTTCTGTTCACGTGGTAGAGAACAAGGTGCAAAACTTTAAAAGTTATTAGTTCATATGGAACTAAAACCAGGAAATCAAATTTCATTTAAAAAGTTGATACTTTCATATTTACATACAGAACCTACTGGTCTGCTGGTTGATTCCGCAATCAAACTTGTTCGCTCTGTGATTCCTGAGGTCTCAATCCATGAAAAAAGAGATGCCCTGCTAAGAGCAAGCAGGCATGCACTGATGAGGGGGGTGACGACTGTAGTTGACATGGGAAGATATTTCCCGGGTGCATCAGCTGATCTTGTTTGGCATGATCTTTCAGGTTAGTTTTGGAATTCTTTCAATCTTCTTGTGCTTAAAATCATATTTCTTGGTCTCTTCTAGTATTAGTTAGGAATTTTCTACATGGATACTTGTTTTCTTTTATCAGGATTTGCAGTAATTTCTAGTTTCCACCTAATTCTGAAATATGTGTAATTCTCAGAGATTGTATCATACTAGTAGTAAACGAAAAGCCGCTTTTTACCTGGTTTAAGGTTAAGTAATATTTTGGAAGGTTGTGATCCTTATTCGTGATCAAAAGAATGGGAAATTTGTAAAGAATTTGAGGTGCATATATTTCTAGCTTGTTGCTGACTTCACTATGGCACTCATATGTCTGCAGATGTTTACAAGTGGACTGATTCTTCTGGAAAAATGATGATAAGAGTTTGTTTATTCTTCCCTTTGCCATCATGGTCTCGGCTAGTTGTAGGTTCCTTTCACAGTAGTCATTAAAATTATTTCTCTTTGTTAAAGTACACTGGCTTCCTCAATGCTTTTTAGTTTAAACCTGTTCTATTATTTGATTACCTCCTTAATGAATATCAACAGTATGTTATCTTAATAGCGTCATATTGTTATTTTACCAAAATTATCTATATTGAAATGTATAGCGGTTAGTTCAGCATGTATGCCTCTCTTATTCTACATGTAAGATCAATTAGTAAGTTAATAGAAAGGAATACTTTAAATGACCCCTCTGTGGTTTAGTGTTTGCACTTTGCTACATTGTGGTTTCATTTGTTACACTTAACTACCCTGTAGTTGTTTGCTCATCTATGCAACTATATATCATATTTTTGTGAGGACCAATACTAGAATACTTCGGTTTGGGGTTCTCGATTTTTTAGTGAGTATTTTTTCAGAAAGTCTCCAAATTTCTGCAGCCAAAGAACTTTGTTGAATAAATTTTGATATAATGTAGTTTACTAACATAGTGCAATGCCAGTATACTTTTGACAGGTTATGCATGAATAATTCTGTGAAAATTCATGAGCTCATCACAAAATTTAAAGTACAAATAGCTAATGAACTTTGGAAGAACTTTATACCTCATGTGTTAAGTGAAAACACTAGGCCCTGAAAGCAAAAGCACTACTGATAGTTATATGTCAGGTAATTTTATCTGTCAGGTAATTTTATCTTTTGAAATTACTTCTGTTGATAGTTATATGTCAGGTAATTTTATCTTGTTTAAAATCTGTTGTAAACTCAACTTTTTGAACTGATGAACTCGGTCACAAATTAGCCAGCTTTCGTGAATCCTTTCATTAAATGATATTCTGCTTATAGGCATCATTTCATGATTCACGTAGGATCTTATGCAAGAAACAGGTCGTTCAATAAGTCAATGGATACACCTTGGTGGTGTTAAAGCTTTTTCTGATGGTTCGTTGGGTTCCAACAGTGCACTGTTCTATGAGGTGAGAATATATTTATGAATGTTTCTATCCTTCTGTCCATTAATACAATAGTGTATTTATATTAATTTAGATTTTGGGCAAATCTTTTGTTAACTTACTGAGATAAACTGCTCACACTAGTGTCGCCATAGTTATGTATAGAGGGGTAACTTTTCTTGAGTACTTATTCTCTGTTAGTAAATTTCTTGTCTTCTGAAGTGTTGTGAGATTTACACTTGCGAAAAACTTTCCCTGTAGACAAGTAATAGAATTCTACCTTTTCTGCCTTTTCCCCTTAGTAAATTATTCTTGATTTAGTTGCTTTTTTTTTTTTATCCTAGAATAGAAATCCTCTCAATAATTTGTAGATTAGGCATTCCCCAGGAGCCATGGAGAAGCTTGCTGTAAGCAATTAAGTTTCTGCTATTATATCTAATAAAACTTGGACCTATTTTCCGATGAGTTAATCAAATATCATTTGTCCTTCTCCAAATTTTTCCTGCACTTCTATTTTCTCTTGTAAAGATGGGCTTCTCTAACAAAGCATATTTGATGAGTGACTATAGCCCTATGAGGATGACACCAGTAATAGTGGTTTACAAGTGACAAATTTGGATTGGCTTCTCAATGCAACCCTAGAATCAGACAGATCTGGACTTCAGGTACCCTGCCTGTGGAATATTATTTTTTTAGATGTTCATGTTAGCAAGGATGTCACCTGTTTTCATCTATTCTAATTCCTGTTTTCAAGGTGGCGATCCATGCAATTGGAGACAAAGCAAATGACATGGTGCTGGATCTGTTCAACTCAGTGGCTTCCCTACATGGAATGAGAGATCGCAGATTTAGGGTACTCATTCAATCTCCTGTCCCATATGTTGTTGTTCTTTAACTTAGTTACTAGTTTTGTCTGTTACTGAATAATCAATAAGGATGCTTATTACGAACAACAACATGGTAATGGTGATACAAAACTTCCAGATTGAACATGCGCAACATCTAGCTCCAGGAACAGCAAAGCGTTTTGGTCAACAAAGGGTTATTGCGTCCGTGCAGGTAAAGTGCGGGCTGTTTTTTTTTTTTTTTTTTTTTTCAGTCTCCATTTGTTTTCTATGATTTTCTTTATTACGCTTGTTCTAAGCTAGTCAACTTGATTAAGTCATTTGAGTAGCTAGTCAACCTAATCAGGTGCTGCTTTCTCTCAAATCACCAATGCCTATCAAGTAGTCGTTTCTATCTTGGAAAACAGAAATAGCCAAGCTAAAACAAAATAAATGAATCCTAAGTAACAGATATACCTGAAGTAATCAATTTTGTCTGCCAGACCTAAGAGATGAAATTGAGAGAATTAAATAAACTCAAGCTCGCACTCTGTACAGGTTTGGATTGCTTCAAAAGTTTTCATTGTCCAATATATGGTCATGGTGTGATATGTTCCATTGGCTGAATTAGTTAGTTTACTGTTGTTAACAGCCAGATCATATCTTGGATGACGCTAATTCAGCTGGGAAAAAACTTGGGGAAGACCGTGCTTTGCGAAGTTCGTATTTATTCAAGTCACTTTTAGATGCCGATACACACTTAGCTTTCGGTTCCGACTGGCCAGTGAGCTTTCTCAACATTTGTACTTGTATTTTTCAATGCACATATTTTTTGGCTCTTACAATAATGTACTATCTGCCTTTTGTTTTGGTAGGTAGCAGATGTTAATCCATTAGGAAGTATCAGAACTGCGCTGTACCGTGTACCCCCAGGATGGGAAAGTGCTTGGAATCCCAGTGAGAGTGTTGAATTGAATGATGCTATAAAAGCGTAAGGCCTTCATCTTCGTTACCTTCTCTAGTTAATATCGACCAACCAAAGCTCCTTTTGAAAATCGACCAATCTATTCTGTTACTAAAAAAACTAGATCATAATCCTCTCTATAGATATCTTTACATTTTTTTTTCCACTCAATTATTGTTTTTTTAAGATTAAAAAAACTATTAAGTATTGTTTAATCAAATGTGGCAGGCAAACCATATCAGCAGCATATGCTTGCTTCCTCGACCATAGTTTGGGCAGTTTATCGCCTGGAAAGTATGCAGATTTTGTGGTTTTACCTGCCAGTTCGTGGGATGAGCTTGTCCATGAGATACCGTCTTCCGTCTTAGCTACTTACGTGAGCGGCAAACAGGCGTACCCATGATGTTGTAAATACTTCTGCTAAGTGAGTATATTTATCTGTATTATATGGTGACGCAGTTTGATTCTCAGATTTGTAGCTCCAGCAAATTGTAGAAACACACCTAGTCGGTGTTGTTGTTTCGATTTCAGATGTATATGATATTTTATCCGACTTTCAGATATATTATTGAATAGGAACATTGGTAATATATGCTAAGTGAATGGTTTTTAGGAAGTAGAAGGTTTTATGCTTATTGCTGAACCAGCATAGCCATACATGCATATGCACAAATTCTTTTTTTGAGAGAAGGTAGCGTGCTATCGCTTTATTCATAAGGTAGATGAATTAGGCTACAGGGGTACGCAGCAGGGCCTAAAAAAAAAAAAAATAGAGGCAATTTTTCGATCACTGTAAATCACTGAGCTAGTTGAGCCCACCAACTCAACAGATCACGGGCTTCAATACAAAGAGATCCTGCCGATTTTTTGTGGTTGTCAAAGATCCTCCTGTTGCGTTCGAGCCAAATAGTCCACCAAACAGAGGCAATCCTTAGAAGCCGGCTGTCACGCGAAGCGCCGCTTCTCTGGGTGACGGTATTCCACAGGGAAGCAGCCGAAGGGGAAAGGTTGAGGGAAGCAGCGGTCGGAAGAAAAGCTTGAAGGATGCTTCTAGTAAACTGACAACCCAGGAAGAGGTGGTTGGCCGTCTCATCGTCGTCCAGGCAAAGAACACAGCTACCATCTCCTGTCCATAAGCAGGTTGTCTTTGGTGCGAACCTTATTCCTTAGGACTAACCAAAGAAAGATTCTTATCTTGAGGGGGGTTTTGATCCTCCAAATTTCCCGAAATCGAAGTTCCGAAACGCCGCCGTTTTGGAGGAAGAGATAGAGGGATTTAACCGAAAAGTTTCCAGATTGAGACCATCTCCAGCGCACTACATCCTTAGAAGGGAGGATGCCGTTATCCTCGATAGTCTCCTTAAGAAGGTTAACCAATTCAAAATCCGTCGGGTTGCTGGGAGTGAACCCCCGAAGGATGAAGCACCACTTCCAACGGTTCGCCCCCCAACAATCCGTCACTCTGCATCTCTTCTCTCTAACGGAGTCGAAGATAACTGGGAAGAGGGTCCGAAGAGGAGCCTCGGCGGCCCAGATGTCCGACCAGAAGCTGATATCTTGTCCATCTCCTAACAAGAACGACAACCCACATCTAAATATACCCCTCGTCGTAAGTACATTGCGCCACCATTGTAAAAATGGTCTGAAGGAGATTCCCTCTCTCAACGGCTTTCTTCGTCCATAATAGATCCCTTTGATAAGGGGTCCCCACAAGAGGTTCTTGTTCGAGAAGAATCTCCACAACCACCATATATATGCACAAATTCAAGTCGGCAACTTTAATGATTGACTAGTTGCTTGTTGCTTATATGTAGAGTTGATAACTCTTTTTATAGGCATACATGGCATATGCACGAATTGAAGTTGGCAACTTTAATGGTCAACTTCTTTAATTAGCTTATGTACAGACTTTTGACAAAGATAACTTGCACTTGCATGCATGAAGTAGACTCCACCGTCCAATTCAAGCCATCTCATTCATATTTGAAGGACTTTCGTAGATCAGTGCGCCAACTTTTTAACAGATCGGGGACCTTGGTAGATCTATAAAGTGCATCAACTTTTATATTCATGTAATATAAGCTAATTAAAGAAGTTGACCATTAAAGATGGGGGATTCCATATTGGTTGTCAGTCGAGGAGCCACGTTCCATCCATAATGATCATCAATTAGGGAGCCAGTTCTTTTCCCTATATGATCCTTGCTCAATCAATACTCAGCTCACACTATTTTTGACCAGTGATTAGCTCCCATATTAATTTTGATACTCTTCTTTTCATAAGAATCACTCATTCTAAAATGTCGTATACACCATTAGTTCCTAGCTATTAATTTTTTTTAAAATTAACTGCTAAGATGTCATTTTAACTTCTTGAGAGCAAAGTCCGGTACGAGTCACCCCGTAGAAATAAAAGAGTATTTTCATCGAATAAAATTTTTTAATCTTATCATTAGAAAATGATATCATGAACTTTTTACCATTCTAAGTTTATTCCTAATATGTTGATTATTAGTTTTTTAAATATTCTTATTGAAGAGAAAAATCATCTCCTTCCTATTGATATTTTAAATTACGTTCAAATTGAAAATTTATTATTAAAAATACTTAGAAATTTATAAATTGAATCAAATTCAAAATATTCTTAAATATAAATAGTATCAATTCAAATAAAATTTTTAAATTAAATTTAAATTTTCAATTTCAATTCTAAGTAATTAAAAAGTTGGTTTCATAAGTAATAGTACAAATTAAATTTTAAATAAATAATTAAAGTTTGATTTATAAGTAACAATATATATTAAAATTTAATTTAATTTATGAATTTAATTTTCAAACATAAAAAGCTATATATTTAAATAAATAATAAATTTTGAATTCAAATTATTAGTTTAAGAGCTCTGCTACCTCTACAATATTTGAACGTACACAATTTTAATCAAATTCAAAATTTTCTTGAATATAAAATACAAATTGAAAATAAAACTTTTGATTCAATTTTAATCAAAAGTTTATATTTCAAATTTAATCTATGTATTGAGGACTTAAGTTACTTAACCAATTAGCTATTATCTAATTTGATAAGTATCGAAAATAAGTAAGAAAAAATCGAGAGGAATGGTAGAGCGAGAGAGAGAGAGAGAGAGTGCGAGAGTGAGAGAGCGTGAGAGAGTGAGTGAGCGTGCGAGAGCTGTCGGGAGAGATCGCGTGAGAAACGTTGAGTGTTCTTGGCCGGGATACACTGTGGAGTCGAGAGGAAGATCGCGGGTGAGAGGGCGCGCGAGTGCGAGAGGGAGTGGTGGCACCTACCCCTCCTCCACCGCCCGTGTGGGACCGAGGGTGTGGGTGCCCGTCCGAGCCCGACACCCTCGGGCCCCCCCCCCACGTACCACCAGGGATTGGTTGAGCCCCCTGCACCACAGGAAGTCAACTGTTGCTGCCCCCCCTCGGCCTAGGCAGATTCGGCCTGGCTTGCCCCGCCCTTTGCTCGCTGGCCTTGGGCATCTGAAGAGACAGGGACGGCGATGGGACCTTCGCCAACGACCCGGTACGGCGGATTCCCGCGCCAGAGCATCTATGTCTTCTCGGCCAGCTCCCGCCGCCCGGCTCTTGTCGTCCGGTACGGAGGATTCCCGCGCCACCCGTCGTGCTGGGCGCGCTGGTCCTATCCCGTCTCCGCGCCCGGCTCTCAAGGTGGTGTGGGCCGATCACCTCGGGAAGCCACTTTGCTCCACCAACGCCCCCCCCCTATGTGCAGACTGCTCCCACCCCCGCCACCTCCACCTGCCTGACGGGACTTGATGCATCCCTGCCCCCCTCCCGAGCCACGCAACCGATCCTACCGCTCCCCAACTTTGATCCCCGGTCGTCTCAGGGGATCGGCCCCCGCTCCTTTAAAGATGCCCTGCTCCGATCCCTACCTCCACCATCGCTTGCCACTCGGCCCCACCTCAAGAACCGACCACCCACCTCCTCCCCCGCCTCCGGCTCCAAAAGGTGCTTTCGGTGTCTCGCAGGGGACCACCTCGTGCGCGATTGCCGTGACCCTGTTTGCTGCGCGGCTTGTCTCTGCACCGGGCACAGGGCCTTCTCCCGCCTCTGTCTGGCGCGCCGACAGCGGCCCTTCATGCAGCGCGGCCGCGGGTTCCGTCCGGTGTCTTCGAAAGTCTTCGTCCCTCTGACGGAAGGCTTTCACGAACGCCAGAACCAGCGCAAGAACGCCGTCCTGGCCGATGTCGTTGGCCGCTCGAACCTGGGGATCTTTCCTGGGGGGACCATCGCTTCGGACTTGGCGGCGAGGTTCGGTGGATTCCCCACCGATTTCGTGGCTGCGCGCTACTCGGATCACGACTACGCCATCCTGTTGCCCGAGTGGGTACGGCCCGACAACATCATCGGCCATGGTTTGATTCATCTCCTCCACTGCCGACTCCAATGCTATCCCTGGGAACCGTTCAGCGACGCTCCTCGGTCTAGGCTAACCTTCAAGGCTTGGATCAAAATCAAGCAGCTTCCGTTTGAGTGCTGGTCCCCTGACCGTGTCTGTGCCATCGTCGGCTGCTTTGGCCGGTACATCAACGCCGACGACAACAGCCTGAATTTGGTAGACTTGACCGGATTCCGCTGCCAAGTTGCGGTCGACGACCTGACGGACATCCCTGAGACGCTCTCGATCTCGTTGGGGGACCATGTCGTCTCCTGCGAAGTGAGGATCGAAAGCACCTCCCCTTTCGGCGGCGACGACCGTGGCATACCCCTAGCGGGTGGGGGGCCCGGTGAGGGCGGCGACCAAACCGACCCCCTCGGCGCGCGTTTGGCTCGTAGGGTGGCCACTGTGGGCCTCGGTGGAGGCGGCTTTGATTCGCGGGACGCCGCTCGTGCGGGCACGAGCGACACCTGGGACTCCTCTGAGATCCGGGACCGGCGCCGCCGCCCCACCTCCCCCCCGGCCTGTCTGACTGGCCTGGCCAAGCCACCGCCGCTGCCGGTAGGGCCGGCGGCTCCCGGTGCGGGCCCCTGCGGCGGTTCTTCATCACCTCCTTCGCCGGGCGCGGTTCTTTGCCCAGCGGGCCGGCCCTGCGCCCTCGCCGCCGATCCTCTGGCGGCACGACCGTTGCAACTGTGTGCCAGGGCCTGCCACCCCCCCCCCCCCCCCCCCCCCCCCCCCCCCCCCCCCCCCGCCGTCCTCGGGCCGCCCCCGCTAACCATTTCCGGGTTTTTTTCAAATTCCTTTAACGCTTTTGGTTCGGTGTACTCCTGCTCAGGACGGCCGCTGCAGTGTGACGCAAGCCTCACCTTCGCTGTAAAGGGTTTGGTGTTGCGCCTCTTCCCGCGTGTCTCTCGAGCCCCGCGCTCCACTTCTCGGACCCTGGTCCTGACCCTGCCCCCCCTGGTTGGTCGCTGGGCAGTGCCGGGCCCGCCATCCTCTGCTGGGTCTGACCCGGTGCCAGCCCCTGTCTCTTGGCTGGGCCACCATTGGGCCTCCTTCAAGCCTGCTCCCCCCCCCCCCCCCCCCCCCCCAGGGGCCTGTTGCTCGCGCCACCCATGGAACCAGCCCTGGGCCCCATTTCCTCTGGCCAGCTGAGCACCCGTGGGCCCAGCCGCGGGCCCCCGACATCCCTGGACCCCTCCCCTGGGCCGCGGAGCCCCCCTTCTCAACACCGGCAAGAGAGGAGCCTCGGGCCTCCGCTTCTACTGTTGCCATGGGCCTCCGTGGGCCCATCCGAGGGCCCAACCTGCCTACAGCCCCCTGGGCCTCTGGCGGCCGTCCCTCCACGCGCCGGGGCAGGCCCGCTGGCCTCCCGCCCCACCATTTATGGCCGCGCCACCTGGGGGAAGCCTAAGGCGGGGGCCGCAGGCCCTCCGGGGCCACCCTTGGGCCGCCCTCACCTCCCCGATCTGGGCATCGCCGACGGGCCTGGGTCGCCCGAGCCTGCTGCTTGCCACCCAGCAGCCCCGGAGGCAACTCTCCGCCGTGCGAGTACGGTCGACCGACTACTGGACGCCCTCCTACCTCCGCCCAGCCCGGAATCCATTGGGACCGCTTGGCGCACTGTGTCTCCGCCCCCTTCGTTCCGGGCCGGCGCGCCCTTTTTGGACGCTGCTTCCCCGACCCCGGCTGTCAGGAGAAGCAGTCGACTCGCGAAGAAGGCGTGCACTCTCGCTCTTGACCGTGCCATCGACCGCAAAACCCTGCTCTTGGGTCAGGGCTCGCCCGCCACCGCTGGCCCCGGCACCAATGGATCTCCGGCCGTTTCCTTGCTCCTCAAGAAATCTGCTAAGCTCGGCATCCTGCTCAGCGAGGGGGATGCCCGCTCCCTCATTGACTTTACCGGGCCTGTGTGCTGACCGCCCGGCCGCTAGACTTTCGTCGTTTGGTGTCCTGTCTTCCTTATGTTTCAAATCTGCTCTTGGAATGTCAGAGGATTGAATGATCCCTCCAAGCGTGCCCTTGTCAAGTCGGTCGTCTGTGACCTTAAAGTGTCTGTACTTTGTTTCCAAGAAACGAAAGTCTGTTCATTCTCGCGTCACTTCCTCTCCTCACTCGCTGGGAATGGCTTCGACAAATGCCACTTCATCCCCTCCGCGGGGGCCTCGGGTGGACTCGCAACTTGCTGGAACTCCAGATTCTTCACCTGCTCTGAAGTTTTGGTGCGCAATTACTCTCTGACGCTGCGTCTGACAAACGCTTTCAGCGGCTCTTCCTTCTTCCTAACCAACGTGTACGACCCGCCGTCCTGGGATGGGAAGGATGACTTCTGTCGCGAACTCCAAGCGCTCAAATCCGCTTGCCCTGGTCCGTGGGCAATCTGTGGGGACTTCAACCTTACGCGCTCCCAGGCTGAAAGACAGGGCCGCCGCTGGTGCACCCGCTTAATGACCATGTTCTCCAATCTGATCAATGAGCTGGAATTGGTGGACCTCCCGTTGCTCAATCAAAGCTTCACGTGGTCCAATATGCAGAATCCTCCATCCCTTGCTAAACTTGATCTCTTTTTGGTCTCTACTGACTGGGACCTTTCTTTCCCCCTCTCCTCGGTCTCGGCGCTACCCAGAATCACTTCGGACCACTCCCCTCTCCTCCTCAAAACGCAAATTACCAGACCCCCCTGCCCCTTCAGATTCGCAAATGTGTGGCTGACCAGGCCCGACTTCATCTCTCTGGTCCCGATCTGGTGGCAGGAAATCGACGCCAAGCAGGGGAGACAAGGGAGTATCCTCACTTTCACCGCTAAGCTCAGACACTGTCGCAAACGTATCAAGGAGTGGCGGGCCGCAAGCTTCCACAGCATCTGTAATGCCTCGAGGGCAGCTTCGGAGGAGATTCAAAGGCTCGACTCTCTCGAGGAGCTTCGGTGCCTGACCCCCAGCGAACTTGCGCAGAGGCTGCAGCTTAGAAACCACCTGAAGGGTATCATTGTGGAAAAGGAGTTGCTTTGGAAAGCCAGAGCCAAGCAGCATTGGCTTAAAGAAGGGGACGGCAACACAAAATTTTTTCACGCCATGGCCAACGGTAGGCAAAGAGCCAATCGTATCGGGACAATCACGGATGAGGGCGCAACGCTTGAAAGGGAAAAGGATAAGTGCGACTACTTTTTCCAGCAGTTCAAGAACCGCTTTGCGCCCGACAATCTTCCCTCCACAGGGTGCGGAGATTGGAGCGGCCTTTTTACTGACAACGCTGCGCTTAGCTCGGAACACCTTACCTCCCCTTTCACCATGGAGGAAATCCGCAAAGCAGCTTTCCAGATGAGCGGGGAAAAAGCGCCAGGACCTGATGGCTTTAGTATGACCTTCTATCAGAAGTTCTGGGACGTCATCAAGGCCGACCTTCTCAAAGTATTCGACGATCTCTTCGAGGGCTCCCTAAATACGGGCCCCTTTGACTACACCCACATCTGCCTGATCCCTAAAATTGAAGGGGCGAGCTCGGCGAACGACTTTCGGCCCATCAGCCTTCTCAACTGCGTCCAAAAGATTATCTCCAAGGTGCTTACGAACAGGCTTCTGAGTGTGCTGGACAGGATCATCTCCCCGACCCAGTCAGCCTTCGTGAAAGGCAGATCTATCCTCGACTTCTTTGTCACGGCCAGCGAACTTATCAGCTGGGGAGCCAGTAAGCACATAGAGTGCGTCGGAGTCAAGGCGGACTTCGAAAAGGCCTTCGACAGCGTGAGCTGGAGCTACCTAAAACACGTAATGCTCTGCCTTGGCGCCAACCTGAAATGGTGTGGGTGGATCGAATAGTGCACCGCCAACGGAAAACTCGCCATTCTTGTCAACGGCACCGCCACCAACTGGTTCAAAATGAAGAGGGGACTCCGCCAGGGCGACCCCCTTTCACCCTTCCTCTACCTGCTTGTGGCTGAAGGGCTGGCGCGTTTGACAAACAGAGCTGTTCAGAGCAATCTGCTCACCGGGGTTGGCCCTTCGCGGGACTCTGAAACTTTCCTTATCCAATTCGCGGACGATACTTTCTTCTTCTGCCAGGCTAGAGCCAGACAAATCCGCAATCTCCGCTTTTTGTGGCAGATCTTCGAATGGGCATCTGGGCTCAAAGTCAACTCGACTAAGTCGGAGCTCCTCTATATGGGCAACACTAACAATAAAGGTGAGCGACTTGCAGCGCTGCTAAATTACAAACTGGGTACGCTTCCGATCAAATACCTTGGCCTTCCACTCAATAAGGGCAGCACCCTCAACCGAGATTGGCAACTCATAATCTCCAGGATTGAGCGAAGAATCGCCGGGTGGCAAGCTAAACTGCTCTCTTACGGGGGTAGGCTCACCATAGTCAACTCGGTGCTGTCTAACCTTCCGCTCTACTTCTTCTCGGTCTTCCGAGCGCCTGCCTGGGTCATCAAAAGAATCGACTCGTTACGACGTGCCTTCTTCTCGAGCAGCCAGAGATCCACGTCGGGGGGAAGGTGCCTGGTCAACTGGAAGACTGCCTGCAGACCCAAGAAAGACGGGGGGTTAGGCATCTTGAACTTGGAAAGCATGAACATTGCTCTTCTAGCCAAGTGGTGGTGGAGATTCTTCTCCACGGAAGCACCCCCCTGGGAACCGCTCGTCAAGAAGCTCTACTACCTCCGCCGAAGACCGCTGAGTGAGGGAGCATCCTTCAAACCCTTCTCACACTGGTGGAGAAGTGTGCTACGCACGAGGGAACTCTTCAAATGCAGCTCGACCCACTCGGTGGGGAACGGCGCTCTGACTGACTTCTGGACAGACCTCTGGCTAGGGAACTCATCCCTCTCGACCCAATTCCCGAGTATCTTCCCATTGGCTATCAACAAAAACCTTCGGGTGAAGGAATGTTTTGACCAGTACGGATAGAACTGGGCCAAAATCCTAGAGGGCGTAGAAGGGGGGACCGCAGGCATTGACGACATAATCCTGGACTTGCAAATGAGTACAGCCCACCTGTCCCTAACCGCCAACAATGACGAATTCCTTTGGCGTTGGACCACCACTGGGCTTTTTACGGTCAAATCACTATATCGCTTCCTGCAAGACAGCGGGGTAGTAGACGACCGATTCAACCGGCTCTGGAACATCAAGCTGCCGCTCAAAGTCAAAATCTTCGTCTGGCTCGTGCTCCGTAGAAGGGTCCTGACCAGAGACATCCTCCAAAAAAGGAATTGGGCCGGACCTAACTACTGTGCCATCTGTCTCGGTCCTGCCGAAACAGTTGACCACCTTTTCCTCTCTTGTACCTTTGCCAACGCATTGCTGGAGACCCTGCTCCCTAACAAAGCAGGGATCCGAAGCTGCCCGACCGCTGCACTGCTCTGGGATGCGAGCTCGCACTTGAGAGGGGCCTGGGGCAATGGGACGCTCATCACCGTCGCGACTACCTGGTGGTCGGTTTGGCTTGAAAGAAACAGGATGGCCTTCGATAACAAGAGCCGTAGCCTGGCTGCTATCCTCGCCGAAGTCAGGTCTTCTCGCTCGACTTGGGTCCGCTCCTGTACCTAGTTTTTTTTTTTTTTTTTTTTTTTTTTTTTTTTTCTTAGCCGGTTCGTCTACCGGCGCCCCTGATGCTAAATTCATACTCGCCTTGAATGAAGCGGCAGCATGCTGCCTTTCTCTCTCAAAAAAAAAAAAAAAAAGTAAGAAAACAAAATATTTTATGGCACTATCAAATTTGGTAGTCGGCTAGTAAGAAAAAAAATTATCCACTTTTTATTCAAATTTAAAATTTTATTTTCAATTTAAAGTAAGAAGTTGGTTTCATAAGTAATACTACAAATTAAATTCAAATTTAAAAATTTTAAAATTAAAAATTTGAATTAATTTTAAAAATAGAAACTTTATAGTTAAATAAATAATTAAATTTGGGTTTATAAGTAACAATACAAATTGAATTTGAATTTAAATTTTGAAATTAATTTTTAAAAATAAAAATTTTAAATTAGAACTTTGTATTTAAAATTATAAATATAAAGTTTTAATCGAAGATAAATTTCAAATTCAAATTTACGAAGGCTTACGACTTATCAAATTAGTCACAATGTAATTTGATAAGTAACAAAATTAAATAAGAAAATAAATATTTGTTGGATATTATTAAATATAGTAATAGAATAATATATATGTGTTTTTTAATAATATTATCTTTATGATTGATTTTGATTGGCAGTTTAAAAGTCAATCTTAATCTTAAAAAATAAACTGTTAGATTTAAATCAGTCGGTGCATAGAAGCATTACTTTTCTAAAATTACTTTAGCCCTAGCACTCTTACTCTGCTAACCTTTTGGATCAAACCACTATCTAAAATTTTATAGTCGGCTTAAAAATTTAATTATATTATATATACTCTTATAAATATAAATATTTTTATACTCATAATTTTTTCATCATTAGATGAAGAAATATACGATTAGGATGATAGTGGTCGCCCTAGAGTTTACTAGGTTGTTGGTAAAATAATTTAAATTATAGAAACTACTATAATCCTAACCGTATATTTTTTTATCCAAGGGATGAAAATTTATGAGTACGAAAAAATTTTATTCATAATAATATAATAACCGGACTCTATATATATATATATATATATATATATATATATATATATATATATATATATATATATATATATATATATATATATATATAGAGAGAGAGAGAGAGAGAGAGATAATTGCCAGTGTATCCCTGAAATCTGAAGAAATATCTGATTTACCCTTCTTATTTTTTTCTTTCCAATATACCCTTCATACGTTCCACCGTTATTAAAAATACCCCTACCGTTTCCCTTTGTTAAGTTAACTAGGATTAAACTAGAGTTAAATAATAATCGGAGTTGAAAACTATCAGAAATACCTATTTTGTCCCTATTTATCAAAACTATTAAAAATTTTAAGGGTACATAAGAAAAGTTAGTTATGGTAGAAGGGTATATTTGAAAGGGCAAAATAGTAATTTCATACCGATAACGGCACCTCCAACGAGTTTAATTTCAGGGATATTTTAGAAAGAAGTTGGAACGTAAGAAGGGTAGTTTTAATATTAGCCTTCTAAGAGGGGTAAATATAAAAACAGGAAAATTTTTAGAGGTATATAGAAAATTGCCCCATATATATATATATATATATATATATATATATATATATATATATATATATATATATATATATATATATATATATATATATATATATATATATATATATTAAATTTTCTTGTAGTGCCTTCTGATAGCATCATTGTGATAAGTAGGCAAATTGCTAGACCTCTTTGTCTTTGAATGCTACCAAAGTTTGTTTACTACCACAAATATGATCAAAAGTTGGGTTTTAAGTTTGCTAGAAGAGTATTCAATTTTGAGTTTTGGGTCACACATGGCCTTGAATATTTGTCCACGCTTGGGAAATATTAATTCCTCAGGAGCCTTCCCAAGACGTTTTGTTTGACATTTGAAGGATTTGCACTCCTCATGATGTGGATCTCTCAATCTTTAATGCAAAGGGGCTTAATTTGTTTCTGCACCGACATTTGAAAAATCTGCGTCGCGCGTAGGACGGATCCTCAAGTTTTTATGTCTGCTTATTAAAAATTGGCTCGTGAACTGTAACGAAAAGCACGAGCATGCAAAGCATTTGCACGTGCCATAGACTTCGCACTCATGCTCTCTTCTGCTTCATTCCTATGCATTTTTAATCTCTTTTCCTTTTGTCATCTTTCTCTCTCGATCTATTGCATGTTTTTTAATCTTCATCATGTAACATGCACGTTGGGGATTAGCTATTAAAGTAATATACTAGAGACCAAATATATATTTGAGATTTGGATGTGAAATCCTTATTTATTATCTGAGATTTTATGGTATATTATACAGGAAATATGATTAATTCTACATCATATAATTAAATTAATTATGTGATCAGTGCATAACTATAAGTGTTCTTTCTTGATGGGGAAATGTTTGAGAATCTACACCAGGTTGTGCTGAGAGCTGAGAGGTTCTTTAATTATTAGTAGCTTTTTTTTTAAAAAAAAAAAACAACAACAGCAACTATATATATATATATGAATTACTGATGTTCCTGCATAAGATTAATTTTTGAGTAGCAGATGATAAGAAAAACTAAAATTTCTCATTACGTGTATTTTTCCCTTGGTTGTAGAGTTTTTGACTCATCTGCTACTAAAAAATATTTATGAAGGAAATTTTGAAATAAAATTTTTGGCAAATGTATATATCTTAGTTATACAAATATTGTGGTGGATTAATTATATATCAAGATGATGTTTTTCAAAAGTAGGCATGAGTCAATACATCAGAATTTCAGAATTGTATTTCTCAAAAGAGCACAAAAGCTAAGATTTACCCAATCCAATAATGTATGATAATTTTGTTAATCATATCGCTAATCCGGAAATTCTCATGTAAACGACTTTTTCACCCTCAAAAATTAGCCCAAACATTAGTTAATTACTGTGTGTTGGAGTAATCATCCCTTGCATTGCTTTCTCTTTAATAACTTTCACAAGATGCTCACAGAAGATCTGACCCTCCATTCCTGTGCATCTCTTTATCTGTCCAAATTAATAACACCTACTAAATATTAAAATTGAATCACACATACTATATATATATATATATATATATATATATATATATATATATATATAGCAAACATTACAATGATTTGAAGCACATATATACCTGAAAATGGAGGTTGTAAAATGTTTTTTCTCCAAAGCTAGTGAAAGTTGAGGCATTCATTAGTTGAAGCCCCTCTCCCTCCAAAACCTTGGAAAACTTAGAGAGAGGGAGGCTAATGTTCTTGTTCAAAACAGTGATGTGAACCATTACCTCTTCACTATTTAGACAAGTAGCAGAAACATTGATAAGGAACTCTATGCCCTCTTTTGTTGGTGATCCATCTTTTCTCTTCGCGATTTCCGCTAAAACCTCTTCCTTTCTTCGCGATAGCCTCGCAACTTGACTTTGCATCTCAGGTATGTATCTCACGATGCGGGAAACCGTCGACGGAATGCTCAACTTCTTCTGCTAAGTACACAAGATATCGAAGTGAGTACTATATACAAAGTTTGACAAGTGCAATTGACATGAACAAGTGTACATGTAGCTATAGTTCGCGGGTCGTTACTGTTCGATCAGATTCAGGGAGCAGTGAGCGGAGGGACGAGTAAAAGCTGTTGAGCTTCTTTCTGCGGTCGCGCTCGTAGGCGTTGTGGCTCAACTTCTTGTGGCTTCCTGGGGAGTCTTTTGCGCTGTTGCTGGCGCGACTTTGGTTGTCGAACTCGAGCTCGGGCTGCGGCGGAGAAGGCAAATGAAGTGACTGCTGGAGCATGCCATCTTCATATTGGATGCGGTTGCTTGCGAAGGGATCCTCGGAGCAGAATTCGTTGCTCATCATGTTGTTCTCTAACGGCGAAGAGAAAATCCGCGGCGAGAGGGCTAACATGATGATTTTGGGCTCGCACATTAAAATGCTGGTGCAACTTGCTAGGGAACTCAAATTTATATACTGAGGATTCAATACTAATTTATCATCAAATTAAACAATAGTTTACTAGTTAATAATGACATGGCTCCTATTGTTTAATATAACTCTACTGCGAATTACGTGAGCAAGCGAAAACGTGACATAATTATTGGAAATTTACTATATATATTACACGGAAAAAGTTAAATATGATCAACTGGGCTCACTTAAATTACTACCTTATTAAGCACGGAGGGAGCACACGAATTTGTTGCGCGAGAACGAGCCTTTGTCGTGTTGGCGTGCGACTAAGTGTACTCTCCTCGTGTAGTCCACACTCCTACTCAGGCATTTGTTTATGCTTCTTTTCTTGATTTGGGAATCATCCTAAGTATTTTGTTAACTTTTCTTCCTAAACAAATCTATTATTCTAAGCAAATTTCTCTATACCAGACAATTTTAAACTCTTTCCAGTGTCATATATATACTTCCCAGGTATGTACTGAAGCAATTTGTCATCAGTATAAGATCCATTATGAGTTTGACAATATATTAATAACACAAAATAAATACTGAAAAAATCGATAAAATACCTTAGAACTATTCACGGGAATCAACGAAAGTTTTCTGTTCACATTGAGAGATTCGTAGAATAGTTTTGCTATCTAAGAGATCAATCTTATAAAAGAATAATTTAACAGTTGTCTTAATCAATACTCTAACTTGAGTGCACGATAAAAATTAGATAAATTCATGCCACGTGTTATTATCATAGAGGTATCGTTTGCAGACAAATTTTACAGCGTTACTTTCGAGGGGTGGCAAGCTAAGCTACTTTCGAGGGGTGGTAGGCTAACATTGGTTAATGCGGTGCTGACCAACATGCCTCTATATTACTTCTCTATCTTCAAGCCGCCGAAATGGGTTATTTAACGTATTGAGGCTCTCAGGAGGGGATTTCTTTTGGTCCGGCAACGCAAATTTACATGGGTGGGGACGACTTGTTGGGTGGAGGAATGTGTGCAGGAGTAAACTGGAAGGGGGGTTGGGTATCTTAGACCTGAGTGCAATGAACGATGCACTTCTCTGCAAATGGTGGTGGAGGTTCTTCACGGAGCCTGACCTTCAGTGGAACAAACTCATTAGAGGGTTGTATTACTCCAAGAGAATTCCTTTGTGGGAGGGGGGATCTTTCAGGCTTGTCTCTCAGTGGTGAAGAAGTGTACAATAGTAAAGAGATATTTAAAGGGGGAGTGTCCTACTAACTTGGGAAGGGGAATACAATCAATTTTTGGACTGACAGATGGTGCGGCATGATAAGCCTACAATCACTGTTTTCGGAGCTTTTTAGCGATGTGGATAGGAATGCGTTCAGAGTTAGTGCTTGCTTCGATAATAATGGATGGAAATGGAAAAAAATTTAAGAGGCGTCTTATCGAGGAGGCAGAGGGAGAGAGACCAAGTTCGATTACTTAAGGAGGCTGTGAGGGGGATCACACCGGTCAATAGGGAGGATGGTATGGTGTGGAGATGGCATAAGAAGGATACCTTTATCGTCAAATTCACTTACAATGTAATTAATGATGGGGGACTACGAGAGTATGTTACCCTCTCGGTGTGGCATTTGTGCATGCCGACCAAAGTTAAGGTCTTCGTCTGTCTAGCCCTTAAGAACCGGCTCCTAACGGCAGACAACCTTGGAAAGAGGGGGTGGTCCAGTAATTACTACTGTGTGCTTAATTTGTGGCGTTCAGCTGGAGACAATTAACCATTTGCTCTTGAGATGTATTTACTCAAGATTCGTGCTCGGGTCGGGAGAGGTGGGCCCTAGTTTCGAGGAGACTGGATTTTGTATTAGCGATGTGTGGGAGAACTGGCTGAGAAGGGATGGACCTGAGGAGCAGAGCAGATCTCTTACTGTTCTGTCGGCGAATTGGTGGGTGATCTGGAATATCCGGAATAGCGTTATCTTCCAACATCGTAATACTGATTCACTTTTCGCCGTTAGCTCAGTTAGAAAAGTGTTGGCACTATGGAAAAATTTGGACTGACGTCGTTAGCTCAGTTTGTTTGTTTGTTTTTTTTTTTTTTTTTTTTTTTTTTTTTTTTTTACGCCCTGAGGGAACTTGCTGTTTCACCCACATTGCTAAATTCAGTTACTAATTGAATGAAGCGGGTAGCGTGCTACCTTTTTTTCTCAAAACTTTTTTTTTACAGCGTTCTATACATATGCAATTCAATTCAATTCAATAGTTAGATTTCTTCCTCAATTAGACATGAACTTTTGTAAATACAACAATTTAGAAAGACAGATAACTGAATGAATATGCAGATGAAAATTATGCTAATAAAGGATGTATGCGGGGATGAAAATTATGACTGGCTCTGATACTATGTTCCGCAAAATCGATCAGATAGAAAATAATTACAAAAAAAAATGATCTTGACTAGTTTGTTGCCAAATTAAAAGTTTGCATGCAATCTCTTTCATCTGATGCTGCTGCTGCTGCTGCTGCTGCATGAACCCCATGGCCATGCTCCTGATCCTCCACCCCTCTCCTCCTCCCCCTACCCTTCCCAAACCCATCATCGTCTCCCTCCTCAAACCACCACCCTCCTCGTCCCCAAACCCTAGTACCTCCTCCTCCCTCACCCGCCGCACCAACCTCCTCTTCTCCGCCATCGCCGAGTCCCAGCCCCTCGATCGCGCCCTCGCCCTCTTCCGCCTCCTCCCCGCCCGCGACGCCGCCACCTGGAACACCGCCATCTCCGCCTGCCTCCGCCTCCGCCGCCCAGCCGCCGCCCTCCGCCTCTTCCTCGACATGCTCCTCTCCCCCGCCTCCGCCTCCGCCTCCGCCGCACCCGATCCCCTCACCCTCCGCTCTGTCCTAAACGCTTGCTACAAACTAAACGACCTCGATTTGTTGATCCAAATTCATTCCTACATCATCAAAACTAGTAGCTTGTGTTCATTCTCGTCCGAAATTACTGTATTATACACTCATTTGCTCAACCTGTATGCGAAATTTGGGTCCATCGAAGTTGCCCGCAAGTTGTTCGATGAAATTCCCGACAGAGATGTCGTCGCGTTCACTTCGTTGTTGGCTCGATACGTCGAATCGGGCCGGCAGTTGGATGCTTTGAGGCTTTATCAAGAAATCGTTGAAAACGATTACGCAGAGATGAATGCGCACACTTATTCGTGCGCTTTACGTGCTTGTGTGAGCATTCGTGCGTCGTTTGAGGGCCGGCAGATACATGCGCAGATCATCAAATCGAGTATGGGGTTCAATGTGTTCATCGGCACGGGTTTGGTAGATTTATATGTTAACTGTGGTGAAATGGAGTGTGCAGTGAGAGCCTTTTTGAAGATTGCGGAGCCCAGTGTTGTGTCGTGGAACTCTCTAATGTCCGGGGATTTAGGCGGGGAAGAGTGTTTGCAGCTTTTTGCACAAATGCAGGAGAGTGGCCTGAGCCCAGATCATGTCACATTTGCTTGTGTTCTTCGATCTCTTAAAGATGCCGATTTGAGTGCTATCACAGTCCGGCAACTCCATGGCCTAATTGCGAAGATGATGGATATCAAATTGGATGTGTTTGTGAGCACTGCTCTTTTTGAAGCCTACATTGATCACAGTTGCCATGATGAAGCGCAGCAAGTTCTTGCTCAGATGGAGGAGAAGGACGATGTGACTTTTAATGTGGTAATACAAGGGTGTCTTAGAAATGGGTATGAAGCTAAAGCAGTGGATGCATTTTTCGAGGCTTTGAAGGTCAGTGCGGAGCTACGAGAGGCGACCGTGTCGATGCTTTTGAGGGCAATAGGACTGTATAATGGGACACAGTTGCATGCTCTTGTTATTAAGCTCGGATGTTGTAATAATAGTAGCGGTGCATCCGTTCTTGGCTCTCTTATTAGGATGTATGCTGAGCACCGCTGTTTAGACAAAGCACTCCGTCTTTTTGAACAGATTTGTAGTCCTGGTGTTGTCCAATGGACTTCTCTTATTGCAGGATTTTCGCAGAGTGGTGAGAGCCACGAAGCTTTAAAATTGTATGTTAGAATGTTATGCGATGAATTGGGAGTGGCTCCAAATCAGTATACATTCTCAACTCTTCTGAGTTCGTGTGCGGAGCTTGGAGCAGGTGAAGAAGGGAAACAGATTCATGCCCAGATAACCAAAGCAGGTATAAATGTTAGCCGCGACAAATTTGTCTGGAGTAGCTTGCTGTACATGTACGCATCGTCTGGATATATAAAGGAAGCAAGTAGGTTTTTTGATAAGATGCCGCAGAGAGACTTGGCCTCATGGAATGCGATGATTAACAGCCTATCTCAGCATGGTTATGCTCAAAAAGCCTTAGAAATATTTCATGAATTATTGAACCAGAAGAATATGCAACCGAACCACATCACTTACATTGGTGTTCTCACCGCATGCAATCGAGGTGGAATGGTTGAAAAGGGGTACGGATATTTCAAGTCTATAGAAAAACCAACGATCGGCCACTATGCTTGCCTCATCGACATGTTTGGCCGTGCAGGGAGGTTAAAGGAAGCGATGAGTTTTGTAGAGGAAATGCCATTTCAGCCCAATGAGCTTATTTGGACTTCGCTACTTGCGGCCAGCAGCATGCATGGCAACATTGAATTAGCAGAGTACTCAGCGAAACAGCTTCTGAAGTTGAATCCGAAAGATCCTGGAACTTATGTTGCTCTGTCGAATAATTATGCTTCTTCTGGAAGATGGAAGGACATGAAGGAAATGAGGAGACTAATGGAATCTCAGGCAGATAGGAAACAACCAGGAGTTAGCTGGGTAAGAAGTGAGAAGGGACAAAAATATGTTTTCTCTGCAGATAAAAGAAGTTGATAATGCCAAAATATGATTGTTTAACAAGGTATCAGAGCAAATTAAACTATGATACACCTTTCTATTCGTAGAACAATCAATGGTTGAAGTTTTGGCAGCTTGGTAATAGCAAGGGCAACCACTTTCTTTCGTTTTTTCTCTCTTTTTGCTGCAAGTGTATAGAAGTTTTTTCTTTTTATGTATATTTGGTAGATATTACATTATGGCAGAACATTTGCATGATTGTATGTAGCTTCTGTGCAACATGAATTCACAATGCACCGCATATATCGATTTTTACTAGTCATTCTTGTGTGCATAACTTTTATTCTATAGATATACAACTCTTGTTTCTACTCTTTGGCAACCACGATACATAAGTAACACAAGGAAATGAGTTTTATTGACAACATGTTCAAATAACCAAACATGACACTCTTAAGCACAAAGAAAAAGTTGAGGAAATCGACAATCGGTGACTACCCTTTCTACGTGAGTTTGAGCAATATAGTGTACACAGTAAACATAGGATACCCCAAAATAAAACTTGTGTTTGTAGCCAAATGCAATGTTTTTTCATGATTCGGAGGAATTCGACTTTTACTGTTGTAGTCGAAGAGTAAAAGCCTGCAGTGACAATAGGACTTGCTTAAGCCGCTCTTTAGTGTCTGGATCAATCAAATTCCCGTCACTGTCAAATTTTGACGGAGGTTGGAATGCATAGACAAATAGTTCCGGCTTATTGATGAAGTGAAGATCCAAATAAACCCCGACCTGACGGAGGTGGTATTGAGCGCGTCCTCCTCCGAAGTTCCCTCCTGCGCTCACGACAGCGGCAGGCTTGTCCGCCCAACAATTTGGGGCTCGAGATGCCCAGTCGATAGCATTCTTCAGAGGGCCTATAAAAATAATTAAAAAGAAAAGATTTACGACAAAATATGAACCAAAGATCTATATATTGTTGTGATAACTATTTAAAAGATATTTGACAAAGGCATAATTGGATTTCTCATGTGTCAATTTCGATCCTACCAGAACAGTGCTCCAGGGAAGGTATTGACTTAAATATTGTAGATCAAGTGTGAAAAGTAACCAAATATAATGCAGATGTGTGAAAATCAATCACACTCAAGAGACAAAAAAACCACTGAAGCAGATAAAGATTATGAGGAGGTGACTAGTATTAGTGCTCACAAAACATCCTTCCTTCTATGTAAAGTTCATTCGGTCCTGAACCATGCCATAATCTTAACATAAGAGCTCTAGTTTTAATTGCGGTGCCGCATTAGAAACAATTAAACGAACTATGACATGAATACATATTGATCATAAGAGAAGCCGACAGAATTGTGAAAACTGGCGAAACTAAATCAAAGAAGCCCGACGCAAAAATGATACCAGTACCGATATTTCAAATAACGACACATCAGCTCACCGACCAACTTTGGTGAATCAAAGTTGTAACATTCCAATAATTCCACATCGGATGGGATAGCAATTTTGATTGGATATATAAGACTATATACGCTAGTAATAATAACTGGGCTTAAGCAATTTAGGCTGTGGTTTGGATCCAACGAGTTATTATTGCTAGGGAGTCGGATCGTCACAAATAGTACAGAGACGAATACCAACCGGAAGTGTGAGAGCTAAATACTACACCACGGAGAGCCACCTCTAGAATCTAACATCGTCCGGTAATTCTGACGAGAATGGGATTGAGATTCTGATTGGATCATAGTAATAATAACTGGGTTTAAACATTTTGGGCCCAACGAGTTATTATTGCTAGCGGGTGGGAGCGCACGAACGTAAATTACTTCATCATTGAGCAACTTAGATATAGTGTTATGAGCCTCAGACCTGAATTCAACATAATCAATCAAGCTTTCCTGAAATCAATTTCGTAGCAACCAAGCCTGCTTTCTGGCTAATAAATCGGTTCGGGGACCAAATGTAACGATTCAGCTGGCACTTATCAGAGTCTCTGCTACTTACATTCCCATTCACAGTGAAATTTAACACTCTGCTGAATGATTATTGAATAATTAAGGTGAGATTAGGTTGCAACAATTTATTTAGACCTGAGAGAGAGTAGTTGTACTCGGGAGAGGCGAAGAGGTAGGCGTCGGCTTGGACGATCTTCTTGCGGAAGGCGTCGACGGGGGCCGGGAAGCCGCCGTCCACCTCGAGATCCGTGTTCAGGAACGGCAGCGGCGCGATGTCGACGAGCTCGATCTGCATTCCGGCGACCGACCCATCACCACTGCACAGCTCTATAGCTTCATTTCCATTCATCCAAATTTTCAAATTTCAGAGTATAATTTAAAAATCCACAAAAAAAAAAAAAAAAAGAAGAATAGGAATTTAGGGTTTTACCTGAACGAATGAGGCCGCGATTGTAGGAGCCTTTGCGGAGGGATCCGCAAACCGCCGCGACCTTAATCATCGGTTTCGCCGCCGCCACTAAACCCTCCATCTCGCCCTCAACAAAACGGGCGGTGCGTGGCGATTTAATAACTTTGAATGTGAGGTTATTTTAGCTTAAATTAGTGGATGAAAATACATGTTCCCCATAAATTTTTGAACGAATTTTAAATTCAAACTATAATTAAATAATTTTTTACTCTGTGTGATCAAAGCGCTATTTGGACTGAACTTATCTGTAGACTTGCATGAAAGGGACAGGGCTAATGAACCCGATGACTTATAATAGTCGAGGATTATTAAATTTAAGTAGTTCTTATAAGCGAAATTAAGAGTTTCGTTAAATTTGTTGACTTATAATTTTATTTGCTGAACAATAATTAATATTATAAGTTTAGATATAGCTTGCTTTATTAAAGAAACTGGCTGAAAAGTAACTGAGCATATCCTTTTTTTTTTCTTTTTTTTCTTTTTTTTTTTGAGGGAAATAATATGTCACGTGTTTTTTTTTAATTTTTTCACAAATAAATTTAGTCACAAATATAAAATAATATGACTTTATTTAAAACCTAAAAAATTAATTATAATTTTTTTTTTTGTTACTTGTACTAGAAACTCAAAATCAAATCTTATATATAAACCCTTGACGGAAATATTTGAGAAAATAAAGATAAAAATAAAAAAGCAATAAAAAACATAGCATACAAAAAAATTATACTGTTCGACTAATAATACGTTAATATATGTTTACAGATAAAAACAGTCTCGATATATTTTTCAATTAGTGCACAACACGATAAATATATATATAAAAAAAAATTGAATACAAAAATCTCTCTTTACACTCTCCCATTTTTTTCTCACTTAAATAAGTATTTTACAGTAATATATACTCTAAACTCTTAAACAAGAATTAAAAAATTTATAAAAATCCCAAAAATCAAAATAAATAGAAAGCAATCTTTCCCGCCCATCCAAAGATTTTAATTTATTTATAGTCTCCGATCTTTACTTAAAAATTCTTTAGATATAAAAATTTAACACGTACTCTTCGCTATGTTTTTTACCGAAATCCAGACAAAATGTTCGATAATACCCGTCTTAATTCAAATCAGCTTCAACATCTTTGAGTTGTATAAAACATACACCCAAATTCTGAAACCTCTTGAGGATTCAGAATACTCTCATTGCTAGGGTCTAAAACTTAACATCTCGATTTGAAACGTGACTTTAACTGGATCCAACAAAATAACTACACAACTTTTGCAAGAGCAATTTTTCCTCATCAAAACTTCAAGTAGAAAACAATTTAGTGCAGGAAATGATTCATGCGGATATATATATATATATAGGAAGTGTACTACTCATTCTGATGGTTTGAATAAGTAGCAGAATTTTGGGTGCACGAAACGATTCAGGCTTTTGACCGCATTGGCAGGGTCGGTCAACAGAGCAAGTTTTGGCAATAAATTCGCGGGTATGGTACCAAAAGTAACTAACCATTAATTACTAGTACTATTAAGGATACAAAAAGAACACACACAACCTGAGTAGTGAGGGCATGCAAGTAGGATCCGAACCCGACACCGAATAATTGTGGGATCCACCTGGCTCGTCTAAACCATACATCCAAGTACACCGCGTGGGACCCGCTCGCGACCCAAACCCAAAATCAAGCTCGAAAACACCATCGATCTCATACACACGCTTCCACGCCAAGCAAAAGCCAATAGTGAAGCGGCGTTGAAGAGAAGGGATAGATTTGTTCAGTAACTTTTAAGAGATTATTATTTTTATTTTTATTTTTTTTTAACAAAAAGAGAAACATAATTATATAAATTAATTACTTCATTAATCAATCGGTATTTAATTAGTGGTGCAAAGTAAAGTAAGAGATGTTTAATTGGCCTAAGATTATTAGTCAAAGCTCTAAAGTACATATTTCTCTTTAGATTTTTTCCCTTAGGGGAAAAAGAAAAAAACAAACAGCCGAAAGAAGCGAGATCTCCATTCCGCATATAATAACATCTCTCTTTTTTATGTGTGTGTGTGTCTTTTACTGTTTACAATTGTTTCTCTATTCTTTTTTTTTTTTTTTCTTTTTTTTGCTTTTTTTGCTTCGTCCAAAAGAAATGGACAAGCACTCTTCTATGTTTCCTTTCTTTTGCTTTTGGCGCCTTTCCTTTGGATTGAGAAAGAGAGTCAAGTGGACGAAGAGATGATTGTTGGTAATTAGTTTACTTTATTGCTGATGTACTGAGTTTACCAACTGTTTACCAACTTTTGAGAGATATTGCTAGCGTAAAAATCTTGGCACAAGTTTCCATTAATGCTTAATTTGCTAGATTTCGCTAGTAGATCAGCTCTTTTCTGTAAAACTTCACTGTCCATCTAATAATTATATGAATCTAAACTACTAGATTAGATTGACCGGTGTTACTTTTTCTGAATAGACGATGAGATCCCTAGATATATATATATATATATATATATATATATATATATATATATATATATATATATATATATATATATATATATATGCTGTAGGGCGCCAGAACTCTATGTAGCTTTTTTTCGTAAATCCACTATGTGAAACACCTATCATTGGTGTGTCTGGCCCATAGTGCATCAAAGGGGTGTCACAGATGGACTTAGTGAGGTATCCAGAGCTGGATTGGCTTTCGGCTGCCTTTGCCGAATTTTAGAAATGGTTTTGGGCCAAACAGAGGTTGGATTTGGATTCAACGCGAAAAAACGCTTGAAAATGGCTATTTGCTTGTATTTTTCTAAGTCCGGATGCTCAAAAACGGGCTCCCGAAAGTTTTCAGTAGATTCTGGTGCATGGGGGAGGCCGTAGACCGGTGGGTGCCACGTGGCGGCCTGTTATTGGCCGATTTACTGAGCGCGGTCCACAGAGTAGCACCGGGTGGCGCATGGACCCAGCGCGGAGACACGTGGCACCCCAGGAGTGGCCGGCGCGCGATGCGCGGTCCACGGAACCCTGCGCGGGTGCATAGACCGAGCGCGGGGACACGTGGCAGCAGGTTATTGGCGGGCTCACGCGGCGCGGTCCACGAAGGTGTACGCCGGCGCCTCGGGAAGCGTGCGCGTGTGGGGGGCCGGCGGCGCGGCCGGCGAGGCGCGCGATCGGTCGGCGGATCGCGCGGGCTGGCCACGTGGCGCCCAGCCATTGGCGGGCGCCACCTACCCGGTTGACCGGGCGCGGGACACGTGTCGTCACCCGGGCGCGCTTGCACCGCTGTTTCATGTTCGGGGGACACGTGTCGCTCGCAGGTGGATTCGGGCGCTGGTCGGACGGTGGCTTTGGTACAACTATTGGATTTTGGCGCCCGAAAAGTTGCGCCCGAATCCAATAGTATGTACTAATGGGCTTGGGCCTATAAATAGGCCCCTTGGGCCTTCTTTTGTGCTCTTTCTGGGTAGTTTCATAGGGAGAGTTTTACAGAGAAATTCTTCCTTGTTCAGCTGTGCATCTTGTGGAGAAGTTCCAGATTTTTTGGAGGACGCTACTTCGACGTCTACTGCGAGTCGGCGCACTGCGACGCACCTTCCTTATTTCCCCTTTTCGTCGCATTTCGGTCTGAGGACTTCCCTGGGCTACCCCAAAGGAATTTTCGGGTGATTCTTGCGCCCACGTTTTCATGACAGGTAGGGCTACGATTTATGTATTTTAAGCTTCTCCGTATTTCTAGGTTTTCTTGGACTTTTCGGATCATTTCTGTGAACTCTTTTTCTGTGATGGAATATGGACAACACCGGAGTTTTTGTGGGTTTTCTCAACAACCGAGAGCCGGAACGAGGAGTGCAAGTACTCGATTTATATCTACGCGTCGCAAGGAACATCGTCGTATTTTTTCTGAATTTTTCTGAGGTTGCTTCGAAGGTGAAAATTATACTTTTTCTGGACAGAGTACTGCTGACTTTTGATCTTTGGGAGTTTCGCGTGTACCGCGATGATTAATTTGTATCTTGGCCTACAGGTATCGGAACGGGACGAGTAAGTACTCATTTTTCATCTACTCGTCGCGAAGATCGCAACGGTGATTTTTCTGAATTTTTCTAAGGACTGTACTGAGGTGAATTTCCTCGTTTTCCGTGCTGTTTTGTAAACAGTAATTACTGTTGTGGAAGTTGTTCATTTATGCCGTGTGCGATCTATGTTGCTGCAGTTCTCGCATTTTGGAGGTTTGCGGAGATTGAGGATCTTGGACAGCGAGGGATCTCGTATTGTTGTAGTTCACGCTTTTCGAGGTGGGTGGTTGTTATGGACCTTATCTTTGATTACTCACTAGGAATACTAGAATGATTCCCATTGTTGAATGCCGATTAGTATATCGTGGTTATTATGCATGCTTGTATAGTCGGACTTGTGATATGTTAGTACGTAGTATACTTATGAGATCTTTATTATTTGGGAATAGCATGCTCTAAGTAATGTATGATCAACGATAATTGTCTTTCTTTTATCATCGTGAGGACACTTGCATGCTTGTATGGACATCTAGTTATGCCACCTTTTTCTGCTACACTATCATTGGAATTTGATTTAGGAGAAACCATGTTGGTACCTCTTCTCTTTTTATTGAGATACTTGTGGTATTGATCGGGCTGAGTAGGGTTGTAGGATAGTGTAGTCAGGTCTATTGTGTGGATTTGTCATACTAGATTGTGGGTTGTGGGGTATTGCGGCGACCGCGGACAATGGGCGGTCGACCGGATGTTACATGTGAATCAGATTGGGATCGAATTTCTTTAGTAGATGGAGTTTTCCACTTTTTGAGTATTATTACATTAGACTGGGGGGGATCGGGTTATCTTTAGTGGAGGGGTTTTTCCACTTCGATCATTGTCGTGATCCAGTTCTGCTACAGTGAGATATTGAGACATGGTTACTTTACTCGTGTGGGTCGCTCCCCTCGAGTGCCACTCCGGAGTAGGCGATTGACATATCAGCCAGTGAGTGCCAGACATTGAGTATCGGCCAGTGAGTGCCAGACAGTGTGTATCGGTCAGTGAGTACCGATTTGTGAGTAGATACTTGAGACAGTTTGAGCAGGCAGTACCAGTGGTTACTGGTCCTTTGATTGGGTCTATTCCGGTAGATAATTTTACTGATGCATGCATTCGGTTACTCTTTTCGATATTGCATTTAGAGGCATAGTAGTGGTAGTTTTCTTTTATCGGCAGCTTTATAGCTTACCACATTTCTTCTTTTCTTTTTGCCTCTGGTTGACCTAGTGGGTGTGTCGAAGTTTGAGGCTTTACCCACTAGGGGAGGCTACTGTTTTTATAGTAGTTCTCACCACCATCATCTTTTTCTTTGTTTCTCCCTTTGTTTTGCAGAGTCCTCTGTGGGAGTTGCTGGGCCGTCAGTATCGGATCGAGGTAAGAGGATAGCGGATTAGATAGAGTGTCCACCCGACAGTTGCTAGTTGGACTTTTGATGTACCCCTATCTTCTCAGACAGTTTTTATTGTACTTTATTTTGGGTCTGGCGTTAGCCAGCTGTTTGTATATTTGTGGTGAGCTGGAAGAGTTAATTGTATTTATTTACAGTTGTTTCTAACTTTATTTCCAGATTTAGTCTGAGATGTAGTAGTTTTAGTTCAGCTCTGATTTTATGCTCTTTTATTATTATCTCTTATATCTGAACAGATTACCGGCGCTTCGTGTACGCGAAAAATACCGTGTGCACGGCGAATCTATAGACGGGTCCGAGTTCTGGTTTACACCCGGGGCATGACATATGCTCAGCACACGGGATCAATTGTAGTCAATACGGTTAGGACGTGCGAAAGTCCAGCTGACAAGCTCGCGAGTTTGTATAACGCGGCTTGCACGCGCGATCAGTCTCACGTGGGGATGAGTTCGCATACGATGTGAATTCACAACTTTACGTTTGATGAGCACGATATCGAGTTCCACCGTATACATATGAAACTGGCCACGACAAAGTGCAGCTTTGCAGAAATAAACACAAACACACTTTGAAGGGCTGGGCTGGATATTTGATATTTCATGCATTTACTCAGCAAAAGTAAATTACATACATAGAACACGCAACTATATCAATCTTCTATAATTTTATATTAATTTTCTTATTTTAGTTACATGTCGCAACTATATCAATCTTCTATAATTTTATATTAATTTTTCTATTTTAGTCCCATGTCATCATTTTCATAATTTAGATAGTTGTGAAATTCTTCTCATTTCATAATTTCTAATGAATTAATTATAAATTTGAAACTCAATAAATTATTTATACATGTAAAATTAAATTCTACACACAACTCATCTAAACATAAAAAATTTTATACTATGACGAATATTATTTTCTCTTCTCTCTCCTCTCTCGCTCTCTCCTTTTTTATTTCTTCTTCTTGACTCTCTCTCCCTCTTCTCTCTCCCTCTCCTCTCTCGCTCTCTCCTTTCTGATTTCTTCTTCTTCATTCTCTCTCCCTCTTTCTCTCTGCCGTCATCTTTCTCTTTGCCATATCCGTCGATACTAAAGCTCTCTCCCTCGACATTTTTATCCTTGATTCTTGCCTCCTTCTTTCTGCCCTGGAGAACTTCCAAGTCTTCTTATTCTTCTCCTCTTCCTCTAAGGTTAAAATATTCTGTGACACCCCCGGAATTTGGATTAGTCCTCTATATAAATGATATAATAGGACTAAATCTCTAACCCGGCTATAACATTTTGGATGGTAGCAAGATCCAAGAGGAACATGAGAGTTAAGCGTGCTAGAGCTAGAGTAGTTCTAGGATGGGTGACCTCCTGGGAAGTGGGGCGTCACAGTTGGTATCAGAGCCATTCACCAGCCGGAAATGTGAGATGAGTCTCGGCTGAGCCATGGTTATATAGCGGGTGGAGCGAGGCTCCCCGGCTAATGACAGTTGTAAGTGGAGTGCAGCTCCTCATAAGGTCGGCTAAGGCTAGTGAGACGAGTCTCACATCGCCTGGTGCTTGTGAGTGTGCTTAAGCCTGACGTGAACGTCAAGGCTTAAAGGGGGGAAGAATGTGACACCCCCGGAATTTGGATTAGTCCTCTATATAAATGATATAATAGGACTAAATCTCTAACCCGGCTATAGCATTTTGGATGGTAGCAAGATCCAAGAGGAACATGAGAGTTAAGCGTGCTAGAGCTAGAGTAGTTCTAGGATGGGTGACCCCCTGGGAAGAGGGGCGTCACATATTCACTGTCCACTCTATGACCATTCTCGACCAATCCGACCATCCGTTGTTAGCAATCTTCCACCCCGACCTCGCTGGAACTCTAGACCCGATCCTCGCATTCCTCAGTCGCCGTTCATGATCAATCCCTATCCATTGCCGTCACTGTTCATGATCAATCCCTATCCATTGCCGCCACTGCCACCGTCACCGCCAATCAAAATTCTCCACTTTTCTACCTACTCCACCACCGTCGTAGCTCATAAAAAGTAAACTCTCCCTCTCTCCAAATTTTATTATATTTTCATATATATCTTAAATTTTAATCTTAAATAAATTAATCTTATACTAAGATTATTGTTGATAAATTTTTATATTAGAATTGAGAAGAATTATTTTTTTTTCTTGATATTTTAGAACAAAAATTTTAAAACAGTATTTAAAATTTTTTTATTTTCATGTTTATATATACTTACCATATATATATATATATATATATATATATATATATATATATATATATATATATATATATATATGAGCAATGCTACATGTACACCCCGAAGGGGTGTACATCATACACCTCCACCATTTTAATGGTGACGATATTTTTTACGGGTCACATCAAGTGACCCATCATCACACCCCCACCCTTAGATGGGTGGGGTGTATGATGTACACCCCGAAAGGGGTGTACACATAGCATTTTCCTATATATATATATGAGCAATGCTACATGTACACCCCAAAGGGGTGTACATCATACATCTCCACCATTTTAATGGTGGCGATATTTTTTACGGGTCACATCAAGTGACCCATCATCACACCCCCACCCTTAGATGGGTGGGGGTGTGAGATGTACACCCCTTACGGGTGTACACATAGCATTTTCCTATATATATATATGAACAATGCTACATGTACACCCCGAAGGGGTGTATATCATACACCTCCACCATTTTAATGGTGACGATATCTTTTACGGGTCACATCGATTGACCCATCATCACACCCCACCCATTGGATGGGTGGGGAGTGTGATATACACTCCGAATGGAATGTACGGGTAGCATTTTCTCCTATATATATATATATATATATATATATATATATATATATATATATATATATATATATATATATATATATATAAAATTTTAAAAAATATAAAATAAATATTTTGATAATCCCTATTCGCATCGCGCTAATAACCATACATTAGTATATATCGATAGTATCGAGCACGTCTAGCTAGAGAGAAATTGCTAAGCATGCATGCAGGCATGATGATGGGATGGGCAAATACACTCAATTAAACACGAGAACAGAAGATCTTAAGCAATTCATTACCTACACCAACCATCAACAGTAAACACCCATTCCCCAGTATACAAAAAAGAAAAGAGAAATAGGAGGAAATAAAGAAATAAAAGAAAAGAAATAGAAAAAAAAAAGGGCGTCACCGAGCTTTTAATCTCTAAATCTTTGCGATATGGCCTTGCATTGGGAGTCGGAGATTCGGTGCTTCCCCGAGAATTGATCATAGCATTATCCTATCCTACCATCTCCAGTTCTATATCACTACTTAGCATTTCTCTGTTATATATATCCTACCATGCTCCCATTACTCCTAACAAAACCCAATTAATTTGGCTACTGTTAAGTAAATTAAAGAACCCTCTTCCTTAATTAGACCTGGTTTAACGCTGTAATCAAACATTTTAAAAGATCCAAAAAGTTAGAAATTTTTTGGTTTGAAATATATTTTTGAATCCTCTAAAATATCAATTAAAATAACCAGGTGAGTTCGTTTTCAACTAGGATCTTAACCTGGCTCTTGCTACCGCGAGAACGTTGGTGTTTTCGACTGTGTATGTTGTTGTCAGTAGTGGTGGGAGGGGTGGGGAGGATGAGGAGGGTGGGACGGAGCGCGCGCGGAGGAGGGCTGGGCCCACAAGACCATGTCGTGGTGGTGGTGGGGGTGGTGGTGGGGGTGGGAGTGGGAGTGGGGTTGGCGGCGGCCCAGCTGACCGGTCAACGCCGCGGGAGTCCCGTAGAGTGGCGGCTGCGGCGGCGCCACCTGCTTCGCGTCGACCTCCGGCGCGGCCTCCTCTTTCTCCTCCGCCTCCTCCTCTTCCGTCGCCGAAGCTTCCTCCGCCGCCGCGGAGGCAGGGTAGGGGAGCCTGTGGAACTCGGGGTTGACGAAGGTGGCCGCCACGACCACCACCGTCCCCGCCGCCGTGAGCGGCCCCGCCACCGTGCCCCCGATGACCTGCCCCTGCGCCCCCGCCAGCGACACAGTGAACTGCTGCGGCGCCTTGCAGCTGCTGCTGCTGCTGCTGGGAGGAGCCGCAGCGGCAACGGCAGCGGAAGCAGCGGAGGAGGAGGCGGCGGCGGTGGTGAAGGGGGGAGGGAGGAGGGTGCCGGAGAGGGAGAGGAGGTCGAAGCGGCCGTGGAGGGCGACGGTGGAGGCCGGGGAGGAAGGGTGGCGGAGGGCGACACCGGCGACGGCGCCGGAGCCGCTGAGGACGGAGACGCCGACGCGGTGGCGGAGGGCGAAGGCGGAGACGCCGCCGAGCACGTCGCAACCCCCGCCCACCTCCAGCACCACCGGCCGCATCGCCGCCTCGCTCTCCCGCGTTATCACGACCGGCGGCTTCGGCTTGTTCTTCGACCCCGGCGGCCTCCCCCGCGGCTTCCTCCCCCCCGACCCCGACCCGGACCCTCCTCCCATCCCCCGCACCGCGGCTCGCCGCGCGCTGCTGCTGCTCCCGTCGTCGTCGTCTCCTCCTGCCCCAACCACGGCCCCGGCGGCAACCGCGTCGGGGTCGGACGCGTGGCCGTGCGATAGCGCGATCATGGCTTTGTTAGGGTTCGTAACGTACTCCGCCATGGGCACAACACAACACTAGTTATCGGAGAGCGGAAGGGGATGGGGGAGAGGAAAAGTGCGGTGCTTATATAGAGGGAGGAAGAGGACAAAAGTGTGGAGTTGTGTGGTTGGGAAGGGTCATCCCGACCGTCCGTTGGGTTAGGATGGGAATCCTGACGAGACATGTCGTTTTCGGGAAGGAAGGAAGGAAGGAAGGGGAGTAGAGAGAGGGGGGAGGTGCGGATTCCGAGGTGGAGAGATTTCAGTTCAGTGGGGTTACGGCGTGTTTCTGAAACGTCCAATCGACCGGTTGGCTTGGGAGCTGGGGTGAGCAGGCGGGCCCGCCTTAAGAAACTGCATCAAAATATTGTCTGCGCCCGCTCCATATATTATACTTCCATATTTTTAATACTCCATAAATTTATAATAAATAAATTTATAGAAATAAATATAAAAATAATTTTAGATTTTTTTTAATTCCATCCAATAAGATTAAAAATCTATTCATCTAACTTTCACCGCATTAAAAAACACTTAACTAAAAAAAAAAATACTAAAAATAATGGCGGTGCACAGAATTACTTAAGCACGTGGTGCACGCGATAATCCGCAACCAAAGCCGGGTCTTCCCGACTGCGGCATTTGCAGTAATTTGGATTGATTCTTACGTCAAATCAGTAGGGCCCACTGGGTCTCTCCAGTTATTAGGGTCTTTTCTTTTTTTCAATTGGTCAAAACTCGAACGACTTGATGAATGAATCAGTTTGTTGTTAACAATTAATGGAATCGTTAGTTTGTTGGTCTAAGTTTATTTATACCAACGGTTAAAGTTAAAGCTATAATACAAATTTTCCTAGGTTTAAGGTTTCGCCCTAAACATGGCAAAGCTACTACAATACAATATTTATCTTCTTTTTACTAATATTTATATAATTCCAAATTAAAAATATTTTAAATTCAAAATTTTCACATCGGTTCGTGTGCATTATACTTTTGTTTCCATTTTTAGGCATGATGATTTCCACGTGGCTGTCCCTAATTGGCTAGATCCTGTTAAATAATAATAATAATAATAATAATTTTTTTAAAAAAAGTTTTGAGTACTGGAAAAAGCTGCAGGTGAGGGGGGTGTTCGCGTTTGGGAGCAGCTGAGTTTTCTTTCTCCAGGCTATGTAGCTTATATCGCGTGCTCGTCTTTGGCAGTAAAAGTACACAGAGTACTTGACTTAACTGTGCTTTCATCCTAGCCGTTCATCCACTGTGATCATATGTACAAGTCAAAAGCTTCTGGGTGAATCAAGTGCTCTCTCTGCCTGAAGCAGCATTTTTGACCTTCAGAATCCCTTTTCCTTTTTTATTCAAGCAAATCTCGAGTTTGAGTTCTCTCTTTGTTTTTCCTTTTCTTATTTTTTAATATTTTTTTGCTACTTATAAGTATACGAAAAATCACTTGGTTATCTTCCCAGAGTCCTCTAAGCGCACTAAATAAGGTTTTAAATAATTTTGTAGCAACTATTCAAAACTTGAAAATTTAAAATAATATAAAAGAATAATTATAAAATATTGTAAAAAAAACATTGATGGCTGGGCTGTGTCGCGTCATGAGCCATGGGCCCGGTGTGGCCTGGTTGAGTTGCTTGTTCTGGCCCATGGGCCAACCCAATCAACCGATCGAACCGAGATGGCCCATGGACCGCCGAACTGGTTTTTTACCCAGTTTTATTTTATTTTTTTATTTTTTTTCCTTCTACTTGAGCAGAACTTTATACTAACGAAGATCAAAAAAATAAAAATAAAAATCCGCCACGTCTTCTGCATTTGCAATGAATTGCTTTTCGTGCCGTGTGAGATAGTAAAATAAAAAAATATTTGTCTCTTTTTGTGTGCAATGTCGAGTTAAGTTTATCATATTAAGTACATTAAATATTTTTTTTTATAATTCTATTAATAATTTTTTTTTAAAAAAAAACACATTTCTTTGTACTTAATTTCGTCACATTAATTTGAGGCCTGAAGCATATATGGATAACACAATCCCAAATCAGGTCGGGCATGCACGTTGCACGGCATTAATCAAATTAATGCTACCTCGCTACACTATAAAAGAAATAATATTTAAGAATATATTATTTTAATATTTACTGATAATTAAAAGCGCCTTAATATAATCTAGCAATGTATTTAAAAATATCGATTAAAACGTCGGTAAACGAAGAGTCACGGTTAAAACGTCGGCAAATAAAAAATCGTCACGTATATACCGACGCTTATGCCAAGTGTCAGTAAAATATCTTCTGACGTTTTAAAACGTTAAATTTTTTTAAAATTCCAATACTTTAAAATATAAAAAAATTATAAATAATAATAAAATTTATTATTTAATAAATTGATTTAATACAATAAAAAATTTATATGATGAAGGTTTCTGAAATATTCATATTTGTTATATTATAGAGATATTTAGATTTTGGAGACGCTTTTAAAAAAGTTTCATATATTGTAATTTTTTTTTTCCTTTTTTGGTAGTACTAGCTAATTACGACATACAATTAAAGTGTAAATTAAATTAGGTCCACACTCATTAAAAGTTACAACAATTAATGAAATGAAAACGACTTCTTTTCATAAATACGTACAATAAGAGAACATATATATATAAATTAAAGAATTCACTGAGATTCTTGTACAAGAAAATTAATATCGGAAACTAATACATAAATCTAAGCTACATTATTGGCACCATAAATAGAACATTACAGATATCAGCATGCATGTAGATACAAACTGGATCGATCCACTCTCAAAGAGTAGTTTTTGATGCCCTCCTCACCAGCAGAATCCAACATAGCAACCTATAGAGCAAGAAGAACCCACACATGATCCCGACATTGACCCACCTCGTGCCGCCGTCGAGGCCTCGCGCCTTCAACACGTCGGCGCCCGTAAGCGCGCAGATGCTGTGATCCTCATCTTGCCAATAGAAGCACTTCCCTCTCATGCTCCCCCCGTACTCATTGATGAGTAGTGTGTCCAAAGGATACCTGTAGAGGGAGACGTAGTACATGAAGAGCCAGTACTTTGGAATGCTCTCTTTCGGAAGGAAGTAGCCGGAGAAGAGGAAGAAGACCCCCAGGATGATGCATATGAGCGAGTTGCCTAGCATGAAATCGCGCGAGATGGCGCTAAGGAAGAGAACTAGAGAACTCGCCATTAACACAATCAGCCACACAACAAACACGAAGAACATGAATGCACTTGGTGCGGGGTTGAGCCCTACAAGCCAGTATAAAGGAATGGCGAAGAGAAGAGCCACCGCGAGAAGGAAAGGGATGAAAACTAGGGTGTTGGCTATCATGTAGGAGGAGAGCCGATACATCCGCCGCGATGACTCCCTCATCAAGACGCGCTGCTCCTGGAGGAATATCGGGAGCGCCTCGACGGTCGAGGACAGGAGAAAGCTGAGGCTGAAGGCGAAGAGGCCCAGCCGCTCCGCCACCCCGTTGGGGCTCGTCTCTAACCGTAGGTATACGCTCCCGAGGCCTAATCCGCCGACGATGGCCTGCATCGTCCTCGCGAGGAATAGCTGCTTCGTCCGATACATGATCTTCGCAAATCGCGAACACAGCGAAACCACCTCCTCCGATCTCGAGCAGTAGTAATAATCCCTCGAGGCTTCGTGTTCGAGTTCGAGTTCTCCTTCTGCTTCTTCTTCTTCTTCTTCTACAATTGAGTCCTCACTTTGGTGCAATTCCTGGTGCTTGATCAATTTAGAGTACTTGGCATTATTGTACTCTTCAGCTAGTCGATCGGTGATCTCCATGGCGTACTCCAAGGGATTGAGTTGCGCCGGGATCTTCAACCCCATGCGAGCGATGGTGTCTTCGAGGGATCGGAGGCTACCGCAGTGAGCCACGGTGCCGTGCACGAGGAGCAAGAAGGTCGACACGTACCGGAGCATCCGATAGCTAGGCTGATGAATTGTTAGTATTAGAATCTGTCGCCTGGCACGAGACATGGAAGCGAGCAGTTCGACCACCTGCAAAGCCGACCGGCTGTCGAGGCCGGAAGTGGGCTCGTCGAGGAGGAGAATCGGCGGATCGTGTATGACGTCGACAGCGATGGAGACACGCTTGCGTTCGCCGCCGGATATCCCTCTATTCTCCTCGTCTCCGACGTAGCTCTGCGCGACGTGTTCGAGGCCCAATTCCTGCATGAGGGCCACAACCCTCTCCTCCCTCTCCCTCGCGCTCACGCCTTGCAGCCGGAACTTGGCGCTGAACATCAGCGTCTCTTTGACGGTGAGGAGCGGCAGGAGGTTGTCATCCTGCGTCACGAACCCGCAGAGCCTGCGCAGCTCGGCCGGCCGCGTGATCGGCCGGTCGTTGAGCGTGACGCTCTCCCGGCCAAACTTGGACGGTTTTACCCGGCCCGAGATCACGCCGAGTAGGGTGGACTTCCCCGCGCCGCTCGGGCCGACGATCGCGAGGATCTCCGAACTCCTCGCGGTGAACGACGCCGACTTTAGGAGGTCGGTCCGCTCGGATTTGCCGAGGCAGAAGTAAGTCGACGGCGACCGGATGTTAAATTGGGGTCGGCGGCGGACGGCGTAGGAGAGGTCGGCGACGGCGAGAGTGTAGGCGGGGGCGAGGGCGGAGCGGACGGATGGGGGAGAGGAGGAGTGGTAGAAGGAGGAGGAAGGGGAAGTGGAGTCATGTGGGGAGTCGGAGGCGGTGGAGAGGTCGAAGCAAAGGTCGTCCATTAATTCCCGGAGAGATGAGGAGGGAGAGAAGAGAGCTCAGAGAGGGGTGGCCTTGTGTGGCCTTTTGGCCTTGTGGGTTGGGACTCGACAAATGGAGGGAGAGATTAAGATTTTCGTTTCTACTCAGTTCTACTTCAAATCAGCCTACGCCCCTCTCGGTGGTCCACCAAACACACCTTAATACATGAATAATAATAATAATAAATTTTGAATATTTATTTTTAATGAATCAAATCATGTTTATAGTTTGTTTCCATACTTACATATTCAATTTTTAAGATATAATAAAAATATATTTTAATTAAAATTATTAACTATCAAATATTGAGTGGCAGTAGGTGCACCGGGTGCAAGAAACAATTTGTCGTGTAGTGAGGGAAAGGGTTTTGGGAAGCAGGAGATGTGACCGTTACGGTTTCAATGCGGTAGTTGAGCTGGTTTTCTCTGATCGTAGATCTCTTATATCATGGCTATGAAACTGACATGTGGGGCCTGCGAGCTTGCGGGCCCACTTGTCACTCTCACAATCGTGATGTATAAAGGTGATTAAATCTTTGTTTTTGTTTTTTGTTCTTGTTTTTTGGGTCTTTGACGGAGGTTGGACCTAACGCGACCAACATGAGGAATGGTGCCGTGTGGGTTTGGTTGCATTAGGCCATCGAATTTCTCTCTCTCTCTCTCTCTCTCTCTCTCTCTCTCTCTCTCTCTCTCTCTCTCTCTCTCTCTCTCTCTCTCTCTCTCTCTCAAAAAATATAAAAGAAAAAGAAAAAGAAAAAGAAAAACATTTGGCCATCGAATTAGCTAGTTTGAATAATAAGTTTAATTATATTGGTGGATAAACACAAGAGTGGGTGTGACCATCTTTGATTATGTTCAAGTAATTAATGGAATCGGTCAATAGATACATAATAGACGTAAGTTTACTTTCTGATTCGAAATTATAGCTTTGGGGCGTGTTAAATTGGAATATATAATATTGGCATTAGTAGTAAACTGGTTTTATTATTATTCATTTGTTTTCAATAAGTGCTTACAAAATGACGATATCCGTTACATATCATTTACATTATTTAAATTATTTAAAAATTATATTTTATGTTTTTTTGATATTTTTTTCATACATCAAGTGGACATAAAAATAAACAATTAAAAATAAATATTCTTTAAAAAGTGATGATGGAGATCTTGTAATCAAGATTGGAAGTATATATCTTGTTTTAAATTGTTTTTAAAAATTTCTAACCAAAATTTAATTAATTTAGATTTTTTTAAACGGTTAAACGAGTAAAAGACTCATATTTACCATTAAAATTATAAATTTTGCAACTCTTTCGTCATTAGGTCAGTAATGTCGAAAAGATGAAATTTGATTTCTAAATATTTTAAGTAGTCTAAATCATGTTCAATGGTATCGATCGTCGATTTGAAAGCTCCATCATCGAAAGCAAATTAGTGGCAAAATATAGAGCCCTCCGTGCTTATAAATCATTTTTGATGTTGGGACTTTCGAATCGACGATTGGATTCGTTAGACTTCGTCTAGAGTATTCAAAACAACTAAAAAATAAATTTTGAAATTTTTGGCTATCATTTTCCTAATGATCGAAAGGATTCAAAATAAATAATTTATTAATCGTGATAAGCCGTTTGCATGTTTATGGAATGTTATTAGTAATAAACGGACTTGATTGCTACCATTTATTTTCGATGATGGAGTTTTCAAATTGATGATCAGTGTATCGTTGAACATTATGTAGAGCACTGTAAGTATTTAGAAATCAAATTTTAATTTTTTCTATGTTATTGACCTAATTATCAAAGAGTTGCAAAATTTATAATTTTAATAGTAAATATGAGTCATTTGCTTGTTTAACGGTATAAAAAAATATAAATTAATTAAATTTTGGTTAAAAAAATTTTTAAACTAATTAAAATAAGATATATACTCTCGTTCTTGATTACAAAACTCTTATCGTTACTCTTTGAAGGATATTTATTTTCTGTCGTTCGTTTTTCTGTCTACTTGTTGGACAAAAAAAAAAAAAGGCATGAAATTTAATTTTTAGATAGTTTAAATGCTTTAGATTATATTTAACGATGCCGATCGTTATTTTGTAAGCTCCATTATCGAAAACAAATGGAAGGTGACGGAGACCGTTTGCTATCAATAGTATTTCAGCATATATATATATATATATATAGAGCAATGCTATATGTACACCCCGAAGGGGTGTACATCATACACCTCCACCATTTTAATGGTGGTGATATTTTTTACGGGTCACATCGAGTGACCCATCATCACACCCCCACCCTTAGATGGGTGGGGTGTATGATGTACACCCCGAAAGAGGTGTACACATAGCATTTTCCATATATATGTACACCCCGAAAAATAGTAAAATCTAACGGGTAAAAATACTCAAAGGGGTTGATCTAAGAGTAGAAAACTTGATATATATATATATATATATATATATATATATATATATATATATATATATATATATATATATATATATATATATATATATATATATATATAGTCTGGCTACTATACTATTAATAATACCAAGTTATTGGTGCTTGTAAGTTTTCTACCGTTAAATCTACCCCTTTGACTAATTTCATCTCTTATATTATTCTATTTAACCAACCACCCACTTAACCAAGGGAGCCACTATAATTAATTCTAACCACACATATTTTCATCCAATGGTTAAAACCTACAAACACTAATGACTTGATACTTTTAAATGTATAGGAACTCAATTATATATATATATATATATATATATATATATATATATATATATATATATATATATATATATATATATATATATATATATATATATATAGAGAGAGAGAGAGAGAGAGAGAAAGAGAGAGAGTCTGACTACTATGCTATCGATAGCACCAAGCATTTGGTGCTATCAAGTTTTCTACCCTTAGATCAACTCCTTTAATCATTTCCACCCGTTAGATTTTACTATTTTACCAACCACCCATTAAACCCAAAGGGCCCACTATCATCTCAATCACATATCTTTTAATCTAAGGGTTAAAAACTTAATAGCATCAATGACTTGATGCTATTAATAGCAATCCAGCATATATATATATATATATATAGAGAGAGAGAGAGAGAGAGAGAGAGAGAGAGAGGGGGGGGGGGGATTGTCCGGCTACTATACTATTAATAGTATCAAATACTTCATGCTATTAAGTTTTTTCTACCGCTAGATCTACTCTTTTGACCATTTTCACCACTTATATCATATTATTCTATCAAGCACCCACTAAAATCTAAAGGACCACTATTATTCTAACTGCACATTCATTCATCCAAGAGTGGTAAAACCTAATATATAACACTAATCACTTAGTATTATTAATAGTATAGTAGCATCATTCTATAAAGTTCGACTACAGTACTGTTAAAAACACTTTAAGCACTTAGTGCTACTAATTTTTTTGCCGTTAGATCTTTTCTGATCATTTCTTTCTCTTAGATCTTACTATTCCATCACCCGCCTATTGAATTTTAGGGGATCACTAAGTTAATTGCTATTTCAACCAGTAGAGAACAAATACTTTTTAGAATACTAATTCACATAATGAATAACAATATATATGATATGGAGGATATTCTTATTACCTATTATCTTAAGGTTTTATAATAATTGAGCTTTCCCCAAAAAAAAAAAAAAAAAAAAAAAAAAAAAAAATTAAATAATTGGTTAGAATATATATAAGCCAAAATTCTTTTTGCTATTCAACTAGGGATTATTATTCTGAACAAATGCGAGATTGAAAGAGACAAAATATTCAGGCAAATATTTATAAGAAATACGCAGGAGCAAGATAAAAATTCTCTAACAAGGTAAATGCATGTGACATTGGACTTTTGACTGCACAAAAATCACTACATTTTATTGATATATGGTAGCGCATAGTTAGCAATAGTTTAAATTTCTGTGAAATTGGTACATTAATTACTATTTATTCACTTATTGAAGACCAGATATCATTCATTGTTTATCATCATGAGAAGATAGAACGTTTTTAATTTGCATTTGAAAAGTTTGAAATTGTAAACTCTTTGTGGGCAATGTTGATGAGTGATCTCAAAAGAGAGTGTTATTCATTGGAAAAGGCATTAATTTCAAACTCTTATAATTGTTCATTTTTTTGTAATTGAGAATATGGAGATTAGAAAATTAATCTATAGCCATACAAATGCCCAATTTCAAATAAAACTATATTATTCATTTACAGAGTGCAAGAATTAATTGTTATATAGTCTCACATCTAATACAGATTTTGGAATGAAAAGAATGATGCATAAAAGAAAACAATGTAACCTTTTTTTGAAGATGTGATCTGTAGGCTATACTTCATGCTCGAAACGAAAAATTGAACTCGGATAACAATGTCCAAAGGAGTACTAATTACTGTTATAGATAGTGGCGATGCTAAATTTTGATACACTAAATTATAGCTAAGCTTTAATTTTAATTTTGTAGAGAGAGAGAGAGAGAGATGGGGAAAAAATTTTTACTTGAGTTTAGCTAAAAAATTTCTGGATGCTGAACACTTCACTATCAATTAATCTACTGATAATCCTTGCAAAATATGTTACTTGCAAAGATGACATTGATCATTTCCAATTGTATATGCTCCTCCTGCATAATCTTCCATTCATTTTTTCCCTTAAAGAATTTTAGGACTTTTAATTATATAATATACACACACTAAGGTTCGTTTGGAAAACCTCAAAAATAAGATTTTAGACCACTTTATTTTATTTTTTAAAGTCTTATTTTTTTTTGTAATAGTTAGTCCGTTTGCATGGCCCAACAAAATAAACAGAATACAACGAACGTATTATGAGTTTTTCGAAGTATTTTTAGAAAAAAATTAAAAGTACTTAGACCGGAAAAAAAAAATTCTCTATTTCGTCTACGATTTCTCACTCACCCTCTTTCACGTTTCGCCCCTTCCTGCTCCTTGCCGCCCCAATTAGAGATGTTAACGGGTCGGATTCGGGGCGGATTTTTAAAAACCTGAACCCAAACCCGAACCCGAACTCGAATCCGACGGATTTTAAAAATCCATATCCAAATCCGAACCTGAATCCGAACCCGAAAATCCAAACCCGAAATATTTTTTTTTCTTTTTTTCTTTACAATATTTTAAAATATATTATATTATATTTAAAATTTTAAAATATAAATTTAAATATAATATCAAATATTTATATATACATATATTATATAACGTAAAATTAATTCGGGTTTGGGTCGGATTCGGGTTCGGGTCGGGTACAATCAAAATCCATATCCAAATCCAAACCCGTCGGATTTTCATTTTGTATATCCATATCCGAATCCATATCCGTTTAACATCGAATAAATTCATCCCGTTCGAATTCGAGTTCGAATAAAATTTCGGTATCCGTACCCATTAACATCACTAGCCCCAATCCCCTCTCCATTCCCGTCAACCTACCTTCCTTCTCATATAATATCTTCATATATTTCTTTCTTTCTTCTTTCTCCTCCTTCTTTTCTTTTTTCTCCTTCTTTATTCCTAAATAAACTTAAAAAATACACATTTATATCATAGTTTTACATCCATTTTTTTTATAAAATTACATATAATTATTTTTTCTTTTAAAATTATAATTTTTTAAAGTAGAACTTTTAGAATCATTAGAGTGAATTAAATTTAAAATTTTCCACGACTTTATGGTCACGCTTTTTTTTTTTTTTTTTTTAGCCATTGTTTCAATTCTATAAAAATATAATATTTTACCTAAACACAATAAAATAAAATAAAATATTATACTGTATTTAAAATTTATATCAATCTATTATAGCAAAATATAATTTATTTTTTTTTCGTGTAATTACATGTACCAAACGGGGTTAATCTTTTATTTAACTCCGAGGATCAAGACCTAGTTTTCAAACCACACAAGTAGGGATTAAATTCCTGACCTTTAGCACGGCAATCAGGATAACAATCTAGGGCAAGATAAAATAATAATAATAATAATAATAATAATAATAATAATCTTAGCACTCCTTACACATCAATACACTATAATAAAATTAGATTATAGGAACACATGTTTGTGACACTTTTGTATAAATGTCATATTTATATTCCATCTATATTTAAAATTAGATTATAGGGACACATTTTTGGAACACATTACAAAAATATATCGTTATACATTCTAGCGACGGCATATATAGCAACACTAACAATATGTGTCGCTTTTTTCTCAGCGATATTTTTTTTAAATTTTAGAAATACTTAAAAATATCGCTATAATATAATTTTGTTGTAGTGTTGATAGGACAGTAGGACTCCAAGTGAGTGTAAAATATATATATAACTAAAGAAAGTGCTCAATTTTGATTAGAATTGTAATGTTGTTTGTTATCAACCTGCTAGCTAGTAATATTTCTGAATGCCCAATATTGTAGAGGCTTGGCAAAAAAATAAAATGAGAGTAGAAAGGGGAAATATTCTAAGCTTCACTGTAAAAGAGTATAATTGAGCTTTTATATATATATATATATATATATATATATATATATATATATATATATATATATATATATATATATATAGAGAGAGAGAGAGAGAGAGAGAGAGAGAGATAATGATCTTTCGACACTTCAAAGATGATTCGTGATTATTAGATATGAAAATCTTTTTGCTTTCACAAATTCATGTGATAACAATGTAGGTATTTCGAATATTAATTTTTGTAATTAAGTCCCGTGTGTTCGTGTTGGACGGGCGTACGTCTTGTCGGATTCTTATGAACACATTATGAACGTGAATTTGACATGAGTCAATAACACATTCCATGATATATATATATATATATATATATATATATATATATATATATATATATATATATATATATATATATATATAATATATATATATATATATATATATATATATATATATTTTATTATTTTATATATATATAATATAAAATAATAAATATTTTAATTTTTAAATAAATACATGCATATTTTTTTTTGGACAATACAAATAAATTATATATGGTGCGATATTATTTTTTAAAAATATATGAATTATTAATGAAAACTTCATTAATTTTTATTGAAAAATATAATAATATTTTAATAAAATTAAAATTATATATATAATAAATATGTATTATTATATTAATAATAATTAAGCTGTTAATGTCTTGTGCATGTTTAATTATTTGAAAGATATTGAGTAGCTGTGCATGTTTAATTATTTGAAAGATATTGAGTAGCTGTATTCGAGTATGTGTTCGTGATGTCTAAAATAATAAAAAGTTCTCCAGAACTTACTCTTATTTTTAGCAGATCAAGAGACTTAAGAAATAAAGTGCTTACTAGCGAAGTAAATTTGTGGATTCTTCTGCAGTAATAAGAGTAAATGAGATTTTTTTTCTAAAAATAAAAGCTCTAATTTGTTATATATTTGTGATAGCACTTCTCCTAAAAACTCTATTTAAACAAATTAATTAACCAACTAGCATTTACCATTGTGCAGGCTTTTCCTGAAAAAACACAAGCTCGAATTTGGCCATTGGTGTGATCATAGCACTTCTCCTTAGCATTTACCATTGTGCATTAACTAGGGCCAAATTAATCAGGCCCTTAGGTAAGTTACTAATTGTGTACAAATGTAGAAGAATCAATCCCTGGTGAAACAAAGTAAACATGCATCCTCACCATATATATCTAGCAGCAAAGCAATGTGTACATCACCTCTCTGGAGGAGAAAGAAAAGCTGCTTTATCCAAAGAAACAACACCCAAGAAAAAGAAAAACCAACTACAAGTGAAAGAGATCACACACACCACAAATTCACACTGCAACAAGTACAGCAACATCATATATATATATATATATATATGCAGATCTTCTAAGAACCAGTGGTATCAGATGTCTTCTTCTTAGGCGGCGGTGGTGGCGGCGACGCTCTAATTGGCTCATTGGTGATCCCCTGACTTGCAGAAGCATTTGAATCACCACCGCTTTTATCTAACCCTTCTTTGCTATTGCTGCCGCCGCTGCCGCTGCCCAATCCGGAGGCAGGCGAAGCCTTCGAAGCCATTGGAGGGCCTTCTTCGGCAGCGCTGAAATCCGGAGGAAGTGCTCGGGAGGGCTGCCGGCGGTGGCGAGACATAGTTCGGAAAGTTCTTGAGTGGGATCGAGTGTTCTTCACATGGTGGCATTAAATAGAGATAAAGAGAAGGAAGCCCAGGTCTAAGAGGAATCTAAAAACGGGTGTATGAGGGTGTGATCCTCATGAGTCATGAGTCGCCAACGTAACGGTCAAATATTTCGTACGTAGCTACATGGGACTGGCACCGTAGGTGTGTTTAGCAAAGGTATTGTCCACACTTCCTAGACCTTGTCCACCACGTCACCATAGACCCATCCTTCATCTTACCCTGCCATGTAGGCTATGTATAGATAATTACATCATTTTGCAATTTTTTTAATGTCAAAATAACTTATCAGATAATGAATATTAATTTCACATATATATATATATATATATATATATATATATATATATATATATATATATATATATATATATATATATATATATATATATATATATATATATATATATATATATATATATATATATATATATATATATATATATATATATATATATACACACACACACTACAAGAAATCTAATATTTAAAAGCGTCTTAATATAATTTAGCGTCACATTTGTAAGTGTCGATTAATTAAAACGTCAGCAAATGAAGAGTCACCACGTATATAATTACACTTATACCAAGCGTCGGTAAAATATATTCTAACGCTTTAAAGCGTTAGGATTTATTGCAATCCTGATGCTTTAAAACATCCGAAAATTTAAAATAATAATAAATCTTATTATTTAATAAATTAGTTTAATATAATAAAATATTTATATGACGACACTTTTTGAAGCATCAGTATTTACTATACTGTAGAAACACTTAAGGATGCTTTTCCCAAGCGTCGTCTAAAAAGCGTCCTTACATTGAAATTTTTTTGTAATGATATATAAAATTTAAAATAATAATAAATCTTATCATTTAATAAATTAGTTAAATATAATAAAATATTCATATGATGATACTTTTTGAAGCGTTAGTATTTACTATACTGTAGAAACACTTAAGTATGCTTTTTCCAAGCGCCGCCTAAAAACTTTCTTACATTGAAATTTTTTTTTAGTGATATATATATATATATATATATACTACTAATAGTACCAAATCATTGGTGCTATTAAGTTTTTATTTCTTGGATTAAAAAAAATGTGGTTGAGATGATCGTGGGCCCCTTGGGTTTAATAAGTGGTTGGGAAATAGTAAAATCTAACGGATGAAAATGATCAAAGGGATTGATCTAAGAGTAGAAAACTTGATAGCACAAATTAGTTGGTACTATTAATAGTATAGTAACCGGACTATATATATATATATATATATATATATATATATATATATATATATATATATATATATATATATATATATATATATATATATATATATATATATATATATATATATATAATTGAGCTTTTATATTTTTTATCAAGTCATTGGTGTTTGCAGGTCTTAGCCCTTGAATGAAGAGATGTGTGGTTAGGATGATAGTGAGCACCTTATGTTAAGTGAGTGGTTAGTGGAATAGAATGCTCTAAGG
>CM055061.1:2511186-2955550 GCA_029204045.2 Tillandsia leiboldiana
GGTTGGAGGTTACGAAGGCTATTGCTGCTGCTAAATAGAGGCTTCTGACATGGCATCCACGTGTCATGGTCAGCTTATGCTCCCGAAGATATTTTTCCCTGCACCAGATGCATCCATATCTCAGTAGCAGCTGTCCTCATATCTATTACATATTATTATTATATGCTCTTCCTAAGTAGGTAAAAAAATATATATTTTTTATACATCTAAATAGATGTATAAGATTTTTATTATTTAGACATCTAATCTAATAGTTTTAAATATACTGTAATGGTGTAGAAAATGATATGAGATTTTGATTCACGACAACATTTAACGGGCGAATGATGATCGAGTTTATTAAAATTGTGAATCTCAGATCTCGTTAGTGTGCGGTGCACCGGGTGCATGCAATAACTTCTCAGGGTGATCAACGTACGGAGGACCAATAATGGCCATATGAGAGGTCGCGATCGCCTCGGGGTGATAGAGACGGTTTTGGACGGACGCGATCGTATTATTTGTGGGGGCTCTCTCGCGCTGTTTCTCTGCACTTTTGTCACGTCGCGTTACCCAGTTTTGTGGCGGTGGTGCGCATCCCAGCTTCTTATTTCTAATAAATTAATATTGTTCTTTCCTAATGTGGTAAAATATTTAATATTTAATATTTAATTATTTTATATTTTTAATTTTTATTTTAATAAATTAATTACTGTTATTTGGATCCAAACGTTTTTGCTATGCATGTTTTGAATCTCAAATCTTGCATAAATATATTCTTTGTGTTTAAAATGATTGTTTTCTTTTTTTTTTTACCCCTTTGATTTACTAATGTATGATTTTGTATGATTTTGGTCGTGTACTAATATTGAAGTTGGTCAATCAATCGAATTGGATGGTTAATCCTGAATTGGTTTCTGATTTGATTTAATTACAATAACAGTTGTAACTATAATTAGATAATAATAATTATTACTATTGGGTAAGTACGTAAGAGGCGTATATTATATATATATATATATATATATATATATATATATATATATATATATATATATATATATATATATATATATATATATATATATATTTTGTGTCAAAGGGCACATATTAATCTAAAAAGCTCAGAGAGCGTTTGGTTAGTTGTAAAAGTAAGCCAAAAAGAGCAAATTTTCAATTGTTTAGTTGCTTATGAAAGTACTTTTCATGAAAATACTTTTATAGATTTTTTGTAAATAGGAAATTTTTATTTTCCACTCCAAATGAGTGAAAACGAAAACGTCTCCGCCCCAAAACAGTGGTGCATGTTCACCAATAGAATTTTGACGCGGTCCATGAGCTTAAAGAATAAACTTATGGACCGCATGCATCAACTATCTATATACTATATATTAATCCAGAATTTTTTTGAGAAAGCGCGCCATAGAGAGTTACTATTAATTGTCACTTAGCATTTAAACCAACCAAAATTTACCATATGTTAATAAAAATTTTGTATCAATTTTTATCAGGCCTCGAGGATGGAATCCAGAACCTGAAAGCGAACGCGCCGCAATTGCACCCCACCGACAACAAAGACCTTTTTCTTTGGCGCTGGATCATCTCTGGACTCTTTTCAGTCAAGTCTATGTACCGTTTCCTGCAGGACAGTGGGGAAGTCGACGGCCGCTTCAACAGGCTCTGGAGCATCAAACTGCCACTGAAGGTTAAAATCTTTATCTAGCTCGTACTCCGAAGGAGGGTACTGACCAGAGACATCCTTCATAAAAGAAACTGGACCGGACCCACCTGCTGCGCCATATGTCTCGGCCCTGATGAAACCGCCGACCACCTCTTCCTTTCCTGCACCTGCGCCAACTCATTGCTGGAGACCCTACTACCCAATAAAGCGGAGATCCGTAGCTGCCCGACCGTCGCCTTGCTGTGGGAGGCTAGTTCACACAAGAGGGGGGCTTGGGGCGGAAGGACTCTCACCACCATCGCGACCACCTGGTGGACGGTGTGGCTCGAAAGAAATAGAAGGGTTTTTGAAAATAAGAGTCGTAGTTTTGATGCTGTCCTCGCCGAAATCAGGACTTGCCGTTCGCAGTGGTCTAGGTTCTGTACTTAGGCCTGGGGCCTACCTCTGCCTTATTTCGTTTTGCTTTTTTCAACTTCTTTTGTTTTTTCGCTTTTTTAACCTCTCTTTCACTCCTTCTCCTGAGTTCGAGGCCTGATGGCCTCAGTCCTGTAGCCGAGTTCATTTCCTTATTGAATGAAGCGGCAGCATGCTGCCTTTTCTCAAATTTTTTTTTTATTATATAATAAATTATTTAAATATTTTATATTATATATATTATATTATATTGTATTATATTTTATTATATTAATTATTAATTATCTTATATTTTGTGTGATGTATTGAGCAATAGTATATACCAGGCTCAACAAAAGATTTTTCTTATTCCTTAAAATTAAGAGCTTTCCACGTATATCCACATGTTAATAAAAATTTTGAATGCACCTATTGTACTATAAATCGACTCTAAAATAGTAAGTAAAAATAATTTTTTGCAATACAATAATTTATTTAAATATTTTATATTACATATATTATATTATTTTATTTTTTACTACATTAATTATTAAATATTTTATCAATTTTTTTTTTTTGTACTGTGTATGGAGCATTAGTATATATATTAAGAGTCTAATTGAGTGCCAAGAAATTTTTCTCATATTATTAATATATATTAAGAGTCTAATTGTACTAAATATGAGATTATTATTCCTAATATTTTTTTGACACACATTACAACAAAATTATGTTATAAGGACACATGTTTGTGACACTTTTGTATAAATGTCATATCTATATTCTATTTATATCCAAAATTAGATTATAGGGACACATTTTTGAGACACATTACAAAAATATGTCCGTATACATCCTAGCGACGGCACATATAACAACACTAATAATAAGTGTCGATATTTTTGCCAGTGACATTTTTTTAGATTTTAGAAACACTTCAAAATGTCATCGCTATAGCATAATTTTATTGTAATGACAGTGCTAAATATTAGTACCACATGACACAAGCTCAATACAATCATATGACATGACCATGGACGAAACCAAAATTTTAACTTTAGGGAGGCTAAAAATATATGCTACAAAATATATTAGTTTTTAAAAATTATTAATAAAAAATAAAAAATTATATATAAATAATTTTTTTGTTCATTAGTTTTCGAATTTTAATATATATTTTTTTAGAAAAAGAATAGAATATAATTATCTTTACCATTAAAATAATAATATTTTAGATATTTATAAAAAAAAAATATTTTAAAAAATTAAGCATTAAATTTAATATAATTTATAAATCAAATATTACGATATATAAAAAAAATAAGTATTAAGATTTTTCATAATTTTCAAATTAAGAATTACGATACGAATCAATTAAATTTATATTTAGTGACCTACAGAATAATATTAATTTTTTTAAAAAAATTATTTTGATCCTTAAAATGTACACTATTTTTATTTTTTTTAATAACTAAATAATAAAATATTATATAATTTTAAAAATATTGGGGAACATGACCCGTGTGATCTCCACATACCACGCATGTTAATTAAGTTGCTTTTAATGCAGGGGACATTATTACCACGTAATAATGTCCAAGAGAGTGATAAGAATAATAGGACTTTGTATAGGTTAGAAAAAAAAATTCTCATTTAGAATTGAGCTTAAATGCTTCTAATAATACCATCCTGCTTATGAATTTTCATCTTTTTGAAAAAACTTATGTGGTTACAATGATAATTATTTCACTAGAATTTAATAACCTTTGGCGAAATTACGTGATTCAAAAGATATATAAAAATAACTAAATAAGTAAATCTAATAGTAATAAAATTGGTAGCAAATTAAATTAATAACATCAAGTAATTTATGATATTAGAAATAGTCCAGCAAATTTTTTTCTTTTAACTTATATATAACATATAAAAATATTTTAACCCATTATCATCCTTTCATATTGTATGACGATTTGATATGTACTTTCATGATGTTGATAAGCTTAGTAGGGCGTCTAATACACTACACAAATTTAATATACTTACCTGAATATATATTTGGAGAGGAAAATGCTACTTGTACACTCCCATTTGGGGTGTATATCACACATTTCATTCATTTAATGGGTGGGGTGTGGTGAGGAGTCACTTTATAATTTGTGAAGTGACCTCCCCACCCTTAGATGGGTGGGTGTAAGATGTACACCCCATTTGGAGTGTACATCTAGCATTTTTCATATATTTGGGTGATACTAGGTGTACACCCCATAAGGGATGTACATCCAGCACCCCACTTCATTCTGGGATGAATATTCACTCTACCCGTCACATCGAGTGACGGATAAGATTCATCCCACTTCATAATAGGGTGGGATGTAGGATATACACTTCTTATGAAATGTATACTTATATATACCCTATATATTTTGTCTTATCGTATTTTTCTCTTGCGTGTAACATAGTTTTTTTTTGTTCCCAAATATGGTCAGGCAGTTTGGATTCCAAAACTTTGAATCGACAGTAGAATTTCTACGGTATAATTTTTCTTTCTAACACTAAGAATTTCTATATTTTTTTAGATGACGTTTCATGTAGTGTTAGGGTGAAAATATTTACCGTATATATTTTATATTTAATCATACATCTTTCTCAAATTACACCTTTTTTTATTTAAAAATAACAAATTTATAAATACAAAAAAAATTTATACTCATAAAAATATACTTATCGAAATATATATATATACAATAATTTTTTATTAAATAATATTAAATTTAACTGGTATTTTTAAATATGACGTTAAATTATATTAAAATATTTTTAAATATAATTAAATATTAATTATTTTTTTTGTAGTGTAGTTAAAATTTTCTTTGCACACAAGTTAATTAACTACGAAACTAAAGAATAATACAAATTTATTTTTAAAATTTTTTTAATCAAACAAATTATAAAATTTAGAAACTAATAACATGATATTTATCCATGTAGAAACTAGAAAACTCTGCGGGAGCTTCATAAGACCGCGTATAAGGCGGTGGGAGCGTCCGCAACTACCGTTTTCGTGCGGGGATCCTCCGAACTCATCAACAATCCCCTGCATCACTAGCCGTACATTGGCCCAAAACAAATCTATACGATACCCCAACGCTCCCCAAATTGTGTTTTGCCACCTTTACCCTTATCTATCGCGAACGCGAAGGGGGGACTTTTCTAGGGTACAATGGCGGGTACGCCAAGCGTTCGACGAAGAATTTAGAATCTCCGGGAGAAATTATTCGCTTTTATATTCCACGAATAAACCCTCCCTCGCCTTCTTCGTCGCCTCTAGTTCTCGGTGGTACTCGTACCCGAAAAAAGTCCCCCATTCTCCCCCGAACTTTCCCCCTTTCCTTTTAGCTCTGTGGACGATCGGGGGCGTAGCTTGATCGCCTTCTTTATCTAATCCTAACCCTAACCCTAACCCTAACCCTAATCCTCCTCTTCTCTTCTTCTCCCGTCCTGCCCCGTCTAAGCGCAGCGCCCCCGCCATGGCCGCGGAGGAGGACCAGCGCGAGATCTCCCCCTTGGCGCATTCCGTGGATCAGGTATGATGCTCACCTCTCCTCCGACTAGTTCGAGACTCAGATCGATCTTTTCCTCTTAGATCTGGGGTTGAATTGGGCGTCGGTCAAAAATTGAGTCGTGTGGATGTGTGATTAGGATTTGATTTGATTCTTGATGTGGGATTTGTGGTGTTGTTGTCGGTGGCGGTGTTAGGTGGGTGGCGATGGGAAGGGGAAGGGGAAGGGGAAGGGGAAGGGGAAGGGGAAGGCGATGGGAGGGGCCGATTCGGGCGCCGCGGCGGCGGAGGCGGTGGATTTTGGGTTCTGCGCCATTTGCTTGGAGAAGATACTGCTTCAGGAGACGGCCCTTGTAAAAGGTTGCGAGCACGCTTACTGGTTTGTCATTGCACTTGTTTTAACTTTTCTTGCAAATCAAATGCTTCCTATGTAGTTCAAGTTCTTGTTTTTTTTTTGTCATAGCATTTATATATTCCAGATCTGTATGAAGGATTTCGGTCTAATTGGTCCATAATAGTTTTCCATATCTTGTGTTTCTGTTACAAAGGTTCTTGCTGATGGTGGTTAGATGACAAAGTAAGCATATGGAATAGTTGTATGAGTTTGAGACTGGTTTTGAATAGTGGGCAGAAATTTTATGGCAGTAATAACAATAAAAAGTTTTTAACATAAGGCTGCAGATATGAGATATGACAGATAAGAACACAACACGAGGGTTGATAATTATCAGCACGGGAAAAGGCATTCAAATATTAGTAATGAAAAGAAACTGCTTAGGCAAGGATATTTGGGGATTAGGACAGCTTCAGTTGAAAATCAGGACGAACGGGTGTTCAAAACCTTGTTCTATCGTTATCTTGGCGTCTGGATGTCCTGTTTGCTACTTGTTATCATTCTTTGAATTTCTTGGTGGTAGGAGACAATTTTTTGTTGTATAGGGCATATATGTTGCTCGAGGAGACAATTTGACCACAGAGTCCATCTCAAGTGATTGATTGGGCATTTCTTTAGAGTATGTGATGTTGGCATTAATGTTAACCTTTTCGACGGGCTTCTCAGTCATGCCACAAATAAAGTTATATGTATTGGCTTAATCTTTACAAACAAAGATCCAGAGGTTGAATATTTTGTATTAATTGCTTCTCATCTCACAGCTGCTTACAGATTGAAATTGATGTTTGTTAATGTCATCATAACAAAACACAATTGTAGGTCTATATTTATGATTAAATAGTGTCAAAAAGCAATCTTGTAAGGTGAATTGCTGTGCTATATGCCTATATCATGCCCCTGAGTATGTTAATAAAACAATGTGGTATTCATATAGAACTTGACCTGTATGCACTTATGTTTTCGGTTGGAGTACTTGCTGTGAGGGTAATATTATGTGAGCACTGTTTCTTTTGTGCAGTGTGACATGCATTCTGAGATGGGCATCATACAATCAGAAGCCTTCTTGTCCCCAGTGCAAGCATCCGTTCGAGTTCCTGAATGTTCACCGCTCACTTGATGGCTGGTAAATAATAATGCTTTGAAACATTTGCCGCCAGATAAAAAAGAGGTGGGAATTTCACACAAGTGCATATGGATTAACTGCTTCCTTTTTCCAGTATTCATGACTACATGTTTGAGGAGAGTGTTTGCCTTCTCCTGCGCACAACCTGGTTCGTGCCTCTGAAGGTGGAGGCTCAAGAAGAGGTTCCTGAAGAAGTTGAACTCTTTTATCAAGACGAGTACGACCAGGATGACGATGGTGATGATTTTGAGGAATCTTACTACATGAGCAGCTCATCGAGTGTTCGAATTGGTAACAGGAGGTGGGGGGATGGTGGCTTTGTGAGGTCAGGAAGGAAGGAAGCCCGACCTGTCATTCGTCAGCAATTTGACAACAATGATGCCGGCCCATCCCAGTTCCGTAAGAAGGAGAAAGAGGCTTCTAAGGACGTGGTGGGGAGGCGAGCTAAAAGGGCTTTAAAACGCGAAGCCGCGGACAAGGCAGCTGCAGCAAAGCACCAGCAGCACCTGGAGAGGCTGGGGCGCATATAATCAGTCATCCTTGCGAAGGATGAACTTGCATATCCTTCGGCCGCATAATAATCTTCTTTTTGGAAGAACGGGGACGCGGCCTTTGTATAATTTGGCGGTGTCTCTGCCGCTTGTGTACAGGATCTTAGGCTTGTTAGTTCTTTATAGTTCCAGCATTGGAAGCTATACCACAGCTCTTACTGATCTATGCTGCTTATCTTTCCTATTTGATTTTGCTCAGTACTCTCCCATTGATTTTAGGCTTGGGAATAGCTATTTGTTAAGGTCATTACCCGACTCTGACGATGATTAAGCAGAGAAATTTCTCACAAGTAGGACCTTGCATGTTGCAACAGCGGATGTACAGGATCATGATACTCTCCATTTGGTTTAAAACTTAAAATCCCGTTGGCCAATTTGCTTAAATAAGAAGCGTGCTATCCTGGTGCTAAAATTCTCGTCATCCAACATCAGTTTCTTGATCACCGATCATTTTCTTTTTATCCTTATAAGACGGTCAACAGCAGCATCTTTGATTATACCTTCATCTTGTGCTAGTTCTGTCCATTCGTCCAGTGAACGGCCTAGATTCACAGCTATTTGTTGGTTCAACTACCATCTCTTTGTTTTTTTGTTTTTTTTTTTTTTTGTATGTGTGTTTCTCTCGTGTGGCTCTTTCTGCAGGTGGGCCTCAAACCTTTAAAAATATGTGAATACAAGGCAAATCACTTCATTGTTGTTTATGTGCATCTAAACGTTTGCGAGTTCCACGTTTCTCTCTACAATCACTTTCTTCGTTTATGCGCATCTAAATTCTTTTTTTTTTTTTTTTTTTTTTTTTTTTCCTCCTTCGAAGCAGTTCTTCTCATGGGTGCTTACACAGATTCAGATCAAGATATCATTTTTATAGTCCCACTAATGCTCCATTTGGTAGTGACACAGCGCATGCAGATAAAACATGCTTAAATAGAAGCATATACTGATATACTAACATTTCCCCAAGCACAAACAGAGAAAATACCATACATATAACGCCCAACCATGTAATTCCCACATGGAATGATGTTACACGCGACGCAACTCTACGTGCAACTGCACACTAGCATATTTTTAAAGAATCATCTAACTGGAGCTTCCCTCTGAGTTGCTGGCCAAACCTCTAAACCATCAAATCAAACAAGGGTCTTTCTCATAAAACGTCACCGTTGGACCAAACAAATCCAAAACTGTTCAACTAAGCAGACATTTTTTGTAAGAAAAAATTAAGCTACACATACATTCTCTTTCTCTTTGTGGTGTACATATAATATACACCCCACCATCCATCCATTCAATAGGTGGGCTTGTTGACTTATCACATTGTGTGATAAATAAAGAAACCTACTTATTGAATGGATAAAATATATAATATACAACCCTTTTAAAGCACGACAGACGTGCTAAATCACATCTAATGAAGTCCAAATAGCCAAAAAAATATATTAAAGAAAAGTATATTTCTACATAGTTAAAATCCCTAACAAAAAATTTCTATATACATGTTGCCTTAGGCAATCATATTTACTCGATTTAAAAACAGAACTAACCAACCGCGACAAATTTTTTACCCAAGGTATTGGAATTTATTTTTCGAGAAAAAATAGCTTGCTATCGCTTTATTCAAAGAATCTTGAACTAAGCAACCGAGTGAGACAACCGTACCTCAAAAATAAAATAATAATAATAATAAAAAACCCTGCTCAGGATTTGGAATTTAGGATTTGCTAAAAACCTGTTTAGCTGTGTTTTATTTGAGCAGTACTGATTAAAGAAAATATAGAAATTCTTTCGGCAATTACTACTAAATAATAGTTTCGGTTAAGACTCAGAATCAAGCTGTAGCAACAAGCCACAAATTATACTCTTCATCTAACATTCTCATAAAATAAGTTGCTGCTAAATAGACAAATATAAGGGGTACCAAAACAAATTCATTACGAATGTATCTAAAATGTTTACATGAATCAAGTAGTTGCACATTTATCAACAATGTTAAAATGACTCTTATTTATTTACTCGATATATGATCATAAAGAACGAAAAAAAAAAAAAAAAACCTATGAATTATAACCTGTAGAACCAGATGGTATTGTTGAAAAAATTCTAACGATTCAAAATTTTATTTTTTAAAACATCATAGAATTTCTGACTGATAAGTATCATATACCATCAGATGCTAATTAGATTTCCATCGAATTAAACATAACACTTCTCATAGTGATAATCTCTCAAATTGAAAAATGCTATAAAAATGGATGCACCTGTACTATCAAAGATATGCAAGTATGCAAGGATGATGATAATGATATATTCTGAAGAACATATATAATTTTCCGCCGATTAACCATCACAATAATTGCACCTCTCAAAGATAACTTCGAAATGATCAGATCAAATGTGTTCATTATTAGTTAACAATAGTAACATAAATAAAAGCAGAGAAAAGAACAATAAGCACCCTCAGTTAGCAGCCAAAAGGAATGTGCAATTATGTAAGCATGAAAATAGAGCGGGCGGAGAGAAAGAGAACTCATCCTAAAGTGACCAAAATTGATGGCGATTGATGCAATATTTAAGCAGTTGAAAAAGTAACTTAGCACTCTCAAATGCATAAGTAAAGCTAACTGCATCCAGATTGAGAGGAAATATATCATCGATAACAAGAAATGCATCCTACGATTATTAGAAGACCACAAAATCACTAAGGTCTATGTCGTTCTTATAGTTCGCCAAAACGAGAAACAAAAAAAAAAAAAACCCAAGTGATCTTAACTACTAAATAGAGTGCCGCTTATAACTTGATGATTAGGCAACTGTGACTTCACTCTATTGATCCTACTCCTGTAGAATCTAGAAATAGTTGGTACCTTTCAAAATTTCTGCACACACTGAGCAATTAGTGCAAAACAATCACTCCAGAAAACTACAACGGCCAACTGCTCCGGTACCAACATATACACGTTTGTACCTAGATTCCTATTTAACCTGTTAATCGATCATATTCAAAGCAAAAGCATATCTACCGCTGCTGTAGGTACCATTTTAATCAGTGAGCAAGGATTAAAAAAAAAAAAAACGAAGCATTACTCACACTTAATGATACGGAAATTTATACACCATCAAGAAACTAATAGCAGGATTCCAATAGCATCCTACAGTAGAATGGTTGAAAAACCTTTCAAGCTGAAAATCTGAATAGCTTGCTGGGGACTTCCAAGCGCTGATACTTGAAAGAATGTACCATACAGACTGATTAGTTTAACAGATCACTGCAACGAAAAAGATATATAAAATAAAATTTTCCCATATTTGGTATTTGATCTGTGACCAATCAAACCGTGCAACTCAGACCACTCAGTTTCTTGAAACAACATAGAATACGTATTCCCATAATTGTTATCAGAAATGCATTATAATAGCTAGTTCTAAGGTTAATAATAACAATAACTTTTTTGAGGAAAATAATAACAATTACTAATGTAGCCAATTGAAGCAGCCCGAGAATGACAGTGCATTAAGTTGTTCCACACACATCATCAGATTCAACAGTTAAATGTAAGTCATACGTCTTTGATAGCATCTAAATATGCTAAAGACATTTATGGTTAAAATTTTCTTCTGCTCCGATGTTCAACCCATTATTTTTATTATTTGTACTCCTATAGTAGATTCCATTTTATTTTATTTTAACATTGAATTCTTTTCAACTTACATATGATATACTGCAATGTTATAAATGCTCTTTTCGAAGCTTTCTAACAGTGAAAAGGATTAATTAAGGTGACAAACAGATTGATGAAGCTTCCAATCATTTGAATGCAAGTTAATAAATATGAGTAGCAAGCCAAACTCTCGATAACATTGTAGCCATAATTCAAATCCCCCTTGAATCACGCTAGTCATGGAAATTAAAATTGCACAAATAACATTATGATTCTCTATCAATGACAACAATCTAGCACAAATATATGAGTAAAGGATCCATAACATATTTTAGAAGTCTACCGAAAACATTTGATTCATCATAGGAACACTACTTTGTATAAATATATAACAACAGTTGATATTCTACTCCCATATGTTGCAATAACTTCTTTAGTCTATCTATTCAACCAACTATCATAAGCTGAGAAACAGAATCCATCACAGAGGAATCAAATAAGAGGAAAAACTTTTAACATGAAAACAAAGACGTACTAAAGTTGTTTATCTTAGACTGTGTTTTTGATCAAAGTAACATTATGCGTGTTTACTAAAAATAGCATTTCATATGATGTCACTGTACACAAGATATTTCTCTTTGTGGTTTTGGCAAAAAGCCTAGTAACTATAAGATGCAGATAAACAAAGACCTTTGAACACTTCGCTTTACCACAGAAGAAGGAAAAACCAAAAAAGAGACAACGGTAACAATTAGCTATGATATTTTCCATAAAATAAAAGTCAGCAGTCATCTAATAAAGAAATTGTTAACAAGAACATTTCCAAATTTAAACTTCACCAAAATTTAAAAACAGTAGTCACCATCAAACAGCTTTGCATTAATGCACTATAATGAAAATTCCTAATCAACAAGTACTTTGTGCAACACAGACAAACATAATAAGTAATGCTTCCTGATTATAGAAAGTTTCTCAAGAGAATCTGATAAAAAGATACAGATGAAAAGCTTAAAAGTAAAGAAAAAGTTGAAGAAAGAAACAAAAACATGCAAACTTCGTATGATTCTTCCCAGACTCGAGTTCATAGGTTATCTCCTGTGATCCATGCACGGATACTTCAATTCACTAGGCATGTTCATTCAAATAACATACTGAACACAATGTTCATCAGATATTCACTGCTATATCCTAGATACTTCTTTCATATTCCCAAATTAATTTTTTAAAACATGGTTCAAATGTTTCTATGGTTAATATATATACCTTTAGAATACTTTTTTGATTTTTGAAGGTTATTAACTTATCATTGGATTGAGAAACCTACAAAAATAATCCAAATTAAAGAAAACTTATTGTGGATACTGCACATGTATTTGCAGTGGATAAATTAGTGAAGCATGATTGGATTTTACACGGTAAATGTTTGCAATATCAATATTCCAATGAACTAAATACAAGAGCATAGAATTGAATTCTATATACGTAACATGTACATTCATCGTAATAAACCTGGTGCATCCTTATTTTAAAGATTAATTTGTCATATTGGCATATTTGGATTGTCACGTGTTCATATACCATATCTATGTCTATGCAACATAGATAGTTTCTCTCCTTTTCTTGAGGAAAAAAGATATAGGGAGAGGAATAGGAAAAGGAGGCACGTGTGTCACACCACACCATCTTTCAGATAATTTACTTAATCAACTTCATGTGACCCATGTGTCCCTCCCAAGCAAAAAGCTAAACCTTTCAGCAATTTTCTGTCCAAAGCAGAACTTAGTGCAATATTGATGATCTAAAAGTACTCGATCTAAAAAAACAGCAGCTTAGAAAGTATTGTTAGTTCTTAAAAATTTCAACATAAATGCATGTAAGTTCAATATACAAGTATAAGTGCATTCCTTGATACAGTGAATGGAACTTTGATATTATATGAGTACAAAGTTATTCGAATCCACCTTAATTTGATATTAACATGAGAATAGCTTCGTCAGCAAGCACCAGGCTACATAAAATCTAAAATTTCCCTTCACCATTTATAATAAGATACTAAGATAGCATTTAACAATTAATTATACGTTCATTTAAACCTCATTTAGTAGCAGAACATGATGTGCCTAAAATCAGCATGATGTAAAAGTTCTTACGCAATCATATTAGTTTCAACAGACATTTAGTAGGGCCAGTATAAAATTGTCAGAATCATGCTTCCAGCTGATAGTTGCAGCACATAGAGCTGGAGTTTTAAGAGTTTCAGCAAAACTAAGTTAAATAATAGCTGTCTGCACTAACATTAGGATTTGAACTTATTAAAGAACTCAATAACTTTTGAGGTTATTCATTTTATCTACTGTAATTATTATAAACTATTTCAACCAATAAGAAGAATCAGCCTTGTGAGAATTGACAAATTTTAGGTATGCACCTCTATCACAGATCAAGTGACGAACTGTTACGACGAATGCACGAACAAAAATGAAATCAAAGGCGATCACCAAGCAAACAAATCTCAAATGCACGGCAAAATAAAGAACACAATGATTTACGTAGAAAAACCCTTTATAGGAAAAAAATTACGGACGAAAGCGGAGAGGAGAGTTTCACTATTTAAGAAAAGGAAATACAATAATGTTCTGTGTACATCGCTCGATCTCGCTAGGGCAAAAAGAAAGAGAATAAATTTTTTTAACGGGTTTTTCTTATCGGATCTGATCCAGTGAAATTTGCATATACACCCAAATAAATTACTTTTAACTGTATAATACTATAATTGCTCACACATAAAATGACAAAATGCTCAAGGAAAAAGGTGTACACATTCTTAACAATAACATAAAAGCAATTTCAGCTAATGAAACAACACTAACATATACCACTTCACCATAGAATGGTGGCGCGGAAAATTACATATCAACTACAATATTTCATAGGATATATAGCAACAACTATCATCAGTCTAGTAAACAACATAAATAAAAAACGATGAAGATCAAATGTGTAACGATCCAACTCGTTGGACCCAAAACCACTAGCCAAAAATGCTTTAGTCCAGTTATTATTGCTTGCATGTGTGGCCTCATATATTCCCAATCAGAACTGATGTAAACCTATTGGGGCGTTATAAACTCCTTCTGTTTAGACCCTGACGTTCTCGTCAGATCCAAACTAGATTACGGATATAGATTAAAATTACAACACAATGTGAGATCCTAGAGGTGGCTCTTGCGGATTCAAGAGGTGGCTCCCACCAAATTTGGTGTAACACTTTGTCCCACATAGTACTTAGCTCTCACACTTCCGGTTTATATTCTCTCTGATACCAATCGTAACGACACAAGCTGCTAGCAATAATAACTCATTGGGCTCAAACCAACGGCCCAAAATACTTAAGCCCGTTTATTATTACTAGCGTATGTGATCACCTCCTATATTTCCAATAAGAATCCTTTTTCCATCCGATATGGGACTATTGAGACATATAAAATACAAAGTTCAACCTAACCTATTCACATTAATGCCTCAATGAATAACAAATTTCACACTTCAGCCTAGCCATCTTTCTAAAAAATTTCCATGTTCAGCGGAAAGATTTGTTCTAAATTAATCCAAGCAAAGTGAACCACTACATGTCATAGCAACTACTGATTTTGTTACGATTCGTGGCGTGCACTGATACCAGATACCAGATTTTCTCTGATACTAGTTTGTTATGACAAAAGCGGAAAAAAATTAGTTCATGAGGTGAGAAAATACCAAAAAAAACCGAGAAAGAGAGAAGAAAAATAAAGCACACAAATATTCACGTGATTCGACCACTGACTTACTTCTACGAGTGAAGACGGAGTGAGTACTTTCATTATAATCACAATGGTGTACAAAATAAGCCTCTCACAAAACCTTAATTCCAAAAATATACCCATATTCTTCATTTGCTGCACTAAATCAATGGAATAAATGATATATTTATAATAGTGGTTAAATTCTAATACAATTAAAAATACAAATCCACTAAGACTAGGGATAATCTCAATATGATTAGGCATAATCTAAACTTAATTTAATGGGATAACTAAAATAGAATAAGGTTAGAAAATTTTGGGGTTACATTAGACAGCATCCATATTTGTTGGAATCAAACCAGCAGAAACTTTAAAATAACGCTCAAAAAAAGGACTTATGCCAAACATATTGGCGTTACTAAGGTGTCTCTCGGCAAGAGGGCTTTGGGACATTAGCTGCCAGAAAGGGGGAGTCCTTTGGGGAAGGGAGCTATCTACCTTAGGCGCTGTGTGGTGGGCCATTTGGCTGGAGAGAAATAAGAGGACTTTTGAAAATTTGAAAAAACCTTCGAGTGACTTGAGTTCGAAAATTCGGTGCCTCAGGGACTTGTGGAATCCTCCTTGCATCTAGTTTTTTTTTCTGAGGCCTGGTTGCCTTACGTTGTAGCCCAGTTCATTTTCCAAATGAATGACGCGGTAGCATACTATCTTATTCTAAAAAAATATTTTTTGATTCGTGAAGAGCAAAAACAATACCGTTAGGCTTGACATCTTGGCAATCCTCTTTAAAGAGAACTCTGCTACCACTTATTATGAGAGACAACACGTATTCAATAAATATATTTACTAGCAAAATATATGGAAAAAGAATATGGATGCTTATATGATACTTGCCCTCCTTCAATAAAGCTTGACATCTAGTCTAGATAATTACTGAAATAACAAAAGATTAAGTCATATTCTCTTAAATCTATCTTGACGATTAACTAAGATGACAATAAAACCAGCTTTGACCCTAATCTCAACGAACTAACCTAAATTATAGTGATTGTTATCCCTTAACTAATAATAAGAGGAGAATCTTCATATGTTCTTTCTCCTAAATGACTTTTACTATTGGAAAAACTTCAAAAACCTGTTTTCGCTATAGTGCATTTGAAACTTACTACCCCTTGGTTCAAAGTGTAACACTTCTCTATCATGTTTTGCTTTTCATTTTTTAAAAGGATCAACCATTAAATATAGTAGTAAACTACTACATTTTACAAATCACTATATGGGTGAATGTGTCACAGCTCCAAACTTTCGAAGGAAAGGAAGTTCAAATCAAAATGAAGTATATCTAATTTGTTGGTTTTAACGAACCGATCAATATTCCTATCATGCAAGTCCAAATGATCCACTCTAACCTTTGAATAAGGATAAAATCATCTCAGATCTCACTACACAACTTCAAACTATTAAGGCCTAGTTTGGTAATGTGGTAACTAGAAGCACTATTTTTATACTTTGGAAGGCCCAAAATTTTTTAAAGGACTTTCAATCTTCCCTCCTTTCATAGTCAATTTGGCCCTCGTATGGTTTAGTGTATTTTCACTTGCCTCCCTGTGACTCAAAAAGTTGCACTTAACCACTTGTGGTTTTATTTAAGTATCCATCGATACGGTTTGTATTCATCGTGCTTACAAAATATCGGCACGATACAGCTTCCGTGCCGATGGCACAACTCAAAACCCTCTTTTCTTTAATTTACTGAGTAATTTTTTCAATAAAGTCGAAAAAATTTGATAAAAGTACATAATAAATAATTAAAAAATTTTGTTGTTAAAGAAAATAAATATTTCATGCCGTTATGTGTTGGCACACATGTATTTTTGGTGACCGGCACTTATCGGCACACACTGTGTCGTACCATGCCGGCAAATTTTCGATACGATCCCATGCCATGGCACTTAAATTCTTATAGCAAAGTAATAATTTTTTTTATTAAATAGGATATCGCAATGTAGATTATAAGATGGTAAAAATGCCATAATGTACCACCATATAGTTTATATAAAGTATCACTTTGTTATCATGTTTAACAATAGTTCCTACCTATGAAACAAACATAAAATCCTAAAATAATTAAGTGCAACTTTTTGAACCAGAGAGCAACAAAAGTAAAAGTGCGTGCACTAGACCACAAGGGGAGCATATTCAAGTTTACAAATCATATGCTTCTCCAGCAGTAATTGCCACCACAATTTTATAGCATTAAAGGAGGAAAGACTGAAAGCACTATTCAAATTTTTTTTTTAAAACCTTCCAAGACATGAAAATGGTTATTTTAGCCCCCACGATACCAAACTCAGCCTAAAACGAGAGGCATGACAGTTGTGATCGATTATACGAATAAAATAAAGACTATCAATCCTTCTTTATTGCAATGGAAGAGACAAGATATCATCTGCTTTCCCGGATCCAAGCTGCTCTCAGCATTGTTCTTTCCCAAGTTGTTGGCCTGCAGGTCTCACACGATGTTCGGGTTGCAATAGAACATCTTTACGCCTCCCTCACTCGCATGCTCATAAAAAGGAAAGTCATTAGGAAACTAAAGATCATATATAACCCACACAACTTGAAAAAGAAAAAGCACAAGAAATCAATTTCGAAAGTAAAAGACTACCAATAAAGAATATTCAGTCAGTGTTATGCAATGTATTAACCAAAAGAAATTATTTGATAGCAGACTTAGTTGAATAACAATTGCTAATTACGCATCCAAAAAACATCCATGCTCATAAAGTTTAACGAGAGGGAGGAGTACAATATTCAATATTTTTCATTGATTGCACGCATAAGATAATAGAGTCATATTCCTTGGCTGAAAAGATATAGATGTTTTGCATGACATGATAGCTGAAGCAGACCTAATTTTGACCATATCACTCCACTAGACCTACAGCATCTACAGTACCCAAGTGAAAATGGGTGGCATTGCTCATACAATATAGATTAATATATATATATATATATATATAATTAAATTTCTATACTATCAATAGTATTAAGTATTTGGTATTATTAACTTTTTGACTTTTGTATAAAAAAAAGTATGGTTAAAATTATAATGGTCCCTTAGAGTTTAGTAGATTGTTGGCGAAATAATATAAATTTGGAGAGATCACTTTAATTTTAACTGCACATCTTTTCATCCAAATATTAAAAAATTAATAATATCAAATACTTAATATTATTAATAATATAATAACCGAATTATATATATATATATATATATATATATATATATATATATATATATATATATATATAGCCGTGTCTTCATAAATACCATCTTAAACTAACTATATTGTATATTGTATAATAAACGGGCTCTCTTAAAACTAAAAACTTCACTGTTGCACAAGCACATTCATGTGATGAATAGATGGATGTGAAAGCGCACCACTTCTTCATAAATGCCAACAATATTATACAAGCAAATGAATATATGATATACCAATGCCTAGGAAATGGAAGTGCGAACAAAATATCAAACGAGCAGATGAATATGTAGGAAGCTCAGAGGTCAAATAAATGCCAATAATATCAAAGCAACACATCTTTTCATCCTGGACGGGGCTCTCCCCCACAAAGAGAATAAATGGGACTGCACAAAATATTAGGAAAGGCACCCACCAAGGAATGCAGTCAAATAGGCCCAATAGTTAACTTGCTTGGGGTTGAAAAGATCAAAAGAATTCTCCACCACATGCAATACAACCACTTTGACAGAGAAAGTGTCAATCAGATGCAAGTCCCAATGCATGCTATGCCCTCCACAGCACACATGCCCCTACCCACCTACATATTCCTAAACTACAAAGAGCGCATTATTATTAAAAACTGGTTACTGTTGCTCGGGTGGGATACTAGAGCACGCAAAAGAACACAAATGAAAAGATAAAAAGGGATTTGTAGGAGTCAAACATTTCAACTCGTAAACAAAGGAGATCACATGAGCTGAACAGTCAATAATGGGCGGCCAGAGAAATCATGCGTACCCGCAGTTGCACCCAATCAGTTCTATATACGGAAATATGATTGCAAAGAGTAGAGCATACTCGTCAGCGTAAACGTGTTCGTGATACTCGCTCCATCAGCAGGGAGTATTTTTTTTTTTTTTTTTTCTTAAGGATGGAAGAAGAAGAAGAATAATAATAATAATAATAATAATGTCTCCAGAAAGAAGAAGATGAAGAGAGGAAAGAAGCTAGCTAGAGAATAGCATAGATATACATGTTATACAACAGCAGCAATAATAACAATAACAACAACAATCACAAACTGGAACCAACATCGCGGGCGCGTTGTGGCGTTTTCACCCATGCGTAGGTGAGATCTCATATTCCCATGCACAACTAAACTAAAACGACGGAATTAAGCTAACGAATAGAATCATTTTTGGATTCTTCATTAGTGAGAGAGAGAATGAAGTGAGAGAAGTTTAATTAATTTATTTGGTTACCGAAGTTTGTACCTCCGAGGAATCCGCCCCCACCGTGCGGCGCGTCGCCGCCGCCGCCGCCGTAGACGTCCGAGGAGAGCATCGGAGACGACGACGACGCTCCGTTCCGAGCGCCGCCGCCGCCGCCGAGGTGGAGCTCGGAGATGTTGGGAATGGCGCTGGCGTTGCTGGTGGCGGCGGCGTGGTCGTGGTCGTGGTCGTGGTCGTGGTCGTGGGCGGCGCCGTCGTCGACGCCTTGGTCGTAGAGGAAGCCCTTGAACATGTGGCCCCCGATGGTGACCATCGCCTGGTACGCGTACTGGTCCTCGCCGTCCTCGATGGACGTGACCCGCACGCATTTGAACACCGCCGGCGCCTGCACGTGCCGCGGCAGGCTCTCCCTGAAGCTCGCGTCTAGGTGAAAGCGAACGAAATTAATGAAGCAATATCGATCGAAAACGAACGAATTAAAACGGATCGGATGAGATCGATCTGAGTTGTTGTTGGAGTGAGTAACTAAACTAACCTTGGTGGCTGGAGGTGGTGTCGAAGCTGCGGGGAGGGGTGGTGTTGGAGGTGGAGGTGTGGGAGGTGGTGGTGGTCTGGGAGGAGATGAGGCGGGGCTTCTTTGGGGCTGAGGTGGAGGCGGAGGAGCCGGCGCCGATGTTGCCGCCGCCGGCGGTGGTGATCTGCTGGCGCTCGCGGCGGCGGGCAGCGGGGACCCACGTGCTCTTCACGTGGGTAGAGCACTCGAACCCGCGGCTCTTGCAGCACGTCCGGCACCGCCGGTGGGTGCAGTCCTTCTTCGCCTGGTTTCCGCAGTCCTGGCAGGTGGTCGACGACGACGACGACGACCCCGCCAGCCCGACCCCCGCGCCGCTCAGGATGCCCGGCGCGTCGAACATCGGGACGGGCTTCCTCAGGTAGGAGAAGGAGGCGGCGCCGGGTCCGCTTGGGTTAGGGTTTTGGGGAAGTTGCGGGGGAGGGAGTTGCGGCTGGGGCTGCCAGAATTGGATGCCGGGGGAGGCGGCGGAAGGCTTGAGGGCGCGGGCTGCGGCGGCGGCGGCGTCGTGGGAGTCGGGGTCTACGAGGCAAGGGGCGGTGGCGAGGAGGGGGATGATGGGGTGGTCGGAGGAGGAGGAGGCGAGGAGGGCGGCGGCGGAGTCGTGGTGGTGGTGGTGGTGGTGGTGCTGCGTGTGGTGGAAGGACGCCGCGGGCGCCACCACGAGCACGTCGCGGAGCCCCACCATCCCCGCCGCCGCCACGTCCGGGATCCCGAAATTGAGGCCCTGCCGCGCCGCCACCGACGTCGACGCCGCCGAACCTCCCCACAAGTTACCGCCTCCGCTCCCCCCTCCGCTTCCGCCGCCGCCGCCGCCATTGAATCCGAGGCAGAGATCGTCGCCTCGCCCGGCGGCGGCCGACGACGCCACCCAGTCCGCGAACGCCCCGCTGTCGGACGGGAATCTCCGCCCAGAAGCCACTCTCGCAGCGACGTAAAAATTTCAAACCAGTCAGTACTACTATATAACCCCCCTCACAACACACACACACACACACACACCAATTGACGCACTCCCTCTTCGCTCTTCTCTCTTTTCTCTCTCCGCACCTGCGATTTTCTCTCTCTAGTATCTGGATCTATGATCTCTAGAATTCTCAGAACGAAAGTGATGAACCCGGTGGGGCTTTGTCTCAGGAATTGGTCGGGGTTTTTCCTGCGGAACGGATGAGGTGGGTTCCTGCTTCCCTCTTCTATATCTCTCCTTTTTCTTTTTTTTTCCTCTCCTCTTTTTTTTTTTTCCCAATTTTTTTATTTTTATTTTTTTTGGCGGGACTAATTATGGAGGGAGAGAGAGAGAGAGAGAGCGCGCGCTCTGAAATTCCTTCTGATCGAGATCTTCTCGATCACTCCCCTTCCATTCTTTTTCTCCTCTCTCTCTCTCTCTCTCTTTCTCTCTCTCTCTCCTTTATATTTTTTCTCTTTGTTTCTTTCTTCGCAGGCTCCTGTCTCACTGCTACTTCTGCTGCTGCTGCTGCTGCTGCTGCTGCGTCTGCTGTCGCCTGCAGCTGCTGCTTCTGCTTCTGCTTCTGCTGCAACTGCGTTAAAAGCTAAGCCCCCCACCTCCTCAGCTTTCGGCTACTCTCACCGCCAATATCTCCACCTCTCTCCTCTCTCCCCTCCCCTTCTTTCCCCCTTTCTATAAGCTTCTCCTTTTCTTATTATTATCCCCCAAAGTCACGTGACTAGTAATCAGATTAAATATAACTATAAATAAAAATAAAAATAATAAGGACGTCCACTGGAAATAGTAATAATAATAATAATAATAATAATAATAATAATAATAAGAAATATTTACCTGCAGATAAAAATTAATAGAAAAAAAAAATAAGAAAAAGACAAAAATTGGACGCAGAGGGGCCAATGAGGAGGCGACGCGTGCGATGAATTTTGGACTGAAACGAAGCTAACAGGTTCATTAACTTCTCGCGCTAAAGTAATACGTTAGGGGGGTGGGGAGCGAATATATGCGATAGCTTTCACGGTCTAGTGCTTTTAGTCCTGCAGGACCTATAGTTTAGAAAAGCTCTTTTAAAGAAGAGGGACCATCCAGCAAAAGAGCCTGTATTTTAGGAAAAATGTTATTTGTACATACAGATTTAAAATTTATCAAATTTTAATAAAAATATTAAAAAATTAAAAAAATTAATATAATAAATAATAGAATGAGAGTTTTGAGATCGAAAAAATATAAAATATATATCTAAAATATTTTAGGGTGTATCAACAGCAATGCTCGTGTTTTAGTATTGAGCAATATTAGTGATACACCCATTTTAGGATATAGAATCTATATTCTCTTTATCTAAGTATAAAAAATTTGCATTCAATTAATAAAATTTATTTTATTTTAAAATAAATAAAATATAAATTATACATCTCAGATAAAATGTACAAAAAGTTTTTCTTTTTTACTATTTTTGCAGCAAGGTAACATGCACCCCTGCCCTTCTTTCTCTTATTATTGCTTATTCCTGGTTCACTGTATTTCTTGTGCACTGCTATATGTGTGACGTCATAATATTTTCATGTAAGATGGAAAAAAAATATATAATTAAAAATATAATGATTAAAAAATTTAGTAATTAATAACCAAGCGTAAGTATTTTGAATTGTTGGTTTAAGTTCAGAGCTATTGAACTAGTGAGTCAAATCATTATAAATTTATATGATTTGTAGTATATTAAAAAATTATAATTAGTTAAAAAATATAGCTTGTATCAATATATATATGTGGAGTAGCTTGTTAAAATGGTATTAGAGCTTGGTTCACACATCTTTTACAAGGTTTTTTTTTTCACCGGTTCTCAACTGGTTTCAACCAGTTCAAACAATCCGATTTTGTCAGGGTCTTGTCAAGTTTATTAGCTCAAAATCCTTCATATTTAATCCAATTCTTGTATAAGTACGCACTAACTAGAATCATGTCATGTGCTAATAGAGTCTATAGCAAGTCTATAGCACATGCTATAAATATTAAATCTATATTAGATATAAATGAGAATGATGGCCTGTATGCAATGCGAGGAGTTTCGGGTAGTTTAAGCTTTTAGATTCGGTCAGTAATATATATATATATATATATATATATATAATATATATATATATATATATATATATATATATATATATATATATGTAAATAAATAAAATATCAATTGTTAAGAAGGGCGGGCAATTTAGCTGATTTTTTTGTAAGCTAATTCGTGATCGGCTCAAAAATAAATTCGAAGTTGATCGTTCATTTTAATAAACAAGCTAAGTTTTTAAACTCAAAATTTTAACAAGTCGTACAAGTTATATATATATATATATATATATATATATATATATATATATATATATATATATATATATATATATATATATATATATATATATATATATATATATATATATATTGTTAGGATTTGGTTAGTTTCGTAATTAAATCTTAATTGAATTAGGATTAATATTTAAATCTGTTAGAGATAAATTAATTTATCTCTAAATATTAATTAGAGTATAATCCTAATTTAAGTAGATTTGGGTTTATTTTGGGCGGGGTTTATATATATCTCTAATGTAGAGAGCATATATATATAAATACGTATGATCTTGAGGATAATTGTACGATACAAAAAGAGAGAAAAGAGAGAAGTCTTCTAGGTTTATAGAAGACGAGAGAAGGGTGAGAGAGATTTAGAAGGAAGGTTCGGGTTAAAACTACTCTATTGCAGAAGAGAAGTCTATATAATCGATGTAATTCTTCTCTTGGTTAATGAATCTTATTTCACCCGCATATTTTTTTATATTGGTTTTTTCTTCTCTTTGTGATTGTATTGGTTCCAGTTTTGTTGAGGAGACGGATTTTTTGGTAAAAATCCGATTTGACGTTTCCGCTGCGGAATCCCAACTCTAGGCGGTACCAGAGGGGATTGCGGTATCGAAGTGGGTTGCGGATTCAGAGAATCTGGTACCGGGGCGAGTACCGGATTTTCCCAATAATTTGTATCGGAGCCAAAGGTTATTGATCTTCGGAAAGATCGACGGAGATGCCCACGAAGTTCGAAATCGAGAAGTTCAACGGCAAGAACAATTTCGGCTTGTGGCAGATTAAAGTTCAAGCCGTTTTGGTACAACAGAATTTGGACCAAACGTTGAACGGGAAAGAGGCAAAGCCGGCGGAGATTACGGATGCGGCATGGGAGAAGATGGAGCGAAAAGCGTTGAGTACGCTTCATCTATTATTAGCAGATGATGTTCTTTACAACATAGCCAACGAGTCAACACCGGCGAAGTTGTGGAAGAAATTGAAAGATCTGTACATGACCAAGTCCTTGACGAATAGATTGTATCTGAAGCAGCGATTGTTCACGCTGCGGATGCAAGAACCGGCTAACCTACATGAACATCTGAACGAGTTCAACAATGTGGTGACCCAGTTGACCAGTATCGGAGTCAAACTGGATGATTAAGATAAGGCGCTTATTTTACTTTTCTCGTTACCGGTGATATATGAGCATCTTGTGACCACGTTGCTTTATGGTAAGGAGACCATAAGCGTGGAGACGGTCACGGCGGCGCTTCTCTCGAATGAGATGCGAAAGATATCTCAGGAGTCCGGCAAGCAGAGTCGTGACACAGCTTTGATAGTAAAAGCGAAGAAGGATGTAAAAATATTGGCGACTGAAAATAGACAAAAGAAGCCGTTATCCGAGGTGGAGTGCTTCTATTGTCATAAGAGAGGTCACATTAAACGCAACTGTCATAAGCTTAAGGATGACTTGAATGAGTTAAAGCGGCAGAAGGAAAAAACTGTCGCGGATCAGGACAATCAGACGTCAGCGATGGCGCAGGCGGCAGAATCAGAGATGATCGATTCTGACGTGCTATATGCGGTGACCGGTGATACTAAAATTTCGGATGATGTATGGGTGCTCGATTCGGCATGTTCCTTTCACGTCTGCCCGAAAAAAGAGTATTTTGCTACCTATAATGCGATAAAAGGCAAAAAAGCTATTATGGGAAACGGGACGGCATGCAAAGTTTTAGGAGTTAGCACAGTGAAGATCTGGATGTATGATGGGGTCGTGAGGACGCTGATAGGTGTACGACACGTTCCTGGTCTGAAGCGGAATTTGATCTCGTTAGGTGAGTTGGACTCGAAAAGTTGCAAAATTTCAGCTTCAGGTGGAGCTATGAGGGTGCAAAAACGAGATCGAGTCGTGTGCGTGGCGAACAAGCGCGGGAACTTGTATGTTCTGAAGGGAGAACAATCAGAACCGAAGGAAAAACAATTTGGGTTCCAAAAGTTCGCGGAGGCGCAATCGCTCAAGATGGAGCGGAGGATGCGGCAACATTGAGCGGCGGAGACAAGCTCAAGGTGGAGCTTGCGTGGTGAGCTCGACGTAGCAATTAAAGATTACAAATCAAACCAAGGTGGAGATTGTTAGGATTTGGTTAGTTTGGTAATTAAATCTTAATTGGATTAGGATTAATATTTAAATCTGTTAGAGATAAATTAATTTATCTCTAAATATTAATTAGAGTATAATCCTAATTTAAGTAGATTTGGGTTTATCTTGGGCGGAGTTTAAATATATCTCTAATGTAGAGAGCATATATATATAAATACGTATAATCTTGAGGATGATTGTACGATACAAAAAGAGAGAAAAGAGAGAAGTCTTCTAGGTTTATAGAAGACGAGAAAAGGGTGAGAGAGATTTAGCAGGAAGGTTCAGGTTAAAGCTACTCTATTGCAGAAGAGAAGTCTGTGTAATCGGTGTAATTCTTCTCTTGGTTAATGAATCTTATTTCACCCGCATATTTTCTTGTATTGGTTTTTTCTTCTCTTTGTGGTTGTATTGATTTCAGTTTTGTTGAGGAGACGAATTTTTTGGTAAAAATCCGATTTGACGTTTCTGCTGCGGAATCCCAACTCTAGGCGGTACCAGAGGGGATTGCGGTATCGAAGTGGGTTGCGGATTCAGAGAATCTGGTACCGGGACGAGTACCGGATTTTTCCAATATATATATAACAAAATTAGATTATAGGGATATATTTTTGGGACACATTATAATAATGTGTTGGTATACACCCTAGCGACGGCACATATAGCGACACTAATGATAAGTGTCGGTATTTTTTTTATCAACAGTTTTTTTAATTTTTAACAACATTTAAAAATGCCACTATAGTATAATTTTATTGTAGTGTATATATATATATATATATATATAGTAGCCCTGTTATATAAAATTTTGAGTTTAATAATATAGTAGCCTTGTTATATATATATATATATATATATATATATATATATATATATATATATATATATATATATATATATATATATATATATATATATATATATGGGTTCGGCTTGCTATACTTTTATTTGTAAAATTCTTTCGTATTCATAAATTTTTATCCCTTAGATAAAAAAATGTGCGATTAGGATTATAGTAGTTCTTAGAATTTATACTATTTCACCAACAACCTAGTAAATCTAGGGAGACCACTATCATCCTAACCGCATATTTTTTTAATCCAAGAACGAAAAGGTTATGAGTACAAATAGTTTTATACTCATAAGAGTATAGTGGTCCTAGGCATGCATATATATATATATATATATATATATATATATATATAATAAGGCTACTATATTATTATAGCACTAATTACTACAACAAAACTATAATATAACGACACTTTTAAGTGTTGCTAAAATTTTTTAAAAAAATCTGCTAGAAAAAATACCGACACTTGTCATTAATGTCGCTATATGTGCCATCGCTAGGGTGTATAGCGACACATTACTATAATGTGTCCCAAAAATGTGTCCCTATAATTTAATTTTGGATATAGATGGATTATAAATTGGACACTTGTAAAAAAGTGTCAAAAACATATGTCCCTATAATCTAATTTTGTGGTAGTGTAAGCCATTGCTGCTATTAGATTTTCAACCTTTCTATGAAAAGATGTACGGTTAGAAATGACAGTGGGTCTCTAAAATTTAGTGGGTAGTTCGAAATATAATATAATCTAAGAAATGAAAATGAGCAATGGGGTAGATCTAACGGTGGAAAACTTAATAGTACCAAATATTTTGTGCTATAAATAGCATAATAGTCGGACTATATATATATATATATATATATATATATATATATATATAGAGAGAGAGAGAGAGAGAGAGAGAGAGATAGTAGGGTTTATATACTTTTAATAGCACAAGTCCAAATATGCTTGTGAATTTTTTACCATTTAATCTGCATTAAGATTTGTACTATTTACTCTTTTTTTTTTCTCTTTTTAGTTGACTTTAGCACAGATCTTAATACAAATTCAATGATAAAAAATTCACAAACACAGTTGGGCTTGTACTTTTAAAAATATATAAGCTCTAATATATATATATATATATATATGAGAGTTGAACTGAAATACTACTGAAATATTATTGGTAACAAACAGGCTTCGTTGTTATTGATTTGATTTCTATGATAAAACTTTCAAATCGATAATTGGTACCGTTAAGTATAATCTAAATTATATAAATTATTCTAGAAATTAAATTTCATACTTTTCAATATTGTTCTCTTGTTTATCAAGCGAATACAAAAATAAATGAATAAAAATAAATATCCTTCAAAAAGTGAATGTCGATCGTTGATTTGAAAGTTTCATCATAAAAAATAAATCAGTAGCAACGAAGCTCATTTGCTACTGAAATCATTCCAGCAATATATATATATATATATATATATATATATATATATATATATATATATATATATATATATATATATATATATATATATATATATTCAAAAGATGAATGTCAATCGTTGATTTGAAAGTTTAATTATAAAAAATAAATCAGTAGCAACGAAGCTCATTTGCTACTGAAATCATTCCAGCAAATATATATATATATATATATATATATATATATATATATATATATATATATATGTATATATATTATAAATTTTAATTATTATATTAAAATTTTTATTTTAAATTTTTTTTTTAATATAAATTAAAATTTTCAACTTACATAATTACGAAGCCAACTCGTGTTCTATCCGTTTAATATACGAGTCGAATATAGCCACCCAGCTCCCTCTTTGTTAGGCCAGTGAACGGGCATGGCACACCAGGTGCAGGCAATTATATATAACTCCTCCACTTTCGCTCTATCACAGCTAGTAAATGGTTGGTTGCGTGGCGAAAACAGGCATGCCGCGTCCACTAGATTGTTCCGAAGCTAATCCTTTCCCAAAGAATAAAATAAAGAAGCTCCTCTACACGTCATGCGACTAAAATACTTCCCCTAAGATGACGAATTCAACTACTACATATCATATATTAAAAAGATCACAGTATTCATAAAATAAATATGCACTATATCCCAGTTACTATTCACACTATCATTATTGTCACTAAAGTCATGTCGATTATTATTATTATTACTCGCTTTAGCAAAACCCCCCACCATAGCTTTACTTCAAAGGGAGCATGCATGTATCCCAATAGTCGAATTCAAACTCGTTGTTTTCAAACTTGGGAGTAGTAGCTATTAGGGTAGAAATTTTTTGTTTTTTGGTGAGAAACTAATAAAGTTTTTTCTTTTTTTTGTCGCTTAGTGATTTGATAGTGAGAGAGTGAGAGAGAGAGAGAGAGAGAGAGAGTTAATGGGTGAGAATGAGATGGGCATGAGAGTGTAGAGTGCTGTTATGCAGAATTATTATTCACTGCATCTAGTGTATACATAGATTTTATATTTTTTTTATATTTTATAAAAAAATATCGATTGTTTTATATAATTTTACATAATATCAAATAAGTCGGACTTGTAATATTATTTAATTTTTTTTATTTAATTAAGTTTAAAAATTTAATAGTTTAAGTTTTAGTATACAATGATTATTATACGTAATTTTACGTATTTCAACATGTATTTCTAATTAAAGTGATGCAGAGTGAGACGCGCATCATACGCAGGGTGCAGGGAATAATTTGAGGGAGCAATGAGAGATATTATGATGTGGTGGAGAGAGGGGGAAGTAGTAATAATTGGTGGGGTGTGGACTGGTGACTGGGGACTGTGGGGACTGGGGAGGAGGTGGGGAAGGGACCAAAGCCAAAGGAGGGGAGGTGGGGCCCGGAATGGGGGTGGTGGGGACGTCCGTACGGTCTCGCATCTGCGACCCACCACCTCCGTAAATTTAGCTTGGATTGTCTCTGATCGACGGTGGTTCTAGAGCACCGCGCTTTGAATCCGTGGTCCCTTAATTACCCTTCCCCCCTCTCACAATTTTATTTTATTTTATATATATTATATTTAATTACTCTCCAAAAATTAAATATAAATCTTATACTTTTTCATCCATAAATTATTAATATTATATAATTTTCGGATCAATTAAAAAGAAAGAAGATGTATTATATATATTATATTATTATTTATTATTTTTTTTCCTGAATATACTTATACTATTATTTTAAAAAGTTATAAATAAATAAATAGATAAATAAGTATTAATCTAACACACTCAGCTCTTTTTGTGTCCCTAGCCAACTGTTCCAAAGGTTGTGCAGCTCTAGCTATAGCTAGCTACCTACCAATAGTTCATTTAATAAAAACTATATGGGTAGCTTGCATTGTAATTAAAACATACCAATGAATGGGAGAGTTATGGTGGGTTGTGGGCCCCTCCTCTTCTCCCTCTGTTTCTTTTTTTTTTTTTTTTTTTTTTTTTTTTTTTTTTTTTTTTAGTTTTTGGTACAACCCTTTCTTGTGCCTAGCTATATATATAGCTTAGCTAGTAGGGAGGAGGGGGTGGGGGGAGATGGTGCCTTGGGCATGAACTTGGACAGGTGGTCTTTTGTCAGGAGGACAGGGATAGATAGATGGGTAGATTTCAGGCCTATTTTTAAGTTGTCTTTGCTGCTGAATGTTAGGTTTGTGGTTGAGAGAGCTAGCATACTTGGATTCTTTATGCTGCACAGTATAAATATATATATATATATATAGGAAAATGCTATGTGTACACCCCTTTCGGGGTGTACATCATACACCCCACCCATCTAAGGGTGGGGGTGTGATGATGGATCACTCGATGTGACCCGTAAAAAATATCGGCACCATTAAAATGATGGAGGTGTATGATGTACACCCCTTCGGGGTGTACATGTAGCATTGCTCATATATATATATATATATATATATATATATATATATAGGAAAATGCTATGTGTACACCCATTTCGGGGTGTACATCATACACCCCACCCATCTAAGGGTGGGGGTGTGATGATGGATCACTTGATGTGACCCGTAAAAAGTATCGCCACCATTAAAATGGTGGAGGTGTATGATGTACACCCCTTTTATATATATATATATATATATATATATATATATATATATATATATATATATGCATCTTCATTATAAATGACTCGAATTTATTTCGTCACTATCGCTACAGATAAACGATGAAATCGTACGTTATGTGTGTTGTTATGTGTGTTGAAATATCTTGCTCGAGCCAAACAAAACTTTAAAAATTATTAGAAGAAATAAAGAGAGATAGAGAGAAGCTCACATTATGTATACTGACGGCTTTGATTCATTCAGTTGCTGACGTAATGCATGATTGCTATGTGCACAAATTTTTTCTTGTTCAAGCTGAACAGGAATTGTAAGAATTTGAGAAAAAGGAAAGAACTCAATATGGATAGCTCATAATTAATCATTTGGTTGTAAATGTGCAGCAGAATTGATATATTGTGAAAAGAAATTTTCTGCATGCATTCCAAATCGCATATGTTAATAATATATACTTTTGAGTTTATTTTTTATTAAATCAATCTTCTAATTAAGTAATGTACGTGATATTATAGCTAATTCTAAATTCCTTTCTTCCGAAAGGTCATGGATTTAATTTTCATGACCTTTCACATTTAATGAGCTTAAATTTTTATAAATCAATTCAACTCACTTTTCATATATATCCATCTTGCATGTGACTGTGGATGTTAATATATATTTTTGAATTCATTTTATCGATATTTTCGGTAATACAGAGAATTCGAACCATAGGAAAATTTAGATTTTAGTGAGAACTACAACATTTGATATTAATAAATTTATATTTTTTCAAATAGAAAGTTTATATCTTGAATTTAGGCAAACTAAATCACGAATTAAATAGTGAGAAAATAAAACTGAAAGATATCAAAATCAACCAGTGGCAAAATTGGCTAATTAGGTTTACTTAAGAAACTCTGAAAGGCGCCATTAAATTTATATTAAAATATATAATAAATGTTAAAACAAAATTTACCTAAAAATTTGAAAAGTTACTGGTAGAACTTACCCTATCAATAAAATGAAATTGTCACTAAGTCCACTGAAATATGCATACATTATATCTCCGTTTAGAAGAGTCAATTTAAAGGATCAACGGTTAACAAAATTGGGTTTGAGTCTAATCCAGATAAGATAGGATCACACACTGGTTAAACATGTTACTAAGGCCTTGTAATTTTATCTGATAGATCTTTTAAATAACATGGTATTCGAATTCAGAGGCAATCCTAAGCTCGATTCCTCTTCATCTCTAATTACCTCACATGCAATTAGTTCTAAGTACCTTCCAAATCTATTATGCACTTATACTACAACAAAAGTATGCTATAACGATATTTGTAAATATCTCTAAAAATTTTAAAAAATACTGATACTTGTTATTAATATCGCTATATGTGCAGTCACTAGGGTGTATGGCGACACATTACTGTAATGTGTTCCAAAAATATGTCGTTATAATCTAATTTTGAATATAAATAGAATATAAATAAGACAATTATAAAAATGTGTCCCTATAACCTAATTTTATTGTAGTGGTAAACGAGTCATTTAATTTCTATATATAAAATCAAGTTTTTTGGATAATAGTACCAAATCTGGGGCTAAATTTTTGAAGTGTTTCATATTAGATTCTTTTTTGAGAGAGATGTTTTATATTAGATTCATTCCCACATTTATGAGATTCTAGCTAGGGACCATGGTCTCTGTTGATTTTGGTTTAAGGTTGCATCTATCATGGGACCAGTTTGAGATCAGTTAATTAATATGGTAAAAGTAATAAACAATACTTTATTAATCTAAGTTTGTAAACAAGCTTAATTTGCCATAGTAAGATACTGTGAAAGCAAAAGAAGAGCTTTTGTCTCAACAGCAAATTAAGATGAATTAGGTTCCAAGATCCCTACTATAGCAAGATGGGGTCTTAAATGTGAAGTTCTATATCAAAAGTTAACAAGTGACACACACACACACACACACACATATATATATATATATATATATATATAATACCAAAAAGCATGTAAAAAAAGTAGAAGCTGGGAATTATGTAACACATTTGCACAATCTATCTTAATTTTCCTCCACATTATTTAGTACATGAAATAGATAAAGGAGAAAAAAGGAAAAAATTGGAATGTATCTAGCCCTCCAAAATGATCAGGTATTATAACTATGCTTCTGGAAAAGGTCCGAAAAGAAAGCAATCAATCATGCATGCACAAGAATCCAATAAGGCATGATATTAAGTACATGTACAGGCTTAACATAACTTCTTTAATTAACTACTAATTAAGGTTTAGATATAATATCTAATAAGCATCATGATCTAAACTGATTTGTTCTTATCCCAAGGAATAAATATAAAAGTGTTTTAATTACTAGTTTAATAAATCAAAAGCATATCAAAAGATTTCATGGCTACAAAAAAGCATTAATTAAACTATATATTGATGCAAGTTATAGTTAATTTATTTCCCTTGCATACTCTATCATCTGATTCAAGTACATATTTAGTTAGTTTTCATTGCATGTTTGGCACCTGTTAAAGAACATGTTCTCACTAAGTTTTGGAGAACTTTCAGAGTTAATATATATATTTTGAACTGCGAGGTCATGAGACTAGATCAAAATTGCTTCTGATGCTGTCATACGCTTAATGCGATTTACTTCTGACTCATACCAATCTTAATTATAGCTGATATACATGGTTAAAATGATACAAATCCCATCAAAAAGGGGTAATGATAAAATAGATTCCGTATATTTCCCGTAAATTCCATGCTAACTAAGTTGATTTTTGTAACATGAAAAGATTTTTCCAGTTTTTCTCCTTTTGCAAACTAAATTCTCAATCATAACTTCTTGTCAATTTTGGACTTCAATCTGTTGGCTTAAATTGGACCAGCATTTTGTCGTCTGACGGAAGGTTAAATTGGATCGAGTCACGTTCTAAATGACGAGAGACTGGAATGAACCGAGTCACATTCGAAGTGGCGTGAAACTCGTTGATCTGATCAGACACAATCAAAATCCGTAGGTGTTACATTTGTATGCTTTAAGTGAATTAGTTGTTTATTTTTAACAGTTCGAATTTTTTGAATTATTGATTAGCACTAATATAATTACAAGCCAGAAAAAACATGATTGACCGTCTAAGTACACGAGACAAAATTAAACGACTCATTACCCTACGAAGAGTCATACCAAGTTTAAAAAATATAATAATAATCTTAAATTATTATATTTTTTACTGATTTTTTTTTAAAATTAATGATTAGCACCGACATAATTACAATTCAAAAATACCATGATTGATCCTCCCAATACACGAGACAAAATGAAGATGCTGATTACTATACGAGGAGTCATACCAAGTTTAGAAAAAAAAAAATATCTCCTTACGGAGGTAAAGTGCTATATTTTTCACTAAGGATATCTTTGGTTCAACATAAAACTAGAAAAAAAAAAAAGAAAAAATTTAAATAAAAATAATTTTATATATTATATATATATATATATATATATATATATATATATATATATATATATATATATATATATATATATATGGGTTAATGACATAAACATATCGAATAGCAGATATATCCCTACAAGGTTCAACTTTTCATATTTATATAAGCTCTTGTGTTTTTAAAAGTACAAAATTATTGGTGCGTATAGGTTTTAGCCATTGAATGAAATAATATGCATTAAAATGATAGTGGGTCTCTTGGATTTAGTAGGTGGTTGGAATAATATTATGATCTAATAGTTGGAATTAGTCAAAGGAATAGATTTAACGGTAGAAAATTTATAAGCACCAATTACTTCGTACTTTTACAATCATAGTTGCCGGACTCTCTCTCTCTCTCTCTCTCCCTATATATATATATATATATATATATATATATATATATATATATATATATATATATATATATATATATATATATATATATATATATATATATATATATATATATATATATATATATATGAGTTTAACTACTAAGTATCAATAGTGCCAAGCATTTAGTGCTACTTGTCGGATCATTGACTCTAACCATTAATCCCAAAAGTTCGAGCTGTTAAAAATACACAACCAATTAACTTAAAGCGTACAGATGCAATCCCCACGGGTCTTGAGCGGACTCAACTCGTCCGAACGTTAGGTCTATTGTTGGGCATCTTGCCGTTAGGTATATTATGAACGACAACCCCACACAACTTAGTGGGCTCATCCAACTCAATTTATTAGTTTTCTGGGTCTATTGTCATGGAGCAGGAAGTTGAATTTATTTTTAACCCATAAATAAAGAGCCAACACTATCAAGTTTTCTGCCATTAGATCTATTCTTTTGATCATTTTTTTTCCTTAGATTATACTATAACGCCAACTACCTACTAAACTCTAGGGGACTGCTATCATTCTAACCGCACATCTCTTAATCTAAGGGTTAAAAACTTAATAGCACCAATGACTTACTCCTATCAATAATATAGTAGTCTAGTTATATATATATATATATATATATATATATATATATATATATATATATATATATATATATATATATATATATATATATATAGAGAGAGAGAGAGAGAGAGAGAGAGAGAGAGAGAGAGAGAGCGCTTATATGCTTTTTAAAAGCACAACAAGCTCATCCATGCTTGTGAATTTTTTACCATTGAATTTGTATTGCGATTTATGTTCTTCTAAAGTCAACTAAAGAGAGAAAAAAATAAAGTAAAAAACACAAATTCCAATACAAATCTAATGGTAAAAAATTCACAATCATGGATAGATTTGTACTTTTAAAAGCATATAAGCTCTACTATATATATATATATATATATATAGGGTCCGGCTACTATACTCTAATGAGTAAAAAAAAATTTTACTTATAAGTTTTCATCCCTTGGATGAAGGAATGTGCGGTTAGGATTATAGTAGTTCCTAAGATTTTTACTATTTCCCCAACAACCTAGTAAACCCTAGGGGGACCACTATCATCCTAACCGCACATTCCTTCATCCAATGGTGAAAAAGTTATAAGTACAAAGGGGTTTATACTCATAAAAGTATAATAGCCCTACGCTATATATATATATATATATATATATATATATATATATATATATATATATATATATATATATATATATATATATATATAGTCCGACTACTATACTACCAATAGTATCAAGTACTTGGTACGATTTTTTGGCCATTCGATGAAAAGATGCGCGGCTAGAATGATAGTGCTCTCTTAGGGTTTATACTATCTCACTAAAAATCCACTAAATCCTAGAAAAACACTATCATCCTAACCACACATCCTTTCATATAAGGGTCAGAAATTAACTCAATAGTACCAAGTGCTTGGTACTATTGATAGTATAGTAACCTCGTTATATATATATATATATATATATATATATATATATATATATATATATATATATATATATATATATATATAGAGAGAGAGAGAGAGAGAGAGAGAGAGAGAGAGGCTGGAATACTATTAATAGCACCAAGTCATTGGTACTATTAAGTTTTTAACTGTTGAATTAAAAGATGTGTGATTGAGATGATAGTGGGCCCCTTGGGTTTAATGATAAAAAATTTCAATACAAATTCAGTGGTAAAAAATTTATAAGCATGATTGCGCTTGTACTTTTAAAAGCATATAAACTTTACTATATATATATATATATATATAACTTAGCTCCTATGTTTTTAAAAGTACCAAGTCATTAGTACTTGTAGATTTTTAATCCTTGGATGAAAGGAAGTGCAATTAGGATGATGGTGAGCCCTTGGGTTTAATGCATGGTTGGTGGAATAGTATAATCTAAGGATTAAAATTAGTCAAAGGAGTGTTTACTGCTTTGAGCCTGTAGGGGCACTTACTCTGTTCTTTATTTGTGTGTCGGGCTCTAACCCGACTTCGTGCGGGGGGCCATCTCGGTGACTTTTGTAACTTTCTCAAATAGGGTTTAACCCTGTTTAATCAAAAAAAAAAAAAATTAGTCAAAGGAATAAATTTAATGGTACAAAATTTACAAACATCAATTACTTGTAATTTTTACAAGTATATTATAATTATAATTTGCATCTACATATATTATTATTATTATTATTATTATTATTATTATTATTGTCATCATCAACATCATAATCATCATCATCTATATCTATAAATTAAATATATCTAAAATTATTCTATATATCCAAATTATAATATATATATATATATATATATAGCTAAAATATTATTAATATTATCAAATCATCAGTGTTATTAGATTTTCAGTTTTTGGATAAAGTGATATGCGATTAGGTTGATAATAATTCTTAATGGTTTACCAAATGATTGGTAGAATAATATGATATAAGAAATGAGAATGGTCAAATGGGTGGATCAAACGGCAGAAAACTTGATAGTATCAAGTATTTAGTATTAGTGATAACATTACCGCTGAACTCAATTTATAACATATAAATATATATTTATAAATAAAATATTATGTAATAATATATTAACATAAAGAGAAAAAAAAAAGGGTAAGTGACTTTCCTCCGTAGAGTTTTTTTTTTTCGTCGAAAAAAAAGCAAAATAAAAAATTTTAATTTTTTTTCAAATTCATAAATTCTTTTTACGAAAAAATTATTTTACGTCGTATCAAATAAGTGAAAAAAAATATTTTTTATATTAAAAATAATTATTGGCTTTGTTTTACAAAGAACCAAACTCGCCCTAAATCAGTTTAATTAATTTGGTTATATATTAATTCTTTAACGAAAAGTACAATCAGGACCTACCCAAAAAAAAAAAAAAAAAAAAAAAAAGAATTTTCTAAATTATTGAACTAAAACTGTATTAATGGGGTATGGGGGAATTCTGAAAATACAGTTGAATCTGTACTTTGTGTGTCCTTATCAAAATAAAATTTCCCTAATTTGGATGTTTGGATATCTTATTTGGGACTTCATTTGTTCTATGTTAGTACCCAATATTATAAAGCTGGAGAAAGAAAAGAAATGATCGAGCAGTGTTATTTTTATATTTCAATTCAAAAAGAATGTATAGTATTCTATATTCTATTTATTCAAAAATATTATATTCTTAACGGATTATTTTATTATTTGTAAAGTGACTTTTTATTCATCTCCATTTATTAAATGAGTGGATGTGAGATATTCATTCTAAAAAATATATATACAAATAGTTTTTTTAAAAAAAAAATTGATAAAAGCTGTGTTAAATATATTCCTCTAGAGCTTAACTTGATATAGTGGTGTTGACGTTCATCATGTATGAAACAAGGAAGCAAAAATAGATGATGTGATGAAATTTATGTAGGTAAATTTATGTGGTGTAACTTTACTTTTTTCACAAGCCCAGTTCAGTTAATTGTTTTTCTACAGGAATAACTAAAGGAATATCTATAACGGTCTTAAAAAGACTGACTAATCAGAATATATTTTATACTTGGTTTTGAGTTTCAGTTGTGTCTTGAATAGATGCATTCTGAGTAATGATGATAGAAAAATTACTATAATAGAAATTAAATATATTGTCCAAAGATTCTTTTTTAAATATTCAGCTGTATTTGAACCAGTGTGGCATGTTCGGAATTGGACAAGGATTTAAATAATAACTTAGATTCTAAGATAAAAAGGACAAGAAAAACATTAAAGAAGTGTGTCCACACCTAGAGCAGTAATCAAAAAGCTAAAAAACTTCTTTATAAAGACAAAATGGCGTTGATTAAACGTTTTTATTAGATATTTTACTAGCTAGAATTGCTGTTACTGAAAGCGAAAGCAAACAACACCAAACATAATAACAACATAATTTTTAGGATTCAAATAAAAACTCTGCACAGATCGAGGACCACAGATGAAATGGTTCGTAACTGCAGGGGTCCCAAACCCAGAATACCATGTCGATCTGCGACATATTCATCTCTTTGCCCACTCATCTACACAATACACAAATGAGAGAAAGATTGAGGGACACATATGTGGTGACCCATCGTGTGTGTGTGTATATATATATATATATATATATATATATATATATGGATCAATAGGGAAACCATGCATGCATGCATTACACGAGCCCATCACAAGACAAAAGAAGAAAAGAAAAGGGAAACGGTCATTAATCAAAATTAGCGTTATATATATCAGATCTGAGGACATTACGGAGGTAGAGGAGGAGAGAGGGATGGAGGGGTTTGAAGCGGAGAGGAGAGAAGGGAAGTGTGACGTCATCATTCTATATATGCCATGTGTGTGTGGTGTGTGTCATTAATGTATGAAGAGCGAAAAGAAAGGGGCCAGTGAAAAGGAAGGTGTCGCGGAGCTGCATTGGCATTTTGTAAATGAATGTTGTTGTATTTAGTGTTTGTTTGGGTTCCACACCAAAAATTAGCTACAATTTTTTTTTCGGGCATGATAACAAAATTTTGAGCGTCTGACATAAAATAATTTTGTACCAAAAAATATTTTACGGAATTAAAAAAATAAAATATCCATTTTTTTGCCTCATCTTGACAGAAAATAAAAACTCAAGGGATCATTCATCGTATCAGGACAGAAAATAAAAGCTCAACAAATCACTCATCGTATCGCGGTCCGCGAGTTTGTATGAGAGCGCTCGTGGACCGGATGAGTGGTCCGCACTGGACCACTCAGCGCTCACCTACTCTCTCTCCTCTCTCTCTTTTTCTATAGAATAGAGTTTATATACTTTTAAAAGTATAAATTCAAATATATTTATAAATTTTTTATCATTTAATTTGTATTGAGATTTGTATTTTTTTTTTCTCTTTTTAGTTGATTTTATAATAGTACAAATTTCAATACAAATTCAATGGTAAAAAAATCACAAACATAATTGGACTTATACTTTTGAAAGTATATAAGCTCTATTCTCTCTCTCTCTCACTCTCTCTCTCTCTCTCTATATATATATATATAGTTGAGTTGGAATGCCATTAATAGTAAACTTTGTTATCCATTATTTATTTTCGATGGTAAGGTTTTTAAATCGGTGATCAACACTATTAAATATAGTTTAGATCATTGGAAGTATCTAAAAATTAAATTTTAATTTTTTTCGATATTATTGATCTAATGATCTAAGGATTGTAAAATCTGTAATTTAATTTACTGATAGATATGTGAGTTTTTTACTCGTTTTACGGTATAAAAAATTATAGATTAATTGTATTTTGGTTAGAAAATTTTTTAAACTATTTAAAATAAGATTTATATTCTTGATGTTGATTACAAGATTCCTGTCGTTACTTTTTGAAGAATATTTATTTTCAGCTATTCATTATTGTGTTCACTTGATAAACAAAATAAAAATATCGAAAAAATATGAAATTTAATTTTCATATCGTTTAAATGGTCTAAATCATATTTAACTGCGCCGATCGTTGTTTTGAAAGTTCCATAATCGAAAACAAATAGACGACAATGAAGTTTGTTTGATACCGATAGTATTCTAGTCTAACTCTCTTTCTCTCTCTCTCTCTTTCTCTCTCTTTATATATATAGAGAGTTGGGTTGATGATTGACATTGTTGGGCATGATCTAAACCACTGAAAGTATTTAGAAATTAAATTTCAAATATTTTCGACATCATTGACCTAATAATAAGAAAATTATAAAATTTATAATTTTAATAATAGATATAAGACGTTTGCTTGAAATAAATCTAAATCAATTGAATTTTAGTTTAAACTATTTATAACAAGATCCATAGTTTTGATCTCAATTACAATAATCATATCATGATTTTTTAAAGGATATTTATTTTTAGCCGTTCATTTTTGTGTCCACTTGATGCATAAGAGAATAATATTGAAAAAAAAAAATGCTTTCATTGGTCTAAATCATGTTCGACGGTTATGATCTTTGATTCGAAGGCTTTTCATCAAAAAGAAAACAATAGCAACGAAACCGTTTGCTATCAAATAAGAAATTCGATTTCTAAATGCTTTCATTAGTCTAAATTATGTTCAACGGTGCTGATCGATCTTTGCTTCGAATGCTTCTCATAAAAAACAAAACAATAGCAACAAATGTCATTTGCTATCGATAGTATTCCTACCTCTCTTTCTCTCTCTCTCCTCTCTCTCTCTTTATATATATATATATATATATATATATATATATATATATAGTTTATATACTTTTAACAGCACAAGCAAATTATACTTGTGAAATTTTTACCATTTGATTTTTATTGAGATTCGTGCTATTGTACTTTTTTTCTCTCTCTTTTTAGTTGACTTTACAATAGCACAAATCTCAATACAAATCCAATGATAAAAAATTCACAAGCATCATTGAGTGTGTACTTTTAAAAGTATATAAGCTCTATTATATATATATATATATATATATATATATATATATATATATATATATATATATATATATATATATATATATATATATATATATATATATATCGGTAGCAAGCTACCTTACTCTCAAAATATATATATATATATATATATATATATATATATATATATATATATATATATATATATATATATATATATATATATATAGAGAGAGAGAGAGAGAGAGAGAGAGAGAAAGAGAGAGAGAGAGAGAGAGAGAGAGAGAGAAATTCCCGCTACAATGCTAACAATAATACCAAACACTTGTGCTATCAAGTTTTCCATCGTTAGATCTGGCCCTTTGATCATTTCCACTTCTTAAATCATATTATTCTACTAATTACTCACTAAACTCTAAAAGACTACTATTATCCTAACCGCACTCTCTTTCTTTCAAATTCACTACAACAAAATTAGGTTATAGGAACACATGTTTGTGATACTTTTATATAAGTGTCCTATCTATATTCCATCTATATCCAAAATTAGGTTATAGGGATATATTTATGGGACACATTACAAAAATGTGTCACTATACACTCTAGCGACGGCACATATATCAACACAAACAATAAGTGTCGGTATTTTCGCCAGCGACACTTTTTTAAATTTTAGAAACACTTAAAAGTGTCGCTATAACATAATTTTGTTGTAGTGTTAAAAGTCGAAAATCTAATAGCACCAATGGTATGGTGTTATTAATAGTATTATAACCTAATTTATACTATTCCACCAACCATTTGCTAAATTCTAGAGGACTATTACCATCCTAACAGCGCATTCCTTAATCCAAATACCGAAAATCTAATAATACCTTAATCCAAATACCGAAAATCTAATAATACCAATGACTTGATACTATTAATAATATATATATATATATATATATATATATATATATATATATATATATATATATATATATATATATATATATATAATAGAGTTTATATAATTTTAAAAGTACAATCTCATTCATGCTTGTAAATTTTTTACCATATGATTTATATTGAGATTTGTACAATTGTACTTTCTTTCTCTCTCTTTTTAAATATCTTTACAATAATATGTATCCTAATAAAAATTTTATGATAAAAAATTTATAAGTATGAATGAGCATATACTTTTGAAAATATATAACCTCTACTATATATATATATATATATGAAAATTTATTATATAAATATTTATTTATAAAATCTATATTTTTATTACAATGTATTATATACATACTATTAAATATTAAATATATTATATTATATGCTTATCAATTTATTATATAACACTACAACAAAATTAGGTTATAGAACACATTTTTGTGACACTTTTATACAAGTGTCATATTTATATTTCATCTATATTCAAAATTAGGTTATAGGGATACATTTTTGGGACACATTATAATAATATGTCGTTATACACCCTAGCGACTGCACATATAGCGACATTAATTACAAGTGTCGGTATTTTTGCTAGCGACACTTTTTTTAGATTTTAGAAATAATTAAAAGTGTCGTTATAGTATAATTTTATTGTAGTGTAATATAATGTTGATGATATATTTAATTTACAAATTTAAGTTATAACAATAATATATATATATATATATATATATATATATATATATATATATATATATATATATATATATATATATATATATATATATATATATATATATATATATATATATATATATATATATATATATATATATAGCATGATAATTATTATATATAAACTTTATATAAATATAAATTTATATAAAAAAAATATTTATTATTTTCTTTTCGAACTATTATTTTCTTCCTATAAATCAAACACTAACTAACATAAAATTCATTTTCTATCATTTTATTTTTCAATGAAATTATTATTATTATTTTTTTTTGTCACTTGCGCCGGAGACACCTAACTTTTTCTTTGTTACATATTCTTTGTTACATAGAACCAAACAGCCCCGTAGCAATTTAGTGGCATTAAAGCAATGGATGGAGAGAGGGCCTGCATGCTAGTTAGAGGATGGACCAGATGTACGATGACTGTTTTTTTTTCTTGTTTATTTCTGGAAAACGATCAAATGGCTTCATTGGTAGATAGGATCATTGGTAGATACTCTCCTGTCGGGGCACAGATTTCCAGTTAAAATCTCGCCCACCTTAGTTGGCCTGCAAGGTATCTTTAATAGCTCTCCAATTTTCTCTTTAAAAAATAGAGTTATGCTTATAAATAAGTGGTGAAGATATAATACTGACTCAGGTGATTCACTATTAAGGCGTAGATATCAGTCGTTATTTTGGTCTCTGCAGGGTGCTTGTGGTCCATAAAACCCACATTTGGTTTGGTTTTATCCTACTAAGGATATATATATATATATATATATATATATATATATATATATATATATATATATATATATATATATATATATATAGGGTTAATTGCATACACGTCCCTCCAAATATATCGACTTGCAAATATATCCTTGTAAAATTCAACTTTTCATATTTATCCCTACAAAAATCCACCGTTATTCAAATATGCCCCTACTGTTAGAAAAGTTGAGTTAACCATAGGTTAAATGCTTAACCTTGGTTAGAGTAGAAAGTGAATATACCTTTTTACCCTTTTTTTTAATTTAGAGACAGAACTTACATCTATTGGGTTTTTTCCTCTTCTCTTCCCATTCCCCTCCTTCCTCTTCATCTTTCCATCCCTGAACCGGTCGTCGCGCAGGAAGAGAACCGGTCGTCGCGCAGGAAGAGGACCGGTCAATTTAGCTCAAGCAGCAATTTAGCTCAATTTAGCTCAATGGTGGAAGAGAACCGGTCGTCCCGCAGCTCTTCTTCGGCGGCGTGCTCCTCGCCCTCATCGAGGGCGCCGGGATCATGCTCAACCGCTTCCTCTCCTCGCCGCAGAACCTTCCCCCCATGGAGGACCCAGCCGCCATCGGCCACCCCCCAACGATCGCGAGGCCCGGCGTTCCCCTCCCCACAGCGGAGGAGGAATCGGGCAGGGGATCGTGGCTCGGGGGTAGGGCCAAGAAGAAGAAGAAGAACGACGGGAAGGGCGGGAGCGGAGGCTGAGGGGGCAAACCGGAGGTTTTGGAGAGCTTCGATACCCCGAGCACGCCTATTCCGAACTTTGAGTACAAATGAGAGATTTTTTAACGGGGTATGTTGTGATCCTTCTTAGGGTTTTAGTTTCTTTGTAAGTTCTTGCATTGGGCTTCATCATTCATGTATCTCTCTGGCATATGCAGCAGTAATCTGTTAATTAGTCAATTTGCTGATTCTCTGCATCTTGAAACTTATGATCTTGATAAATAATTGATGGTTTCATTCATTCTTGATCTAATTCATTCTAAAACTCAATTCACATGGCATTTCTGGATCTTCTCCTGTGAGGGCAAACAATACCTCTGAACTGCAGTACTCCTGTTTTTTTTTATTCGTATGAAAGAACTTTATTGAAGTTATCGTAGAAAGTGGTAGGACGATCTGCCTATTGTTATGTGGCACAGCCTAATGTCATGAAGGCAATGCAACAATCATTCTTCTGCGGAACACACTTTTAATGGCACATGAGTATTTCACTAATATGAGTGGGGATGAATGTCGCAGAAATAAGAAATTTGATTGCCTTCATGTTAGATTGCTTGGGAAGATTATTGCTAGGATCTAATTTTACTTGGCAAATAACAACTTCTAAGCGGCAGTCCCTTCTAGAGGAAAAAAATATTTATTTATTTGCTGGATTACCTACTAATTCTAGGTTACTGGTAGGTGGTAACTTTTATTTCTTAGTTGTACGTTCTTGGGTTTTTCATTTGGATTGGTAAATTTATGAGAAACCTTTCATGTATTAACTCTTCTTATCATGCATTGGAGTGTTTTGAAAGTTAATGCTATTTTTAAATCACACACTTGTTATCATGCTCTCAAGCTGCTTGCTGCCAAGCAGCAGCAGCAGCAAGCAGCAAGCTGCCAAGCAGCAGCAGCAGCAAGCAGCAAGCTGCTTGCTGCCAAGCAGCTTGCAGCTTGCTGCTTGCTTCTGCTTGCCAAGCTGCTTGAGCAGCAAGCAGCAAGCAGCTTGCTTCTTGCTGCTTGAGTAGGGTTTGGGTCTTTACAAGTTTTAAAGCAATCACACTTGGGAATTTCGATGCTATTCGAAGAATTTATCGATCTCTCACTCATCATAAAAAAGTAATGTATTAGAGGAGAGAAAAAGATGAAAAAATAAAATTGTTGGAGATTAATAGAGAAAAATGAATGAAAAAATTAAAATATTATATAGAGCAAAGTTGGCTTTAATGGTGGGTTTTAGTTCTTCTTTTATAGATGAAGGAGATGGAGATGATCTTTGGGGGATTTTTGGAGAGGGACAAATTTGTAATAAGTAAAAATAGATATTGCTTTTAGAGGGATATATCCGTAGGGATTTTAGGAGAGGGGCATTTTTGCAATAATGAGAGGGATTTTAACGTTGGGATTTTTGGAGAGGGGCATTTTTGAAACAAATAGATTTGAAGAATTTTTGGAGGGATATATTTGTAAGGGGCAAAAAAGTAATTTTATATGGAATCTGTTAAAAAATTAACGGATTCCAAACGGGGATTAACCTCAGGGGCATATTTGAAGAATTTTGGATTTTTGCAGGGATAAATATGAAAAGTTGAATTTTACAGGGATATATTTGCAAGTCGATATATTTGGAGGGACGTGTATGCAATTAACCCATATATATATATATATATATATATATATATATATATATATATATATATATATATATATTATAGACTTTTGAAATAGCTAGAGCAATAATTGAAATTCAAATTAAATCCCCGCCGGCAAATTTGTTTCGGATTTGATTAGATTTATAATTAAATTTTAATTAAATTATAATTAATATTAAAATTTATTAAAAATAAATTAATTTGAGTTTAAATATTAATTAGAATATAATTTTAATTTAAATAAATTTGAATATATCTTGGGTGGGTGCAGGTTTATATATACTAGTACAGGATCCGCGCTTCGCGGCGGATAAATAATATTTTAATTAATTTATATATATATATATATATATAATTATTAAAATTTTAAAATTTTTTAAAAAATTATAATAAAAAAAATTAAAATATATATAAAATTGGTATAATCTTTTATACTTTATAAAAATTATTTTTTATTAATATTTTTTTAACTTTCAATATTTGTATTATAATAATTTTACTTAAATATTCAATTAAACTTAATAGTTAAATTTTTTTATAAATAAAATTTTTAATTATAAAGTTAAAATTAGAAAACTAATTTTAAATTACCTAATATATAAGGTCCATAAGGATATCTTTATCTTGTTAAAAGTGATTAAAAAAAAATAAATTATTATATGTATGTGTGTATTAATATTAACACACCATATAATACAACGTATATTAGAAAACTAATTTTCTATATCAAAATTTAATTAAATATATTTTATTTATAAAAATTTAATAATTTAAATATATTTACTGAATTAAATTTTAAAATCTCTATTATAGATTTTAAGTATGTAGTGTATGTATTTATATACACCGGCATAAAGAATACTTAATAAAATATTTTTATAATTTAAAGAAAGATAAAAAAAATTTGCTTGCACCTAATATATACTAATGTTTCATACACCTTAAAATATATTAAAGAATTAATAAAATATCTGATACTCATATACCGTAAAGTATATAAAATAATTAATAGAATATATAATACTTAATAGATTAAAATAAAATATAATATATAATACAAATATTTAAATAATTTATTTAAATATTTAATAAATATTTTAGAATTAGTTCATCATGCACCGGGTGCATTAATATTTTTTTGGACAAATCTGAATAATCTCATTGGCCCTTTACTTAAAAAGCTATGTGGCTTAAATGTAAAGAGTTTATATATATATATATATATATATATATATATATATATATATATATATATATATATATATATATATATATATATATATGGAGAGAAAACGGAGAAATCTTTTAAGGCCCCGTTTGGTTGGGGGATAAAGGGGGAATAATCCCCTTTATCCCCCAATTTTTGCCAAACACCAAGCAAAAAAGACAGGGGATATATATATATATATATATGGAGAGAAAACGGAGAAATCTTTTAAGGCCCCGTTTGGTTGGGGGATAAAGGGGGAATAACCCCCTTTATCCCCCAATTCTTGCCAAACACCAAGCAAAAAAGACAGGGGATAATTTTTTTTTTTTATCCCCTGCTTAACGGGTTATCCTGGGATAACCCGTTAAATCTTATTCCTCCCCCCCATGGAATAGAGTTTTATTCCTGGGACAGTGAATAAGCAAAGTTATAATTTATTATTTATAATTAAATTATAATATAAAATAAAAAATATAAATTATAAATTATAATATAAATTATAATATAAATATAAATTATAATATAAATTATAATATAATTTATATTTTATATAATATAAATTATAAATTATAAATAAAATATAAATTATAATATAAAATATAATATAAAATATAAATTATAATATAAATTATAATATAAAATATAAATTATAAATATAATATAAAATATAATATAAAATATAATATAAAATATAATATAAAATAAAAAATATTATTTTTTTTAACGTAAAATATAATTTATTATTTATAATTAAATTACTTCAAATTTAATATAATAATTAAATTAATTTTTCTATAAAAAAAGCTAAGGGCAAAGTTGGTATTTTTATAAAAATTCTAACTTTTTTTTCCACTATCCTTTACTATTCCATAATTTTAACCAAACACAATTTTAACTATTCCAAAGAATACCAACTTTTCAACCAAACGCAATTTAACTTTTATACTTCATTATCCCGGAATAGCAAGCTATCCCAGGTATAAAAAAAAATTATACCTCTTAAATTTATCCCCGAACCAAACGGGGCCTAAGTTTATAAAAAAATAGGGAAGGATGAGAGAGATTCAATAAATTTTGCTTTTAATTTTGTCTTTTCTGCATGGCTGTGTCGGTTCCAATTTGTACTGAGTAGACGTTTTTATGGTAAGAACATGATTTGACATTCCATTGCCGAATCCCAACAATTGGTACAGGAGCGGGTTGCGGATTCACAAAATATAGTATAATGATTTTCAAAAGAATCAAATTTAATTGTTCTAATTACACATGAAATTCAAATTCAAAATAAAAATTTCAGTTCAAATTCAAAAAATCTATTGTAAATCTAAATTTTGGTTTTAAGATTAAAAGGACAATTTAGATTCAAATTTAAAAGTTGAATTTATATTTCAAAATAAAAATTTTACAGTACTATACCAAATTTTAAAATTAAATTTAAATTCAATATATTTGAGGGGCTATCAAAATTGTTAGGTTAATATATATATATATATATATATATATAGATAGATAGAGAGAGAGAGAGAAGGGCTTATATGTTTTTAAAAGCAAACAAGTTTAAATATGCTTGTAAATTTTTTACCAAAGAGACCGCTATCATTCTAACTATACATCTTTTAATTCAAAAATAACAAATCTAATAGCACAAAAAATTTAGTGTTATCAATAATATATAGTAACCTACTTCTATAGTTTTTATTGTTTTTTAAAAATAAAATCTGTACTCAAGCAACATAACATCATACTTGTTAGGTTGCTTGCGTAAAAACCACACAATTAATTTCGGGATTACTTTACTAGAATATTTAAATTAAATAGATGACTCAATCATCTTTGATTTATGAGCAACGCTACATGTACATCTTACACCCACCCATCTAAGAGTGGGGGGGTCACTTCACAAACTGTGAAGTGATCCCTCACCACACCCCATCCATTGGATGAATGGGGTGTGCGATGTACACCCCCAAATGGGGTGTACAAGTAGCATTTTTCTTGATTTATATATATATTAAAGTTGTACCCTAATATTTTTTTCTTCTAACTGATCCAATACTTTAATCGAAAAGGGGCACTCTTAAAAGCTTCCTATAACTATTCCAAAGTGAATAAAGATTACCCAGATTTTGCATATTAAAAAGTGTTTATAGTACTATTCGGACCCACATACACATGCTGTGATTTTTACTAATTATGTCGCCCTATCTTTTCGGAGTCTTCCCTTATAAAATTATATTATAATTTTAGCACGTTTAATTTATTTAACTTTCGTCAAAGATACTATAATAAAATTAAATTTTTTTGTCTTATTATATTTTTTATATAATATTATTTAAAATTTTGGAGGTGACACATTCAATTCACGAGAAGAGTAATTCAACAAACTATTTTTAAGTATCCAATTTTTTTTTTAACACGATGATAAGATTGGTGAGTTAGATGTTGATTGATTAATTCCTATATAAGCAAATATGCATCTCTTTCAATGCTTCAATAGGCAACATTCTCGAAAGCAATTTGACATTAATTGATATTAATTGACATCAGTAAGCTACCATAAGATTCAAAACTTACGGAATGTAATAACAATTTATAATTAATCACTTTAAAAGTGTCACCATCCGATTGATTAAAGTGTACATAGTTAGGTTGGTAAACATCTTGACACTTCTCCCTAAGCATCCATTATCATGTAGAATTTTGTTACACTATATTATTATATGAATAGTTATTATATATACAAAACTAATTCATTAGTTATACAATACAATAAAATTATGTTATAGTAATATTTTTAAGTATTTTTAAAATTTAAAAAAATGTCGCTGACAAATATACCGATATTTATTATTAGTGCTGCTATATGTTCCGTCGTTAGTGTGTATAGCGATACATTTTTATAATGTGTCCTAAAAATGTCCTTATAATCTAATTTTGGATATAGATAGAATATTTATACAAAAATATCATAAATATGTATTCCTGTAATCTAATTTTGTTGTAGTGATATTTTAATTTTTTTTTAAAAAATAAATATATATACTAAGTTAATTAATTATATACTGTTCACAAATTATTAATATCTTATTAACTTGTCAAAAAAAGAATATTATGCGATCGAGTTACAAATTGAACCTTGTAAATTTGCAATGTAGCTAATTTGGCATTGATGTTTGTTTAACTTTATGAGATAAAATGAAGTTAGACAAAAGAAAATATTAGAGTTATACTTCTGTATGAAAATAAATATAATATTATTATTATTATTATTATTTTTACCGCATGTAACATAAGGTTTTTTGTAATTTCAAACGAAGCTAAATATTTAAGCGGCTTTAAAAATAAATTTTTATTAAATAATCTTAAATCACTTGATTATTAAATAATAAATGATAATGGTCTATTCAGATAAGGAAAATGCTACTTGTACACCACATTTGGGGGTGTACATCGCACACCCCACCCATCCAATGGGTGGGGTGTGGTGAGGGGTCACTTCACAATTTGTGAAGTGACCCCCCCACCCTTAGATGGGTGGGTGTAAGATGTACACCCCCTTTGGGGGTGTACATGTAGCGTTGCTCTTCAGATAATCTGTCGTCGAAAATGATGAAGAGGTATATCACTTTGTTTATTTTTAAAAATATTCGATCTTACTGTAATTTCAAATGAAGCTAAGTATTTAAGCGGCCCTAAAAATAAAATTTTTATCAAATAATCTTAAATCACTTGATTACTAAATTGATCTGTTATCGAAAATGATGGAGAGGCGTGTCACTTTGTTTATTCTTAAAAATATTCTATATTTTTTATTTTCATCACAAGTAACGTGTTTTTTCTGTAATTTCAAAGGGAGCTAAGAATTTAAGCAGCTTTAAAAATAAAAGTTTTATCAAATAATTTTAAATTACTTGATTACTAAATAATAAATGATGATGATGGTCCACTCATATTATCGAAAATGATGAAAAGGCATATTACTTTGTTTATTCTTAAAAATATATTCTATCTTCGTTGCTGTACGATCTAACCAACCCCAGCTTACAATAATAATAATAATAATAATAATAATAATAATAATAATAATAATAGGTGCAATTTTTTATTTACTCTAAAAATTTTTCTGTTTTTAGATTTATCCCTCTTAGAAGGCTAATATTAAAACTACATTTCTTACGTTCCAACTTCTTTCCAAAATACTCATGAAGTTAAACTCTGTTAGTATACCGTTTGGAACTGCGGTTATCTATGTGTAATTACTATTTTGTCCTTTCAAATATACCCTAAACCCTAAAATCCTAAACCCTAAAATTCTAAACCCTAAACCCTAAAACTCTAAACCCTAAAACTCTAAAACCTTAAAAAATTCTAAATCCTAAAAAATCCTAAACCCTAAACCCTAAACCCTAGAACCCTAAAAAATTCTAAACCCTAAACCCTAAAACCCTAAACCCTAAAACCCAAAAAAATTCTAAACCCTAAACCCTAAACTCTAAACCCGAGCAAAATAGGTATATCTGATAGTTTTCAATTCCGATTATTATTTAACTCTAGTTTAATCCTAGTTAATTTAACAAAAGGAAACGGTAGGGGTATTTTTAATAACGGTGGAACGTATGAATGATATATTGGAAAGAAAAAAATAAGAAAGGTAAATCAAATATTTCTTGTTATTTCATAGATACACAGGCAATTATCCCATAATAATAATAATAATAATGATGATGATGATGGAACATAAATTAACAAACTCGAAACTATCATTCTAAGCAAGAGAATAATTAATTAATCAATTAATTAATCAACTACTTTTTCATCTCCAGCCCAATAACCGTACGGAGTTCTTTTAGTTTTTGTCTCCCGAGAATCGAAAGCGGCGGTTCCGGTTGTAGCTCCTGCGCGCGTCCCAACCAAACTCACACGCGTCGTTCATCCACGCTATGCACCTCCACTCGCACGGGGATTTGCGCGTGGGGAGGGAGAGGATGGGGCTCAGAGAGAGAGAGAGAGAGAGAGAGAGAGAGAGGGCGTGGGGATACGCGTCGCAGTTACCGAGACGTAGGGAGGGGTTTATTTTTCTATTTTTTTATTTATTTTTTGGGTCTCCTCTTTTCTCATCTCACCCTCGAGCCCTGTGCGGTGTAGCCCCAGCAGAAGGGAAAGGAAAGGAAGGGAAGGGAAGGGAAAGGAAGGGGAGGGGAGGGGAGGGGAGCGGGGGAGAGGGGAGGAGAAGGGATGGGAGTGGGGAAAGAGGGGGACCGGGGGCATCGCACTGCGCTCAAAAAGCGCCGCTCGTACCTTTTGCTGCGACACTTTTGATCACTGTTACTTATTATCATGAAACATAGGCCTTTTAGAGAGTGTGGTGTATGAGATGTGATTGTACACCCGGTGCAGGCGATAGACTATAACTGTCTTGGAGATGGGTAGGGTAGGGTAGGGGAGGGGGGAATTTGGGGAGGCACGCGTTTTTCACGATCCGACGTGCGATATTCGCCCATCCCGGGATGCAAACTATCCCTGAACCAGGCGTATCATTACCCCTCGTACACCGCGCTCTCTTTGGCCTATGGTATGAAAATTGTCTTAATGGTATCAAAATTTAAGTTTGATTTCATTTGTCAGAATATCAATTCTAAACATTTGAACATTACATGCTTTTTTTGAAGGTAATCAAACAACATGTTCTTGCATCAAAACAGAAGCATAATAATAATATATTTTAATTTGATAAATACAATTCACGATATAAATGAGATATTATCACCATCATCGATCACTATCTACTGCAGTTTGTGTAAATTTTAAGTGTGAACTTTCATGAGCAGGGTTTTTCCTTTGGGAATTCAATGTATCTTGCACCAGGTGTGTGCAGTAATTTGGGGCAGTGGGCTGGGCATAGAAACTGGGCCTAAATATTTAGATCATTAAGGCTGGGTTTTGTATGCTAATTAAGTGGCCCATTCGAGCAATTAATGGATTCAATCATTTTTAAACTGTCAAACTCTTTATCATTTTTCTGTTTTCAAGGAATGAATTAAGACATTTTTCATTAGATCACGATACTTAATGATCTATGTATCCTGAATCACTGGAATTAAATGTTAAGAACCTAATGCATGCTGTTGATGCTTTTAATCTGTTGTAACGTACAGTACGAGCTGCGAATAATTTCTATCAGAGATTACATGCATGAAAAGAGTAAAATTATCTCATTATATTCTATTAGTAAGAACCAAAATGTTTGCGAATCAACTGTGTGCATAACACCATGCAAAATCATTAAAAAAAACAATTGTTTCAATTCAATCTCTAAAGAAGTTATCAAGATAACAAAGAGCAGAAAATAACTTAAGCAAGATCATATATATATATCTACTTTACAAAGCCTCATTTGAAGCAAAATAACTCCTCGAGAACATCTCAATATGCAGCGGTTATACGTCGCAAGCTTCAACTCGCAGTACTACTTAACTGAAACAGTCACTGCACCAGTCGAAATCCGTTTGGTTAGCAATTAAGTTAATTAATTTCCTATATGTTACTCTTTTCCTTTTCTTGCATCAGATTTAATCTATATAACTCATTTAATTCCTCCAGCTTCTCCTGCAACTCTCTATTATCATCATCATCCCACCCAGGAATGTTAGCAGTAGCCTCATTCACCATCTTAACCAATGTGACCTGCATCAATGGAAAAGTTGGTAGTTTCTTCGAACCGAAAATTCTATTTTTAATATGCAGAATCGAAAATATTTGCAGTTATTTCCTGAACTACCAATTGTTTTGCCATAGCCAAGTTGATCACATCTGCTTAATTGTAGAGTTGTTCTAGTTGCATTTAGTGATTTAAAAGTTGGATGTGAACATACCACACTTTCAGGAACTCCTGGAGGTGGTAATGAAAGGTTCCTCGGTAGCGGGCCTTTGAGATATGATCTTTTGTCGAAGCGCCATTCCCCGATTTTTCCATAAGTTAGCTCACCCTGATTTTGCTCAAAATCGATGTACCGAATAACACATCAACAAGAATATCACAGTATGTTCACTAACTTGTGTAAAGTCGCTAATTGCGAACATCGAACAAACAGTTAACAAATTTATACACATATATGCTGAAGTAGGAAAGTAGAAACCTTTAGTGAATAGTCACATCCATAAGTATAGTGAATGATAAATGTCTTCCCTACTGATAAGTCCCAAGGAGGCTGCAATAATGGACATAGTCACAGCAATTAAGCAATAAATTAAATAAAGATCAATTAGCTTAAACTATATATTTAACAAAACAGGAAACGGTCAATACCTGTATCATAAAATCTTTGTAGAGAATATGGTGGACACCGTGCAATGCACTGGCAACAGCATAGGCATACCTGCGGTCTTAGCAGAAATTCAGAGGCACAAAATTGACGAGGAACTCGTAAGTTTGTAGCTAAATACACAGAGAAATAAGGTAGTAGTAATGTACAACTAACCCAAAAAAGGGGTACGTAAAACATATCAAACGTAGCATATATAGACTGTCTAGCGGCCTTTTCAATTTGTTTGATTTGATTCATTCGATGACTCTTTAAAACAGGCCAAAAGTATGAAAACGGAAAGGTTCTCACATTTCTAAAACCCATCCGAAAGCTTTGTCGGTCTCGTTATCCATTTTCATTTCCAGTGACATGTTCATCCAAGTAGGAGCAATCTCCGTCAGCAGGGACTGCAGCAGCAAGTTACAGAGAGAATCGAACGAAAGACATTTTTATAGCGGATTTTTATTGTAACCTAACACACAAACATTTAGTTTGACGTAAGCTAAAGGCGTCAAGTAAGAACCACCACCTTTTTGATGATTACGGGAGAATTTCCGATAGGATCGATGTTCGCGACGGGGCCTTTCTCTTCCGGATAGTACTTCCTTAGTATCTTTTCTTGTTTAACCGGCCTTATATAGAAGAACGGATATGCTACCGGGCGATCTTCGCGAACCAAGTTCGGCAAAGGCCTCACAAATATGTGATCTGGTTCTGCCATTAGTATGTACCTGCAATTGTTGTCTTGATCAGGCAGACAATGGCTTCAGATAAAAAAAAAACAACTGATACCGCAACGTAAATTGTAATGCACTCACTCTTCCTGAATCTCTGCTCTTTCCAGCCATTGAACAAAGGCCCAAGGTCTATTAAGGACAACATAACCCTGATATCACAATTCATGAGAAAAATAAAGCCCTGACTTTAAATTGATCAAACGAAATTCTAAACAAATGCGAATGAAATTCAGCGAATAAATTCTCGTTCTTATCTCTAGAAATTAAACATGCATAAGAATAATTGCCTATCAACAACATATTTTCAACAAGCGTGCTGTTTGACATCAGAAATCATCAACAACATATTTTCAAGAACTAAAAACAGAAGAACAGCAATGACAGCAGGCGAGTCATAATTCTGCAACATCGGAAAAAAAAAAAAAAAACACGAAGAAAAAGAAGAAAAATAGTGCTCGCCCTATCGACGCCCGGAGGGAGGGGGTCGACGACGAAGGTGGGGATCTCCCCGATGAGATCGTCGGCCTCGCCGGAGTGCAGCACCCGCGTAAACCCGCCCATCTCCTCAGCCCCCACCCCTGCCGCCTTCACCTGCTTGTACCTGTCAGTGAAAAGATGCAGCTTTCTAACTAACTTAACTAACTCCACAAACTTACTGCCACTAGTAATAACCATTTTTAGAACTACTTGTTGGCTATTTAATATTGGCTAAAATAATTCCAACTTTCATAAACTAAATAATAATTTGAATTAGATTTTAGTTCAAATAGATTTAATTTTTTATCTTATAATAATAATAAGATCAATTGAATCCAATAAATTGATTGAAATTTCGATTCATAATAAATCTAACAGTAAAATACTAAATAATAAATGTAACGTTCAAACAAATTGAGTTAGATCGTGATCGACGTTGAGATCTTTCTTTCAAATAGAATATGAGTTTTTAGAATTATTGGTTGTCACTTACAATCCACACTACTTACCAACATCATGAACTAGTATGCATCATTTTCGAACCATACCAGTAGTACATTATCCGGCTCTGCCACCTGCTGTACGGATCCGCCATCGCGGTCATCACCACGTGGAACGGCCGTCTCGTCGCGGCCGCCGCCAATTCTCTATCGCCCACGAGCGGGATAATGCCGTCGTCGACGGCGCCGGCGCCGGCGCCGGCGCCGCTCCCTTCCCTCCTCTGCGTGATCGGCACGAACAACGCCGCAAAGTTGAACGCCGCGAAGAAGAATCCCAGCGCCACCGCCGCTGCCAGGAACTGAGATGCTCTCCCGATTTCCTTTCGCGCGTTCATATCTGCTCTACGAAGATAGTAGTACTGTTTTGAGAGAGGTTTTTTTTTTTTTTTTTTTTTTTTTTTTGTATTGGAATTACAAATTGAGTCCAATGAATGAATGTAAATACGATAACGTAAACATATTAATATGCATAAAAAAAAAAAAAGGTTCCGGTCCTTAAAATTTTAGAATGTGGAAGCAACGGTTCACTTATTAATGAAGTAGGAGTGTTAGAATGTGGGGGTATTACGCCAACTTAATTATAAATAAAAGAGATTGAATAGGAATTGAAGTATGGAAAGTGGAGTGCCGAGTTGGAATTAAGGTGCAGATTTTGGAAGACAATATAATCTAAAATTGTTTCCGCGGCCGGAAGTGCTGCTTTCCTAGTGTTCAAAGAACATTAAAATAAAATAAAATAAAAAATAAATTAATTGCATGTGTATTCTCGTAAAGTAATAAAATTGTGTATATATATTTTTATAAAGTTTTAATTATTCCATATATTAATTTCTGGATACATCCAATATAAAATAACTGTTACTTTTATGAATTATTGTAATATGCATATAGATAATATCATAATCAAGATAAATATTTTAATTTTTTTTTATAAGTGCGTACAAATTTTTTTTAACAATATAAATAAATTAGATATATTTTTTAAAAAATAAAATAAAATATATAAATTATTAATAAAAATTTTATTAATTTTATTTCGTATAAAAAATATATAAAATATTTTATTAAAATTTATATTTTATTATCGGTGATTATGTTTTATTCTATTTTAAAAAAAATTTACTGAGTCACTGTGTCAACTATATTTAGCCTTATTTATTATTTTTAATCTAATATTCGAGTCTCTCCACGTGAATCTTAAATTATAAAATTTTACAAAATCTTAGAAAACTATTTTCTAGAAAAGTATAGCAGTTCAAACGGTGAAAATTTAATTGTTAATGCAGTGATAAATCAGCAATTTCAAAATTTTTAGGAATACATACAAAATAATCCCAAAAAAAAGCTAATGTTTTCTTTTTTTAAAAAAAAAAGAAAAAAATTGGCTAATTGTTAAGTGAAAAACAGTGGAGCCAGTGCTTTCTGTAATTCGTTTAGTTTTATGGAAAACTACCAAATCTCGTTTAGTGTAAAGTTAAAAAAATCCTATTCTTTTTTTATTATTATTAAAAACTACAAATAACTTTTTTTTTTCTTTTTTTTTCACAAAATAAATGAAACGGTATCCTATTATCTTCTTCTCAAGAAAATAAAAAATAAATAAAAAAAATCCAACTCTTATAATTGGTAGGGAACAACTCCGGTTTTATTTTTGGTTTTTTATTAAAAAAAAAAAGTAAAATTCTACCTTGAGAAGATAAAGCAAAATTCTGCATCTTATAATAATAATGATAAATTATTAAATGATAAATTACTAAATTTTACTGTAATTAGTTTGTAAAATATAATTCCTACTCCAACTTATAAATAGTAAATTCTTATGAAAATCTATCATAAAAATTACAAATGCAATAAAATATTATTTTGAATCATAAGATAGTAAATTTTAAATGCACTATAATATATATATACTAAATAGTAAACTACTTTTTCAAATTTTTCTTAGTTTTTATGTCTTCAATACCATGCACATCCATAAAAACTGGGTGAAGGTGAAAACTAATTTGTCACTAAATGATTGAATGAAAAAGAGATGTACCTGTAAAATTGCAAGGCAAAATTTACGGGAATCCAACCTTGAGTCTGAGCCACAATTTCAATTTTGCTCAGAAGAGCAAAAAGGAAAGTGGGAGACCTACCACCTACTGAGAAGAGATAAGTTCCACCTTTGGTGAAAAGTCAAAGAGGCAGATAGGTGAGAAGAAAATTTCTCTAGTTTTCTTCATAAATTTAATCCCCTTTGGATACACCTTAAAACAAAACAAAAAAATTATACAATAAAACATTTGGGAGACAAATATATATATATATATATATATATATATATATATATATATATATATATATATATATATATATATATATATATATATATATATATATAATTAGACTGGAATACTATCGATAGTATCAAGTTATTGGTGATATCAAGTTTTTAGCCCTTAGATTAAAAAATGTGCAGTTAGAATGATAGTAGTCCTCTAAAATTTAGTGGATGTTGGTTGAATAATAAAAATCTTATGGGACCACTATAATTTCAACCGCACATACTTTTATCTAAGAAGTAAAAATTTGATAGTACCAATTACTTGATACTATCGATAGTATTCCAGCCGAAATATATATATATATATATATATATATATATATATATATATATATATAAAATTGAGATTCTATATTTTTAAAAGTAGAAGTTATTGGTATTTATGTGACACCCCCGGAATTTGGATTAGTGCTCTATATAAATGATATAATAGGACTAAATCTCTAACCCGGCTATAGCATTTTGGATGGTAGCAAGATCCAAGAGGAACATGAGAGTTAAGCGTGCTAGAGCTAGAGTAGTTCTAGGATGGGTGACCCCCTGGGAAGTGGGGCGTCACAGTTGGTATCAGAGCCATTCACCAGCCGGAAATGTGAGATGAGTCTCGGCTGAGCCAGGGTTATATAGCGGGTAGAGCGAGGCTCCCCGGCTAATGACCGTTGTGAGTGGAGTGCAGCTCCTCACAAGGTCGGCTAAGGCTAGCGAGACGAGTCTCACATCGCCTGGTGCTTGTGAGTGTGCTTGAGCCTGACGTGGACGTCAGGGCTTAAAGGGGGGAAGAATGTGACACCCCCGGAATTTGGATTAGTCCTCTATATAAATGATATAATAGGACTAAATCTCTAACTCGGCTATAGCATTTTGGATGGTAGCAAGATCCAAGAGGAACATGAGAGTTAAGCGTGCTAGAGCTAAAGTAGTTCTAGGATGGGTGACCCCCTGGGAAGTGGGGCGTCACAATTTATAAGTTTTAACCTTTGGATTAAAAGATATGTGGCTAGGATTATAGTGGGACCCTTGGATTAAATAAATGGCTGGTGAGATAGAATAATCTAAAAAATGAAATTAGTCAAAAGGAAAGATCTAATCGTAGAAAACTTACAAACAACAATTACTTGGTACTTATACAACCATAATAATAACTCTCTCTCTCCCCTCTCTCTCTATATGTATATATATATATATATGAGCAATGCTACATGTACACCCCCAAAGGGGTGTACATCTTACACCCACCCATTTAAGGGCGGGGGGGGGGGGGGGTCACTTCACAAATTGTGAAGTGACCCCTCACCACACCCCACCTATTGGATGGGTGGGGTGTGTGATGTACACCCCCATTTGGGATGTACAAGTAGCATTTTCCTATATATATATTTGTTGGAGTATAATATTTTTTTTTTTTTTTTTTACCGTTCTTAAACTCTCTGGATGTGTAAAATTTTAAACTTTGATTTTTAAAATTTTAAATTCGTAAAATTTTAAATTTAAAAATATAAATATAACATTTTTAAATTTTTAAATTCAAATTCTAAAATGTGAATATATATTTAAATTTTAAATTTTAAATATTAAATTTTGTATATCAAAATATTAAATTTAAATTTCAAAATTTTAATTTAAAATTATAAATTTAAATTTTAAATTTTAAAATTTTAATTGAAAATTTTTAAAATTTAGTATTTTAAAATTAAAATTTAGATTTTATATTTCAACTTTTCAATTTGAAATTTCAAAATTTGAAATTTCAAAAAAAAAATTAAAAAAATTGAAATTTAAAATTAAAATTTTGATTTTAATTTCAAATTATAAAATTTTAATTTTAAAATTTTAAAAAATAAAATTAATATTTTATTTTTAAATTTTAAATTGAGAGAAATTTCGTAAAATTGTACTATCCAAATAGTTTGGAGTTATAATTTTAAATTTTAGATACATCACTTATCTAATTATGGTTCAATTGATGTAACTTTAATAAATGCTTGAATTGATATAAATTAGGTATGTTGCAAGCTTTGTAATGCTTTGGATGGCTTTTCCAGTGCACAAATAAAAACGAAATAAAAAAAAAAAATCACAAAGCAAACAAATTATAAATACATGACAAAAATAAAAAAATATAAACATTTACGTAAATTTTTTTTTTTACAGAAAATTAAAAATATTCAATGTCAGGGGTGGTTTCGGACCCACAACATACATCTATTTTTTTTCTTTCATAAATTTTTTTTCAAGATTTATCGCAATGCGAAGCTATCGATGAATCTGGAGGGTAAAATCATTACCAATTTCTAAGCACACCTAACATTTCTTCGTGAGCCAGTTGGTCTTGAAATTTTTGAAAGAGAAATACGATGTATTTACAGATATGCTACTGAATTTTATTCGCATTGAAGACGAACTTATACTGAACGTCTCCTACATAAAGCTTCCTAAATTTCAATTAATAAAATGAAGATTTTTAAATTTTGAAGATATTGGAAAAGTGTTGAAGTAAATGGTATTTATAAGCTAATTTGGGTGATAGTGGTTGGATGCACAAATTTAGCATGCTAAATGCGTTGTATGAGAGATATAACATGTTAAATGAAAAGGCCTGATCAAATCAAGCTCGATCAATGTGTCATAACATGTTTGTTTCTCCTTTTTCTACTCACAAAAAGAAACATGAAAACAACCTTTTACTTTGAGAAGCAATAAAATCTAAATCTAAAATCATATGAAGTATTCTATTACTTCAAAATCATTAGTGATCAACGGCTGAGGTTGAGCCTTGGATCTTTAATTTGTCCATGTCCTCGATCGTAATCTCAAACAGAAAACAAACAAGTACTTGGTAGGGGACAACTTAATTGAGATATCTTATTGATCAAATATTGAGAAACAGTAGTTGATTCCCACTCGTCTAACCAATCTCCATTTACAGACTAAGATTGTAAATTCACAAGCATTAGTTTCATCCTTTAAAATGCTTGCTTTCTGTAGATCTCTCTAACAAAGATTTCTAAACATCTTTCACCACATACTTTTTGCTAGTTAAGGATGAGCAGCTGCGGCAGAAGGCGAAGTCCGAGAGGTGAGGGATGGCCTCATCTTCACAATCTGCTCCTCATCGACCCCCATAAGCTTCGCAGACATCCCTGCTTCGAAGAAGCGCTTGACGGCGCTCTGCATGTAGGAGATGCCTTCGCGTACAGTCATCTGCTTCGCTATTCTTTCTTGTAAGCTCGTGAGGAGGTGATCGCCGTTGAGCACTGATGCGAGCTGCATGAGCTCCTGCTGGAACTCGCTCAGCTTGGCTTCTTCATTGGCCTCGCCGTCCCTGATCTTCACGGGCATGGGGAGTTCAACTGCATTTGACGAGAAACAAGTTAAAGTTAGTGTCAACATGATTATAAGAACATTGAGAATTGAATAAAGAAGGAAAACATAATTAGTACTAAATGTTGGCATTGTTGAGTTTACTGAGATAAAATCAAAGAAAATAATAGTAATAGTCCTCACATGGTTGGAGTTAGGACTGGTGCAATATTTTGTAACTTGTTGAATCACCCAAGGAAAGTACATTCTCATTGTCAATTTCACAATGTTCCCAAAACAACCAAAAAAACAAAAAACACACGAAAACATGTTGTTCAGTTTTTGTAGTCTCTAAAGGGCCTGAATTGTTTCAAGAAACATGTTGCTATTAGTGACATTGATACAAAAAAGCTCACTAGTTTGGATCATGCAATTATATATATATATATTCTGAGAATCTGTTACTTAGCTCAAATTAAAGAACAAGCACTTCACCAGTACGGAGTTTAAAAAGGAAACTAACAAAAGAAAAAACAAAATCCTCACCTGGGCAATCAGTCCTAGGTTCGGTCCGCGTTTGCAAAATTCCCTCGAATGTTCCAGCCCATGCATCTCTCTTCGTCAAGTAAGGCGAAGAGAGATTGAAAATATTTTTTACAGTTGCAGGAATGGACGAATGCTCATACTCCGAGGTTGCGGTTGGAACACCATTCGGGCCGTGAACAACTGCAACCAGCATATCGTACACCATCGACATTCAATGCTTTTAATACGGAAAAAATAAAATAAAAGAGAACCTGTTATATCAACTCATCTATTCCGACATCACTCACCGGTTCCCTTCTCAATCCAGGGCGAAACCATAATCGTCGGAACCCTCACTCCCAATCTATCGAACGTAAACAAGAAAGGGTCTGGACCAACAATGTCATCAGGGCTCGGAACGCCCTTGACTGGCGTAGGAACATGATCAAAGAACCCGCCATGCTCGTCGTAAGTAATAATCAAGAGAGTTTGGTTCCACTGGGGGCTCGCGCGTAGGGTCTCGTAGATCTCCTTGATGAACAGCTGGCCTTGGTAGACATCGTGAGACGGGTGATCGTCGTTGGCAGGATGAGCCTTGGAGTCCAAGTAGTGCTGCTCGATGACAGCGTAGTTTGGGAGGGAGCCTTTGCTCGCATGTTCGTTGAATTTACCGGCGTAGGAGTGGAACTTGGTGATGTACTTCAGCTTGCGAAGGCTACGGTAGAATAAAACAGCCGGCACATCCTGGTAGTATATGCCGAAAGAGAGTCCTGCATCATGGATGTTGTCGAATATCGTCCTTTGCGGATAGCCCATCGCCAGCAATCTGCATTGTTATCATCATTGTAATGTTAACTATATATCAGATCGATCGAGTACTAATTGTGAAATTCTACAAACACATTGTGTCATCCAAGTAATTGACATCAAGATCAAGATCAATTTCTCTACAAACATATTGTTTGTTACAATTAAATTGCACAGTAACTCCATAGAACCAGAGTCCAGTAAACCAGTGAGTTTGACGAACTCCTCTGCCACTTAAGTCGAGTTTTTTTTAGGTCTCCAACCCAAGAGTGAAGCGAAGCAAATGGTCAACACTTGTGGCGCACCATGCAATAAATTTAAATTAATAGGATTGCTGCAGTTGCATCTAATTCTATTGAAATTAAAGACCCCTGCTATAATCACGGGTGTTGACAAAAGTTGTATTTTTGATAATGTTGGTAGCAATTATCTGCACTTCTTCAATACATTAACTCAATCTTTATCTAACCACAGAAAAAAAAAAATACAAGAAAAAGACAGAAAAGTAACCTTTTTCGTCCACAAATTGTGCTTACAATAATTTAGCTTCTTAGAGCGTCTTCACCTCTTTGAATCATGTTGGAAAGGAAAGAACTTAAATCATAATAATAACAATAATAATAATAATAATAATGACAACCACGCACAGGTCATTGCCTAATTAAAAATTGGGACCCAATGATAGCGAATTAAAAATAAAAAATATTTTTTTTTTGTGTACATCTTATCCCTGCTTATTCAGGAATTAAATAAATTTTATTAGCCACTCGAAGCGACCACAGAGAGAATTACTATTGTTGTTGTTCTGATGATGGCGGTAATTATTGATTTAAAAATAAGAAAAGAGTTGAAATCGAGTTTTCATCTCGAATCTCCCTGGCCTCCACCCCACCGGCAGCAGTCGCGGTGTCATGTTGTGTCGATATTTTTCTTCATTTTTCGACTCATCCTCAATCTAAATAATGTACTACTGACAGGTCCCCTACCTCTGCCAAACTACCGTCACATACTTCCATTCATACACATCTCCTCCGATTCACACTAACACACCTCATCAATCATTGCACATATAAATTAATTATATATATATATATATATATATTTTAATATATAAAAAATTTAAAAAATTTATTTAAATTTTCTTAAATAATTTAAATATAAAAAATAAATGTGATAAATAAATAAAAAAAATAAAGAAATAAATAGGTGGAGGTAGTAGAAAGTGGACCCGGCGTCGTTGCTGGTGGCGCCGTGAGAGGTGGCGGAGTGGACGAAAAGGCGGTTGGGCTGCGTGGAGGACGGGACGGAGGCGAACCAGCGGTCGCAGACGGCGAAGTCCTGGACGAGGGCGGCGTAGACGGGCAGGAGGTCGGGGCGGAAGCCGTGCATGACGGCGTCGGTCATGTTGTCAGACATGGAGCGCGCCTGCTGCACGAACCCGTTCATCGGGGCCGGAGCCGCCGACGTGTCGTTGGACCCGAAAACCTGCTCCCGTATGGCCTGGAACGAGTGGCCCGGGTCCGGGTCCACGAAGTGGGCCCCGTCCGCGAAGTAGACCCGCGCCGAGTCCGGGTCGGACGCCGACGCCGGGTTCCACTCGGATCCGTTCACGCCGTTGATATCCGGATTCCTACTCTTCATCCACCCCAGCATGTGGTCGAACGACCGGTTCTCCATCACCACCACCACCACCGTGCTTATCGGGCCCACCCCATTTCCCATTCCCCTACCCGTTATCACCACCCACAAGAACAACCAAAGCTGCAGCAGCTTCATCATCAATAGTAGTGTCTCCTCCTCCTCCTCCTCCTCCTCCTCTGATTTTTGATTTTTGATTTTTTATTTTGAGAGAGAGAGAGAGATAAAGGAGGAGTACCAGAAAACCGAGTAAAGAGGGGAGTGCGCGTGACCGACTCAAACCTGTGGGGACTGTATAACCTTTTTTCTTCTGTCTTTGGAGAATGTGGAGAGGTACAGAGGAGAATCTGTAATTGTTGTTTTGGTTTATTGTTTATAGATTCACACTTAATGTGTGCTTATGCTTTTACTTTGTGGTGCATGACATATATATATATATATGGAAGTGTCTTTCTCTTTAAGTTTTAGTTTCTAGATTTGCTTTCATATATATTTTTTGTATTAGTTTATTTAAATAAATAAAATATATACTGAAGAAGATATTTTTAAATCTACGAACATATTTTATTACTACTTTAATAAATTTGACCAGAAAAGAAAAAGCACATCTATGAGATTCATTAGGTTTGCAGAGATTGGCTCTCGTTGGATTCTCTATTATGTGTACGCATACGATCGAGATACGTATCTCTCTCAACTGCACAATAAAGATAAAGATACTAGGATTGGTTACAAGTTGCATGGGGTGAAGTTTTTTTTTTTTTTTTTTTTTTTTTTTTTTTCTGACAGGTACCACGTAAATGATGGGGGGATAAAAGTAGAGCATTTAAAATCTCTAGTTGCAACTAACACCTGTGCACGGCCTAGTTACCTCGTTTTCAATTTACTGTTATTTTTTAAAAAAAATGTTTTTGCACCATACAAATATCTATTATGAGCGTAATAATATTGATTAAATGTTCTAAATAATGATGATAAATTATATTGGATTTATTTGTTATGGTCTGGTAAATTAGTAGTTTCTTTTGATAGACATGGGAGAAACAATAATATGTTTCGTATTCGGTGGGCTTTTGTCGAGTTGTGTGGGGCACCGTTTGGTGGAGCGTCCACGCCACACCATAGCTAGATAAGCAAATGGAACAAAACAATTTATGGAGAGGTATTAATGCGAGACTGTTTTATTCGCCATATAATTGATCGCATGATAAACGGTAGATGTAATTGTTTCGTATCAAATGCCCCCTCGTAAAATTTTTGTTGGATAAAAATAAGAAAGATATAAGATGTTACTTATCACAGTAATGGATCACTGAAAGTATATAAAGATTAAAGAGAAGGATGATGGCAGTAGCGGAAAACTGGGTTCCCACTTCACTATCGTGAGCTTGTACACATCTCAATTATATCAATTCAAATTTATTTAATTTGAAGTGCTATAGATAGGATTAACAAAAGTCTATACATAATTTCTGCTACATAATCTTATTATTAAAATATATTATGCTTAGTAATATGAAACAATTATTTGTTTCCAAAAACTAATGCTGATAATCAATTCATACAATAAATTTAATGTATTATATCAAACGGATTAATAGTATGAACAGAGAGTAGGTGTTATTGTGCTGTAAATAGATGGGAAGGATTGGCGCTATGCAGTGTATCACATCAAGTGATATGTTTCTGTTATTGAAGGGCAATGTGAAAGGAACAGTTATGTAATAGCCATTCTTAAGTCGTTGCGCATCTTCTAGCATCTTCCATGACAACGACTCTCGAAATATCTAAAAAAAAAAAAAAGACAAACCGAAGATCAAACCTTAAACATTTACATTCTCACATATGAATCTTTACAAAGGTTAAAACAAAGAAAAAAGAAATATGCAATCAGATCTGCGCAAGATGGACAAAGTCAGAACACAAAGAGAATGGAAATTGATGACTCAGAATCGAACATTTACAAATAGCATGGGTAGATACATATGGTGTCTCGCTCTCGCTATCGCTATCGCTCTCTTTCTCGTTCTCATCTTGGGCTGTTCAGCGGAGGTGATGATTTGTACACGAACCCTTGGGGAGCGACGGCTCCGTGACTTAAATCGAGACTATGGAGTTGTTCGATCAGCTGCGAGCGCCGCTCCTTGAAGAAATCGAGTCGCGTCGTGAGCTCCACCAGAGTAGAAGATGCCACTAACGGCTGCCTTGGATATCCGAATCCCTATTAAGGAAAAATAAAAGATAGACTCATTTTCACTGTTGTACTCAAATAGAAGGTGCATACATGATCACAAGTATGATAAATTTGGTTTCCCTACCTCACTAATTTTATGGTTGGTACTAGTGACATCAAAGATTGAGTCCGCCGAGATGCTCGCCGATCCCTCCGTCCTTCTTGATTCACTTGTTTCCAAGGAATATTTTCTCGAGAGATGCTTCGAAGTAGCGTAAGTCGGTATTTGCTGCTTGGAGCTCTTCCAATCTGCTCCCGATGACCCATCCTGTTTGTTAAGAAAAAAATGGTTTTTGGTTCAGTAAAATCACCGGGATAAAGGCTTCTTGTATGCCATAGAGTTTTCACAACAAATTATTCGTGTATCCATTTTAATGCATACACCACAAAATTCATAGTAGAGTGTATTTCTCCATTAGTGTAATAAAACTATGTAAAAATTTAGACACAACTTGAAACACTGTCCAGTCGGTATGCAATGGGATCTAAATAATTCAATTAGCTTAACGCGATCACTAGGAGCCCAGGGGGCCACATTAAGCTAATTGAGTTAAAGAATGGAGAAGCAACGGAATGTCTGTAGAGCAGCGAAGATGAACTACTGTGCAAATGTGACTTCTGAGATATCAAGTGTACATTTTAAAAGCAAAAGAAAAGTTGAAAATTGCAAGTTTGGGAGAGAGAAATTGGGTTAAGTACCTCATTCCTGTGCTTCTTCTCATGGTTGCAGAAAGCAAGACTCATATCAAAGTCATGCTGAACAGCCTTCCTGCCACATTAAAAACCCAAATTAGTATATCAACAAAATAATATCTGTTAATAAGGGTCACCAAAATAATACAATTTCACTACAGGATCAAATAGGCAATCAATAGAAGCAGCATGCATAATGATGAAAAGAACAGTACAAACTTTAACACTCAGCTCCAGAAAGTATTTTAGATAAATTTGGATTTGAGATATTCAAATACAGCATCTGACGCAGTGAACTGTAACTTATTTAAGAAATAATGAAGTGTCTTATTTAAGAATAATCATGCATCATGACTTCCATCTTTTGCAAGACTGGCAATTTTGTTTTTAAATCACTTGATTGCTCTGGCTTAAGGATCTGGGATCAGAGTTGAGTATTTGGCCTCATTGATTGGCACTTGGGTTCTGAGGTCGACTTGTGATATCATGGTGGAGCAGAACAATGATTGGATGAGAAATAAAGATTGAATGGAAGATGTTCTATCAGTTCATGGATGATTTGTAATGACGCTGACTTTTTACTATTTTCTTATCGACGTCTTTTGGTTTTAAGCTTTTTTTTGGTGGATTTTTCTTGGTGTTGGTTCGCTTGGTTTTTGGGTTGCGGTTGCCGTGTCGTGGTAGAGCTCGTTAAACGGAGAACGACGATGCGATCGGATCGAAAATCCAACTTACTTATCTTCCGGAATGAGGTTTTCAGTGTTAACGGGTCCGAAGGTAGGTCCATATGTTTTTTGCTGCATCGGGATCCGTGTTAGCGGGTACGGGACATTTTGGAGGTTTGGCACGCTTATCAAGGAAGTCGGCTAAAAATCTTTCAAATAACGGAATGGGGTTTTGTTATACGTACGAGAGAAATAAAGGGGGAATAAAATATCCTTTTTGTTCCAATCAGTGCAAACCATAGTTTTGGTGGGAAACCGCCCTTCTTCCTTCTTCCTCGTGGTGCATGCCAAGGACCGAGACCGATTACGTCGCCAAGACCTGGAACGGATCCGGAAACACCAGCGATTTCGGAGAGATCATAATCGCGTCGTATTCTTCGTTAGAGCTAGGTTAGTTAGCATCGTTCTTTTTCGTGTTGTGAATCTCGTCTCCCTGTTATCAATACTTTAGTTTTGCGTTTAGAATCTCGTTCTGGAATGTTTGATCGTTGGTTTTGGTTTTGACGGTTCTGTTCGTCGGTTTTGTTCGTTGATTTCGATCGTCGGCTTTGACGTAGGTTTCGTTTGATTTCGCCGAGGATTTGGTTTTGATTTTTGTTGGTTTTGTTCTTGAACGAATGTTCGCCGATGGTGAAGGTACCGCCGTGCGATGCCCTAGCCGCGCCACCGCTGCGCACTGCCACCGCTTGCTGCTCCGCAGGCCGCCTGCGCGCCGCCCGCACCGCGTGCCGCCGAGCCGCGCTGCCAGGCCGCCCGCGCGCCGCCCGCACAGCGTGCCGCGCTGCCAGGCCGCCCGCGTGCCGCCCGCAACTCGTGCCGCTCCGCACGCCGCCCGCGCGCCGCCCGCACCGCGTGCCGCCGAGCCGCGCTGCCAGGCTGCCCGCGCGCCGCCCGCACAGCGTGCCGCGCTGCCAGGCCGCCCACGCGCTGCCCGCACCGCGTGCCGCCGTGCCGCGCTGCCAGGCCGCCCGCGCTCCGCCCGCACCGCGTGTGCCCTAGCCGCGAACACCGCCAGCCTGCTGGCTGCCCTAGCCGCCGCCGCCGCTGGATGCTCTGGCCGCCGCTGGATGCTCTGGCCGCTGCCGCCGCCGCGCACTGCTTGCGCGTGCCCGCGCGGGGCTGCCGCGCCGCTGCTATATCCGCACGGGTCAAGCCGCTGCCGTCTACAGCTTGGCTTGACGGGTTTTGGCTTGACGGTTTTTGGTTCGACGGTTTTCGCCTTCACGATTTTCGGTTTGACGGTTTTTACTTGGCGTTTTTCGTCGACGGTTTTTGACGGTACAGTCCGCGTGACGGTGCAGTCCGCTTGACGGTGCAGTCCGCGTGACGGTGCAGTCCACTCGACACAGTTGTTTTCGTTTTTCGTCAGATGAGCCTCCGCTCGGTTGTTTTTCGTCGCGGACTTTGTCATGGCAACGATTGGAACCCGTTTTTCGTCAATTCCCTCGTCGACAGTCGGATCGCGTCGGAGGTACAGTTTTTGCAACCGGAAGGATTTTTGGACACGGAGTTTTTCGTCGGTTTCTGTTTTGGGGATAGAAGGGGTTTTGAGTACAGTAGTCGGGACCACTAAATTTGCCAGTTTGGGGGGTAAAATGTTGATTATTGTTTTGGATATTTTATTAGGCCCACGTGTGGTGTTGTTTGCTTTGGAGGGTCGCGAGCGCGGTCGTTTATCTTCGTTTCAGGTGGGTACACCCTTAGAACCTCTTTGCGTGTAATTTTCGTTATTATTATGTTTATCATATTAAGGGGTATTGTGGGTGACGTGGACCTCCGGATGAATGAATGACGCGGTTGGAGACTGGACGGGCAGTTCGCCCTCTCCGAACAACGGTATGGTTGTTCGGGGCATACTTGCGATCGGGACCGTGATCGGTGCGACCATTCGGAAGTCGGAAGGTCCACCTTTATCCAAAAAGGGGATGTCGTCGGTTGGAAAGTACCGAGCTTTCCCCTTCTTCGTTATTGACGTTGGTTTACAGTCATGTTACTTATGAGTACGGTAGTTTTGGGTTTGAGTAATATTATGAGTTGATGACTAACCCCATGTTCTGCACGTGTATCGGCACTTATACTTTTCAGAGCAACGAGTGTCGTAGGTGGACACTCGTTTTATTATGGTTACTATGCTCATGGCGCTTGCACGCACACTAGCGGTTTGGCCACTGTGTCGGTGTACTTTTCCGGAAAGATGGTCTGCGGACCCGTGAACCCTACGAGGTGACGTAGTAGGGGCCCTTCGTGGTGATTTACGGTGCTACACTTGTGCAGTGGGGGGTTTACATGCACCAAAGGTAAGAGCGATGTGATTTTCTTTTGCCTGAGGTCTCCGGACCGACATGGCAAGGTGCTCAGTTCAGTCCCTCAGGGATGACGTGATTGATTGCAGGATGGGTTATGGATGCTCTGGTTTTACGGTTTGATTTATTATCCGCACCTTTTTGCATCGTAGTTGTAGTTGTGTTTTATCTCTACTCTTCATGTCACTAACTCTCACTGTGTGACAGGTTTGGTCGGGTCTGGGGATCAGGACGATGGTGAGGACGCTACTTGGTGAGGTGTGAGAGTACCTCGGTCAGGTTCCTTGTTTTTCCTCTTTCTTTCCTAGTTGGTTATTTCCTTATGGTCGTTTTGTGCGTGCGGACGCGTTTTATGTGGACGGTGTGGATGTTGAGACCGGCCTTTTGTTTTGTCAAATGGACCTATTTTATAGAACTATGCTTTCAATATAGTGTTTATGGTCGCGTCGTATGGACGCGGGTTTTTCAAACTTAAAAAGAAATTGCGAAAATGGCTTTAGAAAATTAAATGTCGTGTGGACACCGTTTTCAAAACTTGTGGACTTATCCTTTCAAACCTATTGTTGCGCCGGGCGTGCGCCGTTTAATGAAATAAGATGATAGCGTTTTCAAATTCATACTCTGGTAATTTGTAACTGTTTAGGCTCGGTGGTTGATATTTTTATTCGGGCTTTGGGACGCCGTGCATATGCAAGGGAGATCTTGTATATGTGGCGGGTCTGTGCACGTGCCACGCGGGAGCCTGTATCAAAAATAATAATAATAATAATAATAATAATAATAATAATAGGGCTGCTTTCTGCTTTAAAATTGCTCCCGGGGCGTGACATGATTGAAGAAACATGGCGGATTCTATAAGAACATAAAAGGTTTCGTGTAAATCTGAACGCAATACAATAAATTAAGTTTCACCAGTCTTACTGTTGTGAGATTGGAGCCGGAAAATTTTGATAGTGACCGCTAGCATCAACAAAAGATCCATAGTGATGCTGGCGTTGTTGGTTAAGTTGGAGATGCAGTTCTGCGACCTTCTTTTTCAACCTTGCAACATCTGCTTCAGCTAGGGCGATCTCCTCAAGTTCTGCCCGTGTCTATTAGATATATAAAACAAGAGGTCATGCATGATGTATCCATTACACCAGTAATAGAATGCATAGGAGCGAAAAGATGCATACCTTCGAATCCATAGCACGTGAGTTTGAAAATTGTTCAGAAGACATGCTCAGCCCAACCTCTAATGCAGCTCTAAGATCCCTCTCAGCTTGCAACTGCTCTTGCAGTCTAGAGACCTACACAAGTAGCCAATAGAGAGTATTAGACATTTTTCGGGATAGTTCAATCCCACAAATGCATGCTACACCTAGTATCTCAACATATATTGGTTTGTGCAAATAAAATTAACTACTTGAGCTGAAAATTATGACTTCATTGGCACAGCTGGAGCTTCTATAACACCAGTGCTGTATGAATTGAGCTATTCAAAGAAACATTAATATTTTTCCTATTACATTCTCCTTTATACTTTCTTCTTGTGGCATGAGCAGAAATTTCACTTTGGAGCTTCTGTTTTTGAGACCAAAATGCTCATTTTATCTTTCTGTCACAACAAAAGCTCCAAATAATTTATTAGGCAGAAGTTTCAGTTTTCTGGAAGAGAGAACTGTTACAGAACCAGGTAAGCCGTTTAATCTGTTGTGATTCTTCCATACATCATGTACAGTTCAGTCAACTCATCAGTTTGGTGAACCAAGAATAGCCCAAGGCTGATTCTGTGGGTCACTGGTCACATAACTAAGAGTGCGAAGTACAGCAACTCTAAATATAACGATAAATATGAAACTTATCTAGCTAATGTCTATGTTACAGATTAAGAAAGAATATGAAGCTAAAATGCTCAATATGCCGAGATAATTAAGGACAAGACCATCAATGTATAGCCAAAAAACTAATAGCCTATCACTGTTGATACTGGTGCATAAATAAGGGGTAAAGGAAAAATGCATACATCTTGTTCTAGAGCTAAACGACGCTCATGCAAAGCCTGTTTTCTTCTTTCCAAACTTGCTTGGAGAATAGCATTCCCTTTGGCCTGAGAAAAGCAATTTCCATCTCATTTTAAATGTTTCAGTTATTCTATCATCTAAAGCAAAGATAATCTCACAAATAAAATAATGTTTTATACCTCCTTGGCAATCCTAATCTGGAGATCATTCTTTGCTATCTCGAGCCTATGAATAGAAAGCCTGAAAAAGAAGTACACAGTGAGAAACAGGATAAATTAAACTATTTTGTGAGTAAATCATTTTCCTATCAGTGCTTTAACCTCCCAAGTCATTAGAATTTTTTTTAAAAAAAACCATAATTCAACAGTCCTTTGAAAACAAATAGAAGGAGAGTAAATTGTGTTTTTTTCTCTTCTAAGAATTAGACTACTCCCTTGTACAGTCATAAATTTCGTGAGTATCAGACTTTCGAGGAAGAATAAGACAGCGAAGATCAGAAAACCATAAGATTATCCAACAGGTTGGATAGAATTCGAGATAAATGATGCATATTCCAGGAAAGTGTACTAACTGAAATTCAAAAAGAACTTACTCTTCTTCACCAGATGAATCAACTGATTCCATTGACTGGTTCTTTCTGGCCTACAATATTTCAAAGCAGGAATAACACCAGAAAGCTTTAAATTAATTCCAAAATTGAGTAGTAGACAACTAATAAAACCCATAATCCAGGATTATGAAAAATATAACAGAAAATAAGAGATCTTATAAATAATATTTCCTAATATAAAGAGGTTCGAAGCTCAAACACAGAAACATGTTCATCTAATTCCGAGAACAACTAAAAAGAAGAAAAATACAACTAGACCAAAATAAAAAGTAAACAAAATAATCATAAAAAGACAGTTTTAAATTAGAACTTAAACTTCACTGTTCAAATTTACAACACAAAGTGATCCCAAAGTACATGCCGAATGACTTACATTGTTTCGTCCCCAGAAGTTGGTTCGCTTCACTTGTTTGTGCAATCCATTTTGTTTACTTGGGTGTCTGTCAACAAATTTCTCCACTTCATAAGATGGGAAAGAAGTTCCAGGATCCATATTAGACAGGATCTCTCCCATTGATGGAGGAGTCTCACGAATCGGTAATCGACTAGGTGTGTCTTTTTCAGTCACTGCCATTTTGATGTTAGTTGAACCAAGCTCATCGAAACGAGCTTGTTGATCTTGACATAAATCTGTCTTCGCAGCTGAATCTTGATTATCTCTAGGTGATTCGGCACCTGAGCCATCATCAGCGAAAACCTGGTTTTCAAATTAGAAAGATAGAAACAGGATAAATGAGTAGGCAGTCAGAAGAGACAAGCTTATATGAGGCAGTATAGCAGCAAACAAAATAATATTGAAACATGTTATTAAATAACCAGCAAGCTCGAGTTAGATACAAATTAATATAATAAAAAAAAAAGAGCAAGTAACTACGTTATTCTGCAAGGAATGGGCAAAAACTTAGTAAAGCAGAAACAGAATCACTATTCGAAGAATTTTCTTGAGACATATACCTAATTGACAAGTTAATCAAAAAGTTAGATTTCACCAGCAAGGGGAAAGAGTTAGTTCTTAGTAGCTTCAGGTAAATAAGCATAAAGGTGTGCTGTGCACAAGAGCAATTGGCCCATAACTTAATAGTGTCGCCAAAGAAGATCAAAATGCAGTAAGAAAGCCATATTTCCCCTAAATGTACTTGTACAAGCATGAATATGAAAATCAAACATCTAGCACAATTTGAACCGCAATCAACCTTCATCTCTGGAGTAAGGGAAGTAGAAACTACAGAAACAAAACGAAGCATCAAGATAACTACAAAGACATCACAAAGTTGAAAAGCTGTAACCTTATAGTCATAGAGATCACTGCCATCATATCCACTGCTTTCACTTAGTTTTCCACTAAGAACACGTTCATCATTCACTTCCAGATCTACATTTTCTGCATCATGATATCCATTTTCCTTCACATCTGTATTTCCATCATCTACGGATTCTTCACTGCCACTCTCTTCGGCTTGAGAGTCCGGAGACGTAGAGCATCTATGAAGATTATCATCCTGGATAGGGGAGAAAAAAAAAACAAAGGTAAGAATAGCACAACTTGAATAAAAGATGCAGGAAGACTGTTTAATATGGCTTGGACAATTTCAAAGTGCAAATTAGGAATCGAAAGATATGTCTACTTTCATTGCAAATGTATAGAAAGACTACTAACTATATCACATAGAAGAAAAAAGGGATTACAACTGTGAGTCTGCAGTGTTATAAGACAGGTTCTGTTAAACTATACAATATTTTATAAAACAGGTTCTATTCAGGTTCTGTCAAGCTATATAAGACGGAAAAGCTTCTTCTGGTTTGGTACAAAAATTAAAATCTCAAGCAGTTCAGTCAAAAATAAGTCATATAATCCAGTCATCCAACCAAATATCACTTTTGAGACTAAAAAGATATCAACAAATACAAAAATAAGATATAAAAAATCTGCCCTCTAAGTTAGTAAGAATCTTACATCGAATATATTCTCATATTCCTCCAAGAGGGTCGCGATAATTGCTTGGGCATTATTAGCAGCAGCTGCTGCAGCAAGAAGCTGAGCAGCATTATCGCCATTCATATCAAATTCATCCTCCATTTCACATTCACCAGCCAAAAGTGGCCGCAACAAAAGAGGGGCCATGCAAGTAGCAACAGCTGACGGACCCATTCGATTCTCTGCAGCATGAGAAGCAATAGTGTGCATCATCTTCAAAACCCTGAGATTCAAAAGTACTAAGTGATTAAGATATAATATTAAGATCTTAAAAAATTAAACAGACCAACAACCAGAAAATGTTAAATAAGCAACAGCTAATTCAAACTTTACTGAAAATCGTTAGTCACTTACGTCACCAGATTAAAACTAACATCTGCTTAAATTAAAGCAGCAAACCAAGATATCTACTGATAACAGCATGATATTTAAAACTTCAAGTAAGCAAATTTAACAGGAATTAATGGTGGTAGTAAACTTAATAACCACAGTGACACAGCTACCTGGAAATAGCATGTCCTTCAACAACTAAATCCTTGAAAAGAAAAATCTTCAATATTTGTTAAATTAGCATGTCAAAGAATAGAAGAAGTATCTTAACATGATTTCAATGTAGCAAGTAATGCGCTATACTACAATAACTAAGCTTAGGTCTAGACAGAGGATGCATATGGATAAGTGGGGACTCAGCATATAGATAAACTATCAGAAATGCTGGCATATTGAGAACAGTGGCACTTTTGTTTTGCGCAGAGAATGTTCAGATTAATCAATACCATGAATAGTTTTAACAGCATCCAAATATACAAGAATATAGATATAACACAGAATTGGAAATAGTACAACAGATATTACTATAACAGAAATGTAGAGATAAATTCTATCAAAAAGGCAAGGTGGGAGATAACCTCTGCAACAACCGTCTGTTTGGTTCTGGAAATGCCTCTGATATTGCTGTCCGCATAGCATCAATGCGAGCTTCCTTCTTTTCCAGTTCTTAACAGGAAATTTTACCGGAAAATAAGATAATTATAAGGAAATGAACCAACATGTACTTAAACAAAATATTATGGTAAAATAAGCATCCTTCCGGGCCAAATTTGGTTGGGACATAAAACTGGCTGAGTTTTATAACAAGCTAAATCTGGTTGGGACATATCGTAAGATCACACCTTTTGAGTTTATAATAGGCTTATGATATAAAGCTTGTGTCAAAGAACATGACAGAGAGAGAAATTCATAAAAAAAAAAAAAAGCATAGCAACCAAGAGAACTTATATGACCTTTTTGGAAGAACCTAAGAGATATACTTACTATAAGCTTCCAGTAATGCAGTACAACAGGAGGCAGGAACTGGAGAAGATGGTAGCTCCCGAAGAACATGCTGGAGAAACAATTTCATAGGGTCCCAAAATTAAACAAAACTCTACTAAGCTTGAATGAAATAATCAGCAAACTAGTTACTCATCAATGTTAAGGAAGGAAAAAATAATAACACCTTAACACAGTCACCAACAACATGAACATCTTCATCTGCTGTGAACTCAGTCCTACCTGTTAATTGATTAAAAAAGAAAGCAAGCCTATAAACAAAAGGATCAAAACATTTGGACAGATTTCTCATCCAATAAACATACTTTGAGAGATCAAATGAAGTCGCAAGCCACTGTTGTCTATAAAACTACAATCAAAATAATGCAGATAAAAGTAGAGTCCACAGAATAGAAAGATTTGAAACCTTGCTCATACTCTTGCACTCTCTGATCAACTTCCTCAACATCAGCTGACTGACGCAATATTCCTTCTACCTTTGTTCCTGTAGCAGAATGTTCATGCAACTAATAATTTACTTCCATAAATCCATCCAAAATGGTTCGGCTAAAAAAATAGAGCTCCATGCACATCTTAGGAATTGAATATATTTACTGAAAGACAACTAGAAAGCATAACCACTAAACAATTTTTAGCAGGAAGTTCAACAATCACTCTGATTAATACTAGGAAAAAGAAAATTAAAAGCGGTACACACGTGATGTAAACAGTATAAACAGGTTGTAGTGCTTGCTAGCTATGCATTATATGAAAATTCAGGAATATCAGAATAACAAAAAGATGCTAACTTGGATTGCTGGGAGTGCAAAGCTGAAGATTAGTAAATTTTTGAATGTTTTATGTTCGTTATAGAAACACTTTAGTGTCAAGCTCTTCCAACCAAAGTTGGCGTCGAAAGCTAAAAAATGCCTCATTAGAATACAAGAAATCCTATAATTTGCAAAAACAATTAATATCAGGAAACCTAATAGGAAACCCTAGCTAAATGAATCGAGCAATTAGGCCATACCATATTTCTCCAGGAAACACAAAGCTTTTTCGAGAAAAGAAGGGCCTCCATCGATGTCCTCGAGTGCAAGGAGAATCGGCCTACCAACAACCAATGATTTGATAGGGCGCTTACCCCTCCCTATATAAGATAGAGAATTAGCAAACATAAAGCTTTCATGATTCAAAGATAACAACAGTTAGAAACCAGCTTTATTCATATTATAAGTTCAATGAAGCATGATCTTCTTGTGGAAAGGAACGAAGAGGAACGAACATTCTTGAATGGATCCTTCAAATGCATCTGTATTCTCATTACGAAATATTCCATTGTGTCCCATGACAAGAGCAGCATTTGGAGCTTGCGCAAGAGCATTTTCTAATGCAGTTTTCCATTCAAACAAGTCTTCAGATGATTCTGCCTGAAAAGGAAACAAATAAGAAAATGTATAGTCAAAGTACATTATGCACATGACACAAACATATAAATAAAAGCAAGAATCAACTTTTCTGTCCATCTGCAATTGACCAAAAACTGTAAATTATAACTAAAAGAAACACCTTAAGAGTGAATGCTCGCCCATCACGACCATCTGGAAATAACACAGTTAACAACTTCTTATCTTCCCTAACCACCACACTGCAAACAAAGGACATACAAACACCCTTCAGAATAGCATACAACATAATCCTTACAGAATGACATTCACGCAGAAACTTGAACAAGTATAATGAGACATATACCTTCCCGAATTATTCAAGTCAATGCCCCCCAAAGTAAGATTCACTTCACCACCTCTCTGGGGCAATGCACTCTAAAATATGAAAAGGTATTTGTAAGTAGTTTCTAATTTCCCATGTGAAGAAAATCATGCACTCTAAAAGTATAGAGAGACTATATAGAATTGGATCTTAATTAACAAAATATAGTTAATACTTGATTTTAAATTCAAAAAAAAAAAAAAGAACAAGTGGACCAAACAATTTCTTTCAAAGCAGGAAAGAAGAATAATATGGGCTTATTTCAGCTGCGACTCCAAAACAGAAGATTTAAAGAATGTGAACAGAAGAAGACAAAAAAGAAAAGGGAAAAGAGAAGAAAGTAATAAGTTGAATTCCTCCTATATAACTTTTAAATTCTCAAAATAGATCAAGAAAACATTCAAAACTCCATTTCCCACTAACCATATATAGAAAATGATAAAAATGTCTAATTAGCCAAGATTAAGACATCTAAACAATACAAAGACTCCTAACATCACAATTATATTGTTTTTACACAACAAAAGTAAATCAAAGAAAATTACTGTCCATTTTTCATGTTTGAGTTCCCACACTAGAAAATTTTTAATCATCATACACACATTATTTGGTGAATACTATAAAAAGTAAATCGTTTACTAAGTTTTTATCAGTGTAAAATAAGAACTGGATTTGTGAAATATAGCATTGACTTTATGAACACTAACAGGATCACTCTTGAAGAAGACTAAGGATGTACGCGTGAGGATGAACCAGCGCTTTTTCCATGATTTCCAACCAATTCCTGCAAAATATATGAACAAAGGCTGATTGAAGTAAAAAACAAAGAGGAATTCTCGAATAGGGATTTAGATTATAGAAACATGAAAAGAATGAAAGGTAATATATCTGAGAAGACAACATTGCTAACATGCACAAAAACCCTTGCTGGCAAAATAGAGTTGGATTTCTCATACTCAAAGTTTCTATATATAAGTTCCAATTTTGTATTGACTCCACCCTCTTAGGGTTTTGGTTTTGACGTTGCCAGTAGTTTGGCCATTTCAAGTTTTAATATCAGATATTACTTCAAAAGTCTCCAAAGTACTCGAAGATCAATAAGCATATTATCTTTGAAATAATTAAATTTGATATGACAACTGACAGTTGCAGAATGCAGTGATGTTTCATGTTATTTCTAGGAAAAGGGTAGCCAAATTGTGCATTACCAATCTATGATAGAAATAAGTACAACAAAAACAAATGATATGAACTGTGCAGGGATCAACCAAATTTGGCACAATTAAACTTGACCAATATAAAGTCTTGCTAGTCTCCAAATAGTACACAGCTCTCTACGGAAAGTTGGAAAATTTGTCAGCAGACTTATATAAAGTAAATCTCTAACTCAGAATTTTACTTATTTACAATTGAATGACCTGAATGAGTCGCATATATAAAAAAGTAAAACTCTCGTATTTTCATGGAAGTATAGAACCAGTAAACCAAAAAAAAAACTGAAAATAAGTTGTGAACTTAGCAGATAAAGGTAAGATTCAAGCCAAAATTATTTGAGATCTCCGCTAATCTAAACTCAGGAAATAAACATATCAACGGGTGGTACAGTATTTTAAACAAACATAGCCAAATTCTGTTTCTTTACAGCAGTTTTTCATAACTGTATAATTGAGAAGTGTTGAAGCGACAGCAAAAGTCCACGCTGGTTTCTTTTAGCAGCTCAAAATTCTTGAAAAACATTACAGAGACATAAACAAGTGTTCTATTGCTTATCTGATTCGTAATACCTAGCTTAACAATAAAAGTTCTTTTTTCTCTCAAAAAAAACAATAAAAGTTCTTTTATGTTTCGGTTAAACATCATGCTTAAACGCACAAACATGCATCTTGAAATAGTGAAAGCATCGGTTCTTTCAGTAAAGAAAAGCAAGTAACAAACCTTTTGATGATATGAAAAGGGGTCCACTCTTGAATACCTGTAGAAGTTCAAAGATGGAAAAACCAGGAACAAAATAAATGTGCAGTTGTCAAAAAAGGCAAGCATGCAAGAACATGCAAAACTAGCATAGTTTTCCTCTTAAACAAAGCATACCAACTCTATTCTCTAGCTTTCGTTTCATAAACCAACAAAAGAATCCCCTGAACAATATAAGTCATCGTTGCCAAAGCTTACATTAAAAATGAATTTTGTAGGAAAGTAGACCATCTAGGAAGCATTAGTTTGTAATTTTATACATCAGAATGATGCTCCAAATTACTTTGAGGTGTGCCATCATGAATTCTAAAAGATTATGTAATTTATTTAAGAAAATAGAGATAAACAAAATAAAGAGTTACCACCATACATTTGTAAGTGCTATATAAATGGCAATTTACTGAAATTGACGAGTTAGATCTGGTAGATCATATAGGCGAATAAGACAAATCCTGAACACGTAACAGCCGGTCAAACCGTGCCATGCACATCTCGAACACGTGCCAAGGCAAATTGATGTGTTCCAACGTGCCCTGGTCTACACCATGCACTAGCACACTGCAGCACACACTCGAACGAATAGTATGACGACGAACACCCTTTAGAACATGTAGGCAATTCGGTGTCATCGTGTGCATATTGCAGTACAAATGCGTTCTTTACATTAAAATAACAGCTGGTGTAGAAAACCCTAGCTGCACTACTCAATTTATAGCTTCGCATTTCACAATTTCATTTTCTGCGCGCATTGAATTGCAATTCTAAGCCTCCATCACAAAAAGTTCCTCATGTCACAAAAAAAATCCCTCTTTTTGCAAGCAAAATATACTGAATCCCACACACACACAAAAAAAAAAGGTCTCTTTTAAAAGACAAGATCACCACCTCCACAACCTCTAACACTATAATATACACTCCTTCAAAGCCCCAAAATTGCCGCAGACGCGAATTCTCTGAGTCACAGAACCAATAGATAACAAACAAAATGCTAAAGACCACATCGTAATAACCTTCCAAAAGAGAACAAACTTCGAATCAGGTGAAACAAAGCACACACACATACCGCATTCAACGCCGCAGCCGCACCCAAAGCTGGAGCCGAAGACATTTCTCGATCACCACCGATCGAATCAGCTACATTCCCACCGTCCCCTTCAAAACCCACAAGAGCGTGGGCCGCAGCCGAGGAATGAAGCAACCCCTCGAAAGGGACGGATCGGGGCGCCCCCACCTTCCACCAATGTCGCGTGCGATGGGGGTTTTGGGCGTTGGGGATTAGGTTTATTAGGGTTTTGAAAGCGCCACAATGGGGAAGGAGAAGGAGAGGATAATAAAGCAAGGATTGGGACGCGGATCTCTCTCTCTCTCTCTCTCTCTCTCTCTCTCTCTTACTCTTTCTCTCTCTACACTCCACAGCTACTTAAATCGCCCTCTGTTTTGTAAGCTTCTTCAAAAAGCCTCTCCTGTGATTGCCCTCCCCTCTGTTTACAGCGTGTGTTTTAGAGAGAGAAATAGCCACGGAGATAGATAGAGACAAAGCAAAAATAAATAAATTGCATACACCCTGTACAAATTAATCGCGATTTGATTTATTTATTTATTTATATATATTGAAAAAAATAAAAATTACTTGTACTGTTTCACATCTGATTGGATGAATGTAATAAGCATTATATATATATATATATTATGTATGAATATGGATACATCGGGTGCAGAGAAAAATTCTCTCCGGAGACCACGGTGGATGAGGAGAAAAGTTGGGGGGAAATTAGGTGGGTTGGTGAAACCGAGGCGGTAAAAAATTGAAGAGAATTAATTAGCGCGTGTGGGGAGGATGGTGTTTTTTTTTTTTTTTTTTTTTTTTTCGGTGGAAGCTCAACTGCTACAGTAAGTATAATTGCAGCAAAAGTGGGAGAAGCCCCGAAACACCTGCTTTTATTTCCTTTTCCATTTGTATCTTTCCCTTTCTTAAAAAAAAGAAAAAAAAAATTGATAAAAATTTCTAGCTGAGATGTAGTTTGGATGAAAATAAAATTATAATTAAATTAATAAAAAATATAAATAATAATAATAATTAAATTTAATTATTTGAAACTGTAATTTGGACTCAATTGAATTAACAAAAATTTTATAATTTTTTTTTGCTCTCGACGTTGATGCATGATAGTTGGCTTAATCAGAAAGAAAGTAGTTTAGATGGCTTGTCAATAATTTTCTAAACAAATTTCTCAATCTTAATGAAAAAAATAATCTTGAAATATTAATTAGGTGGGGAGTTGTGAAGGGTGCTTATCAAGCTAATCAATTAATCATCGTGCATTATCTTAATTAGCATGTTGTTGTTAGTTAAGAAACTTTTAGGAGTAGAATATAGAAAGTAATCGTTTCCTTTTTTTTAATGGAAAAGATGGAGATGTTTGGTACTTTGTTTTTTTTCTCCCTTTGGTTGCTTTTTTTTTTATATATCATATAATATGAACCTGGTGCATAGTGTACTTTTGTATTCTTAATATTTTACTATAAACATTTTAAAATTTAGGAGTACCAATTTAGTTCATTAAATATCTTTCACAATCTCAAAATATCTATTATTGTAAAAAATAAAGATATCTTATCATATTTCAGCATTCATTATAAATTCAGAAATATTTTTCTCAGCGGCGATTTTAGATTCTTAATATTCAAATAATAAAATTTTAAAGCATATATTTTTTCACATTTGTTTTGAATTACTGATGCTAAGTTATTAATTTCAAAATTTTAAATTATTAAATATTTTAATTAATTTATTTAAAGCATAAATACATATTATTTATAAATCTCGATTGTGAATCATTCTACTAAACTAACCTCTCGCAACGACGTAAAATACTAATTCCTTTAACCTGACAATTTACTCTTTAATATTACAAATTATATTTATTATATTATAACACACCATATAATAAATTTAGAATTTAACAATCTTAATTGTTTAATTAATTATGTGAAATGACGAAAGATCCAGTAAAGAGTAGAATGTTACTTTCATATAAAAATGGTGTAAAACAAAACTTCATTCTTTCAGTTTTGTGCCATGTGAAAATTATCAATAAAATATTAATATTAATTGTTATATAAAATAATAATAATATATTTTATAAAATATTACGTGATGCATGAAATATATTGATACACCAAGTGCACTAATAATTTTCTTTATAGGATCCGAGGACAGGGCTACGTGGTGGGCAAAGGGACAAAAAGGACAGAGAGAGAGAGCGCAGAATTATTTCCAAAAAAACGACTATCAAACATATCAGATAGATCCGAAAGAAAAAATTACCTAACGGTTTAAAATTTAGGAATAATTTTATTTATATAATATGTTTTTATAAATATTTAGTGATATTTATATTTATTTTTAAATTTATTATCATTAGTCTATTATATATTTTTTAACAGAATATTAGTTAAATGTTAATTTTGTCATTACACATATATCTTTTCAAAAATTAAAAAATTGTAATATCTCTTCAAAAATCAAAACATTTACAATAGTGTGAAATTAAATATTCTCCCAAAAAAATTTTGAATGACAATTATTTTCTTTCTGTATAAAAAAAGACTCAATTTCGCTGTCCTTGACCTTTTTTTTCTCACTTCTTTTTTTCTTTACCTAAATACTTTACTTTTTTTCACTTATTTTTTTTGGATCAGAAGCTATAGCACAAAGGAGAGAAGAAGAAGAAAAGAAAGAGAATGAAGAGTTTGCATTGCTAAGGTTTTGATTGAGAGAAGAAATTAAATAAAATGAATGTGAAAAACTTTGATCTCGAGAGGTTGAAATCTTGGGTCGTCGATCTTTAACGAGGATTAGGGCTCATTTTAATTAAATTATAATATTCGAAAGGATAGAAAAATTAAGTTACTTTAATCACTAATCAAGATTAAGTATTTTATCTAAAGTTAACTATATTTTAGATGTAAGAATATATTTGAAACTAGTAAAAATTTTGAGGGTATAAATATCAAATTTTGAATTTTGTAGAAATATATATAGCATTCGATAGATTTACAAAATAGTTGTATAAAATTATTCATAGAATTTATAACATGTAGCTCAAATTTACACTTTTTGGTTGGATCTCAGCATCTGCACCTTCAGCTTTTGAAAAAGACCTATTATTAAGCGATAAGGATGTTTGGTATGTGTGTGTGTGAATTGAGTTTTTATAATTATAAAAGTACCAAATTATTTGTGCTCGTGAGTTTTTAAATCTTGCATATAGAAATGTGCGGTTAGAATAATAATATTTTTTTAGATTTTATTAGGTGCATGGTTGATGAAATAGTATAAACTAAAGTATGGAATTAGTCGAATGATTAAATTTAACGATGAAAAATTTACAAGCATCAAATACTTGGTGCTTTTAAAAGTACCGTAGTGAGACACACTCTCTCTCTCTCTCTCTCTCTCTCTCTCTCTATATATATATATATATATATATATATATATATATATATATATATATATATTGTATATTATAAATATGGACCTATCTGATCAATTTAATGGCAGTTTTTGGTCCATTTCATTCTCTCAATTATTATGCAATTTTACAAAAGGAATAGAAATGTCCATTTCGTACCCAAAAAAAAAAAAAAACAATTATATATATATGAAAATTATATATATATATATATATATATATATATATATATATATATATATACATTAAAAGGAATAAAAAAAGTACAGAACCAACTTGCAATAAAGGAAACAATATAGGGACTATCCATATAATTTACTCGACTACGTATTTTTGCTGTCGATGAATTTGGTCGGCTCATTTGGCATTATTAACTGTCAAGTTAAGGTTTTTTTGTCCAATTGCCCAATAGCCCATTATAGGAGAGCACACTAGGAGATCACGTGACACGGGTGGGGGCCACGTGCGTTTGTGTGATTAAGATTCGAGGGAGTGTGTACACGTGACCTGCAGTTTTTATTATTGGAGTAGATGCTTCACAATTAACTACGCGTGTGAACTGATCACACCTACATTTTTTTTAAAAAAAAAATTTCAACCATCTCTTTAGACCTCATTAATTCAATTAGGGCCCGTTTGTTTGCGATGCAGTGGACATGCAGTAGAATCCGCGATTTTTGTTCCTTTTTTTTTCATTTGCTTGGGCTATTAATTTGTTAAGTTTTATGTATTTTTTTCTAAAATAATTAGTAAGTACTGATTCAAGTGTCACACTTTGTACATCACTAATTCACTTAATTAAAACAAGTGATTAATTAATTAGAGTTGGAAGAGTCACTTGATTGAAACAAGAATTAAAGTTTAATGCCTTTATAGCTAACGATTAACGCAGACACCATGCAACCGACTGGTATCGGATTATGTAACAAAGTTTAGCCCAGAGAAGTTAATCACTACAACAAATTGAGCTCACTCGATCGATCCCTAAAACTTTGTCTTCAAAGTAGATTCCAGATATTTCAGTAGCAAGCTTATCATACACTACCATATATAATTTTTTATTTTTTTTCCTATGTTTTATTTGTGTTACAATATTTAGTTAGTTCCGAAAGAGCTAGCGAGCGTATAATTAACTAGTAATCAAATATTACCACAATTCTTAGCGAAGAGTCTAGCAATTTGTAGCTGGGTGTTGGCAATGAGTTCAGTTCTCTTCAAATCCATCTCTCCTCTCTTCGCCTCCGCTTCGGCCCTGATCATCTCTACTTCCCTCATCGCCTCGGTTCTCACCTGCTCCACCTTCAGCACGACCTCCGCGAAATACTCTATGCTCCGTATCACCTCCGACATCACGTCTTTTTGCTCTTTCCTCTTCTTTCTCTTTTTATTCTTCCTCGGCGACGGTTCGCGCTTTTCGCGTGATCCATCATTTGATTGTGTACTAATGCCCAGTAGTACCTCCTTGTTGTTGGCCTCATTTTGATTTACCTTGCCCGGTTTATCTCCACATTCGCCCTGTTATTAATTAAGGAGAAAGTTACAAAATTACATACACACCCAAATTCATGAGTGTTTTCCAACTATTTAGATGGATAAAATATTTTCATGTAAATGGAGTTTTAATGTCCTCCTTTGACAATCTTAGCATGCATGCATGCTAAGAATTAAATATTTGTGTGTAAAAATTTTCTATATACGGATTGAATCTCGTTGTGTATAAATGGTTAGCCAAATTAACAGTTACCTTGTATTTTATTTTTGACGGACAATAAAATTATTTATTTTAAAAATTAAATTATTTTACTCTCGGAGTATCTAGCTAATTTAGCCATGCGTCCAACGATTTGAACATGGTTAATGAAATATAGAAATTATATATGCACACAAAAAAATTATGCCGAAACTTCGGATAACGACTTATGGCTGCAGTGGCATCAAAATTTTAATATATTTTTTTTACTAAATATTATATTAAAAATAATCGTAGCCGAAAGTGAAAGCAAATTCAAAATAGATTGCTGACACAAAAGAAGTTATGAGTGCGAGATGAGTGTGATGTGTCACGCTCTAGAAGTCATGTCTTGACCCAATATGCATGGCTCGGCTCATATTTGGATTCGGTCGTGTCTCGTGTCGTGTGTCGTGTTGTGTGGTATCGATTGAACCAATTCAATTCCCATGATAACACAATGTTGAACGCACCTCTACTATCGTGGCATCCCCGTTGGCCTTCGGCGGCGACATCCCACCAGCTGGTGCCATCGCCGCCGCCGATTGTTCGTGCTGCCCCTCAAATTCTGCACCGATCACCGCTGCCGCCGCCCGACACCGGACCAAACCGTCCAACCGGTCATACAAGGGCCACTTGGACCCCCCAAACTCCGCCGCTTTGGCCACCGCCGCCGCCTCCGAGCGATACCGCTTCTTCATCGACTCCACCTTGTTCTTGCACTGAGTGGCCGTCTTCGGCCCCTTGCTTTCGCCGGCACGGCACGACACGGTCCGCGCCACGTCCTCCCAGTCATGGCCCTTCAGCTTGGCCCGGTTCCGGAGCGCCCATTTCGCCTCGTACGCGTCCAGCAGCGCCGCCACCGCGCCGTCGCTCCACTCGTCCCTCTTCCCCGGCCGTGCCAACTCCTGATCCTTATTTCTACTACTACTACTAATCCACGCCAACTCTTCTTCCTCCTTAGCTGCACCCTTCTCTTCCATTATTAATTTCTCTTCATTAGTGATTTACATTTTTATTATATTTTTTATTTCATTTAACTCTACAAGTGGGGGTGGTCGATACTCGATAGTAGTAGTAGTAGTAGTGGTGGGCTCATCAATAACACTACATTTTTTTATTTTTTTTTTATTTTTTTAGTTTTGCATGCGTCACGGTTATCAATCAATCGAGCTTTTAATTTGATAACTTTTTGAATTATAAAGTATATCTTTAAATAAATGTTATTGAATTAGATTCTAATTAAGTTTGGATTACTACTTGTAATAGAAAATTAAACCGAAAAAGATTAGAAGAAGCGACTGAGTAGGGAAGTGGGGGCGAAGGTGGTGTGGCCTGGAATCAATATCTGTGGGTGGGCTAACCACTAGAGGTAGATAGATGGTGGGATATTGGAAGTCAGTGGTGTGGTTTGATGTTAATTTTTGCTGGGGTCTCCTTTTTTTTTTTTTTTTTTTTCTTTTTTTTTTTTGAGTTGGTTGCCGAAAGTGCGCACTAGAGGAGCATCTAAATTTGGTCCCCCACAGTCTGTCTCCAAGAACCGCTTGTTGTATTGCCTTTCTTTCCATTCAAAGCTCTTCTTCTATGATGCTTGTTTTAGTGGATTCTTATATTAGTAGGGCTGTCAGCGAGTCGAACTCCGAGCGAGATTGGCCCGAGAGGTCGGCTCTCGTGGTTCAGCTCGAGCTCACGACGAGTTGGAAAAGTTTAGCTCGTCAATCGTGATATGATTGTAATTTAATAAGCTAGCTAGCTCGTTTTCGTCATCACGTTAACTCGATTAGTTTACCAAGTCCAGTTAGCTAGCTCATATATATACTTGGAATTGTTTTCGAAATTTCAATCTCTAGTTGATTAATTTTTAAAAAATAATTTTTATTTTGCATGAAAAAATTAAATAAATTTTTTTGTATTTTGTATGTATAATTGTGTATATAAATTTAATACATATAAAATTTATAAGTATACAATATATAAATTCGAGTTATATCAAAATGAACGCGAGTGAGAGATGTCTGCACATATTCGTCTCGTTAAGACATCGAAATAAAAAATTCAGCTTATATTCGATTCGTTTATTAAACGAACAATTTAATCTTGAGCCTATTTAAGAAAGAGTTATGTTCATACTCAAGATATTGAAGAAAGGAGACTAGCTAGCCAAAATGGGGGTACATGGGGCTCGTGTTATAAATAAACTCAGTAGAAAATAAATAACAACTAGACATGAAATTTGAGATCTCGAGTGATAATAATCAACCAGCTCTTTATCACTTACGTAAAAACTTATCCATAGTTCACCATATTTCTATGCACACATACGATCTACATAGGCATTGTTGCGTTTACGTTCCATAAGTAATACAACATGTAGGTTCATGCACAACCCATTTCCACGGGGTTGTTGATTCGTCGACAAACCGCTGTAGTACATGTTGAAAAAAAATCATAAAAAGGAAGCCTCTCAAAAAACAAGCAGCATAGTTAACTGTTCTTCGTTTATAATGCACAAAACTTAAGGCAGTGATCGATGGGCGCACCTGATTAAATCATTCTTTTATAGGAAGGCTCTCTATGTTATTTTTGTTCCAATTGAACGGCTAATGAATAGAAGTGACAACAGGTTCACTTTGGGCCGGTCCTTTGGATCTCGCCTTAGAAACTCGAAAATTCAAAAATTCACTATGTAGCCGTTAATATGATTACTATAGTTAATTTCCCTTGATGTCGCGCCTCTTAGACTTATAAACGTAACAAAATAAATTGAAAAACAAAGAATCTTTAATGCCCTTTGTAGGTTTTACGTACGGAGGGGATAAAGTGCAACCAAAAAGCTACTTTGATGAAACTTTTCTAGGATTTTTAGCTTTAAAAATAAAATATTTTAAATGTGCGTTTATTAATTAAGTGCATCTCTGAATGAGATGGTTTGGTTATTGATGATAGATAGGATCGGACCACACACAAAAATTCTATCGATCTGCTTGTATCTATTGGAGAATTTTTTATTTATGTTTTATTTTTTTTGTGTACACAATCGCTATAATAAAAAAATTTAAAAAAATAAATAAATTTGTAAGAGAAAATAAATTTGTAAGCTTGCGTGTTACGAAATTATAGCGGGCAATTTGTTTCAGATACAAGAGCATCACAAATCAATCAATTGTACTCTATATCAGATATTTCAAGCTGTAAATGAGAATCAACCTTTTGATGGGACTTGGAGAACAATATCTTATAATCAAATATCATGTCATGTTGTCCTTAGCACAGGCTTTGATAAAACGGTATCCGAGATTCTAAATTTTAAATTTTAATTGCATTATAATTTATAGTTAAATTTATTTTTTTAAATAAATAAATAAAATAAATAGTATATTATTAATTTTTTTAAAAGAAAATATTTTATAGTTAAACTTAATTATTTTGTATGGTTTAGTTAGAAATTTTTTAAAAAATAATTTTATAAATTTTTATAATTATAAAAATAGGCTTATAAAAAAAAAAATTTATAGAAATAATCATAAACGGTGAATGGTTCACCGCTTTTAAATACAGTGAATCATTCACTGCATTCAGCCACCGTTTGGTATGGGTACAAAGGGGGATATCGCCTTTGTACCCAAACATATTTGGAATGGGGGGAATGGGATATCCCCTATACCGAGTTGTACAACCCGGTATGGGGGGATATCCCATACCGGGTTGTACCAGTACAATCTGGTATGAGGGGATATACAACCCGGTATGGGGGGATATTCCATCCCCCCTTGACCTACCCTAGTCTGGCCAGGCTCTACCTTGGGAAGGGGCATTTGCATTTTTTTTGTCTTTTGTTTTTCTTTTTTGTTTTTCTTTTTTTCTTTTTTTTTTTCTTTTATATGCTTCTTTTGTTTTTTTTTTTTTTTTATTAAAATTTATAAAATTTTAAAAATATTTAAATTTTAAATTTTAAATTTTATAAATTTTAATTTTTTTAATTTTATATTTTAATAAATCTAAAAATTTTATTTTTTTTCTTAAAAAAATATTAATTTTAAAATTTTTAAATTTATACAATTTTTTAATAATTTTTTAAAAATTTATATAAATTTTAAAATTAAAATTTTTACTCCTACTTAAAATTTTAAAATTAACTTTTTTTTTTGCTGACACTTAAAATTTTTATAAAAATTAAAATTAATAAATATTAAATTTGAATAAATTTTGAAATTTTAATTTTGGAAAAAATATTAAAAAGAAAATAATATTCTAATATTTTAACACAAAAGTCAACTCTCTATTTCTCTTATTCTTCAATCACTACCAAACACTATTTTTCTTATACCTGGTACTAATCTAATTCCCAACCAAACACAAATTCACATTATACCTAGCTTATACCTAACTTTATACTTATCCCTGGTACTACTAATTCTCTCTTATCCACGAACCAAACGATACCTCATGGATTTTGAAAATCCTAGTAAAGCAGTGAATGACTCACCGCTTTTATTATGCCTAACCCTTCGCCCGACCCGACCCGACCCCATCCGCCGTACTTCTTCTTCTTCTCCCCGCACACCGCAACCTGCGCTCTCTCTCTCTCTCTCTCTCTCTCTCTTTCTCACACACACTGCACACACACTCTCTCTCTCAGACACACAGTACACACACTCTTTCTCACACACACAACACACACACACTCTCTCTTTCTCACGCACACAACACACACACTCTCTCTCTCTCTCTCACACACAACAAATTTTATGATATGTATTGATGATTTTTTTATATAAAACTTAACTGCTGAGGAAGAAAATCATGAAAGCGGTGAATGATTCACCGTTTTTAAAAACGGAGAATGATTTATCGTTTTTAAAAACGATGAAAGCGATGAATGGTTCATCGCTTTCATAGGACTATGACAAATTCTGTGAATGCGGTGAATCATTTACTGCATTTAGGTTCCGTAACGCACAGGAGTCTATTTCTACAAATATTTTTTTAAAATGGCTATTTTTATAAAAACGGTTGTTAATAGGGTTAGATATGTAAATAACCCATTTAGTTATATAAATATTTAATTCAAAAAAACTCTTTGCAATCCTTAAATACAACATATTAATTGCTTGCAATATGCACAGAATAAAGAATACAATCAAATCGTCCAAAATAATCAAATTAGAAGATACAACAAAAATTTAAATAGATGGGATATTTTGTGGATGATTTGGAGGGTTGTACTCTTGTGATTAATTATGAAAAGATTCACCATGATTTGTATAAAAGACTCTTATGGTAATTAATTTCAATATTATTTATTGTAAATATTCTATTATATAAAATAAAAGTTTAGTGTTAGAAGGATAATTAATTCATCAACTTGCAGACGACGGAATAACACAATAATACTTACTCCCAATCGTAAATAGCGGCAGAATTTGGATTGAAGCGAATTTTTTCTTTAGGTGGTTTGTGTGGGTCGTCACCTTGCGATTGCTATAATACTTTTGTAATATAATGAAGCGGTAGCATGCTACCTTTCCCTCAAAAAAAAAAAAAAAATACTTTTGTAATATAACTATTACTGTTCAAATTCTACTCATTTTTTAGGTCCCAGTGCCAAGTTCATCTCACGGAATTAGTTTAACTCAAAATTAAGGATGGACAAAATTAAGAAAGTTGGGAATCAAAAGAGTGTGAAAACACTATAATTGAAAATATTCTCTTCAAGATATAATCAATGTGCGCAATCATGTTATATGTTCAAATTACAACCATTATTTACTTCTAAGAGGAAAGAGAACTACATGGTGTCAATTAATGTATATTAATTACTATTACACAAATCTAAGCAATGTTAGGACTAGTAGATAATGTAAACACAACCTGTTTAAGAAATTAATACATCTTTTATATATCCTCAAACTTAAATTAATTTCATAGTTTGGCATTCAAAGATGTATTAAATGGTTGGGATCTAAATTTTTATATTAGAACTTAGAAATAATAAAGATATATGCTTAACTAATTCTACTATAGACAGATAAAAATTTACTAAATTTAGTCAAATTCATCATCTCGATCAGTAAATAGTTTGAGTTTGCGTGTGAGTTTCAAAATCAGCTCTAATAACAAAATTATTGCGAGATAACGCTGAAATGAATTTTAAATACATTAATAATTTAATGCTTCAAAAAGGACATAGATAGGCAGATTGAACTGAGGATGAAGGTGACAATTTGTCATAAGGTTCAATGTATCCTGATGAAAAGAACAAAATTATATGAGATAAAAAAAAAAGCAACTGAACTCGAGAAGAAATTATATTCCAAAATGAATTTTAAATTAATTGTGCTACTTGAAATTAACAAGAGGCTAGTTGCTTGTTTTGTCCTTCTCATGGTTGGAACTAAGGGCCCTCTCAAAGTGAATAAATTTTTTATATTCTCACACCTCGAATGCACCACCAATTTTGAGATATTTAACCTTAACTAGCTAGTAATAAATGTTACACTAAGATACGATAGAAAATTACTCAAAATTATTATTTTTAATATTTTTGTCTACATTTACGATAGATACGAACGATCTCTAAGAAAAAGTTTATCATAAATATAAAATATCGATATGAAAGATACATGATTTAACGTGTATGTAAAAGTTAAAAATGAGCTAAATAAATGTTGAAGGTAGAAATCAAAATCATGATCTTTTAAAACAAGGAGATTTAAGGAATTAATTAACTATGATTATATCATGCTATTTAAACAATTAATTTGAGATAAACAAACATTTAGCGTCTTTATTCATGCAGATGATGGATGAACAATGATGGATTTGAAAGGTGCATGGAATATACAATGTATGAAGTAGGCTAGGAGATTTAATTATTTAGATTATCCTTTATTTGTTAGCGTCGCCACTTGTGCCAACGGTTAGCGCATATAGTCTTTACATACATATAGTCTTTACATACTCAATCCTAATAGTACGAATATGATTTTTGCAAAGAAAATATGTAGTATCTTTTAGAAATTTATTTTTTATAAACTGTTGATGTATTGACTAATTTAGAAGTTTTTGTCTATCGGTGGTAGATAAGAATAATATAATGAGCGATTAGTTTCAGTGTTATTACGTATTGTTCAGCTTTTGAAATAAGCTTTCATACAAAAATGGTTGATAAGAAAATGGTTGATGGAGATGGTTAGTTCATTGAACCTTGGAAATGAGACGCACACAGTGAAGAGGGCGTGGTAAGTGTTTACGTTAAATTTCGTGCTAGATTTGACATGAGTGTTGTTGCATGCTTCGAACTTTATTTTATGTTTATCTCAGATACTAAGCTAGACGTAACGCCTGCTTAATTGGTCAATAGCGAAAATAGTAAGCCCACGAGCACTTTTATATGGATTAAAAAAAATATAAAATTTCCAAAGAGATTGTTCGGTGGAGACATGTTGGGCCATACCTTTTTGAATTGTTTAAATTATTCCCCTTAGTTAATTTTAAAAATCCATCACCTTTAATTGTCGATAAAAAGCACATAATTAAATAAAATATATTTTAAAAATTTAAAATATTGTCATTATACATTGTTAATGTATTAATAATTTTATATAATATTTTTAATATATATAGTAATATATAAAAATAATATTGTGAAAAATTCGTTATGGTGTGTAATTAAACTCCATCCTCGTGGGTTAAAAAAAATCTCACTAGGTGTAGGGCTAGTGGCTTATTATAAGTCCAAGTATCATGTTTTCGCTGTGCTTCGTATTCCGGGCTTATTTTTTTTGACACCCAAATTTAAACTAAATAAAGAAGAGTTTATATATATATATATATATATATATATATATATATATATATATATATATATATAGTTCAAGTATCATGTTTTCGCTGTGCTTCGTATTCCGGGCTTATTTTATTTGACACCCAAATTTAAACTAAATAAAGAAGAGTTTATATATATATATATATATATATATATATATATATATATATATATATATATATATATATATATATATATATATATATATATATATAAGAGTTTAAATATTTTAAAAAGTATAAGTTCAAATATGCTTGTAATTTTTTTATTATTAAATTTATATTGAGATTCGTATTATTGTACTTTTTCATTCTCTCTATTTAGCTGACTTTACAAAAACATGAACCTCAATACAAATTTATTTATAAAAAAATCACAAATATAATTAAACTTATACTTTTAAAAATATATAAGCCATACTCTTTCTCTCTCTCTCTATATATATAAAACTTATTATAATAAAAATTGCACTTTTTATTTTCAAACTTTATGATGCGTTTGTTGATAATTTGATACTCCCTCTGCTACTAAATTTTGTGAATTCATAATTTATTCTGATACTGAAATCGATTGTTGGGACTTCACAATAAAAACCTCAAAATCGAATTCTCATTTTCTCAATAAAAATTGACACCAACACAATCACAAAAAAAAAAAAAAGTCAAACAAAAAATATATAGATGAAATAAAAATTACTAACCAAGAGAAGAGTTACATCCGACTTCTCTTTAACAACAGAATAACTTCAACTCAAGCATTCTTTTTAATTTTTTCTCACTCTTCTCTCATCTTTCATAAATTCAAAAGAAGGCATCCCTCCGTGTGCATCCGTGTATAAAGTTCACCAAACTATGGCCATCTCTCTCTCTCTCTCTCTCTCTCTCTGCTTACTAAGCATGTCGTACTACACATGTGAGCTCATCAAACTTTAATTAGAATGCCATGGGATATATATAAAATTCTACCAAAATGTATCCAAATTTATTTAATATTTTTTTTAATCAAATTAGGATTCAACTACAAATTTGCGGTTGCCGATGTTTTCACATTTTTTTTCGTTCTCACTATCAGAACTGTATCATGACTTTACAAGCCGGATATTTAAATCATCTTCCGCATCTCATTCGAGAGAAGTGTCGCTGGGACCGCCTCTACGTATATGGTCTCCTTACCATAACAAAACGTAGTCATCAAATGCTCATATATGGTCGGTAATAAAGAAAGTAAATTGGGCCACCATTTTATTGAACTCATTTAGTTGTTCATGTATGCTAGCCGTTTCTATCATCCGTCGCGTGAACAATTACTGCTTCAGATACAATCTGTTCGTTAAAAATTTGGTCATATACAAATTTTTCAATTTCTTCCACACCTTAGCGAGTGTAGACCCATTGGCTATATTGAAAAGAATATTATATGCTAACAATAGATAAAAAATACTCAACACTTTTCACTCCATCTTCTTTCATGTCATATCCGTGATCTCTGTCGGCCTTTTTCTCATTCAACGTTTGGCCCAAATTATATTGTACCAAAACAGTTCGAACTTAAATATGCTATAAGCCGAAATTATTTTTGCCGTTAAATTCTTGATTCCGAACTTTGTAGTCATTTTTGTTAATCTCTTCCAAAAATGAGTAACGTATCTTAAGCTCTGATACTAATTATTGGGAATCTGATACTCGTCTTGGTACAAAATTTTGTGAATCCGCAACCTGCTCTGATACCAACTGCTGCTGATCCGATATTTGTTCTAATACCGATTGTTGGAATTCCACAATAAAAACGTTAAATCAAATTTTTATCATAAATTTATTTTCTTAACAAAAACTATCACCGACAAAGCTACAAAAATAAAAAATAAAAATAAAAAATAGATAAAATAAGCTAATCAAAAAAAATAAAATTACACCTGACATCTCTTCTATAATAAAATAATTTCAATATAAACACTTTTTCTAAATCTTCCTCACATTTTTCTCATTTTATAAACCACAAAAAAAAACACCTCCTCTCTCTCTCTCTCTCTCTCTCTCTCTCTCTCTCTCTCTCTCTCGGGGCTTAGTAAGCATGCCTTACTACACATGATTTAATTGAATGACGTGGAGTATATATATATATAAAGCTCCACAAAAATTGCACCCAAATCAATTAGCAATTCAACTCTAATTAATATTTAAATTCAAATTAATTTATTTCTATATTTAAATATTTAATCTAATCCAAATACCATTCAACTATAAATTTAGTCAAATTTTAACAGCATAATATTTTAATCATTAAATTTTAATAAACTATAATTATTATCTCAAAAATGTAATCTAACCAGCATAAATATACTAAAAAAAATAACATAGAGTCGTGCCTAACATAACTTGTCGTACGCAACACCACATGCATGCCAATAATTTTTCTTTTTTGGCATGTTTTATCCAATTGGATTAATTAATTTCTCAAACTCCAGTTAATTAATAAATTTCACCCTTTCTTTTTTTCTTTTTAGCAATGCTATTTGTATAGCTCTAGACTAAATGTAGATACTCCACCCTACTTATTCAAAAACATTTTTTTTTTCCTAAAAAATTATTTGGGTTTGAGTAATATTATATATACATTCTTTGGATTAAGTGTGTATCTTATATTCTATTTATTTAAAAATTTATTTGTGGTCTAATTAATTTTTTTTTTTTAACAATAATTAATCTATTTGGTCTTTTGTGATTTCTGGAATGGTGAATGCATGGGATTTACACTTACACATGCATAAGTGTTTCGGTAACATTTTCCTACAAATTTTTGTAAACTCTAGAATAACGAGTGTAATATATACACCTCTATGTATAGCTGTACATGCATATTGCATTTTTATTATTATTATTATTATTATTTATTTTTTTTGTGGATAAAATCGTTCATAATTTATCGATAAACAATGCTATTGCATGCAATTTACAACTCATCCATCCAATGAGTAAGATCATCATGTGACTAATAAATATTTTCCACTTATTTGATCAATGGAATGTAATGTAAGATCATGTACATCTCTAAAAAAAAAAAAAATGTTCAAAAGTTTTTTTCTTTACTGAAATTATAAATTATTTTGTGTTGGCTATCTAATTTTTGGTTCCATTGCCCAATATTTTAATTTGTTTGATTTGAATTAGTCTTCGTTTATCTTTCATGCAATTCTTGCAACTATAAATTTATTAAATCAAATAATTGATTTAAATTTCTCTCTCAAAAAAAATAATTAGTTTAAATTTTAAAGTCAAAATATTTTTACATGACTCAAATCGAACAAATAAAAAATAAATAAATAGTAAAATTAAAATTTTAAAAATTTAGATAGTTGATTCAAAATGGTGCATATTTCAGGTTAATTAGTGTGAAAAATTTGGTACTCATCATCACGATCCGCATCAGATTTTGTAAATTCGTAATCAGTGCCGACACCAACTGCTATGATTCAGTACTCGCTCTAATACCAATCATCAAGATTTCGCAACGAAAACATCAAATTAAATTTTTATTATTAAATTTATTTAATTTTTTCAACAAAAAATTGATATAATACAAAAAAGAGCTCGAATTCAACTAGAAATCCAATCAAATCCTAACAATTAATTTTGTATATTTTTTTGTTTTCTAACCTGTTCAAATTTATCTTTTTGTCGTAGATTCCGAGTTGGCATGCTATAGCCCTTCCGGGAACTCTCCAAATTCAAATAGACTCACTTCCAGGTGCAAATCACGTGACTATATATGGTCGGCGCCAACGCAACGAGGGTATAGTATACATACATACACACACATGCGCACACATAAATTAAGAACAATCAAAGAGATTATTATTATTTGTTGTGTACAATTATTAAAGAAGAGGGTATATAGAATAGTAGGTAAGAGGAGGAGAAGGGTTTCAATATTTGATGGTTAACCATTTCGGCGCAGGCACCATACTGCCTCTGGTGGTGGTTCTCGCAATCATTCTTCTGGTACTTCCTCTGGTGCTTCCCCCTTTGCCGCCGCCGCCGCCGTGGCTGCTCCTCGTCCCCGTCGGGATGATTCTGCTGCTCGCCTTTCTCGCTCTCACCACATCGAACAACATTCCTGCGCCCAGCAACTTCCCCTAGCTAGGAGGCACAACATTTTATTTTTGTGTCTGTGTTGGCGCCACGCCCCGCAAATGCGAAACTTGGCCTGGTCCTACTTTGTGCTAACGTGATCGAGCACAGAAGCGAGGCTAAACACGCAAATTCTCAGTGAGAATATAAATATTAGTTCTGTCGTGAATTATAATAAAGATCGATGAGTGGATCCATCGTTGATCCACGAGAAGATCCAATGTAGCCTACGGGTCGGTAGCGGATGTTCTAGCATTACCATGGTCGACGGAGAGAAACCAATGTCTCCACCTCGTTCGGCATACGACCAAATTACAATTACGTCAATCCAATCGCCCTCTTCGGTGAAGTGATTAAGAGAGTAGATTAATGGTAAGCTTAATTTTCATTTATGTAAACATCTATAGGCAAGAAAGAATATAGACATCATATATATCATTTACTTAACATGGTTTATTTTTCCTTTCCCTGCATCAGAAGATCTTCTTTTCTTTCCCCCAGGGCACAAAGGAAATGGAGGGCTGGGATAAGCGATTGTGCTCGTCTCGTTTTATGATGTATTAAGATTATTTCTAATCCATACTTTAATCAGATTAACTTTTGATAGTTTGCATGAAATTAGAAACAGTTCTATATCTCTAATACTTATGTTTCAAAATTCGTTAAATCTATATGGCTTATTTTGGTCTACAGTTTTTTATTTTTTATCTATTGCGTTATTTTTCTAATCGACTGCAGAAAATAATAAACCGAGAAAAAACAAAGAAAATAAGACTTTGGTGCCTAGCTACTTTAATATTTTTAATGTTTGAATTTTGGTCAGATTATTGAGATTATCTTTTTGTCAATATTGGGTGCAACTCCACACAATATATATATATATATATATATATATATATATATATATATATATATATATATATATATATATCAATTTGTGAAGGGTTCATGCATGTTCTAGAAAGGAAGGGTGGCTGGTGTCATGTAGTGATACAGGAAATAAACCATCCCACGATAAATGCACAGAGGACCTAGCCAACAGGATTTGGGAATACCATTTACTATTGTTCAAACTCTTATACCTTTAAAAAAAGAAAAAAAAAAAAAAAAAAAAAAAAGGGAAAAAGGGTTTTAGGGCATAAAATTCTCATGTCAATTCTCATCTTAATCCAAAAGCTTATTTCTACTTTAAGTTGGATGGATGGTGACGTGTGAGCAGACACAAAGTGACATATTATCCAACACTACTTTGACCAAATTATAACTTAATTTACCATTTCAAGTTTAAAAATTTTAATTTGTCATCTAATAATCAATCAAGTACCTTCTATAAATTTTTATCAAAATTTTCCTACAGAGGGGGGTTCAGCGAGTTATTGCAAAGTTATCTGAACATTTACCATATCAAATCACCACTTTAATTAATTACTTTAAACATATTACATATTACCATCTATATATACTTACATCAAATACTCTCTATTTTTCTCCTGATTCTTATTCAAAAAGGCCTAATGTATGCAGTTGATCACCATTTTCATTTTCCTTTCATCTAGTCACTATTTGTTTATTAATATTTAGCTGTAGTTTAATGTGCACAAGCTGGATAATGATAACGCGAAAGTAGATTATTCCATTTCGATTGTCAATTTTAGCTAAACTAAGAAAGTTATGATGCAGCATACGACGCCAATTTTAACTAAACTAAGAAAGTTAGCCAGTCACATATGATATAAGAGCCACTTATTTAATTCTTAAACTTTGAATCAGCATAAGCATTTTAAATTAATGATTTAGGTTATTGAAACGGTGCTTAGCTTTTGCAACCACTTCACCACTCTTTATTTATTTATTTAATTATTTTTCATTCCATTTTGGACACCTTTTGCCATGTAATTTGGAGAAAATGTAAACTTTTGTTTGAAGGATTAACTCCAGTTGTGGTGGGCTGCTTAATAATTCCAAGCAGATGAAGCCAAGTTGGACTAACTCTGGCTTATTTATGGAACAACTCAACTCAGCCCACTTAGATATAGATGGAATATAGATAGAACACTTATATAAAAGTGTCACAAATATGTGTTTCTATAATCTAATTTTATTGTAGTGCCAGTTACTTTCTAAGTCTTAAAAAAAAAAAAAAAAAATGCAATATTATTTTACTATTTTTTATGTGATGTATATAATATAGCTCCCACGTACTCTACGCAACGTAAAATTATTGAGTTGTCATAAACTTTGTTCATGTTCGTAGGGTTAGTAGGGTTAGATGCGGAGGCGGATCGAATGCACGGAGTGCAAGCGATAATTTCTCTCCGGACAAGAGAAGTATTTAATGACCACCAGCTTAGTTTTGCTGGTTGGTTGGTACAGTGGACCGCCGATCATGCGGTGGGAGGTACCACTGCTTAATTTTGTTGGTTGGTCAGTATAATGGATGGCCGATCACGCGGTAGAAGGTTTGACCTTTCACACGGGCCACTGTTAAAATGGTGATTTAACCTCAAGCTGTTGGGAGTGTTTAGAGTGGGCCTATATATATAGACGCTGCTCATAAATTAGATATTTATCATTGTGTTGATAAATTCACAGAGTGCGAGGTATAAGAGCAATAGTATGAAAGATCTACAGCATGACTCATCTAGCAAAGAAATTGACATTAGCTAGTCCGTCTTTTATAGCAAATTGATTATATATATACACACACACACGAGAGTACGAAGATCTTCGTTTTTATAAATTATTTTTAATGATGAAATATCTGATTTGATGATCGACTTTGTTAGTTATGATCTACGCTATTAGGTCTATTTGAAAACTAAATTTTATAATTTTTCAACATCATTAATCAAGTAATCAAAAAGTGTCAAAAATTATTATTTTAACGGTCGATATTGTACGTTTGTAAGTTCAACGGTATAGAACAATTCAAATTAATTAGATAAAATTTTAATAGAAAATTTTACTTAACATCAAGAGAAAGATCAATATTTTTGATTTAAAATTTGAATCTTTTACTACTATTTTTTATGAGATTTTTATTTTCAGCTATTGTAGATCTAGTTTTACGGAACCAATCGCCGAATCGCATGTCTCATTATTAAAAATAATTTATAAGTACGGAGACCTCCGTACTTTCAAAAGCATCGGAGCCTAACTAGAGAGAGAGAGAGATAGAGAGAAAGTCTGCTTTCGAAAGTACGGAGGTCTCCATACTTGTAAGTTATTTTCGATAATGAGGTATTCGATTTGGCAATCGGCTCTGTTAGACATGATTTACACTATCAGAACTATTTAAAAACTAAATTGCATAATTTTTCGGTATCATTTACCAAACGATCAAAAAATCTAGAAAATGACTATTTTAACAGCCGATGTGGCACATTTGTAAGTTTAACGGTGTAGAACAATCTAAATTAGATAAAAATTTAATAGAAAACTCTACTTAACATCAAGAGTAGGATCAATACTTCAGATTTGAAAATTGAGTGTTTTATTACCATTTTTTATGAGATTTTTATTTTCAGCCATTCATTTTGAGACTACTCGAAACCGATCGTCGAATCGGATGTCTCATCATTGAAAACAACTTACAAGTACGGAGACCTCCATACTTTCGAAAGCATAGGAGCCTATGCTTTTAAAAATACCAACTTATCGGTCCTTATAGGTTTTAGTCCTTGGATGAAAAAATATGCGGTTAGGATGATAATGAGAGCCCCTTGGTTTTGTGGGTGGTTGGTAAAATAGTATGATCCAAGAAGTGAAATTAGTCAAAAAGAATAGATTTAACGATAGAAAACTTACAAACACCAATTATTTGGTACTTTCACAAACATAGTAGTCGGACTATATATATATATAGAGAGAGAGAGAGAAAGAGAGAAAGAAAGAGAGAGAGAGAGAGAGAGAGTAGAGCATATATACTTTCAAAAGTACAAGCTTATTCATACTTGTGAATTTTTTACCTTAGGATTTGTATTGAGATCCGTATTATTGTAAAGGTATTTAAGGAAAGAAAGAAAGAAAGTACAATTATACAAATTTCAATACAAATTCTATGCTAAAAAATTTACAAGCATGAATGAGTCTGTAATTTTAAAAATATATAAGCTCTACTATATATATATATATATATATATATATATATATATATATATATATATATATATATATATATATATATATATATATGCTGGAATGCTATTAATAGCACTAAGTCATTGGTGCTATTAAATTTTTAACCGTTGAATTAAAAGATATATAGTTGAGATGATAGTGGGCCCCTTGGGTTTAATAAGTAGTTGGGGAAATAGTAAAATCTAACGGGTGAAAATAATCAAATTGATTGATCTAAGGGTAGAAAACTTGATAACACTAATTGGTGCTATATATATATATATATATATATATATATATATATATATATATATATATATATATATATATATATATATATATATATATATATATATATATATACACACCGACTAGAATATTATTGATAGCACCAAATAATTTGAGCTATCAAGTTTTCAACCGTTGGATGAAAGGATATACGGTTGGGATTATAGTGGTTTCCTAAGATTTTTACTATTGAACCAACCACCTAGTAAACCCTAGGAGATCACTATCATCTTAACCACACATTTTTTAATCCAAAGGCTAAAAACTTGATAGCACCAATGACTTGGTGCTATTGATAGTATTTCAGCATATATATATATATATATATATATATATATATATATATATATATATATATATATATATATATATGCAGAGAGAGAGAGAAAGAGAGAGTAGAGCTTATATATTTTTAAAAACACAAGTCCAATTATATTTGTTAATTTTTTACTATTGAATTTGTATTGAGATTTGTGCAATTATACTTTCTCTTTTTTTCTTTTTAGTTGATTTTATAATAACACAAATCTTAATAAAAATTCAATCATAAAAAATTTATAAATATAATTTGGCATATATTTTTGAAAAATATTTAAACCCTACTTTCTCTCTCTCTCTCTCTCTCTATGTATATATATATATATATATATATATATATATATATATATATATATATATATATATATATATATATATATATATGAAAAATTCTACTTGTACACCTCTTATGGGGTATACATTCTATATCCCATCCATCCAATGAGTCGGGTGTTATTGGATGGGGTGTGGTGAGAAATCACTTGAAGGATTCTAAAAGACATCTCACCCTTAAATAGGTGGGGTGTAATATAGCATTGCTCTCTCTCTCTCTCTCTCTATATATATATATATATATATATATAAACACAGTGCTAGTCTCAAAATCACAGTTCACTCTTCCAGTATAGTTGCTACAGTTGAAATTACTTATAATTTTATTTTTATTTTAATAAAAAAAATTATCGTTATATAGTGTAAATTATACAAAATAATTATTATTTTTAAAATTTAAGCTAATAAAAAATAATATTTTTATATTTAATATATAGATAAAAATAAAAATAATAATGTGACAAAGTAAAATAAAAATAAAATAAAAATAAAATAATAAAATTGTTAAGTGTAATTTTTTGAATAATAATGTGACAAAGTAAAAAACATTCTAAACCACAAGATACTTAAATTTAATTTATGACATTACAAGATGACAGACTAAAAATATTCTAAATCATAGCTAAATAAATTAAAATTTATCCTATTTATAAGGTAAAAACAAATAGAACTTATTTGAACTAGAAATTAATTTGCTTTGACTATCTAACTTTTTAAAAATTAATTTTACTATCCAATCTTTCAGTTTATCTTATTTGAGCCGATTAATAATACTTAGAGTTCAAAATTTAATTGTGTAATATTTTTTTAGGTTTAGTTAGTATATATATTCCATACAATTCTTGCAGCTGGAAATTCATTACAGTGAATAATTAGTTTAAAATTTTAAATTAAAGTATTACTTACGGGCTCAAATTAAATAAAATTTAAAAATTTATAATAAAATTAAAATTTAAAAAAATTGAACAATTTTTTTTTTTTTTGAATCATGTCATTATCCTCTCTTAACCTAATTATGATTATTTGAATTATAAAATATTTGAATAATATTATAAAGAGCCAGTTTGAACATATTTAGTTAATTCTGATTTGGCAAAAATTCGGTACGGATATAATACGGATAAAATTTATATCATAATTTTAAAATTTGTTGAAAAATTTGATTATAAAACAGATTCGTCAATTATTCAAATACGTGATTTATACGAAAATAATACGTTCACTGATTAAAATTTTGAGATAAAAAATTCGACTATTAAATTATTTTTTTTAATTTATACTATTAGCCTAAATAATTATAATTTTTAAAAATAATTTAATCAGGTTGCTTTATAAATAAGCAAAATATTCATTCAGAAAAAAAAAAAAAATTTTATAAGTGACACCTTGTAAAGAATAAAAAAAAATAAAAATCCATGACTAAAATATTAAAAAAAAATAAAAAATTAGATTGATTGAAAGCAAATATTAATTTCACTCACAAATCACCAAAACTATAAATTAATACACAAATTTACAAATTTATGTATTAATTTGTAAATTTACAAATTTACAAATTAATATTTTAGAAGATGACGAGCGGCACCCGGCCCGGATGGAGGTGGCGGTCGTGAGAACAGAGAAGAGTAGGTGGGGTGGGGAACTGGGCCTGTGATGGGCTTTTATTTTATTTTATTTTTTCATTTTTGTTTTGTTTTGCCAAATTTTTTTTCTAAAAATTTTAAATTGGTGAATAATTCACGAATAATATTTTTTGGTTCAAAAATTTACTAATTATTTGGAATTTTTGAAAACATTCGGAGGGCGTGAGAACAGAGAAGAATAGGTGGGGTGGGGAAACTGGGCCAGTTGATGGGCTTTTTTTTTTTCTTTTTTTTTTATGCCGATTTTTTTTTCTAAAAATTTCAAATTCATGAATAATTTATGAATAATATTTTTTAGCTCAAAAATTTACAAATTATTTTGAATTTTTGAAAATATTCGGAAACAGCACGTTTAATTATTCGTGAATTAATTAATTCTGAATGGTCACTCTAAAAAAATCTTAATATAAAGATGTTTTTTAAACGATCCTTTAGAAAAGTGTTTTCAACTGACGTCTTAAAAACACTCTTTATTATATTAAATTAATTTATTAAGTAATAAATTTTATTATTATTTCAAATTTTTAAATACTTTAAAGCATCAGAGTATATAACTTATCGACGCTTGGCATAAGCGTCCATATATACGTGACGATTCTTTATTTATCTATCAATATTTTTAAAAATAATACTAAACTATATTGAAACGCTTTAAAATATTATTAAATATAAATAATAGAGTAGATTTTCTCTCTATGAAGTTCCAAGCAACACGCGCGAGAGTGATCGTGCATAAGAGAAAACAGTGCTCTCATCAAAAGCAGTGGCTCTCGCTCACTGAGTCCGCACCCCCCCCCCCCCCCCCCCCACAGCAGCAGCAGTAGATGATGAGGGAGTGGTCCACAATTCATCCCTTTTATTAAAACAAACGCCGACCAAAAAAAGAAAATAAAAAAAAGTAGGAGCGGTAGAGAATCTAAACAAGATTAAAAGAATATTTAACATGCCTTTCAAAAAATTAAAAATATTTAATATATTTTTGAAAAATTAATAATATTTAATATATTTTTGATTGATCAAAATATTTTTATTATTTTCTAAAAAAATTCGAATTGTTAGAATTACTAATGAGATTTGAAATTTTAAAAAATATATTGGTAATTTTTTTAAAAAATAAACAAATTTAAATAGTTGTTATATATATATATATATATATATCGAGGGTGGAATGCTATTAATAGCACCAAGTTATTGGTACTATTAAGTTTTTAACCGTTGAATTAAAAGATGTGTGATTAAGATAATAGTGGGTCCCTTGAATTTAATGGATGGTTGGAAAAATAGTAAAATCTAAAAGATAGAAATGATCAAAGGGATTGATCAAAGGGATTGATCTAAAGATAGAAAACTTAATAGCACAAAATACTTGGTACTATCGATAGTATAGTAGTCGGACTCGTGTATATATATATATATAGAGAGAGAGAGAGAGAGAGAGAGAAAGAGAGAGTAAGTGTGGAGCTTATATATTTTCTAAACACAAACTAAACTATACTTATAAATTTTTTATCATTGAATTTGTATTGAGATTTGTGTTATCGCAAAGTTAACTAAACAAATAAAAAATATATATATAATAGCACAAAATTTAATATAAATTTAATAATAAAAAATTATACTTTTAAAAAGATATAAACTCTACTTACACACTCTCTCTCTCTCTCTCTATATATATATATATATATAAAATGGAGTCTCCCTTTCATCTTTCCAGTGCTGCAACCCCTCTAATGCAGAAAAAGCGACATAAAGTATTAAAAGTGGTGTTTGCAATTACGTTTGCTACTTTCCTATCAGATGAAAGAGATCCGATCGAATCATCGTAATATTGTAAAAAAATTATCTGTATTATGAATTATTTTGAATCAGTTTTTTATATTTTTTAAATTTAATTTTATTATTTTATCTTTAATTTGGTTTAATTTGAGTTAATCAATAATATTTTAATTTTTAAATTTAAGTTAATTATTTAATTTAATAAATAGTTATAAAAATTATATAAAATATATTAAATATAACTGTAAAAATAAATAACGTGTTTAAATTTTAAAATAAAAATATCGTTGATTAAAAAATTGGATAACGAAATTAATTTTTTTTAAAAATAAATAACCTAATTAAAATAGTCTATAGTTCAGAACTTAGATAAGTGTTATATGTTTTCATCTTGAATCAATTAAAAAATATATAAAACTTAAATAACAACTCAAATGAAGAATTTAGGATCTAACCACCAATTAGAAAGGTTGGAATTCAAATGAAATTTGTGTAAAAGTATAAAAAACTTATCCTGCTATATAAACAAGCCGAACACAAGTTAAATTTTCTAGCTAAAAATTTTAATGAACCGAACTCGTGTGTGTGTATAACTGTATATATATATGCTTATATATTTTTAAAAGTCCAAGTTCAAATATACTTGTAAAATTTTTATCATTAGATTTATATTGAAATTTGCATTATTTTTTTTTTTCCTTTTAGTTGATTTTACAATATCACAAATTTCAATACAAATCTAATGGTAAAATTTTTACAAACAAAAAACAAAATTTGACTTGCACTTTTAAAAGTATATAAACTCTATTTTATATATATATATATATATATATATATATATATATATATATATATATATATATATATATATATATATATATATATATATATGAGCTAGGCTGGAATACTATTAATAGTATCAAGTCATTTGTGCTATTAAATTTTTATTTTTTGGATTAAAAAATATGTGGTTGAGATGATAGTGGACTTTTTGCGTTTAATAGGTGATTGGAAAAATAGTAAAATCTAACGGATGAAAATGATCGAAGAGGTTGATCTAAGGGTAGAAAACTTGATAGCACCAATAACTTCGTACTATTAATAGTATATTAGCCGGATTCTATAGAGTCCGGCTACCGTGCTTATACAAGCACCAAATAATTGGTGCTTGTAAATTTTCCACCGTTAGATTTAATCTTTTGATTAATTCTACCCCTTAGATTATACTATTTCACCAACCACCCACTAAACCCAAGGGGCCCACCATCATCTTAACCGCACATTCCTACATTCAATGGTAAAAAACTCACAAACACAAATAACTTTGTACTTTTACAAATATAGAAACTCAATTTTATATATATATATATATATATATATTTTGAGAGAGAGAAAAATAATTTGTAAATTTTAATAAACCGAACCAAACACAAATATTTTTTTAACTCAACTGGTTAATAAACCGAACCAAACACAAATATATATATATATTTTTGATATTTTAACAAAGTCAACTTAAATTTAGCACTTGAATTGGGATTAACTTTGGAAATAAGGGAATATCCCCTCCGTATGGATTAGAGGGAACAGCAAGTTCCCCTGTAGTGGGACAAGGTTGGATTTCGAATCTTGTCCCATCATTTTTTTTTTTATATATATATATATTTAAAAATTATAAATTTTTAGATATTTAAATTTATAAAATTTTAAAATTTTTATTATTAAAAATTTATAAAATTTTAAATTATTTAAATTTTTTTTATATACAAGTAAAATATAATTTGTTTAATAAATAATTTAAATTAAATATTTAAAATCCCCTCCGTATGGATTAGAGGGAACAGCAAGTTCCCCTGTAGTGGGACAAGGTTGGATTTCGAATCTTGTCCCATCATTTTTTTTTTTATATATATATATATTTAAAAATTATAAATTTTTAGATATTTAAATTTATAAAATTTTAAAATTTTTATTATTAAAAATTTATAAAATTTTAAATTATTTAAATTTTTTTTATATACAAGTAAAATATAATTTGTTTAATAAATAATTTAAATTAAATATTTAAAATTATGTAAGTAAAATTTTTGTTTATTTTAAAAAATTATTATGATTGTGAAAAAATATATTATTTTAACTAATTAATATTATTTATTCTTCTTATTTTTTAGAAACATAAATACACTTATTTATAAAATTATACAAAATATTTTTTTACACACGTATTTTATACTTATCTGCATCCTCTAATAAATTAATGAACATAAGTTGCCAGCTCACCCTAATTGTAACAAATTGTCCAACAACTTTATAATATTTATGTTTACGCATATGATGACTCTGAGGCTGACGAGTGGGCCCCACCTGTCAGGGTCGAAATAATTGTACGGTGATTCCTAAGCAGTGACATCCGATCTGGGATGGTGCACGCCGGGGTAAAGGAAGACGACAAAAGAGCCAGTCCCTACACTCGCCACGCCCCGGTCCCCTCTTTCGATCGAAAAGGGTACTGCTTTCTTAAGTTTCTCCTGCACCCGGTGCACCTCTTAATCACAACACCTTTTAAGAATTTATTTTTAGATGTTGTAATAAGAGTACGGTTCATGATGCATCGGGTGCATGCAATTAAGTAATTTCTCTGCAAGTTCCCCCCTAGAACTAGTCTACTTTGGCAAACGCTCCCGCGATCTCTCATCCCGATCGAATAAATTTTTTTTTTTTATAAAAAAGCACTCGATCGATCACTCCATATAAATACTCCAAAAAAGGGCGAGAAATTAATTACCCGCGATCGACCATGGCCTCCTCCTCCTTCTCCAGCGTCGCTCCCAACCCTCCGATCCCCCGATCCCCCCGCGATCATTGGATCTCCACCCTCCATTTCTCCTCCCCAATCTCGCGCGCGGCGCTTCGGGCCGGGAGGGCTGCGAGCCGGGCGGGTCGGGTTCGGGCGATGGACCCGGTTCTGGTCCGGTTCGGCTCGGTGCGGAGGAGGAGGAGGGGGTCCGCGGGGGCGGTGGCGTGCTGCGGAGCGGCGGGGGAGAGGATCGGGGACGCGGAGGGGAAGGGGAGGGTGGCGAAGGTGGCGGCGGCGGCGGCGGCGACGGTGGTGTTGGGGACGGGGAATCGCGTGCTCTACAAGCTCGCCCTCGTCCCCCTCAGGGACTACCCCTTCTTCCTCGCCCAACTCGCCACGTTCGGGTGCGTGTTCCACCTCCTCCTCCTCCTCCTCCTCCTCCTCGTCCTCATTTTTTTATTTATTTTTCGAATTTAATTTGGATAACAATTCGGTCTAATTTTTCTCATTTTAATGCTAATGTGTAAATCTCTATTGATTAAATAATACAATTTAAAAAACAATTATTACTAATTTTAGTTTAAACATCACAAAACATAGATCAGATTTGGATAAATTTGGACAGTAGTGGTGCGATGCTTTTATGGTTTTTAATTTTTATCGTCTGAAGCGTCGTTAACGGCGTAGGGAACCGTGAGAAAGAGTAGGTTGATTTTTCCCTAGGAAAATAACGGCGGTTAAAAGCGCTGTGTCGATTTCCGTTATCGCACATGTGCCGCACTTGAACTGCACGTGGTTGCGTTTATGTCCATTTTTTCCCTCCCCAATTTTATAATAATCATATTAAACAAAGAACTAGTTTACTATTTACTAATTTTCTAAAATTTATAATTTAACGAATAAAAATAATTAAACGGTAAATTTTTTTAATAATATTAAGTGTTCGATATTATTTATAGCATAGTATTCAAATTCTTAAATAAAAATATATAAAAAAATTAGATTATAATTATTATTACTAATTAATTTTATTTTAAAAAATTTCTGATATTGTGGTGGGGGATGAGAAAAAAGAAAAAAGAAAAAAAGGAAAGAGCACGTGTTGGTGGGCCACATTTTGTTGGCATCTGTCGTCGTCCTGTGTTGTTGTGTGAACGTGTGGCGTGGCGCATGGCGGCTACCACTTTCTATCACTTTCATAAATTAATATAAAATTAGTATGAAAAAAATGTCCCTGTTTAATCAAAAAAAAAAGAAAAAAATGTTTTTTCTTTCTCGGAAAATACAATTGACAAGTGGTGAGTGTCCTACTCAAATGCGTAACTGTGTTCTTAAAGAGATTTATTTTGCCTTTTATAATAGAGATATAATTCAAAGCTTAAAATGTTGTTTGAATATTTTTTTTTTTTTTAATGAAAATATAAAATTAGAGCAACCAAGCTATTTTCCTTGCCAAATGTGTTCTACATTTTATTTAATTGGAAAAAAAGATATAGTAATGTTGGTTATTTATTTATAAGTTAAAAATAAATTTAATTTTCTGCCTCGTGACAATAAATTCAGAAGACTAATAAGTTGAGTTAGATAAGTCCACTAAGTTTAGTGGGACTATAGTCCACAATAGACCTACCAATAAGAGGTCTAATAATAGATCCAACGTTCAGATAGATTGAGTCCGGTTGAGATCCATGAGCGCTGTGTCGATACGTTTTAAGTAAATTTATTGCGTATTTCTACTGGTTCGAGCTTTTGGAATTAATGGTTAGCGCCAACAATCCGACACATAGAAACTCCAGAAATTTGAGATATACTTTAGATTGATCTATACTCTTCTTTCTTAACAATTCATTAAATTCACGACATAAAAGTGATGGATAAATATTTATTTTGGAGCCTACTGCCTAAGTCCTCAGGAGAGAACATTCCCAGTACAATTTTAATATTGGAAGGGTATGATTCTAACAGGGGATTGATCCTAACTAGGCAACTAGTTATTTTACCAATTGGTTGATCTGAGACTATGAGTAGCAGCTCTCTCGACCGTAGCTTTCGGGTTCGACATACCAATGACTCTATCAGCAGGCTTGACCAACTCGTCAACCGGATTTGCATTCGATCGATATCGAGAAGTTTGCTGGCCTGAGAGATCCTGGGGTGATAATAAGATCATGTAATTGGCCATGTAATTATATGCTAAAAAGAATATTGTTGAGTATAACGAAATTCTGGATGGTTTGGAAACTTAGGGGTATCACTTAGTTTGTATATGACCTATTGTTTTGTTATTTAACCAAATACCAAACTTAGCATTAGCATGCTTTTACCACTTACAGTGTACTACAAAAGTTGAACTCATTCTTCTATTCACATTTTGGTCAGTGATATTTCTAATTTGGCAATGTGCGTACTTTTTAATACCAGATATGTGGTTGTGTACTTCTCCATCCTGTATATTCGCTATCACGCTGGCATTGTAACCCATGAAATGCTTTCTCTACCAAAGATGCCGTTTCTAGCGGTAGGACTGCTAGAAGCTCTAGGAGCAGCATCTGGCATGGCAGCTGGAGGTAAAGTTCATTTTTGAAAGTTTTATGAATTTTCTGTAGTCAATCATACATGCATCATTTATCCTATTCTAAAAGGATATATCTGCAGTACAACTGAGCTGGTAAATTTGTCTGTTCCTCAAGCAAACATGTAGTAAACAAAATTTTAGAAGCTAAATCAAAATGCTTTCGATGTGCACAAAGTAGATAAAATCAATTTGGAACTTTTAGTTCTGCATGTTATGACATGTGTACAAGTTGTTATCGCACTGCCTTCCAATTCATAGTGACCTTTGACACTATAAAGTATACAGTGATATCTGGCCAATTTATTGTCTTCTATTGTCCATGTACAAATTGTCACACACACAAAAGAAAATTATTAGATCCCATGAGTTTCAATATAATTTTTTTCTTCTTTTTTTTTATCCTTTTTTTTTTGAGAGAAAGGTAGCATGCTACTCACTTCGTTTGTTTTGAAATAAACTTATCTGGAAATGTGAAGCAACTAGGCTTCGAACTCGGGAGACCTCGAGTATCAACCATCAAGCCCTTTGCCACTTATGCTAGGAACGTTTATTTTTATCCTCTCCCATTTTTTGGAGTTCTAATACTTAGTTTGATTTGCTTGCTCTTTCTTGGAGCAGCTGTTCTGTCCGGGGCTTCAATTCCAATACTATCCCAGGTGAAGAAACTTTTCACTGTTGTACATCCCTTATGATTTCAGGTATATGCGTATTTCATAATTAATAGTTTGTAATGTTTCTTTTTGCAGACCTTTCTTGTTTGGCAGCTCATCTTGTCAGTTATTTTTCTGAGGAGACGTTACAAGTCCAACCAACTACTTGGATGTTTACTTGTTGCTATTGGTGTCATTATAACTGTAGCAAGGTATATTCAGCGAATATGAATTCAGTAACATATCATTGACTGTGTGATGCACAAAGAAAAAAGACATGTTTCGAATCTTGAGTGTTTGTTATAATAATAACTGGAATTGCCCTGTTCTCCTTGGCTTCGTAACTGAGAATTTTGTCAACTATTTGTAAACATCCTCTGAAATAATAAAAGTTGAACCCCTTCTTTGTGAGCAATAAATAGAAATTCTTATTCTATTACCAGATTTTCTATAATTGCATAAAAAAGAATTTACATGCCATAATCTCTCATGATGAGTTCTAGGACCGTATTATGCATGCATGCTCAAATAATTATTAGCTGCATTGCACTTCTAGTTGGGACATGAACTCTTCCTTGCAGTGATTTGTTCTACATTGATGATTATTGTTATATGGTGCATGATGCATACTTGGTGGCATGACCAGAAAATCGTCAGTACCTTAAGGTCTAGTTTGGAAGTGCTTCCCTAAAAGCAGCCGGTTTGATGAACAGTGGAAGTGCTATAGAGATCCCCTGTTCTGATGCTATGAGTAGAAATTAGTAAATACATTCATAATTCTGAGTCATTCTACTATTAGTACTTTCACTTTGACATATGCAGTGGATCTGGTGCGAGCGTTTCGCTCAAAGACGCTGGGATATTTTGGCCCCTGTTGATGATTACTTCATTTTTGTTTCAAGCCGCCGACACAGTTTTGAAGGTATCAAAACTACCGACGTAGATAAGAGAAAGTATATCCATTATTCCATGTTGTTAAGATAAGTTTTTTCTGATGCAGTCAAACGTTGTTAATCTGTAGGAGATAATATTCTTGGATGCTGCAAAGAAGCTGAAGGTACACTTGTGGGCATTATTGATCTCTTTGCATTGCACTACATAGGTCTTGTTTATGATTGCTTCTCCTGTAGCAGCCATTTTGAGTACTTTGAAGCTCCATAAAAAATCTGAAAGCCATTTAGATCTCCAGCCTTCCAGTATTGATATCAATCTAATGTCCTGCCACATTTTCGGTGTTGTTGGGCACATAGGAAGATATGGAGCTTTCAAGCGTTTTCAGATTTTTATGGAGATTCAAAACACCCGAAGCTGCTGCACTAGGAGAATTATTCCCAATCTTGACCATAATCATCTTTCTCCGAAGTTATGATAGCAAAATTTTGTCACTATTCAGTTATCAATATATTACTTTTTCAATTCATGGTTTGTGACTGATACTTATAATGCTTCCTAACAAGTAAATCTGCATACCACAGGGAGGAACAGTTGATCTTTTTGTTGTCAACTCGTTCGGATCTGCTTACCAGGTGCCTACCAAATCACATGTTATTGTATTGTTATTGAGAATAACTTGAATCCCAAGTTTCAATTGTACTTTGAACTTAACAATTAAAAATGATATTATGCAGGCATTCTTTATATGTCTTCTTCTACCCTTTTTGTCCAAGTTGTGGGGAGTTCCATTCCATCTCCTGCCGACGTACATAAGAGATGGTGCAGCTTGTTTTCTCAATATAGGATCATTATCAGCTGGTACTTCTTCACGATTCATATTTCACATTTCACATCACTTCTGCTGGGTTCTTTTTCCTTCTTTCCAAGTTCCAACTGAGTTCCTACTAATGATAGTTTCTTGCAGGATGTGAAGGAGCACCGCTGCTGCCGCTTCTCTTTGTAATAGTTAACATGGCATTCAACATATCTTTGCTACACCTTCTCAAAATGTCTTCTGCAGTTGTATCTTGCCTTGCTTCCACATTTTCAGGTTAGCTCTCTATTCTTCCCATTACTCGCTTGCTATGTAACTGCTATCTATTTTCCTTGCCTTATCTGTAAATTTCTTTCCAATCACCGAAACCATCCCTAATTATATTCGGTTAAAACTGCCTCATTCGGGTTCAGAATTCAGATCCATGTAAAAGCTTGGGTATTTTTACGCACTGACATCCCAGCCTCGAAGTCCCATTCCAGCACACAGTAGGTTCCTTTTTAGTTACTATTCTTACAAAAATAATCTCGTAAATCAGCTTTGACTGTTATGCTCCATTTGATTTCAGAGATAAAATAGTCTAAATTGGTATGCCCTGGGTGACAAAATGGTATTTTAATTTTCTCGAGCTCCCTATGCTGACCTGATGGTGAAGTCTTACTAGGCATGTTTTGTATAATCAGTTAGCTTCTCTAGTTTTGATTTCGGAAGATAGTTACATTAATTACTAGCAATATGAATTTGTCTTGTTCATTATGATCATTAGTGGAGTTACAAAAGACTAACAAAACAATTATATTTGCAAATGTCAATGAAAACTAATCTAACTAGCAGTACCGATCTTTCTCTGTTTCTTTCCGTCCTCTGTTCCCTTGTTTCTCCTTAGCTTTTGAAACCAGGTACATTTTAAGTGGACAATTTAACAGTTTGTTGATGATGGTTGTGGTGCAGTTCCGTTGTCCATCTACGCATTCACACTGCCCTTACCATACATCGGCGTGGCGTCATCGCTCCCAGCAGGCTTCGTCGCTGGTGCTGCAGTTCTCGTCGCCGGCTTATTCGTCTATTGCTTGACTCCACTGCAGAGTCCACCCGAGCAATCGCAACCACCGCAGCTGCTCCAAGGATAGGGATTATATTTCATCCTACTTCCGGCGGGCGCCTCCCCTTTTGTTCTCTTCTTCTATTCTTTTTCCTCTTCACATGTAAACTTGTGTTTGATCTTCAGCCATGGGCAGAGCAAAAGTTCTCCCTAAGGCCTCTTCCCTGAAAATAATTCACTCATCCTATGAGGGGAAGAATCAAATATAAAAATGATGGAAATAGTATTTGATGTAGTAGAACCAACAAATAATCATTTAGTCACACACAAGAAGGAATATGTCTTTTTGTAGCTTACCATTTTTATCATCTCTTCTCTCCTCTCCTTTTATTCTTCTGGAAGTAAAGGTGAAAGAGGAAGAGAGAAAAAAAAAGAGAGGTGTTTGCGTCGAGAGAGAGAGAGATATACCGTTGGATGTTTTGATTCATTGTGGGAAGTTTCCGTGTGGGAAGGTGTTGTGAGAGGGGGCGAAAGCGAGAAAGGCGAGCAACAACACCATCCCGACCGGTATTAAGAGGAGCAACGACGGTGGCGGCGGCAGCGGAGGAAGCACTAAAGGAAGCAGTAGAAGAATTGCCGCCACCACTGCCAGCAGCAGCACTGCATCTGCACCGAAATGATCTGCCATCAAACTTTCCTCTCCTGCTCCTCCTATCTGTTCTCGCTCAACTTCGAGGAGTTGAAAAGAAAAGAGTCTTAAACGAATCGTCTCATCGACCTTAATCCCTCAGGTTTCGTTATTGATTTTTTTGAATCATCTCTAATAGAAATGGACATAAAGAGGTGTAGGAAACTGCTCATGTATACTATTTCATCCGTTCCAAGTTTTCATTTTTCTAGAACGAATACTCAAAATTCGAACGGTTACCAATGCAATGTCAAATAATTTAATACAGATTACTGATTGATATTACTTACATGTTCTCATACGTACACAGAAACAATCAAAGCAACAACATTCATGTCAGAAGAGTACAAAATTAATGCGAAAATTAATGCCAAAATGCGCATGTTTTTTCCCGCAGGGGGGTGTCCTATTTTGAAGGTTCACTGCACCTGGGACTCTTATTATTGTTTTGTAATGCAACTTGAGCCGTGGGCTCACGCCACTCGAGCTAACAAGTTGTCATGAACTGTAACCCTCAAATCATATAACATTTTTAAGGCTTGTTGAGCTTCCTTAGTGTTGAGATGGTCACGGTGGTTTAGTGTCTCTATTTAATTAATGAGGAGTGAGTTTTTTGAACTTACAGATTTGTTTGGTTTGCTATATTTGCAGTTGAATGCATTTCAAGTCATACCAAAATATACGGAGTTGGAAATACAGTAATTAGAGATCTGGTAAATTTATAGTAAGAACGATTTTACTTGACGGCGAATAATAATTTTACAGCAGGAATGATCTTGTTTGATCGAGGTGAAGTCACGTTCCGAATTGATTCTATGGTCAAGGGTCGAGTTTAGTGCGTTTCGGAATCTAGAGCAGCGTTTCGCAGAATCCGAAGGTGTTGGAGGGTGGTCTGATTACTCGTGTTTAAGGACGTCTCATCCGTGTTCTGGAACCAACAACTTAAGTTCCAAAACATAACATGTTGAAACATGTTATGGAGTGTTAGATTTCGGAACCACTGTTTTTGGTTCCCAAATCTGGTGACCGTCGTGAACAAGTCAAGTTGGAGATCAAATCTTGTGCTTTAAGATTAAGTAGATCGGAGAACTCAAATGAGAGTTTCTTGTATTTGATTTTACTTTTTGTACACTTTGTGTCAGAAATTAATAGAAAAATGCATTGAAAATGACTTGTCCATGGATATCGGTGGACGCATTATTGACTGAGCTAGTAAACCTTTGGTACACTTTGTTTCTTTTATTGCTTTATTGGTCTTATTGTTTTCTCGATCAATCTCGTCAAAGTTTTATATGTCGAGAGGATTTTGAGATGTGCTCAGATTATGTAGACCCACTAGTAATAATAATTTGTTGGACTCAAACCACAATAAAAAAATACTTAAACCGAGTTATTATTATTAGCGTATGTGACCTCATATATTCAATTAGAATTCTTTTCTCATCCAATATGGGACTCTTAGGGTATTACAAACTCCTTCCGTTTAGACCTCATATATCAAATTAAAACTCTTTTCTCATCCAATATAGGCCTATTGGGGCGTTACAAACTCCTTCCTTTTAGACCCTAACATATGAGATTTTAGAGGTCGCTTCTACCAAATCCGTGGTGTAGCACTTTGTCCCGTATAACACTTAACTACACTTAGCTCTCACATTTTTCGCTGATATTCATTTCTAATACTATACCATTTGTAACGATTTGACCCACAAATCCGTGGTGTAGCACTTTGCTCCGCATAGCACTTAACTCTCGCACTTCCGACTGGTATTTATCTTTGATATTATTTGTGACGAACCAACCCGTTAGTAATAATAATTCGTTGGACCCAAACCACAACCTAAAATGTTTAAATCTAGTTATTATTATTAACGTGCGTGGCCTCATATATCCATTCAATTTTTTTTTTTTTCATCCGATATAGAACCATTAAGATCTAAACGGAGGGAGTATGTAACGCTCAAATAGTCCCACATCAAATGAAAAAAAGATTCTGCTCCAATAGTCGCACATCAAATGAAAAAAAGATTCTGATTGAATATATGAGGCCACACACGCTAGTAATAATAATTGGACTTAGACATTTTAGGCTGTGGTTTGGGATCAACGAATTATTATTGCCAGTAAGTTGAGTCGTCACAAATGATATCAGAGCTGGAATCTCACATCGCTGGTAATTCTGATCTATCTGTCTGTGATATGGTCGCCTAATAATTCAAATCTATTTGTCTGTGATCTGATTTGGATCCAACGAGAACGTCAGGATCTAAACGGAGAACTTAGATGTTTTGGGCAGTGGTATAGGTCGAGCGAGTTATTATTGCTAACGAGTCGGGGTCGTTACAAATTATCCCTCGTCGGTTCTAGTGATCTCACTTATTGCAGATTCATATCGTAAATGAAAAATGACAAAATTTAGCTGGAGAAGCATTTGGCAGAGGAAGATGATTGGAGCGTGCTCTGCGATGTAATCAAATGTTTCTCACGGAGTTCACTTGCTTTTGTTTATCAAATACACTTTGTTCTTTTGATACGGATGCATTGAACCTTTTAGCACACTGTTGTCGGTTTTGGTCGTGGATCATCCAGTTGAGCATTATTGCTGGGGACCAAAAAAGTACTCAAAACAATTGAACATATAAAATATCATAGCAAGAGCAGTTTGTTAACAGGGATTGATATATTTCCAGCAATTTTGGATACTGCCATAGTAGATATACTGTATCTAGTCCTGATTTGAACTTTTTTGCTCCGTCAATAGTAAAATTTGCTATGTTCTGATTCGAGTAGGAACAGATGCGTTGCGTTGCGTGAAAACCTAATTTTGAACGCTTTGTATAGCATCGGTGATATTGGTTCGATTTGGCTTGATTTTGAGCATAACTTGTTTTAAAAAAACTTCTCTAATTCTACAAATCGAATCGAATCAAATCAAATCAAATTACTCGACAAACTAATGTAAACCGAAATAATTCAGTTTGGTTCGGTTTAAATAGGTTATATTGAGCCATTCAAAATGTTAGCTACCTTTCTAGAAGAAATAAAATGGCAACACTTTCTTTTAACATAAGCAGCAAATATCTAAATATCACTCTATTATTTCACTTACAACAAGTAATAATCAAATATCCAATAATTAAAGACCTAATTCTTGTCATGAAAAGTTCACACAACTTTTTGTTTATATTTATATGAGTATAGATATGAAAAATGTACATAAAAAACAACTTAGGATAAATCAGTTTTCAATTTATTTTGGTTGATTTTAAAAATGCAAACCAAAACTGAAAATCAAACTTTAAACGAAAAAGTTGAACCAAACCGAAAACCTATTAAATCGAATCAAATTAATATCAGACTGTTGGCGCTAACCATTGATTCCAAAAATTCAAGTTATTAAAAAATAAAAATATCAGAGTTGTGATTTAGGCCAACTAATCTCACGTCACTTCGAAAATGACTCAATTCAACAGAATTTTCTATCATTTCAAACGTGATTTAATCCGATTTGACTTTCCGTCACAGAGCATTACGTTGATCCTCCCCTACTATATAGAATAGCATACTTTTTATTGATGTGTCGGCAAATTAATCTACAGAAATATTCTCAAAAAAGTCTACTCAAATGAACAAGACAAGCATCCTAAAACACCAAAATAATTTTTTTGTTGATGAGATACTACCATCATTCAGTACAATTAATATCCTTTCTGATTAATTGAAATGCACTGTATTGAAGTAAGGAAGCAGCTTAGTAATTAGAAACTTACCCAAAAAAAAAGGGAGCCACATTCATAGTTCTAAATGCATTTATGAATACAAAGCCTGTTCACTTAACATAATTTACAGTGATACAATATATAGAGCAAGATTAACTTTATATATTGATGGGCCAACATAAGATTAACGTAATTCACAATTTAAATTAAAAATAATTTTAAAAATATTCTACTAACAAACTAAATGAAGCTATTATAGCCAGGCTAGCTCGTTTGAACTGCAAATAAGAGGTTAATATTAACAAGAAAATTAACAGGAAATTAATTAAGCATAAATATATTTTTAATAAGTGCAGCTACAAAAGGAAGGTTGAATCAGGATCTCTGAATGACAGATTAAGCTATGGTTTGAAAATAATAAATTAAATTAGAGTATGTCTGAATGACAAATAAACTAATGAGACGAGTTTTATATCGTTTTGTGCTCGTGATTATATTTGAACATGACGAAAACATAACACTCTTAATTTAGAATATATAGTTCTATAAAAAAATATAATACGATTAAATTTCTTAATCTAACTATAATATTTTAAACGGTGATTTAGCCCAAAATATTAATAGGATTAAATTTGTTAGGATTAGAATAGTTCTAGCCTTCTAGAATATGTGACCCTTCAGAAAAGCGAATCGTCGTAGTTGCATGGTTAAAAAAGAGTAAAAGCTAATCAATTCTAAAAAAACAAGAATAAAATAGTTCAATGGGTAGCAACTACAAAGCTACCAAATAATGAAGTACATACGTAGAATAGCATTTAAGTTCATTTCAACAACTCAAGCATTCTATTCTACATATATATATATATATATATATATATATATATATATATATATATATATATATATATATATATATATACATTAAGACTTAAGGGTAGTTAATTCCAACTTTATTGTTTTTTCTAACCTAATGTCAAGAACTTGTCCTTCTAGATCACTTGCATATTCAATGCTACATGTTAAGACTGATTCTATGCAGTTTTCTTATTAGATCGATTTTTAAAATAATATGGTACCAAAGTTAGTCATAAGTTATCTCAATTTTTACCGATTTTGAGTTTGATTCCCACTATACTGCCAAAAGTTTTGTACATTAATAATTCACATACGAAAACAAAATTTGCCTAAAACTTGGGCAACTATTGGTGCAAATTAAAGATGGTTGTTTTGGATTTTCCTCTAAAAGGCAATTTGGTTTGTTATAAAAGTATAGAAAAAAAAAAAATCTCGAGAAAAAAAGTTTTCCATAAAAAAATCTCCTTTTCAGTTCGTTGCTCGTTTGATTCTAAGAAAAACTATTTTTTAATTTGTTTTTCCAAGTCTCATGAAAAACTAATATTTTTATTTTTTTAATATTTTTTCAAGAAACATAAATTATAGTTTTCCTTAAACCTTGGTTTATTTTTTTTATGAAAAACTAATATTTTTTTTTAAAAAAAAAAACAAATGAATGGAAAACTAAAAAAAATAATTTTCTACAAAGACTTAATTTTTTTCCTAAAAACTTATTTCATACTTTTCTAATAAACCAAACATTCCCTAAGTTCATCACTTAAAGTCATGGGCATTGGATTTTCAAATGGTTACAAACTTTGTGCCATTATTTATTTATTTTATTTATAGACCGGCGAACTTTATATTTTTGAAAATTACAATATGTACATCTCTGTATATAAATATAAATCTTATACCCTTGTCATTCTAAGATTCACAAAAAAAAAAAAAAAAATATTTAATTAAAAAAGAGCTGATAAGACTATTGAAAATTTACAAGCTTTTAGATGAATGGGTGTAGTAATATATAGAAAATAGAGATAATTATCTGTGTACCCCTGAAATCTGAAGAAATATCTGATTTACTTCTCTTATTTTTTTCTTTCCAATATATCCTTCATACGTTCCACCGTTATTAAAAATACCCCTACGATTTTCCTTTGTTAAGTTAACTAGGGTTAAACTAGAGTTAAATAATAATCGGAGTTGAAAACTATTAGATATATCTATTTTGTCCCTATCAACCAAAACTATTGAAAATTTTAAGGGTACATAAGAAAAGTTGGTTATGATAGAAGGGTATATTTAAAAGGGCAAAATAGTAATTTCATACAGATAACGGCAGCTCCAAACGGTACACTAACAGAGTTTAACTTCAGGGGTATTTTAGAAAGAAGTTGAAACGTAAGAAGGGTAGTTTTAATATTAGCCTTCTAAGAGGAGTAAATCTAAAAACAGAAAAATTTTTAGAAGTATATAAAAAATTACTCCTAAAAAATAATAGTATATTATCTTTTCATTCAAACAACTGTATATATATCTTTCACTTGATGCAAACTCGCTTCCATTATTATCCCCTTGCTTTACCGCTGAGAGAGACATGTCTCGACAAATAAATGGTATTAATTCCAAATATATTGGCTCCGATCCTTCATTTTCATTTTTAAAAAAGGGTGGCCAATGCGCAATTAATTGTTCCGTGCAAACAGCAGCTTTTCTGCACAACAGATACGATCGATAGGCCCAACTGCAGAAATCGAGAACCAAACAGACACTAAATGGTATTCCAAATCTGTTGGCTCCCAGCCTGTGCTTGAGATGGGACGGACTGCATGCGTAATCGATCGAACCAGCTGGCAATTTTATTCCTTCGTACTACTTATAAGCATCTTCTCTTAATTCTTAAACAAAGATATTTGATTTTGATCACAAATTAGTTCATTAATATCTTCATTAATATAGTTCTTGGGTTGTACATATCCATGATAAACAACTCAAATTAAATGTCTACTAATTTTACTACAATTCGAAATGCATAGCCTTACATAAGATAACAAAAGTTAACTACTCTCTTCTTTCCCTCCTACTATCCTTTTTCACTTTGGTGCAATTGGATCAGGTGCATTTAAACTATATATGGGAGTGAAAGAACATAAGTTGTTCCATTATATAGTAGTTGTCTCCTTTTTATTTCTTCTCATGTTGTTTCTTTTGCAACATAAGGTTGTTTTCCATCTCCAGCCGGTTCTGCGCGCGCCGTGGAACAAATTTTATTTCACTTGAAGAATGCCTGCATGTCTAATAGAAGAATCAAATGAGGAAAGCTAAAAGACGGGTTCTTATAACAAAATAAAGATTGATGAATGAATGAGGCTGATTGTTTACTTTTTATTCTGTTAGTACATCCTTCACTAACGTTAAACTCAAAATTGAAAACCCTAGTGAGGTAGTGATGAGATTTTTATTGTACGTACCTTCAATCTTCTTTCTCCTGCACATACACTAGTAGAATCACACGGAGGATGTACGTTTGTGTCGATGGCGTTTCGATGCATGGAGAGAAGTAGTTATAAGAAAGGGGCCGAAGAGGGGCTGACAGCAAGGAAGGCGAGGCATAGGATCAAGCCTAAGGGGATTAGGAGGAACAGCGACGGCGGCGGCGGCAGTGGCGGAAGCACAAGCGGGAGGAATACGAGGAACACTGCGAGTACCACCAGGAACACCACTGCACCCTCATTAGACATCAAAGTACTCCACAAAATTCTTCAACAAGAAACCCAGGAGAGCCTCATCAACATGTTCATATACATCAAATGCCAAATCAGAATTGAGAGCACTCTCTATGCATTCACTCACTGGTTCATAGGACCTTTTGTGTGTCATGTACATGCTATATATATATATATATATATATATATATATATATATATATAGTCCGGTTATATATTATGTTTGTAAAAGTATCAAGTATTTGATATTTATAAATTTTTTACCGTTAAATTTAACTTTTTAACTAATTACACTTTTTAGATCATGCTATTCTCCCTAAACCCTAAACCCTAAGGTCCCGTTTGGCAAAGGGTATAAGGGGGGATAAGAAAATTATTCCCAACCTTATCCCAAACGAAAATTAATAGGAGTGAGAACAGCTGTTCCCATCCCTAACGGGTTATTCTAGGATAACCCGTTAGGAGTGGGAATAGCCTATTCCCACCCACAGGTGGAACAACTCCTCCTCATAACTCCTCCTCAAAGATGAGGAGTTGTTCCACCTGCTAGTTTTTTTTTTTTTTTTTTTTTTTTTTTTTTTTTTTTTTTTTTTTTAATTGATAAGATGTTTAATAAATTTATAAAATTTAAAATTTATTTTTTTATTTTATAAATTTTAAAATTTTTAACTTACTTTTTAATAAATCTAAAAATATAGTTTTTTCTAAATTTTTTTAAAAATTTATTAATTTTAAAATTTGTAAATTTATGCAAATTTTTTAATAATTTTTTTTAAAATTTATACTAATTTTAAAAATAAAATTTTTGCTTCTACTTTTGTAATTTTTTAAGACAATTAAAATTAAAATTTTTGACATTTATAAATTTATAAATTTTAAATTTTAAATTTTATAGCTTTTAAAATTTTTAACTTTAATTTTTAATAAATTTATCATATAATTTTAATAAATTATATGATAAAATTTTTTAATAATTTTTTTTATATATAAGTAAAATATAAATTTTAATAATTTTTTTAATAAATATTTTAAATTAAATATTTAAAATCATATCAGTAAAATTTTAATCATAAATTAAAATTTTAGTCCTCTTTATTCTTCTTATTCCTCTTTAACTTACCAAACACAATTTTCTTTATACCCGGTATAACTCTTATACCCACCCAAACATAAATTAACATTAGTTCCTGCTAATATACCATAACTTATACCTATCCCCGGTATAGCCAAAATTTTCTTATATCTGAACCAAACGCAGCCTAAATGACCGACTATCATTCTAACCACACATCTTTTCTTCATCCAAAGATTTTTGTATCATCAAAGTCCTTTTGATGATGGGACATCCAATTCAACGATCAGTTTTATTATATATGATCTACAGTGTTGAAACTATTTATAAAATAAATTTTATAATTTTTTTATTTCGTTTGCGAAATAAACGAGTAATCTCAAAATAAACGATTGAAAATACAAATTTAATAAAAAAATAGTAATAAAAGCTCAAATTTTAAATATAAAGTTTTGATCTTACTCTTTATGTTATGTAAATTTTTTTATTAAATTTTTACATAGTTTGGATTGTTCTACACCGTTAAATTTACAAACGTACCACATCAGCCGTTAAAATAGTCACTTTTGAAATCTTTTGATTACTTGATAAATTATGTCGAAAGATTATGAAATTTAGTTTGTAAATAGTTTTATTAACATAGATTATAGATAATAGAGTCGATCGTCGAATTGGATGTCCATCAAAACTACTTATAAGTACGGAGATCTCTATAATTTAGAAAATATAGAAGATATATATAGAGTAGAGCTTATATGCTTTCAAAAGCACAAGATAATTCATGCTTATGAATTTTTTATTATTAGATTTGTATTGGGATTTATGTTTTTTATTTTATCTTTCTCTCTTTAGTTGACTTTACAATAGCACAAATCCTAATACAAATTCAATGGTAAAAAATTCGCAAGCATAAATTCGCTTTATACTTTTTAAAATATATATATATAATTGAGCTGGAATGCTATCAGTAGCAAATGGACTCCATAGCGCTATCTATTTGTTTTTTATGATAGAGCTTCTAAATCGACGATCAGTATCTTTGAATATGATCTACACCACTGAAAATATCTAGAAATCAACTTTTAAATCTTTTCGACATCATTGACCTAATAATCAAATAGGTGCAAAATTTATAATTTTAATATTAAATATGAGTATTTTGCTTGTTTAACGGTGTAAAAAAATATAAATTAATTGAGTTTTGGTTATAAAATTTTTCAAACTATTTAAAACAAGATCTATAATTTCGATTTGATTATAAGATTCCTATCATTACTTTTTGAAGAATATTCATTTTTAACTGTTCATATATATATATATATATATATATATATATATATATATAGAGAGAGAGAGAGAGAGAGAGAGAGGGGGCTGGAATACTATTAATAGTACCAAGTCATTGGTGTTATTAAGTTTTTAACCCTTGAATTAAAAGATGTGTGGTTGAGATAATAGTGGGCCCCTTGGGTTTAATAGGTGGTTGGGAAAATAATAAAATTTAACGAGTGAAAATGATCAATGGAGTTGATCTAAGGATAGAAAACTTGATAGCACTAATAACTTGGTACTATTAATAGTATAGTAGCCGGACACTCTCACTCTCTCTCTCTCTCTCTATATATATATATATATATATATATATATATATATATATATATATATATATATATATATATATATAGAAAAAGAGAGAGAGAGATAGTAGAGTTTATATGTTTTTAAAAGTACAAGCTCATCCATACTTTTAAATTTTTTACCATTGGATTTGTATTGAAATTTGTGATTTTTATTTTATCTGTCTCTCTCATTCGTTGACTTTACAAAAACACAAATCTCAATACAAATTCAATAATAAAAAATTCAAAAGCATGGATGGGCTTGTACTTTTAAAAACATATAAGCACTACTATACATATATATGCTTTTAAAAGTATAAGTCCATCCATGCTTGTGAATTTTTTACCATTGGATTTGTATTGAGATTTGTATTTTTTATTTTTTCTTTCTCTCTCTTTAGTTGACTTTACAATAGCACAAATCTCATTACAAATTCAATGGTAAAAATTTATAAGTATGGATGGTCTTGCACTTTTAAAAGCATATAACATCTACTCATATATATATGTATATATATATATATATATATATATATATATATATATATATATATATATATATATATATATATATATTTATAGTAGTCTATTGGAGTTTAGTCGATGGTTGGTTGAATAGTATGACTAGTATGATCTAAGGATTAAAAATGATCAAATGAGTTGATCTAACGATCAAAATTTTAATTTTTCCCATCCAAGAATCGAAAGACTAATAGCATCAATAACTTTTTGCTATTAATAGCATAGTATATATATATTTATTACTGAGTGCCGGTTGGATACTAGGCTCATCTAATACTAGTAGGCAAAACAAAATTTATAGCAAAATTATATCGAAATATGTTCTTTTGTTTTTCAGTGAGACTATAGAAAGCATATTATAATTGATTTATGGTGGTCTGAAGAACTTGATACTCCATACAAAAATAAATAAACTATTTATATTTTTTCACTGAACATATAGCAATCTCTCAAATTTCAAATAAAGCCTAAGAATAAATGAGACAATGCTAGATGAGAATCTTGGGGTTAAAAAAAAAAAGAAAACGAAAAAAGAGAAACTTGTTTGAAAACAAAAGTTAAAAAAAATGACCATTGGATGGTTATTCTTGGTATGACCAGTCATGTTTTATTTATGTAGGTAGAATCTGCTTTATTTTTTAATGGCTCACAGAATTTGCTAAGATTTATATATATGTGTGGATCGAGCATGCACACAAAAGAGCTATCCCTCTTCTTTATTATTTTCTTATATTTTCGGAAGAGAAAATTTTCACTAATAAATGATTTAACTATCAAGCAATGTTAAGATTATAGTTAGTACTATGCCTCCATAGTTTTCTTAATCATTCACATCCATTATTCAATATCACAAATATTAATTTGTTTATTACATGTCTCGACTCTTCTGACAAATCAATAATATACTCGCTATATAGTCATTCATTTTGACTAATCAAGTGTTATTTATTACTTAGATATTCACTAATACCTGTGCCTTCAACATAAATAATCAAATTAAAAGTAACAACATTCAGAACCAGTATAGAGATATATCTTTACGTTTTTCAATAAAAATATAAAAAATATATCATATTATGTAAAAACTAAATTATTTTTTTTATCTAAACGAAGATCAAATACGACGGTGACAGCGACAACAACAACAACAAATATTAACGTAAATTCGGGACAGTGTCTTATTTTGAAGGTTCAATGCACCTAATATATTGAGAGAGTTTTCTAAAAGCAAGTTGGGGTCTCAATACGGCTTTTCGCGCCCCTCCCGAAGCGCTTTTCCCACAAGCCGTAACATTTTGTTCCCTCCCTCCTCCCTGCTGTGCTGCTGCTGGTATCCTTAAGAAGTGGTTTTCATTTTTCCTAGGAAAAAAAAAAAAAAAAAAAAAAATTCAGAACACAGCTGAATTCTTGTCTCAAATATAAAAATTTTAAAATTTGGTCGAATTTTAATAGTTTGAGAATTTTTGTCTCTTCCTTCTCCCTTTTACGTACCGTCTGATTTATATATGTTCATATTTAGTCAAAATATTATACTGTACCGCCAACATATATACATTTTTTGAATAGTGTTATAAATTGGCAGAACAGGCGTGACTATATTACGAAAGTGTTGCCACTCACTATAATTCTGTAAAGTCAAACCGACAAAAAAAAGAGTACGTCATTTATTTAAAACATGTATATATATTGAATCCAAGCTATATATATATAAGGCACGTGATATTTCGATTCTCAAAACTTTTAAGTTGTTACACCTTTTATTCCACCTCTTTAAATTAATACAATTTATAGGTTCTACAATAGGATTTAGTTGAATGAACGGTGACATGCAGTTAACGTAGAAATGATGATGTGATAATAATTAAAATATTATATTACTGTTAAATTGAGAATAAATCATCATTCAGTCACCTAGTCACCTAAATTATACTGTTTAATTTAATTTTTATTAATAAATTTAACTGAAAATATAAAATGATAAATTTGTTGTTCCTGAAGCCAGCTAAAGCAAAGGTAGGTACATAGGAGAAGGGCACCACAGGCCAATTATTGTAAGGTAGGCTAGCGCAGTTTAATTTAAAGCTGTACTGTGTTTGGAGGGAAAAACAGCAGCAGTAGAGCACACTTGCTTTTGTTTATGTCACAGTACAGTACGCTTAATTTGTTCTTTTGATACGGATGCATTGAACCTATCTCGGTACACCTCTCATCTTTGGCCCTAACTCCAGCTGGTTTTAATGACCACATCTCTAGGACTTGAAAAGAAAAAAAAAAAGAAAAAAAAAAATATAAAACATAAAATAACGAGAGATGCTAGGTGTACACCCATTACAATAAAATTAGGCTATAGCGACACTTTTAAGTGTTTTTAAAATCTAAAACAAATGTTACTGACAAAAATACCGACACTTATTGTAAGTGTTGTTATATGTGCCGTCGCTAGGGTGTATAGCTACACATTTTTATAATGTGCCCCAAAAATGTGTCCCTATAACTTAATTTTGGATATAGATGGAATATATATAGAATACTTATACAAAAGTGTCACAAACATGTGTTCCTATAACCTAATTTTGTTGTAGTGACCCCTTTAGGGGTGTACATCCTACACCCCACCCCATCCTGGGGTGAGTATTATTTCACTCGTCACATCGAGTGACGAGTGGAATTCATCCCATTCCAGAATGAGATGGGGTGTAAGATATACATCCCTAAACACTACAACAAAACTATGCTATAGCGACACTATTAAGTGTTGCTAAAAATTAAAAAAAATGCTGCTAGAAAAAATACCTACGCTTGTCATTAATGTTGCTATATGTGCCGTCGCTAGGGTGTATAGCGACACATTACTATAATGTGTCCCAAAAATACGTCCCTATAACTTAATTTTGGATATAGATGGACTATAAATAGAACACTTACAAAAAAGTGTCATAAATATGTGTCCCTATAACCTAATTTTGTTGTAGTGAGAAGGATGTATACTTATATATACCCATAACTTAAAAGGCTGAAAATTACTAATAAGAGTACTGTTGTAACTTGTGTGTACCTCAAAGGTTTCCTAAAAGATGTCATTGATTTGGCATTCATATATTATTATGTACAAGCTCGCTCAGATTGATTATCAGTATGATGCAGTTAATGGGTTCAAAAGTGCTCATCAATTATTCTTGAAAATATGTGTTAATAGAAATCTAGTATTTATGGTAATAAAAAAAAGTTAAGTTACAGTATTTATAAATTTATTATTGAAATTATTGTGGATCATAATTTTATTCAACTTAATTATTAGTCGGTTTGATCTATATATATTATTAGGAGGCAGAAAATTAGATCTATTTTAAATACCAATTATTGCAATACTAAGATGGATTTGAAAATTTTATATAACCTCTGATAAATCTAAAATATAAATTTAATTAAATAAAAAAAAATTAAATAACGGTAGAAATTTGACGGGACTAGAATTCAGTATGTTATATCATATTAAGTTATATAAAATAACTATTAGATTTTAAAAATTTTAAACTAGTAAAGAATAATGAGGTACTTTTATATTTCTATATTTAATAATTTTAGTAAATGATAAAAATTTATAGAGCAACTTTATTACGATTTTCTGTATTTGAATTCAGCTCCTTTCGTCAATCCAAACACGTCCTGAAGCAGATCGCGCACTAAGTATATACGAAACGTTCGCTCAATAAACATTAAATATTATCTAAAAAAAAGAGAAAATTTTGGAACATCAGCACTAAGTGCCTTCGTTAATTAGCATCCGTACCTCCAATTAATGGCGTCACTGATTAGTTAAGTATTTAATTTCCTAATTAATTAAGTTTAATGAATAAATTAATGGAGATCCTAACCCCAATTGTTATTTTAAAATGGAAATGCCACTCTGTAATCCCCCACAAATTGCTAGTATAAAATTTTTGGTTCATCTCCCCTTCTCCAAGCAGGGAATGTGTGTGTTGATTGGCTCGAGATATGACTTATTATTATTATTATTATTATTATTTATTATTATAAATTATTTATTGTGCATGCATGTTTATAGGATGTCACTTTCTAAAACAGGTAATGTTGAAATCTGTTTGTCACGAGGGTTATCACTAACATTATTCTAATCCTAATATTTAATTAGTCATGCATAGAATATTATTATTATTATTATTTTATTTGAAGTGTTTTATTCAATTATCTCTGCTACTTGTCACGGACTTAAGCTTTTCGCCTATCAAAAATTCGTGCGACGCCCGTCTTCCTGCTCGAAGAGGCCAAGTCTTACTCTCTATTTGCTAGCCCGGATCTTTTTTTTTTTCTACTTTTTACTTTTAGTCGTAGGGCGCGAAGGTCCGGACTAGCAAATAGAAAATAAGACTTGCCCTCTTCGAGTAGGAAGGCGGACGCCGCACGAATTTTTGCTAGACGAAAAGCTTAAGTCCATGACGTACTGCTTTGTTTTTTGTCATTTGTTAATTAATGAAGTAAAAATTTATCATTAGTGGTAATCGACGCACTTAGAAAAATACGACGAACTATATAAAATGAATAAAAAACAAAGTAAATTTTTGAGCATATAGAATAAATTAAGTATATATGTATATATGTATATATATACACATATCGACGATCTTAAACACCATCCAACATATTAATACATGAGCCCGAATAATTTCAGAAAGAACACCGCAATCAAGAACCCTAAACATAGGGCAGATCATGTACATTTGGTTTTTTTACAACTTATTAGTCATGGTGAGAATAATGACGGATCCAGAAGTGGCGGCGGGGATGACGATATCGTCGGAAATTGATTTCAGGCCGGGGATGAATCTCTTAGCTAAAAGAATACCGGCGGGAGCACCAAGGATGAAGAGGAGAACATCTCTCGCGCCCTGGCCGATGTAGAAATTGTCGAGACCGATGATTGACGTTATGATTTTTTCAAATTCTTCTTTTTTTAGAGGACCGGAACTACGGCGATTCTGCAAAAGTTACAAATTTTGTTGATAATTCTACATCATTTTTCGATCATTAAAATCAATTAATATTATCTACCGCCATTAACAATATAATCATCATTCATCAATGATCGATATGATATATATATATATATATATATAAAACTGAATAATCTTGAGTGATTTCGTGAAGCCACGTTATTGTCCTTGTAGAAATCTCTCTTAAGGATTTAATTATTTTTTTTTAGTCCAACTTCAATCATCAATCAATATACATAAAATATTGGAGAACTCCAAGCAATTTCATGAAGCTCCTTGCATAAATCACTTTTCAAAATTTAAATTTGTTTATCAGTCCAACTTAAATTCATAACATATTATATATCTTATATATAACTAGCTAATTACATAATGTAATTAATTATCATTAAGCATTAATTACTACGAAATAACCCACTCTTAATTTTGACTTTTCAAGAAATTAAACACAATTTTCCTTGATTACAATTACACACAATTCTCAAATAATATTACTGAAGTTTCCTAGCTATATATGTATAAATTAATGTAAAAAAGGGCTAAACAAACAAACAAACAAACAAACAATAAATAAGAAATTTCTTATCCATAAATCAACAAGAAGTAACATAATTTATCTAGAGATTTATTTATTTATTTATTTATTGGTTTAAGAGGAAACTTTTCTAGAGAATAAATCACAGGATGTGTAATTAAGGGTTGAAATAGATCAATGAGTGTGAATTATTTATAACTAAATAGTGTACTTCTATATCAACATTAATGGCCTTACTAGCTAATTCAATCAAAATGAAAGGTTCTTTTTGGTCATGCAATATTGTATCAGTAGCTAAGCTATGAAATACAAATTCTAGCATGCATTCACACAATAACATCATTTAAACCAAAAAGATAGATTTTGTGTACAAATGATGGGATTTTTCTTTCTTTTTCCCTTTTTTTTTTTTTTTTTTCTTCAAGTATGAGGTCCTTGCTAACATATATATATTTACAAATGTGATGTGGTTTTTTGCCACATTAAAGCCATATGACCACCAGTGTAACAGAGAATACCTTTCATTTGCATTGCGAAAAGCTAAACATGATGTAGTACTTTAGATATTTTGTCGATAAAATTGTTGCCCTTTGGTTAGTACTTTAGCCTATTTTATCCCTACTTTTTACACATATAGCAAGATAACATCAAGCTTATAAAAATACATTCGCCATGACGCAGAACTTAATTTTTTTAACTTTATTTATTTATAAATCTCATAAATATGTGAATTTACGATAAGGAAATAAGTAAAAAAGAACTCTCACCTTGAATTCCTGTTCTAGCTTCTCTTTTGATGGTAACTTGAGTTGCATGGACCCTTTGTGCTCACTTAGTTTTCTGGAGGTAAGAGAAAAAAAGATAAAATAAAAGTTACTTTCAAAGTTTTAGATTAGAAAGAAAAACTCACAAAAACTAGAAATTCTTTTAGTGATTTTATAATTAATCGATTATGGGTAAAATTGCACTGCTATTCTCTGTTAGACAGGTCTTAAAAATTTTAAATTTGGTATTTGAAAGCTCAAACTTTTAATAAAGCTTTCATTTTACTCCCTAATTAAACTTTCACTACTATTTCAATTTAGTTCTTACATTACAAAGAAAAAAAAAAAAAAAAAGAAGAAATGCTTACACCTTGCTTATTTGTGTGTCCATATATATATATATATATATATATGAGCAACGCTACATGTACACCCTCAAAGGGGGTGTACATCTTACACCCACCCATCTAAGGGTGGGGGGGTCACTTCACAAATTGTGAAGTGACCCCTCACCACACCCCACCCATTGGATGGGTGGGGTGTGCGATGTACACCCCCAAATGGGGTGTACAAGTAGCATTTTCCTATATATATATATATATATATATATATATATATATATATATATATATATATATATATATATATATATATATATATATATATATATATATATATATATATATATATATATATATTTGTATTGAGATTTATTCTATTGTAAAGTCAACTAAAAAGAAAAAAAAAAATAAAAAATATAAATTTTAATACAAATTTAATGATAAAAAATTTACAAATATGGATGGACTTTTACTTTTAAAAATATATAAGCTCTACTTTATATATATATATATATATATATATATATATATATATATATATATATATATATATATATATATATATATATATATCCGTCTAATAATTATATAGAAAATATATTAATGCAATTCAATATGCAGCAAGATTAAAGTATCAGATGGCATAGAAGGATTCGTAAATGTATGTTAATCACTATAATAAAATTATACTATAGTGATATTTTTAAGTGTTTCTAAAATCTGAAAAAAAAAAAAATCGTTGGCAAAAATACCGACATTTATTATTAGTGTGACTATATGTGCAGTCGCTAGGGTGTATAGCAACACATTATTATAATGTGTCCCAAAAATGTGTTCCTATAACTTAATTTTAAATATAGATGAAATATAGATAGAACACTTGCACAAAAATATCACAAAAATATATTCTTATAATCTAATTTTAAATATAGATGAAATATAAAAAGAACATTTGTATAAAAATATCACAAAAATATATCTATATAACCTAATTTTGTTGTAGTGCAAGATTAAAGTACGAGTAGTATATTTTGAATTTTTTAAAAAGGAAAAAAAAGAAGCAGCTAATGTAGAGAATTATGTGAAAGAAAGTTTAAAATTTCGGAAACTTATATTAAAAGTTGAAAAATTAGGGACTTTCTTATAATTATCTGAAAGCTAATTAGGGACCTCTATATATATAAAAAGCAATTGCATTGATAAATTATGGAGAAGTGAGATGGAACTTACTCGATGAACTCGAAAATTGCATGGTAAAATTCATCAAATGTGTTTATTTGTTTACTGATCCCGAAATACTCATCGTAATGGTTTTTTAAGTATTCAAGTGCTCCGTTAGATGCTGCAGTAGTTGATTGAGCCACCCCGGCCTCCCCTATACATCCACACCCAAAAATATAAAAGGTGTTACCATTATTAAGAAAAATAATTAATGAAAACACAATCAAACTAATGGCAAAAGAGTTGTTACTACTAATCAAATAATACCGATCTAATCCAGTCCAAAATTTTGAACCTATAGGTTTAGATCTTATTGGTCTCCATCAATCCTTCAAACTCTTGTTTGTTTTTCGCTGTATATATTCACAAATTTAATAATAGAAATTTAGATAGAGATCAGTCAATTATAAACAATTGGTGTTTCAACCTACTAAACTACTTAACATCAAGAGAAAGCCCATTGGCAAGCTCGTGATTAAATTTTGATTGTTATTCAGTTTTGATACCAATCGTAACGATCCGATCTACTAGCAATAATAACTCGTTGGATATAAACTATCGGTTTAAAATACTTAAAATCAATTATTATTACTAGAGTGCCTCTAGTTCACCCCTTATATTTTCAATCAAAATTTATTTTTTCTCCGATGTGAAACTATTGGGAGCATTACAGACTCATCTTATTTAGACTTTAACGTTCTTGTCAAGTTCAAACCGGATCACAAATCACAACCGTAGACCCTAATAATAGTAACTAAGCTTAAATATTTTGAACTAGTGATTTAAATCTAACAAATTATTATTACTAACGGTCAGATCGTTACACAACAATAACACCCCTCTTTAATTACTATACATTGGTTAAACATCATAAAATTAAAATGAAAAGAAAAAGGAGAGAGAGAGAGAGAGAGAGAGAGAGAGAGAGAGAGAGAGAGAGAGAGAGAGAGAGAGAGAGAGAGAGAGAGAGCTTGCCTTTCTTGGACTTGCCCTGGCCCATTTTTTTTTTTTAACTTGAGGGGGTGGTTGATGTGTCAAGCTAGTGGATGGTGATCATCAACACATAAATGTAAATATATATATATAAAGGCTCATGTACACAGATATGTATTCTTTAGCTATGGAATTGCTCTCATAGGAAGCAAAAGAACACAGCACTAAGAACGCCAGGCACATAAATTGATTCCATAACTAAAGAAGAAGCATTGCATGTTGAGACTGAGAGCCAAGGACAAATTCCTGCACAATGGCTCCAATCCGCACGTATTGCAAGCAAGCTAAATAATAATAAAAAAGAGCAAGAATTCTGACAACTCAACCTATTAGTACGAGTAACTTGTTGAGTGCAAATCATCGATATACAGTTCAAAGCTTATCTAGTAATATTTGTATGAACTTAGAAAGGAAATTAGAAACATGTCTGATCTTTTATATATGTTTTGATATTGTGTGAAATAATTGATTAATCTATATAAAAACTTAAGATTTTTGGAAAATAGTATTTTTATATTTTATATATAGATGGCGAGGATTTATATTTCACTATTTAATTAAACTTTCAACATTCATAAGAATAAATAAATTTAGCATCAAATAATATAACTAATTTATATCAAATAGTTTGTTTTTAATTAAACAATATTACAACAGAGTCGTTGTAGTATAGTGGTAAGTACTGGGGAATATATTTTTTACTTGTTTAGTTATTCTTTTATAATAATAAAAGATTGGCTAATATTCATATATAATTTATGTCGAGAAACTAATAATAAAATGAATTCCAACAAGATTGGAAACAAATATATTTTTTACTTATTTAATTATTATTTTATATAAATTTTTTTTGGCTAATATTCATATATAATTTCAAATAGGGTATACCCCTGTTTAATCAAAAAAAAAAAAAAAAAATATTCATATATAATTTATGTCCAGAAACTAATAATAGAATGCGTTCCAACAAAATTGAGATGATGGAGGCAACGAAATAAAAAAAAAAAAGAAAAAAAGAGTGTATAATGCAGAAGATTTGGGAGGTATAGCATGTCTTTTATAATAAACAAGAGTAACAAAAAAAAAAAAAAAAAAAAGGAAGTAAATGTCTCAAAATTATAAAACTATTAAATAAGAATTTTTTTTTTATTTTTTATGATTACATTCTTCATAAATCACATCGGAGTCATTCATTCGTGAATTGGACTTGGCCACTCATTCCATTAAACTTGAAAAGCTAATTTTTTTATAATTATATATAAAGGTTCTGTTTGATGCATAGTTATAAAACTCTAAAAAAATTTTATTATTTGATTTTAATCTGAATAATATACGAAATTTTATAACTATAAAAAATTGCACAGCTTAGATACATATTGTACAATTTTCCAGAATTTCAAATAAATAAAATTTTAAAATTAAAATTTTTTTAAAAAAATCAAAATTAAAAAATAAAAAATAAAAAAATATTATATTAAAATTTAAAAGTTGACACGCGCGTTTGGTAATGGCTAGAGCTCCAAAATACTAAAACTTGTTTTCTTAAATTAGAGTGTATTATTATTATTTTTTTACGATTTAGTTGTTGAGCGATCTACTTTCAATAAGTTTTTTAAAGTTTGGAATTCAATCTCTGCAATCCACAATACGAAAATCATTTTCCAAAATCAAAAGCATATAAATTCGATCATAAAATGATCAGTTGTGTTGTGATGTTGGAAACCACAATTTGAAAAACTCGAGCGAGCGTCTTCCTGAGGCGGCTTATATCGAGGGTGACATTCTGGGTTCCGAGATACAGCTGCTTGGTCATCTCCCACCCCTCGTTGCCCTGCACCCTCTCTGGATCCCTCACCACCACATCATCAGCCCCGTACTCCCTACTCAACGAGCTCTCCCTCGGAACCACCTCGTACTCTGCGTACCGCAGCCCCGCGCGCAGCGCAGGCTCGCCGTAGCAAGTTCTGGCGACTTTGGTGACTCCGAGTGGTACAACTTGAATGAATACGGCGCCGGGGCGCATGAAGAGCAAGTGCGCCAGAGCCGCCCCGTGCACTCCCATCATCGCGTCGCACCTGCTCAGAGATGCGTAGACCCTCGCCAATGGCATGCTGTCCGTCGGACGCAGCACCTCCACGTCGAACCCGACTGCCCTCGCCAGTTGCACCACCTCCCCCTCGTTCTCCATCACCCTCGTCCCCCTCCGCGACACCACCACCAGCTTCGGCCGCCCCGGCGGGAGCTCCGTTTCGTGAGGCAGCTCGTATGCTTCCCCGAGCATGCGGCGGAAGTTTCGCATGCTCGTCGTCTCGTCGGAGACCTTCTTCGCAGGGTCGATGGTGAGGGTGTCGTGGAAGCGGAGCCCCGCGATCCCGCCCGGGAAGCAGTGGGTCCTCGTGTCGTTGGAGAAGTCGATCGGAGGGTAGTCGGAAATGCCGGCGAGGATCTCCCGGTACTTGGTGAACCACCAGTCGTGGTAGTTGAGGATGACGAGAACGACGCGGCGGCGGAGGTGGTGGGACGTGATGTAGAGCGGGAGAATTGCGTCGTTGAAGGCATGGAATACGTTGCCCGTGTATCCGCCGGCCGAGAAGAAGATGGCAGGGACGTCATGGCGGACGTCACACGAGTGCTGCGAAGCATCGTCGTCTCGCGGGCCGGCTGTCCGGAGTCGGAGCTCAGAAATCCTTCCCATGACGATCCCTTCCCATTTTCGCGGGTAAGGCCGAATCTTTTCTTCTTCTGCGCTGCTGCTATTGATTGTTACATTACTAGGCGGATAAAGGACGACGGACCAAGTGCGCGAATGTGTTCGAATGTCCCCTAACATGAAGCAAATGTCGCTGTGGTAGCTCCTTCGGTCGCAACAAAAGGAGTTGTTGGAAAGAAAAGAACAAGAAGAATGTTTGTGCCAACTGTCGTGATTATTTTTATCACCAAAGAAGCCGAGGAGTGGAGAGGATGAGGTCCAGAGGAGGCGAAGCGCGAAAAAGAAGCACGATGTTAAGAAGAGGGACAAGAAGAGGAAGAAGAGATGGAGAGAGCTTTGCTTGGCCTTATTCTTGCTCTCTTCTCTACCTGTGGGGATGTGTTGGTCATGGTCATGTTGCTTAGCATATCTTTGACCCATCCTTTGTGTATGCTCTTCTTCCACCTCTCTATGTTCCCTGACGTTCCTGATTCAGAATTTTAGAGTGCTAGAAAAGAAGTTATTAGAGAGAGAGAGAGAGAGATGTGATGTGAAATTCTCATCCAGATTGCTAGGGTGGTAAAATGGGAAAAGTATGATTGATTGAATGAAGTAATTACATCGTTGCCTAAATTGTGTGACAGAGTGTGAACATAATTAATTGGGTGCTATAGAGGATACCATTAATGAAATTGATATTCTTTTCTGTTTTCTTTTGGGGAGCGAAATGAAACAATGGATTTGGTGGTATCTCTGATCAGTACAGCAATTTCTTAAATGAAGCAAATAACACCTTGCCTTGTATGGCTATGGTGACCTATGATGTTTCACCTCAACAGGATGGTGAGAATCAAATATTGTATTAATTAAGTAAAGAGTTTATATAACCAGCAAATCCATCATTTGGTAACACTATTAATTCACTCTTCCCGCGCCGCACAAAACAGCAGTAACTAGGGCAATTCTGGGAAAATAATGGCTCTTTCATTCTCACTAATCTTAACCCACTACTATAATGTGTTTCATTTGCTTGTCCCTTTTTCATTTCTTAATCTACTAATAAATCCCGTATTAATCTTACATCCTTTCATCCAAGGCTTATCAACCTTGATTTAATATTAAAAATCTAAAAAAGTTGTTTAAACACTTGGATTGAGGATGTACAGATGTACACCTACTTTTTGAATGGATAGGTGGCATTTCTGCAAAGAGTTGTAGTAGTATGGCGGAAAAAAGGTAGACAATAATCTACAATTAGAACATCTATTGGTCTATAATAGGAAAGAACATTTAGATATTGCACCAATTTCCCAGGAATCAAAATAATTCTCCAAAAAAAAAAAGAAAAGCGAGGATCAGTTCCATCTCTAACATCTCATTGCTTCACATACCAATAATCATTCAATGGATAATCAGCTGCAAATACAGTTAAAACGGACGCTACCTCTACATCTACCGCTGGCGTAGCTTCTGCTTCTTTCTCATCCGCTCACGCCTTTCTTCCTCCTCAATAAGGAGGAGCTGTTCTTCGTCCTCCTTTCTAGCAATCTTCAAACTGCACATGGTAATTCATTAATACCGACTACTAGGTAAAACCAGGAAGCGAAACTTAGATGAACCTAACACGATATCAATTCAATGAAAAAAGTGGCAAGTACCCACTGGATAAGCTCTTGATTCATATAATATTATAGTTTCTGTTAGTTTAATTAGTGAGCTCAGTTTGAGCAGCTGGGCTAATCGAAAAGAGAATTCAGTTGAAATGAAGATTGAATACACAAACATCAAAATACATACCTCCTACGCTCTTCCTTCTGTATCTTATCAAAACCAACCTCCATGTCACTATCATCCTCATCCACCCCTGCATACCTACTAGGATCATATCTGCACAAAGTACAAACAATAAGAAACATTAGTGTCATTGATAATGAAAAGCTTTAACATTAATGAATGATTTTTTTTAAAAAAAAAATTAAGAACAGAAGAAACGGCAATGGTAGATCTTAAATTTGAATATTGAAATTGATAAAGTTAATTTCCAGCAGACTCTTATCACAACATCCCTTCCAATTTAACACTAAATCAAGAAGAATTGCAGATGATAAGAGGCTAAGAGCAACAAACTATACCCAAACATCTTTCTGATCATTCCTATAGCCAATTCACCATCTTCATCATCGTCTTCCTCGAAAGGCCGTTTTGCAGCCTTTTTCTTTGGACGGTCATCATGGATGGCACGCAAAGAGATCTGCTTAGATGGCTTCATAAAGCAGCAAATAAAATGTCAGGACTCAGGGTATACATAGCAGAGAGAAATCATTTATCTAAGAGTTGGTCTTATGTACTAGTTCCTCATCAGAACCCAAAATTGGATCCTCTTCAGTATAGTTGCAGCTAGTTGCTTAAGTAAAGAAAATTGCATATCAGGTAAAGGAAAAGAAGACCTGAGGTTTCGATGAAGGCAACGGCTTCTTTGGCGCTATTGGCTGCTTGGGTGCTATTTTCACTTTATCCAATCCCGAAACTATTCTTTTTTGTTCAGGATAACGATTTTGAGTGGTCGAGGAATGGGACTTCACAGGCAAAAAATTCTTCTTTAAACCAGGGTCATTTACAACCTTTCCAATAGACCTACGGGAATCAGTGGACTGCACAGGAAACTTTCCAATAGGCCTTTGTGAATTAGCGGAATGCACTGGACCCTTTCCAATAGGCCTATGAGAATCAGCAGACTGCACTGGAACCTTCTGAGTCAATGCTTTACTCCCAACAACCTGTCTGGACCCATTTGCCACTCCACCACTAACCACTTTTCTAATAAGTTCAGTTGGAGCAGGCATACGTCTGTTTGGAGGAGCTTCCTTTGTAGACCCCACTTTCGCTTGCACGTTCCTGTTTGTTGAAACCAGGTTCTTTGATTCACGGCCATTAGAAGCTAGACTACTTGCAGGTTTGCTCATTGTTGGCAACTTGCACTTCTTCAATGGTTCTTGCGAAGGTCGGCCATCTTCCACATGAGGAGAAACCTGTATAAGTATCCTCCTCTATGAAAGACCAAATATGCTTTGCAAAAAATAATCCAGATGCTTGTGCATTAAAAATCACAATATACCAGATCTTGGAACTGAAACATTTCTGGAGGAAGGCCGCTCCTTAGCTGCAGGAGAAGGAAGATCAGCATCATCTGAGAGTAGAAATGAGTAGTCCCTCATGTCTTTGAGCGTCTGAGCTTTCTTCTTTGTCTGAAAGAGAAAAATTGTATGTTAAGTACACGTCAAACACCACGCAATGAGTACATAAGCAATATTAGTAATACAAGATATCCAATGTAGCGTCCTTATTTCCTCCACACCTCATTAACAACTTTCGGTTGCTGGTAATGTGCTTTTGTTTTTACTTCTGAGGATAAGGGATCTCTTTTCTGCAAAAGGGAAAGAACATTAACTTTTCTTAAAAAAATTAAAGCTAGATGATTTGAAACCAAGGGTCCATCGCACATACACTTGAAGAACTCGAAGCTTGAGAGACAATGTGCTTAGTCTCTCTAATAGAGCGGCTTTCTTCAATAACCCGTAGAGCAATAACGGGTTTTGAGGGGCCAAAGAAGGAGCCAAATCTGAAAAGAGAAATGATATTCTTTATGAATGAACAGAATGCTATGCATCATCAAACCATCCTAAGTATTGATCAGTAAAAAAAAAAATTAGAGTAAATCCCTGAACACAAGCAAATTTAGCATTCCAATAATTCAAACAATTGCACACCATGAAATAGCATTCAACTTTAGTTAATAATTCAAACACCAACTATCATAATAAGTCAGCTTGTTATTTTGAACTTCCTAATTCAGTTTTAATTAAGTCTTGATGGTTGCTAGAGATCGGTAAATTTATTAGTTTGAGATATGATCTCACTTTGGAGAGTTCAAGGATCCTAGCATTTCTATAGCTGATTGCTGGCCTGCCCATAATGAGTTCAAGCTCAGCAATCGCACTAAGATCTGCTTGATTAGACATTGAGAAGCTTAGCCATGATATGTCTAGATAAGTGTTCCAATTTATACAAAAATGGAATATAGCTACCAATTAAAGTTCAAGGGACACAAGAAACAGAATCATTGTCTTTGTTAGCAACAAGTCTTCTGCATAAGGATAAGCTCCAAAAACACTTAGCAAGGACACAAAGCATCAACTCACTTATCGTTTGGCGCCACTGTCCTCTTGACTTGAGTTGAAGATAAACGACCAAAATCACTAGCAGTTTGCTTCTTCAACTTTCTTCTAAATTTATCTTTTAGTTGCTCCCTCAGCTTTAGAAAATCCTGCTCCTCCCTGGTGGGTTTCGGAGCTTCAGGTTCTTCTTCCTCAGCCTCGGAATCTTCCTCCTCATATTCATCATTATCATATTCGTCCTCCTCATAATCATCAACTCTTTGGCGAAAACCCTAATAGGAAAATTTATATGCTCATTAAGTATGTTTTGCGATACATCTAAATAGGAAAAGTTGATAAGATGTAACTTACATTGCTTTCATAACCCCTCATTGGCTGAAAGGCATTCAAGGAATCCGCAAGCTTAATAATTCAGAGAGCAGCAACTCGCAAAGCCTACGATGAGGTTACTGCAAAAAATAAGAAATATTGTAAGCATGTACTGGCTACATGGAATTAGAGCTTGACTTTTGATAGTTCTAATAAGTATATTCCCAAAGAAGTTTAGACAAGTTGCAACTGGATCTCGACAAATCCGACAGCAATGATAATAAAGAAACAAGAAAACATATGTCCTGATTATTGATTTTAAGGCAAGATTTTAATAGGAGAGATACATATGCAAGACTTGATACTAACCAATAAAGAAATGTCATACTTGTGGTATGTAAAGGAAAGATTTTATCAGTAATGCTAATATATTATCGCAAGTAAGTTATATCATATAGACAAATCTGATAATTCAAATGTAAAATTTTTTGATTCAAACTCGACAATCAAGCAAACATCTAAAATATTTCGATTCAAACTCGACAATCAGGCAAACAATGTTTTCCAGAACAATCCAAAATATGAAAAATGTCATCAAAGGATATCACAAAATTACAAAGTTCAGTTCCACTAAAAACTGATTAGTTCCAATTTCAGAATTACAGAGATCTTCAGAATTTACATAAGAAAAATTACTATAAACGAAACAAAAATTCGAACTTTCTACATTATTTCAAAATAAATAAATAAATAAACCTTTCATTAATCAAATAATAATGACAAAAAAGAAACCCTTTTAGTTTATTGGGTAGAAAAAGAGCAAAGAAACCTTCTCAATTACCAAGTTAAGATCAACTCTATTTTCAGATCAATAAGATCTTCGGCCTCAAAACATCAAAAACCCTAATCCGATTCAGAACCCCATGCAGCCCAAATCTCTTCGATCCATCACAAAACACTAATCCTGATCAAAACCCCCAAATCGGGCATTTTGCGGAACAAATCGATCCGGAAAAAGAGAAAAATCAGAAATTCGATCTTCAAAGATGGAGGGATCGAATCTAGATCCGATTTTCACACCGATTGCCACTCCAATTAAGCCGATCGAAAGCGAAACGTAGAGAGAGGAGATGAGTACCTGATCCTCGAAGGGGCGGAGAAGGGTCGCGGAGCCAAAAAGGGGGCGAGAGAGAGAGAGAGAGAGAGAGAGAGAGAGAGAATGTGCGAAAGGCGAGCCCTTTGATAAAATAAAACGCACAGCGGTGCTCTCACGTTTTAATCGAACGAGGCCAAATCCTCATCAACAAAGGAGAAGTGCGTAAAGCGTTAAACCTAGCGAGGGTAAAGTCGTAAATAAACAAGTAAGGCGACACGTGTCACGACCTCATAGCACATAATATTTGTCTATTTTTATTTTTTAAAACTATTATTATTAATTTACGGTTGTAACTTATGGTCTACTATCGAAAAAAATTATTTATTTGCATTAGGGGCATTTTTTTTTTATTTATTTGATTTAAATCAATCAATTAAAATTTTAAAATTTAAATTAATTATAAATTTATTATAATTAAAGTACTGTTGATTTATTCAATCAAACAAATTAAAAAATTATATAGTAAAATTAAATTTATAAAGAGATTGAATCTCAAATCAAAATATATTTTAGAAGTGTTTTTGAATTTTTTGTAAATTTTTGAACTATAAAATTAAGTGCGTTTAGTAAAATCTTCTTTTTTTTTTTTTTTTTTTTTGACTCTCCAGAAACTGTAAAAATTTACTGAGGTCTACTATGAAAGCTACTAGAGTTTTTAACAAAGTGAAAATCCAAAAACTTCCACTGTAATAATAAAGACAATTAAGTTTTTGAACCTAAAAAAAAAAATTAAAAAATTAATGCTTGTAATTTGGTTGCATAATATTTTAATATAGTGCCTTAATTACAAATTTGTGATTGCAAATATTGATTTTAATTATGCCCACTTTTCACACAATCTATAAATAATTATGAATCCCTATGATCTCATGTGACCACACCTTCTTAATTCGGAAGATACGGATCCTACTATTTTTTTAAAAAAATATTTTTTAAATATTGATTGGTTATTAGTTAACTATTGTGAGTGAGTTAACATTAATCTTTTACTAATTAATTTATTTAATAAAAATAATTTAATTTGTATATTAAATGAGATTATTGTTTATATATTTTTTTTATATTTTTAGTTTTTATTTGCTCAGTAAATTATATTTTTAGCTCTATAATAACAGCTAACATATTTTTAGCTCTACAATAACAGCTATCCGCCACAAAACACATTCATTATATTATATTAATTAATTATAAATTTAAAATAATATATATTTAATATTTTTTTATAATATTAATTATTAAAAGGTACTCTATAAAATTTTTATTTTAATACTATCTACTGCATTACGCAGGTAACTAAAATGAAGAGACTTCCAATTAGAACTCAAGATATAGAATTGAAGTTGGGGTAACATATATCCTACAAAACTGTAAGCAAAGGAAAATACTATTATTCCTACCAATGTGTGATCTGGAATGTCATGTTGTATACAACATTGGTTCAACAAGAAATATGTTAGTAAGGAGAGTACAACACATATGGAAGGAACTACAGTTGTCAGTGAATCCAATCTTGATCAAGCTGCAACATCAGCTTCTCATAACTAAGGAAGAAACCTATGCGGCTAAGATGTAATATACAGGTAAAATTTATTGACCACGAAGAATCGTTTAGCACCCGAAAGCTACGATGAATCATACAATCAATGAAGCCCGAACCGAAGCTGCAGCAGCAGTTCCTTCAGCAAGTTCTGTCACATGATTTGGAAGCCTTCCTACGAAGAGCTTCGAGGCGAAGCCACGAACAACATGGACAGTTAGATTCAAAGCCATTTCTTTGTGGCCTTTGAAGATGGATGGGCAGGCGGTGGCGTCCTCGGATTCGGCATGTTTGAATCTGCCACCACAGCAACAGAAACTATGGGATGATAAATAATCATGAAGAGTCAAACACTAGCATTTGGATCTTAGAATTGTGGACACCACCATGCAGGCATAATTGCGTAATTGAACCTCAACCCGACAGTAGAAGACATGCCATCATGATTTGCGAAAAGACAAATGATATTTTTTCATCTTATCTCTGTAAGAGAATAATGATAAGTGGTTGAAAATATTAGCACAACACTTGCTACATAATTATTTAGATACAGTAGTGCTAAGACAAAATTTTAGAACTTAGCATATCAGACAACAGAGGGAACATGAACATGAGCAAGCATTCAACAGAGAATACCATCGCAGTTACTATAATAAGGTTAAGAGAGAGAACTAGCCGCAAATTCTAATTTTGGACTCACATGAATCCACTGATTTTCCACCAAGTGAGGATCTCCTCGACAATGGCTGAACACCCGTTAATGACTGCCGCCTCCTCGATCTCGCATCAACAGCAATAGGAGACTTGCTCTCAATGTTCTTGATTTTTCTGAACTTGGAAGATGGTGTTTCTGATGGGCGCTGAATGTTCCTATACATTTCAGAGAAGAATTATAAAAAAGCGAGTATGAAGTTAGATATGCTAATCCAAAAAGGATTTTTCATCATCATCCAACTTCTTAAGTACATTTACCTTCTATCGGAGCCATTTATCAGTTTTCCAATACTTTGTAGGGATTTTCTTATCTGGGATCCTTTGCTGCTGGCAATAGAATTTGAGCCTTTTATCTCTGACTTAACGCCGAGCTCATCTCGGATAGTCACTACCTCGCCAGATTTCACTAACCCATTTGGCGTATTCTGTTGGAAATCATAGCCGGATAGATTCTCCATCTCAAGCAACAGACACTGATCTCTTGACAAATTACCAGTAAGAGGAGAGCAATGTAACAAAGCATCAGTATCGGCTACACTATGACACTTCTCCTCATTTATTCTTGATTTTGCTTCCATGCCACCATGCAACGCTGATTGACTGCAACAATTGCTTTCCTTAAGTGGTTCTCCTTCATTTGTAGAGTTAAGCTGCATCAAAACATGCAACAACCAAAGATGAAACAACCTTTACACAAATTGAAAACTCAAATTTTATCTTTCTATATATCATCTTACTTTTAGAGCTGATTTAGTTTTTCCAAGATTTGGACCTTCCAAGCTCGACCGTCTGTGATGAATCGGCACATGTTCTGTTGCCATCTTTTGCATCGGGATTGGAGATTTGGGAACCCTTCTATCATCTGGGTTAGTTGATTTCGGTACCTTTGAGTTGGTTGCATTCTCAATGCTAAGCCTTCGAGACCGTGGAGGGGTTCGCTCCGCCATTTGCTTTGCTCTCTCACTGATGGGTGTGTTCTCTTTCATTTTCAATGAAGATGCGACTTTTTCTGCTTCCTTATTTACCAGTGCCTTCTTGAGACTATCAATCTGCAAAAATATTGCTACCAATAATCAGATGTCGTTTGAACCGGCATCAAATAAATTAATCATACATTTTCTTCTGCTGCAAAATATTACTTTTTGGACGAATGGCCAATAAATGAACAGCTATAAAAAATTTATGAGCATCATATCCAAATTAATTTAGAAAATGTTACAAGTGATGGTTAACATCTTACTACAAGAAAGCAAATAATTCACTCTTGGTACTGCCACTAAATTCGAAATAAATTAAACTTGTGCTTAAATTTATTGTCGAAATAGCAACAAATTCAAGGATCAAAGGACAAATATAATCTGACCTGTTCTTTGAGTTCCCGAACTTCAGTGCTTTCTTTATTCGAATGGGAAACACCGAGTTCAACAGTAGATGCCCTTTGTGCAAACTTAAGCGTACTTACTGTTTCCACATAAGAGCTGGCTTCAGGACTCACATGAGCAAACATCAACATCTTTGCATTGCCACCTGCAATGAAAATTTAGAGAGTAATTATAAAAGAAAATAGTGGCAAGTACTTCCTCCTCCATGATCCAATTATTTTAGTACTAAAAAAATGAATAACAAGGTAATCAGATTCAGTACCTAGTGAGTTTTGTAACAACTGTGTGAGCTTGCTGTTTCGGTATGGGATGTGAGAGTTCTTCTGAGCCAAGGCTGTGATGACATCTCCCAAACAGGAAAGCGACTTGTTAATATGTTGCGCCTCTTTTAGCCTGTCTCCAGTGGCTTCAGATCTATCGACCCTTTCACTACCCGCAAGGTCCACTAAATACAAGCAACTGCGAATCGTGCTACCCGAAACGTCTTTACCATGAACATGAACTGTCAAAACACTGCATAAAAAAGTGCAACACACCCCTCTCTAAGTATACATTTCTGAACAGAAAGGGGGGAAAAAAAATTTCTGGTGCCTTGGGATAAAAATTGGTCAACCTGTGAGATCGGCTGCTTCTGTGATTCATCGCCGTCGAACTAAAAGCACGGTTTGTCTCACCTAATGTCATCAGTTTGATAACATCTTCTGTGGATTGCACAGGCTGCATAATAGCATCCGGGAGGCTCAACCCACCATTGCTTGAGCAAGTCCTAATCTCTATTGTGAACTTGTTGTTAAGGGCCCAAGAACAAGTTAATATAATTTTTTTTTGAGAGAGAAAGATAGCATACTACCTGCTTCATACATTATTTTATAAATGAACATAACTGGAAATATAAAACAACTAGGTTTTGAACTTGGGACCTCGGGTACCAATCATCAAGTCCTTTGCCACTTGCGTTAGAGGCGGTCGGTAAGTATGACACCCCAATAATCCCACATCGGATGGGATTGGATTTGTGATTGAGTATATAAGAGACATGGACACTAGTAATAATAACTAGGTATTCTCAAAAAAATAATAATAATAAGTGACCTTAAGCATTTTGGGCTGTGGTTTGGGCCCAACGAGTTATTATTGTTAGTGAGCCGGATCGTTACATTAAGTTAATATGGTATTTTATTGAGGAAGAAATATAATTATATTTGCACAATAAGGATATTTGGTGTTTGCAGCATCTTCTGCAAAAAGGTCCCGGACTTGCTCATTGTAGATCTCAACCATCTGAACTTGAATCTCGTACTTCACGTCTTCTCGTGTTCTTGATATTTGGAAGAGGTCATTCAAAGCCTTGTAATTTAAACCCATCTCCTTACTAGATCCCTCTGACGGGCCACACTATTTAGGCAAAAGAAAATTAGAACTAGTAGTTTAGCTTAGTCAACAAACAAAAGCCAACAACACAATACGAAGAACTACCAGAGAGAATTTCCATGATTAAACTTACCATGGTGTGGGTTTTACCAGAACCTGTCTGACCGTAAGCAAGAATGCATACATTATAACCGTCCATTACAGATCTTATCAAATATTGTGTGTCCCTGTATACATCATCTGTGTACAAACACGAATTTAGGATTTCATTATTCATAAAGAAAGAAAAAATTCTAAGATCACTAAAAGCTTGTAGAAGAAGACCTTGAGTTGCAGTTGGGCCGAAAACTGTGTTAAACTGGAAAACTTTGCGTGTACTTTGTGGCTTAAGTGGATCAAGAACCATCAGCGAGCCATCATTTCCAATGTAGTCAATTGAGGTTTTAGCTCCCAAGTCAATAAGTGGTCTGATCCTGCAAAACACTCGAATATTTCCTGGCAAATAATAATTGTCATAATCCATCCTTTGCTGATGGCAATCTCAATGTACACTAGTGCACGCATAATCTTGCTTACCCCTTAACTCCTGAAGCATGTTATACAATTGCCTGTTTTCTTTAACAGCTTGATTGTATCCCATAGCGGCAGCAGATAGCTCTTGAATATGATATCCTATAAGAGTTAATAAATAGCATCAGTTAACTTTTTTAAAGTTTGTAAACAATATTTCCAGAGAACCATTCTGAACAGCTTGCCATCAAATAACTGAGAGTAGGACTCGTTGATCGATTATAAGAGGCGCACCCTAAGCCCAGCTTCTCGGAGCTGCTATTGCGAAATACCGCTGACCAAATATACAAATTTTAGGCTGGGCTGCTCGCCTTCATAGAAAGGCGACCGTGATTAGATGTTCGCCTTTTTATAGAATAGAAGGATAAGGTAAAGGGGGTTTGGAGATTCTTTCAAGAATGCATGGCTACAAACTATTCCGCTTCAACACAGAATAAGATTATGACAAGGTGCTGGAAGGAGGGTCGTGGCTTATAGAAGGAAGACTGATGATTTTGAGAAAGTTGCAAAGGGGGGTGGATGCGCACAAAGACCTGTTGGAGATGTTTAGCTCTTACGTATTTTTTGGCAATCATCCTGTAATTGGTTCTGAAGTGTTACAAAGTCATCTTTAGTTCTCAGAAGCATAGTTTTGAGTTCCTGAAAAGTTAATTGAAGGCATTAAATAATATCAAATTGATAGAGTAGCAAGTAAACACTAGTTTTACACAGATGTGATCATTTTGCATCAAATAAGAACAGAAAATTATGACCAATATTAGACGATAAGGCTACTACATCTATATAAGGGGTTATTCTAAGCGGAACAAACAAAACTCATATAGGTAACTTGGAATATAATGTAAAGTGATGGCTTACAGCAAGTTCATTTTCTTGGGCTTCCAAAAGACGCCAATGATAGGAATCAGCTTTTCCCGAACATACTTTATAACTCTGCAGAAGTGCACAGTATACTTTAAAAGAGTAGGTTTATTATTAGGTTTACTGGTAACATGTCAGTATGAATAGATTTTTGAAATATGCACAGGAACAAAATAAAGAGAATGACAATGCTCGCATTTAGTGGACGACCTGATAGGAATCAGCTTTTCCCGAACATACTTTATAACTCTGCAGAAGTGCACAGTATACTTTAAAAGAGTAGGTTTATTATTAGGTTTACTGGTAACATGTCAGTATGAATAGATTTTTGAAATATGCACAGGAACAAAATAAAGAGAATGACAATGCTCGCATTTAGTGGACGACCTAGCATCACAAATCATGCATAGCATAAAAGCATCATTTCATATAGGAAATCTTAAAGAGTTTACAACGACCATCTTATGCTGCTATTACAATCTTAAAAGACTTGTAGCTATCACCTTACGCTACCAGTACAAGATCTAATGCATTCAAAGAACTTGACATCCTTATTACTATACGACATGATTTACAAATATTCTATAATCATTTTCATCAGATGTCCAACCATAGCTCTCAAATCACATTTATTAACATCATAAGCGAACAAGTTAGACAAATGGTGAAAGAGGACTCAACATTTAGCTATAAATGAAAGTCCCTGAGGATATATGCAAGTATCAGCGATAGTTATATTTGCAAACTACTTAAAATCAACACTTAGCCAACTCTGGGCTGACATGATCCTATCGTCAATCCCAACTGAAAATGTAACCAACTATAAATCAATAAATAATTATGGCACGGGCAAGATGCACTAACCGAAATTAGCACATACACTACTATTAAGAAAAGTCCGTTGATGTAACACTTATTTACAATTAAATTTATAATCAACATCTATCATTTATATTAAGATATTTCACTCTAACTCAACTGAGGCTTTATAGTTTATACCAAGCAAATTGAGGTTTGGCAATATAAATAATCAAAAGAGAATACATGAAATCAATCATATGAATCCTCTTTCGCCATTCAGTTTTAGTTTAATAAGCAGTCCCCTCATAAACAAAAGGCAGTCAAATTTTTGTTCATTACTTTACATTTTACCTAGACTATTTAACTCACAATACTGTAAAATATAAAAAATTCAGTCTCGACTCGTAACAAGAAGTCTAACCTCATGATTCTGGGATAATTCCTTGCTCAGCACATTCTCTTCTAGTGAATGAACTTCAAGAAGTGATTTCAACTACATCAGAAAAGCACACAATGTGCCTTATTAGATTTGGATTTCAATAACAGAAAAGGTAAAAGCATATTTCTGTAATTACCATGTAGGCTTAAATCAAGAAATTGACATCTAGCCTCAACATAAAAGTTTGAAAAGTCACATCAATGTTTGAGATTCTCCTTTATTTAGAGGCATAATCACAATTGAGAAAAATAACTGCAATAATAGTTGAGAGAAACAATGAGAGCTTACGAAAATGTAGTTTAGGGGATCAAACAAACTTTTAGCTGCAAATGAACATGTTTTGAGTTCATTTTGGTGAAAGAATCTACCAGAACATATTGTCATAGTGATACACCAATACCCTTTGTAGAAGTAAGTCTTTCTAAAAAGGAATCCTGCATAGAATTTATATCATATTTATTTACCTGTTCCTCTTCAGGGCAACTTGAGACGATCTTACGAAATAGCTGAACAGGATCCTAAAACCAAGAACATGTTCAAGTGAAAAACTGTCACAAAATACAAATGGAAACAGCATTATAAATACGATGATACATACGGTTGAAATCAACTATTACCAATTTTCCCTGACTCCATAAATATAGAAGATCTTTGTCAATGTTCTCCTTTGAGTTTACCATACAATCTGTTAGCACTCTCACGAGCGAGTCCATCGCATCTGAGAAGGAACATAGAGACAAAAATTATAAGCAAGATACGGAGGTATATTAGTTTGGGTGTCTGAATTACATGCACATCCACAAGATTAAAATAGGGGAAAAAAAATTATATCTCCAAATTTAAAAAATCATGAACTAAACTAATAATGGAGGCATCTTAATAAAGAACAAAACCTTCGCTCTTTCGATTCTCGTTTTCAGAAGATGGCTTGTTATCGGAGGGCGCTGTCAGGTTCAATCGTCTACAACGGACCATTAAACCCGAGGAGCAAGTGAGGCGAGACTGAGGTCGGCCGGCGGAATGCGGAACCACCGGCGATTTCATGAACTTCCAAGGCCCATTGCCTCCACTGCTTTGCTTCCACTCATGGTACGATTTCAATCCTAGAATACAATCGACAATCTTAGTCGCCGACCCAGCCTCCAAATTATCCTACAAGAACCATCCAAAATATTACATAAAAGGGTTTCTAAAGTAGGCGCTCTAATTTGAAGTTGTAGTAAATCCAACCCTTTCGAGATCAGAAGCTTCGAAGCTCGGCAGCTTTAGCTCATCGACAGCGACTAGAAAGTTGCGGATGTTCTCGAAGTGCTGATAAGCAGTTAGGAGCTGGCCGTCCCACGTGGGCCCGATCGGATGATTGCCGACAACCTGAACCCAAAGAAAATGCAATTAATTCGCAAGGAGGAAGGATCAGAATCGAAAGGAGGAAGAATAGAGAAGAATTAAATTGAGGAACTGTACCTTGGGGACAGCACCTGGGAGGATCTTGTTGATGGCGCCGCAGAGGATAAGGCCGCTCCTCAAGCAGGAGATGAACTCTTTCTCCGAGGGTTGCGCTGGCAAGCCGAGAGGCCCCACCAGGCTCTCCAGCCAGATTTCTGCGTGTGACCGCCTGCATGCTACCAAAAAAAAAAAAAGAACAAGAGTTGGTGATTCCCAGCAATCTCCCAGGAAAGATATAAGAATGATAACCTTAACCGTAGAAAGATAATGGAAATTACTTAGATTTTAACTGGGACAAAGCTTCTGAAAAATTTAAGCAAAACCCACATCAAGATTCCATTCAAGCAAAAGCGCCACATTTCAGGCACAAATGCCTTAGACATTTGTATCCCCACAACAAAGATTGGAATGAAGGAAAAGAGAAAGAAAGGGAGCCACACCTGCTTCTTCTGCTTTTCTCGATGCAAAGCGCCCGTCTCTGAACGAACGCCGACATGGCTCCTCCATTGTTGCTCCTCCTCTTGGAGAGAGAGAGAGAGAGAGAGAGAGAGAGAAAGAGATGTGGGTATTGGATTGGAAGAGAAGGAGGAAGGGGAGAGAGGAGGAGTGAGAGGGGGTGGGGTGGTGGTGGAGGGGACTCGGGAATCGTAACGTTAAAATTAGAAAGAAAGGGCGACAGGAGGACGATTTGAATTTGAATTGGTAGGCCCCCTCCCCCCACCCTCGATACTGCCGTTAACGTTAATTAAATCGCGGCCGCACATCTCGTTCTTATACAATCCTACGGTCCGGATTGTTTCTCCCAGAGCTGTGCCATAAGATGATCTAAAAATTAGTTTTTTTCTTCTTTCTATAGACATGTGCTCGTGCCATTTTAAAACCATTTCAAATTTAAAATTTGACAAGACAAGAATTTAATAATATAAATCTTTGAATGAATGATAGAAGATCTAGCAGTAGCATTACTTAGTGATACAAGTACTGCAACTTGTATATAGTAGTAGTACATCAACCTTCATTATCATTTATCAACCAAGAAAGAGAAACTGGACGCAACATTTTTCAACTGCACCTAGTGAACTTTAATAAATGATCAAATTCAATGATTTTGAACAAGTTCCATAACACAGAATTGTAGCATTTTTTTTTCCCCTTTCTCCATTCATCTTCACTGGTACAGCATTTCCATGGGCATGCAAAAATAATTACCATTTATCTGATGTTATAATAACTCACACAATACAAACATGGATACAAATTTTTTTTTTTTCTAAATAAAAGGAATCCCCCACTTGAGGAACCATTACATTGTTCTCATGTCCTACCTGCTGCTCCTTTCAGTAGCCTTCCTCCTCATATTGCTTGCAGTAATTAGTCGATAATGTGATGGCGGCATGTCGCTCGTCTTTCCGAATTGTTTCTCGTAGAAGTCCCACACCTCAGACCTGATTTAAAAGCAAAGGGACACGAATGAAGGATCTCTGATGTAGTTACAAAACTTGATCAACATTAGCTTGAATTGCATACCAGTATGCCAAGAATTGATACGGCGCGTACTCTCCGTAGATTGCATCAATGTCCTTCTGAACAGATCGTACAGCGCAACTTCTTCCATGAAACTGCAAGAGCTAGAGTTGTAAACTCGGTCCGCGGCGTATTTGTTTCTAAATGATCATGTGGAGTTGGGTAAAACGGACCTGCTTTAAATGCCTGATTGTTTCAGAATCAGCAGGAATTTTGTGGTAGAATCCCATGCACATGAGGGCGTTGGCGCGAGTGAAAGGGCCAAAGCCCGAGAGACGAGAGAGCTCCTCGTCCAGTTTGTCGTACGAGGAAGGCGCGTACCCATGGCATAATTCTTCGAGCTTCTTAATCTCTAACTTCCCCTCCACTATATTTTTCGCAAGAGAAACAATGCGCTGCGCGCGATATCCAAGTTTACAGCGCTTTGCCAGGTAATCCGCATCGAGATTGGCAAGTTCTTCTGGAGTAGGAAAATCCCCAATTCGATCAATTGGTGGGAGTTGGGAAGTTTCTTTCACCAGCGGATCATGTTTTGTTTTGCGCTTTCTTTTGACTTGTCTTGATTGAGGAGTTTCTGGTAGAAAATGCTCGGAAGGTTTAGAGCCGTGAAGTTGTAGTTGAAGCTCGCAGAGTGCTCTAGCCATTGACAATGATCTTGGCCACCTGGTCAATTATAGATTAAAGAATTCCTGTTCTTCCTAGTAAAAGAAGAAGAGCGCAGGGGGGAGGGGGGGGCTCAACTGGCAATTGCAGAGGAGGATGCACTTGACCATGTCCTCGAAGAGAGTAGGAGAGCGGAATACGCGGCCGAAGCCGCTCGCGCGAGCCCCGGCATGGAGGGCGTGGAACTCCCTGATCGCCCGATCGTCGTCGATCGATATCCGGAGCATCCGCCGCACCTGGTCCTGCAGCAATCCGATCTCGCTCAGCTACACCTTAAACTGCAATCGAACAGCGCGTTAATGAAAGTAGAATACCGAGATTGAGAGCAGGTCCTGGGAGGAGAGGGAGAGGGAGAGGTCGGGGCCGAGGACGGAGAGGAGGAGAAGGGGGCGGGAGGGGGAGGGGGAAGGGGAAGGGGAAGGGGGGAGGGAGATGCGGACGGGGAGGGAGATGTCGGGGGAGGAGGAGAGGCGGAGAGGGCGGGTGAGGGTTTTGGAGAGTGGGTCCCAGCAGTTGGGGGCCATCATGAACAGGCCGTGGCTGCAGACCGCCGTCTCCAGATCGAAGCTGCTGCCGGCCGTGCCGGACTCCTCCTCCTCCTCCTCCTTTGCCGGCAGCTCCAAAACCACGCATCGCTGCTCGCCGCCGCCGCCGCCAACTTCTCCGCACATTTTTTCACCCTCTCTTTCTTCCAAGACTCTGTAAACTGATGCTTGTTCCGGAAGGAAGGGAGGAGATCAGTAGATTAGATTATTAGTTTTAGGTGAAATTTTATTTAAGGCTAAAATATTGCAACTTTTTATATAAATATTTTTAAAAATTTTAAAAATTTATATTTTCCAGAGATGTCTTGAAAGTGCAAAATTATCAAATTTTATAAAATAAAAAAACTAATTTTTTAATATATAAATTATAAAAAATAGATATAATACTGACAGAATTCTCACGAAAAGAACTAAATTTAATAACTTGAAATTTTTTTTAAAAAAGTAAAATATAAAATTTCGAAAGTTGGAGAAAAAAAAAAAAAAGGTTAAAAAAATAAAAATTTATATAAAGATTTTATGTATTTAAATTTTTATTTTAGATCATTAAATTTTAACGCGACAAATTCAAACGCCGTAAATAATTAACTTACTGCTATGTTATCTCAAATCATCTTTAATAAGTGGGGCATTTTCTTCTCCTTGGAATTTAAGGGGTAACTAAATTAGCTGCAACTTTGTCATTTTGTTTAAAAAATTATAAAATTTTTTAAAAAAGTGATATGATTGAAATAGATTTATTTAAATTTATCTGCTTAATCCATGCAGATTAAAATTTAGTGCCCTAAACGAAATTTCACAAAAAGTTCACTGACCAACCGCATAGTTTACTCTCTTTTATTAATACTTCTTTTACCATTTACTACAGCTGAAAAAAAATTTAAGCCAAAAATAATTATTTCTGTCATAGAATGAAAAAAAAAGGACTTCAGACAAGGAGAATAATGGCAGCTTAAAGAAATCATAGACAAAAAAAGTACAGCACTGCCAAGGAAAGGTCATCCTGCCAGCATCATTTAGTTGACAGAAGTAATGAACTTGGAAGAAATTTTCTTTAACTGAGAGAGCAAAAGAAAAGTATCATTGGCTGCAGTAGATGTGGCAAATCTGAAATTGCAACCACTGAAGAAGGCATACATTTAACATCAGAAACAAATGAAGAAAACAGGGCACAAAGTTTTATACCACTTGCAGAATTTATAGTATTACAGATGCTTCAATTAGCTACAGAACCACAAGAACTGGCAAAACTTAAATGAGGAACAGGATTAGTAATACATAGACAGCTATTTGGTCGGAATGCGATATCATATATATACAGGAAATGTAATAAGCTTTTATCATATAATTGAGCCAACGAGCGTGGGAAAGAGCACTGAAAAACTGATGCTTTCACAGTCAAATGGCGTCCAATTTAGGAGTACAAGGAAATTGCATATATTCTTAGCCTCGTGATGGTTGATCTGTAAAGATTTTGATAAACTGAAGAGCATCCTATGAAGAATGTTTTTTCCTCTGTTCTTCGATAATCTGCATGTCCGTCTTCCTTTTCGCCTCAATATGGAGTTTTCCTAACCAAGATCATCATGCTTACTGGTATGTACTGCCGTCAGTCCATCAGTAGCAGATGTCAGCACAGAAGACCGTCGTTCTTGTTCTTTGTTTTCTACCCGATCTGCAAGCAGCTCAGGCTTGAAAAAGCGAGTCCATGATCCTCAGTTTTTCCTCGTATCTTTGTTGTCTTCAGTTTTTAACTACCATCATTTCTTTAAGCAAGACACAATAACAGCTGACGGCCTTGATAAATGAGATTTTAATCCTTGTTTCTTCTGTTTTCGCTTTCTTCCGTCGTCCTCGTAACAATTTTGAGAAATGATCATTAAAGATCCAACACGTTGAGCCTGCGCTTTGAATTATTTGCTGGCATTTAATAGCGACTACATCACGAAGCCTGTTGCATCATTAGAACCAAATCTGAGACCGCCTGTCACTTTTGCATTTCTTCTCTTGGTTACCAGGTAAACAAATCCTTTTGAGGTGTTGAAAGATGAGTATCATCCTCATAATATCAAATTGAGGTAACATGCCAATGCTAGATTTTAAAGACATGGGATTGTTATAGGGCCTACTTCCAAAAATAACAAGAGAAGACCATGACCAAGAACATCTGTACCTAACAGACTTGTCCATGTGAGTTGAATGTTTGGGGTTTTCTAGCTTTTTCACTATAAACTTTTGGCGATAATACCTGAAAAGGACAGATTCGATAAACGAGCATCTCAAGTAATTCTGTTTGCCAGACTGCTTGCATGAGGCTCCATATTAAATTACCACTCAATGCAAAGAACCTAGAACGAACTATTCGGCACATCATGCAAGAAAAGTGTCTTAATATGAGCAGCTAGGGCACACCGCTTTCCGATCTATTAGGGAATGTTTTCGACCAAAATATAAAAGAAGGTAGAAAAATGAAGTTCGCTATCATCAATCAAAGTCCTAATAAATGGTACTAAATGGGTACTCAATACAATCTTTACGGAGAATCGAATAAGATTATGCGAGTGACCATGTTTGCTTAAACCTTTTAACCTTCCTAGGAATCTCCTTCACCCAGTTCAAAGCATCATATATATGAAATCCCCTATGCTTCAGGAAGAACGAATATACAACGTGCGAGAAGAGAAGGGTGTGTAAAGGAATAATTATACACACGGATTATAGTTATGCATGCAAAATTTGTATCATTCAATTTAGATAACAAAAAGGCCCTTTTAATTGCTAGGCATAGATTGAAATTACCATTGCCACAATTGGGAGAACTCCTGGAGCTGTTTTCCAAATGTAAATACTTTAATTGAACAGAAATGATAACACAAACACAGTAGATTTGGAAGATCCACACTTCAGTTTGATATTTTCTCAAATAGGAATGCTCTTACTGTTTGATTCCTCCTCAGGATCGGCAGCGAATTCTCGTCGTCATCGCGATCCCGGGCAAGATGGACTGTTCTCGCCCTGCTGATGATAGATCTCTGGCTGCTGATGACACTACTGCCAGCCATGAGTTCCATCAGATTCCTTCTTTCCCTCGTGCCGGCTTCGGAGAACACCTTCGCATTCCTCGACGGGCGGGATCCCTTCGCCGCCCCGGAAGGCGGCTTCCCCTCGGCGGGGGTGACAGCAGCGGCACTGGCAGAGGGCTCTTCAATTTCGTCTTCATTGATGAACCGCAATTCAGAATTGAGGCCGCCGGGCCTCAGCTTGGAAATGGCGCCGCCCTGGGTGTCGACGACGGAGCAGGGGTTACCGACGAGGCCGTCCCACGCGCGGGGCGGCACGGTCCTGCTCAGCGCCTTGAGTTGCTCGACCACCTGCTCCATGGAGGGCCGGCGCTCCCTGCACGAGCGCACGCAGCTCGCCGCGAGCCCCGCGAGCCGGCGCCGCGCGGCGAGGTCTCTGGGCGGGGGGATGCGGGGATCGAAGAGCGTCGAGACCTTCCCCTTGCGGAGGAGCGGGACGGCCCATTCGACGACGGAGGGCGGGGAGTGGGCAACGTCGATGGCCTTGCGGCCGCTCATGATCTCGAGGAGCAGGATTCCGAAGCTGAAGACGTCGGTCTTGGTGCTGAGGCTGTCGGGGGTGACGTAGGAGGGGTCGAGGTAGCCGAGAGTGCCGGCGGGAGGAGTAGACCCGGCTGCGACGGCGGCGGTAGCAGCAGAGGAGGAGGAGGAGTGGCGGAGGGCGAGGCCGAAGTCGCCGAGGCGGGCGTCGAGGTTGCGGTCGAGGAGGACGTTGGCGGACTTGATGTCGCGGTGGATGACGGTCGGGCGGGCGGAGTGGAGCGTCAGCAGCGCCTTGGCAGTCTGCAGCGCCAGCCGCATCCGGCGGGCCCAGCCGGGCGGGCGGGGGTTCGAGTGCAGCAGGTCGTACAAAGTCCCGTTCGGCATGTACTCCATCACCAGCACTACCTCCCGCCTGCAGCTGCCGCCGTCGGATCCCGCGGAGGCGGAGAAGCCGAGTAGGTTGACGAGGCGGGGGCCGCGGAGGGAGGAGAGGATGTCGATCTCGTTCTCGACCTCATCGCGCGCGGTCACGGGCGCCGGCGCCGGCGCTGGCGGAGAAAGGGGGCGGCGGCGCGAGGGGCGCTTGACGGCGACGGGGCGGGCAAAACCCCTGAGGACGGCCTTGTAGACGGCGCCGTGGCTGCCGCGGCCGAGGAGGGCGGACTCGGAGAAGTTCGCCGTCGCCGCCTCCACCTCGGCGTAGCTGAACCTGCGGATCGCGCATCCGGCAGCGGCGGCAGATAAATATTTCTCACCGCCATCATCATCGCTTAAGACACCTTCGTCGGATAGATCAGCCGCCGCAGAATCAGATTTAGATTTAGATTTCGATTTAGAAGCGGTGAAATTCTTGCGTTTATGCGGCTGAGCGGGGCCGACGGTGGAGGAGACGGAGCGGCCCGTCGCGACGGAGGAGTCGGCCCGGCAAGATAGGTAGCCCATTCCTAGAAGAATTCCTTCCTAACTCAACCAAAATAAATTTGAACAAGTCGAATTAAAATGGAGGAGGAATCAACTTCTAAGAAGGAAGAAGCGTCGTCGTTGGTGGTGGTGGTGTGATTGAATGGGATTATTATTTAGATGTGCATTTTTATAATAGATAGATCCTGTTAAATTAGAACAAGCACTTGGGCACCCTTTTTATTAGAGTTGAGCCCATAACAATAATAATAATAAAATAATAATAATAATAATATTCTCGGGTGGGGGACGGAGGAATATGTGGGGCGCCGATCAAGCACTCGGGGCCTTTTTCTTTTTTTTTCAAGTTTAAAATGTGAGTGCAGTGGAACAGTGGATGATCGTGCTTTTTTTTTCGCTGTTCCAGTAATACAAAACTAAATTTATGATTTTGGAGTGTTTTTATCCAAGTCCTTAATTTTTTCCATAAAACAAAAAAAAACAACAACAACAACAACAACTTATGATATTCTTTTTAATAATAATAATAATAACATTTTAAGAGTTCTAGTTTAATCAATCATTGATTAACTTAAATCGTTGTTTTATAAGCTGTTGCCTCCAATGTCGGAAGATGATTCCCATTTTATGCGCTTCACAAATCATTGCAGCTAAATAATTTCTCCGAGTGATAGCACACCACTCGAAAAGGAACACCTAGATAAAAGATAAATAAATAAATAAATAAAATCTAAACAAATTTAAGTTACAATTTTTTACTTTTTTGTGGGCCAATTTGAGAGGTGCTAGGTACAAACATACCATAAATTACATTTATAAGCATTATAAGCAAAGTGGATAAGAAGAAGCAGCAACGCATCTTTTCTGGGGTGTTTATATTAAGTTCATGGCTGAGTACAATCTGTTTCCAGCTTCTCTCTCTTATTAGTCTCTCTCGTCAGATCTAATATATGAAGAAAATAAAAATTTATTCATTAAAATTTTAAATATGAGTCTGAATATTTTATATTCATATCCGATTTGGACTCGATCTGAATTTAAATTTTTAATAAATAAAATTCAAAATAACTTGAAATACTTAATAGTAATATCCGATAAAGTATAATATCTTTTTTTATGACTCTCATGTTCATAAAAAATAATGTGTTTTCTTTGTATTGAAATTTTTTATTTTTTTTTATTTTAAACGAATTTTATTGGACTGAGTGTAACTCATTAGGACACGAATTTTTTATGAACTATTTAATAAAATTTATAAAAAACTCTATCCGATCTCAACATATTCATTCTTTAATTACATGAAATTAACATGAAATTAATAAGAGAGTTAATTAATAACATCTATATTATTATATCTACTACTAATAAGGACACAGTCCTCAATAAATAATTCAAATGGCTTCAATTTACTAAAATAAGAATATAAAGTTAATTTTTTAAAAAAAATACTTTTATTACAAAAATATTTTAGTCAAATCTACAAAAACAAAAAAGTGGTTCACTTTTATAATAATGCAAAACTAGTAAATGGATAGAATATTGTCCTCTTTTTTTTTTTCCTTTTTTTTTTAGATTGAATTACAAGTTGGTACCTAATGGGGCAATGTGAACTAACATACCGGCATCATTAATTACACCACAACCACATATTTTATCTCAAATTATTTAATCCTAATTAACTGGGTGAACATGTAGACCCAACTGGGCCCGCTTAAATTAAATATTCGCATTTAAGTCCTATTTGTCGAAATAAATTGGCCCAAATTGGTCCCCATATTCACTCAGTTTGGTAGGATTGAGCTGGTGTAGAAGATAACTAGAGAGAGAGGGTGAATCTGAAAAAATGAATATAAAAATAAAAAAAAAAAAAATCAAGAATGAAGTTGCAAGAAAATTTTTACCCAAATTGGCCTAAATATATGCACATAAATATGTGTGAATTTTTGGATGAGGTGTTACCCCACAAATTAATGATTTTATCCAACTCATCATATATATTGATTTAAATAGGTCACTATTCTGTAATGTGGCGTGAAGTTGATTCGATCAAGTCATAATTGAGATCCGTAGGTATTATATTTGTACGTTTTAAGTAAATTAATTGTGTATTTCTAATAACTCGAGCTTTTGGATTAATGGTTAACATCAACAATTCGACGAGTGGTACAAAAGTCATGTACGTTTTAAGTAAATTAGTTGTGTATTTCTAACATCTCAAATTTAAAAAGTGATTAGAAAAGTAAGGTTATCTTTTATTTAAAATTAATATCTCCAAATGCTGCAGTTGAAATTATGTTCAAATTGGGCGTAAGTTCAACTGCTATAGTTAAACCTTCTCATATTGTTCCAACTACAGCGGTTGAATTTGAAAACATCAATCAGAATATTGGATTTGAATCTCAATACAGGTATAACTATATGTAACTAAATAATTTTTTAAAACTGAGCTCGTCTAAGACTAACTTTAATACCATATTACTAAAAAAAAAAACTAATCAAATAAGGAACAGTTTAAAAAAGTTCTTAAAACTTTTATTCAATACGCGATAACACTAATTAACCACTAAAATTAATAGCATGTTTAATTTTAATTTGTTGCTATATAAAACTATTTAGGTTCGGTTTGTTTATACCTGGAATTTGCTCTTATGTTATTATGAAATTCAAGCCGTCAAACACTAACTCCCTGTACGCTGTTAGGTGGGTCAGAAGAGAGCTGTCGGAGAGATTTGGGCTGAGTGATTAACTAGCCATCATCTTTTTTTCTTTTTTTCTTTAAACTCTGCATAGATCTAGCTATCTCAGTTATGTTGCTTAGTTTAGTTTATCTTTTTCTCTAAAAAAAAAAAAAAAAAAAAAAAAAATGGGAGGTTTCTCCCCATGAATGCTAAAAAGGTAAAGCAATGATGTTTTGGGAGTTGAATAAGGAAAATGCTATGTGTACACCCGTAATGGGTGTACATCTCACACCCCCACCCATCTAAGAATGGGGGTTTGATGATGGGTCACTTGATGTGACCCGTAAAAAATATTGCCACCATTAAAATGGTAGAGATGTATGATGTACACCCCTTCGGGGTGTACATGTAGCATTGCTCGTTGAATAAAGGGACAAAAAGAATCCTTTCACTTTGTTGTTTTGTTGGTGCATTCCTCTTATGTATGGAAAATGAGACCCTAACCACACAGATATTATACATTTTTTTTATTCAAAAAAAAAAAAAAAAAAAAAAAACTACACAAATGAGAGTTTGATATATTAAACCCAAGAAGCACTCTTTTAGAGCCTGTATTACTTTCAATAATATATTAGTTAAGTATTTTTTTTTTTAAGAATATGGTAAGATGCTACCGTTTTATTCATAAATAGATTGAATTAAATAATAACAGGAGACAGCTAGATCTCATAAGCCGAACCGAACGAAAAAAAAAAGGGGCTAACCACAATAACAGCCCCAAAGGTCCCTATACGAACAGGCCTCTGTCGATACGTAGTTCGGAGTATATTTTTTTTGTTCGAAAATTTTCAAATTCCTTTCCAACCAAATTACTGACCAAGTGGCGGCGATAGTCGCTTGGTCCTTCCCCCCTATTGTACCACTTTTGGAGTTGTAAGATTTCCAAAGCCTACCGGCGGAAGAGCGCTGTTGCATGAATGATTTGTTAGGGAAGAAGCCCTGCAGAACAGCTTTAGTGCTAGAACAATCCATAAATAAGTGATTTACTGATTCACTCTCCTCTAAGCAAAAAGTACATCTCTCCTTATTAGTTCAATCTCTTTTGCGTAAATTATCCATCGTAAGCATCCTTCCTCTGAGAACTAGCCAAATAAGAATCTCCACTTTCACGAGAGCTTTGATCCGCCATGTTCGAAAGAATTTTCTATCCCCTACACCGCCATCTTGTAGAAAAGTGTATACAGACTTGACGATAAAACATTCCGACTTTAACCAACTCCATCTAATATCATCTATAGTAAAGTATTAAGTAAAGAAAAGAATTTGAATATTTTATTAATAATATAAAGTAGAAATGATATTTTAAAACTCTACTAAATTGACCAACCACGCCAATTAATTTCATCATATATCAATGCAAATATCTTATAGCTTTTTTTGGATACCAAAACAATTTGTTATCGTCTTCTAAACTTTTGGCAAAGTTTTATATTACCCTTCAAACTCTTAACTTCAGTAAATAATTTCTCTTTCGTTAAGAAAATCGACAGAGATACAGTGACTGCCTACCTACCTAAGTAGATTAGTTTCTTGGCGGAAAAATTACTCCTAAAAAGATCTTCTTCACCTCCAAATCCCTCTTTTTTTTCCTCAACATTTCGATTTCTCTTTTATTTAATTGGTAATTTTTATTTGCAAACCTCAATTTTTTTTGGGGAAAGGGAGTAATTAACATGAAACACTTGCTAAAGTTTGGAATATCAAACTGCCATTTTAAAAGATGTAAAACTCCAGTGAGCATATATTTTGATTCTAGAGCAGAATCATCAAAATTACTAAGGAGATGAACTAAACCAAATATTTTAGTAAGTAAAAAAAATATATAAATCAAACACACCCTTTTTGGTGGCCCTCTTGAGGACAAAATGGGAAATGTGGGAGCAAAAGTGGTGTTTAATCTTAGGCCACCTTTTTATTGTTGAGAGTTACACCAACTCACATGACTAATTATAAACCTACTTTATTTTAGATGCGACGCATGTGGAAAGAGTAATAAATTTTTATGTCTAAAATTTTACAACTTTTTGGATTTTGGAGCCACTCATTTCGTGTGGAACTTTAATTTTTGTGTCTACCCAATTTAAATTCAAATTAAGCACTTTAGGTGTAAAGCCACTTTTGGTCCCATCATGTTTGAATTTTTGGGTACAACGGCTAGCTGAATTTTTATTTATTATAGTAGAAAATTGATGGGGAATGGAGTGTATTGAAGCCTTGGATCTTTTCTTAGTTGAAAAGATGGAGATTTTAAAATTTTAAAATTTAAAAATTTTAGAAGCTTTGTATGCGTAAACTGGTAAATTTTAATTATTGTCCCTTCAGAGTCGAACTACATATTAATATACTATCTAAATCACATGAATAACATATTTATAATGGTGTTTAAAATTTATCGTTATCTACATATTGGTGTGAAAAATTACGCTAAGTGATAATCAGTTTTATCTGCGCAACTACTCTACATGAGTGAATAAGACAAGAATACGTAGTGCACTAGAAGTCGAGAAAAAGACGCCTGAAGATGAAGAGATTTTAGGTGGAAACAGATTAAAATGTGGAACGTGATTTTCGCAATTGTGACGGTAACATTCTCCCACTATAAATAGTATTTTTTTGAAGCCGGTCAAAACAAGACTAATTTTATTATAATTAATATTTTTTCTAAAAATAGTTTAACGTGTAGCTTTTTTTTATATATATATTTATAATGTTTTCTGGAAAGAGCTTAACTTGTAATCTTAGTTTTCCTCTTAATATAATTGACTCAGCTCACAGAGCCGAGTTTCCATTTAGCCGGGTCTTCGCTTTTCGACTTTAAGTTAGTTTATTGAGATAGAAGTGTCTCATTATTCGAATCATTTGATTCGAATCATTTGTTTAATTTGAATCAAATTAAACAAATTTAAGATATTAAATAGTAAAATTAAATTAGTTTGTGATGTTGATCCATGTGGCATTCATTTTTGGGGGGGCCAATTTGGATAGCAAATATTTAATTTAATTAGTTAATTTGTCTCCATCCCCAGAGCAGGTTCTGCTCGTCTCTTTCTCCAGCAAGAAATGCTCGGACCCGAAGCCAAAAAAGGTCAAAACATGTAAATGCTGTTGCTGACGCGATTTTCTGACTCTTCTTCTTTCAGGAGTCAATTTTGCTCTCACTCGGATGTCCCGTTCTGCAGATCTGATTAGTGCAGAAATAATTGCCTGAATCTGGTCCACCATGTCAGCCATTGACCATAAGATTTTTATTAAAAAAAAAATTGTGAGGGCATGTTTTGTTGTTTGACAGTCAGAGAAACATTGATGATTTTTCTCATTCAAAATTTGGACTTATTATTTACTTACAGCTAACAGTAGTATATTTTAAACTAGCTAATCCAGGAATAAGTATAAAATACGAAATTAGTGTAAAAAAAAGTTTGGAATGATTCCAGAAATAAGAAATTGTGTTTGGTATGATAATGAGGAATAAGATGAATAAAAGATATTAGTTGGGGTAAATTATCTTTTTGCCCTCAACTTTATTATGTAATAATGAAATGAAAGAGAATGCCTCGGTAGACGTGAGAGGGTATTTAAAAAAAAAATAAGAGGATGGTTGGGAAAGATGAGAATAGTAATTCTCACTTATTTTAGTTTTACGGGAACAAGCTATACCGATTGATTTCTGGTGCGTTTGAAAGAATAAAAAAAATATTCCTTCTATTCTCAGTTATATACCAATGAGGATTGCTACATGTATATCCCGAAGGGGTGTACATCTTACATCTCCATCTTTTTAATGGTGGCGATATTTTTTACGAGTCACATCAAGTGACCCCTCATCACACGATATTTTTTACGGGTCACATCAAGTGACCCCTCATCACACCCTCACCCTTAGATGGGTGGGGGTGTGAGATGTACACCCCTTACGGGTGTACAAGTAGCATTTTCCCATACCAATTGCTTTCTGGTGCTTGTATTCAAAAGTTTATAAATTTTTTAATATAGATCTTCCGCTTACACTTTGTATTCTAGGATTTACAGAATTTTAAATGATTTTTAGTAAAAATATAAAAAAATTGATGTTTAGCATTGCTCAAGAAACAGAGAGGAATCTTTAATTTTTAGTTTTTGTTTTCTGCTTAGAACACCAAAAAAATATAAAATAAAATGTTTTCTTTTTTTCTAAAATATGTAAAACTATTCTCATTTAGGTGTAGAACCAAACATTTTGAAAAGCTACTTCTCAGCTAAAAGCAATCCACAAAAGATCCCATCGATAACAAAGTTGCTTCTGCACACAACATATCCTCGTTGGATCATGATCGGTACAACTCTATGTTCTCGCATAATAATAGCTGAGCTTTCTTTTACTACTTTTTCCTCTATTAATATGGAACATTGCTACAGAAGCAAGAAAAATAAGTATAGAAAAAGGCGACAAAAATGACCGTTTCACGCAAATACATAACCGAATATCAGATGCTCCAAGGATACTATAACACCACTGCAGCTTCAGAATTGGCAACAGCAGTTGCGGCGGCGGCGTAAGTTGAATGCTGCGTGATATCAGAAAACAGAGATACAGATGATACAAGACTTGGCCTTCCTAGGAACATCACAAATGAACTGCATTACTACTTAACGTCCGTCCACTTCGAATAACAGTTTAGACATAAGCATTTGATGCATTGTTAAAATCCACCAACTATGAAAGTAGAATACAAAGCTCCTAAGGTTAGTTACAGCAAAAAAGAAAAAAGAAAAAAGAACAGTGAGATAGCTCAGGTTTTTATGCACCCTTCACCATGGCTCAGCTAATGCATTGTTAAACTGCTGCTCGGTGGAAAGATGTGATTCCTCGACTTTACTTGCATCCAGTTTGAGAGTGGCGATATAGGAGCTAATGTTTCTTCTTCGAGTAGCCATTGAATCTCTTCTCTCGCAGAAGAGTGCGAGGTTTCGCTCCACTTCCGAGATAGCTCCATTCATTGCGCTGATAATTGCATCAAGTTGGTTGGCATCGACTTCTTTCAGCGAAATCTTCTCCTGCAGTGTTTCTTTCTCCTTCTCGCATTCCACGTGGGCATCTCTTATACACTGCAATGTGTTAAGGCGAGACCGCACACACCGGACATCAAATCCATGTGCTTCTAGTACGGCAAGACTTTTCAGCTTTTCCTCGAAAAGTTCAACTCCATCATCAATATGCAACTTGCCTATGCTCGATACTAAGCTGGCAAATGACACCATAAGACCTATGGCCATTCCTTCACGAAACTCGGAGCAGTAGTGCCCCAGTGGAAGGAAATGCGGCTTTTGCGGTATTCTACTAAAGATTTCCATCGTCTCAATAGTTTTCCACAACGAAGAGCTCTTGACGAATGAAAGATGCATCTTATCAGCCGCCGAAGCACAGGTAGGTTGATCGACCAAAGCCCTCTGATTTGCAACTAAAAACCTATCAGATAGCGATTCAACAGAGCAACACTTCTTGGGCATAGAATTCCTCAAACAAGATCGAAGAGCTCCATCCACTCCACTTCCTCGCTTCTGAACTATACTACTATCAACCCTCGCAGTAGGTTCTCTCTGTGAAAACTGCATGCACGGGCACTCAATTGGCGCTTTAGCTTTATTTAGATAGTCCATCTGAGGTGCAAGATGCCCATCTTGTAACACATCTGCTTGTTCAGCCGCCCTACTCATGCTACCTACATCACATCCTTGAACATCTGCAATAGAAGTAGAAAAGAATAAGCATCACCAGAGAAGTATCGCATGCATTTACAAGCCAGAAAACCTTACTAAACATATGTTGGAAATTAACAAACGAATATAGCCTCTGAAAGCCCGCACCTTCATCTTGATGGTGAAGTGGTGGAGACAAATTAGGTACATCACTATAAAGATCTTCATTCCACACATTGGTCTCTTCAATCCTATGTTGTCTTTCGGTAACTTGATCATGTGCTTCTTCAGAATGTTTCAATTCTCCTGCTGCAAATTGTACATGTAGGTTTTAACTATGGTATTTGATGTGTGCAAATCGTTGGATGACAGAACTTACATTCTTTAGAGTTAAGCGAGCAATTCGCGTTTTTCTTTGGAGATCTACTTCTCTTCCCTGGCTTCATCTGCGCCACAAAATAATTAGAGTAGTCAGTCTCCAATCATGATCAACAAGTAGTTTAAAAACAGTTCTTAACCAAGTGACACGAGCAAGGTCTTACAATATGATGGATCTTCTTCTTCTTCTTCTTCTTCTTCTTCTTCTTTTGTCTCTGTAGTGTTTGATCATCTCGCTTTCTCTTTCCCCTGACAAAACTAGATAAAGGAACAGAATCGCCTAAAAAGTTTGTTGAATCAACAACAGGGAGCAAATTCTGGGCTTCATGAATTACTTCCGCATGGTTTGCATCGAAATCCTTTGATAGATCTTCTGATCTAGAGTACCATTCATCATGGCAACTTTCCCCATTGATTAATGTTTTCGCAATATTATTCTCTCCAAGAAGATTTCGTTCATGCGTTAGCTCTCCCAGTGAAGAACCTTGTGGTGATTCAGTTGACTCAGTGCAATTTGTAGGAGTCTTCTCACAAGAAGGCATAAATGAATGGGTCACCACAGCAATTGAAGAGGAATAATATTCTAGCATTGGAATTTCAGGACTGGCGCTCTCTTGTTCAAGTGGAGTATTTAAATCTCCTAATGAAGGTAAGTGATTCAGCTCATGTAATCCATTTTCTATCGGCTTTTCTCTGTTCAACCTTTCAGAAGGGTAAGCAGATTCAGCATCACCAGCATTATCAAAATAAGGTTCGTGCATGACCTCAACATCCTCGTCACTTGATGTTGACAACGAAATTGGAGAACTGGAGCTTGTGCCGGCAACAGATTTCTTTGTCCGATTAGCTCGCCTCTTTCCAATTTCCTTGCCACAAAACATGTCAAGATAACAAAGTAAACTAATCAATGAAAACTTTAGTTAACAGATCCCTTAGTTACTTACGAGCTATGCCTTGCGTGATTATAGAAAACCAAAGACAGTATGCTATTGAAAAGGGTAGAACAATGTCCGGACATGCATAACCGCTAAATGAATTCATTCACCCAATACAAGAAGTTACTGAAAAGGGATGTCTATTTTCCTGCTGATTACCTGTAGATGTTTGATCAACAGTAAAGAAATTGGCAATCCAATTGTCTCTTTACAAAAATAACATAATGGGCCAACAAAACAAACAAAGGAGATGTTCTTGGCTGAGAGGCCCTCTATTGGTGCATCAGTTTTGTTGATGTGGTCATTAAGAACTTAGCTGCAAAACCGACATTCTCAGGGACACTAAAGCAGGCATTGCAACACCAGTATCAGAAGTGCAGAGGTATGCCTGTGATATATATTAGCACAGCACAGGACAACATTTAGATAATAGATACAACCCTTGTGATATAGGCCATTTTCCCTTATACCCTGCTATTAACATTGTAAACACACTTAGCCATCTCGATGTTTCAGTTAGGCTTGTTTGTCTTTTGCATTGATCACACCACAATCATGTGGAAAATTAAACCAATGTAAATAAGACGGAAGAATAAGAATAAGCAACTAAATTCTCGTTTGGTATTTTTAGCGAGACGCGTGATTGTCACATACGGAATTTTAATGGTATTTAATATTTAGTCCTACGTACTTAAGGACGCAAAGTAGTGAAGCGGAATAGGGAAATACAACAGGGCGTTATCTATAGTTTTCGCCACAGCATGTGTACAATTAATTGCATTACAAGTAAAAAATGGAATTGTTACCACAGTGGAGCCGTCAATCCATTGTGTGCCATTCCATTCTCTCCGCGACCTAATTAGAGTATCATCAAACTCCATCTCCTCCCCCATCTGCTCTCCGTTCACCTTGACGGCATACCTCGAGCCGGGAAGAACATTTGACACAACCCCTGGCAACCACCCACCATCACAAAACACCTCAACCTCAGCAGACACACTGAACTCCTTTGTCTCGGGTAAATTGTATGCAACCGGCCTAACATACTGAGCATCCAGAATCTCATTCCTCAGTTCTCCATTGCAATTAACTCCCAAATCGCCATACTCCACCAGGAAATTCGTGGTCCCAATCACTTTTAAAACAGTGGCGGAGAACCAACCCAGATTCCTTTTCACTTCAACCTTATCTCCGACTGTTAATATAGGCTCTCTAGCTCTCTGCAAAAGGAGAGAAAAAGATTAAAGATTTCACAAAGATGGAACAAATTTTCTCATAAAAAACAAGACCTTTTGTTTGGTATTCTTGCCCTTCCTTTAAAAATCTTTTGTCACAGACTCTAAGCTACAAAGTGTCACAGATCGATAGCGGAGCGCTTGCAGTCTATACATCTACTAGGCTCAACCTTTTCTCCTTTATTTGCTGTTTCATTTTCCTTTTAGAAAGAATGCATTATGGTGCGCACAATCATATACAATTCTCATTTATAAAAACAAAAATCAGCAACAGCACCAAGCAAGAAATAAGCTTTCCGGTAAAAACAAATAAAAAAAGGGGGGCAACTAAAGTTCAAAGCCATTATCTTTCTATCAAGCAAACAACCACAAAAAAAAAAAAAAAAAAAACAATTTTTACCTGAACATCAGTTCAACTGAAAGTCATTTTCAACAGATATTCATTTATGGGTGAACAAACAGGCCCCTGGTGATAGATGACAACTTCATTCAAAATAATATTGAAGCTAAAGAACAAAAAATGCTTCAAAGTTTTTATTTTTTTGTCGCCGAGATGTTAAATACAAGGATTGCAAGCAATGTACCATTCCTCTATACACTATTTTATGTAAAAAAAAATTTTAAGTTTTTCGATTCCCAAACTTCCATGAGAGAGGCGCACTACCAGTGCTTCGTTAGTATTATGATTACCAATTCATGGGCGGGGACCCATTTGCCGCGGACCCACTCCATGCGGGGCCGGATCTCGGAGGCGGAGAACTCGATCACCTCCCGCGAATTGGGGAAGCTGACGACGCAGCTGTCGGGGGCGGCGCCGGGGGCGAAGACGACGCCGGCCCACCACCCGTCGTGGTGGAAGGCCTCGACGAGCTGGTGCGGGGCGAAGGGATGGTCTGGGTCGGGGGGAGAGGGAGGAGGAGGGCGTGGGCGCAAGTGGGCGGCGTGGACGAGCTCGGTGAGGGGGAGGGAGGGGCCATGGCGGCGGTCGTCGTCGGCGGCGGCGGCGTCGTCGGCGGCGTCGTCGTCGGCGAGGAGGGTGGCGTAGGCGACGCGGTAGCGGCGGCGGCGGCGGTTGTGGGAGAGCACGGTGGCCTCGTACCAGGCGCCACGGAAGCCCTCGTCGTCGCTCCGCACCTCCACCGCCGCCCCCGCGAGGAACCCTGAGGTGCCCTTCTCCTGCTGCTTCTTGGGCTTCTTCTTCTCGGGGCGACCCATGCGGGCTAGGGTTTATGCTCTGGGTTTGGGATTCGGGGTGTGGGGTGGGCGCGGGGTAGCGAAAGCGACAGAGAAAGGGGATTTGTTAAGACACACCAAAGAGGAGAGCGAGAATTTTTTTTATAAATATATAATCTTATTTTATATTATAAATTTAAAAAATTATTAGAATAAATATTAATGAGTTTTTTTTTTATTTAATTTATTTTTAAAATTTGATTTGTTTTAATTCATTTTTAATTCTTAGTTTAAATAATTATTACTGGCCTGATTCTATTTTGTTAATTAATTTATTTTTAAACTTTGATTTGTTTTAAATTTTTTTGGCAAAAAAATATAAAAAATCTGAAAATATTCTTTTAAAAGAAAAAATATTTTGAAATTAAATTCAAATTTGTTTGTTTAATTTATTTTCTAAATTTGATTTATTTATATTTATTTTTAATTCAAATTTAATTTTTTGATTTAAATATTTATTAGCTGCATAAGTTTATTCTTTTTGTTTCGATTTATTTTTAATTTAAGATAATATAAAAATATAAAAAAATATAGAATTATACATTAATATTAAATAAATAAAAGACAAAATTATCTGTTAAAATATATATATATATATATATATATATATATATATATATATATATATATAAAATTTAGTTTTAATACATAATTATAAGTGACATATTTTTTATTTTTTTTTTAGAATTCACTCTGTCAATTTTTATTCGCTTTTATATATATAGTATAAATATATATTAAATATAAAATTTTAAAATGTAAATTCAACGTCAATATTTATAATATATTATATAATATATATTCATATCTAAATTCAAATCCGTAAAATTTTTATTTTTATATACATATTTAAAACTTTATTCTTCATTAAATAAATTCGGTCTGAAATATATATTCCCACTTCAACGCACCTGGGGTGAGGAGACCCCGGGCACGATGCTTTCGCACTTTACAGGGCACTCGTGCAATTCGTACATTATTTTCCGGTTTTTTAAAAAAACAATTAAATACATATTTAATACTTATTTTAATCACACTTTACTGTAAAAAACTTTATTACCTTTAACAAAAAATTATCATATCATACAGACAAACAAATATTTGGATTTCAATAAGCCAACATGTACATCAGATTAACTTTATCAAATTAAACTTCCGAACGATTTTAGATGCTTAATACAAATGCTGTAACCAGCTTCAGAGACACTGTTTGTCAGATGAAACTGGCTATGCTGTTTTAGGCGAAATGCGTCGCTGACGGATCAGAGAAAAGAACTCTTCCAGCATCGTTTCGCTCAGCACCGCGCCGTATTTGTTGGAGTACACACCATTAACTGAATCTTCTAAGCTTGTTGTATCTGTCGAACGCATTTGGATGTAGTGTTTAAGGTTGTTTGTGGTTCCATCTGCATGAATAATAATACAAAAAATCAACTTTTAACAACAGAATTGAGCTCCTGCACCTACAAAAAGTTTTTAAGTAGAACGAGTGAACTTCATAAATTAAAACAAGAAAAAATGTAATAAGATGAAAATAAGTTTACTATATATGCTCCTCTGCTTCTCAATCTCACCATGACAAGAAATAAACTGAACTTTAAACATGTGACACAACTTATTCCTGGTTCAATTCACATATTCTCTTTAGTAACTTCGTGTCGATGTATATCCTGGATAACCATTTCATTTGGGTTGGTTGATTCTCCACTAACACTTGTATTTTGATTTTTATTGCAACAATTATTGAAAAACGTACAGATTTTACTCTTAGATACATTTAGAAGAACCATGAGACAACTGTAACAACCATTTGAAAATCTAAGGTACAAAGCAAACAAAGTATCGACAATGGACCTCTCAACTTGCGGGGAGGTGAAATTCAATGTCAATGAAGAGGAAAAACATTTACAATAGAAAAGAAAATGTATAAGAATATGTAAGAATGTACCTTCAGCAACAATTGGATCGTATACAGGTGGAGAGGAAATCCAATTTCCTGAGGGATCCTTCATGTGGCTTCTATCCGATGCAAAAGAACGAAGAAAGATGGGAGCATGGACAACCCGAAAAAGCCTACTGAAAGTAAAACAGCACTTTTAGTTGTTTCTCTGGCACGATAGTAGGAGGCGACTATACTAAAGCATACAAACTTCAAAGATTTTATGGCATTTGCAATGCTTGTTTAATGAAAAAAATGCAACTCGAACTAAATAAAATTTTGTTAGGATGTGAATATAGCAAGAAGTAAATCATGGTGTCAAACGGATTGTCAAATCCAAATCACTTCGAACTGCAATGTTGTGTGATAAAGCACTCCAGATCCAATCAGGGCTGAAGTAGGCCCTCGAGCACAAACTTATGTGAAGAACGCGGCAGAGTTTGTTATAACGTAATGTATGTAACATATGTATGATACGAATCAATTTACGCCGAAATTTGAACCAAAAAGGAATACAAGGTGTACCCAATACCTGCTATACATGGAATGGCCAACTGAAAGAGGTTGAATAGCTTCCAGAATATACTGGTTCAGAAGAAAAGGGAAAGGAAGTGTTGTATCCAAATCCCAGACATGATCGATAACATTGCCTTGATTTTGCTTTGACTGATATTAAAATTCACGCACGATAGATGTAATTGCTTCAGTAATTAGAAAGGGCTATCGTTTAGCACAATATGCAATCGCAATAATATATTCCTAGTTGACAATCCAAGTTTGTATAACATAATGACCAACTTTCACCTGAATGCAGATCGCATGATAATCCCATACAACAAGCCCATCAATTGAGTTGCTCACCTTCTGATACCACAACGGAACCTGGTAATAGCACATAAAAGCAGTTGATATCAGTATGAATATTGACTCAGGTGGGAAAGAAATGTTCATGAATGTCTTCACCAAACATATCTATGTAAACCAAATTAAGTTCAATCAACTACGAAGAATTAAGATAAGACGACTATCTTAAGAGTGGCATACTACAAGAAGCGAGCAGGAAACACAACTTATGAGATTAGAATTAAATTAAAATTTATAATACATCACATCTGATAAGCTGAAAGTTCAATGATTGCACTAATAAAAACTAAGCAAGCAAGAAGAAATTGACTTATCAATTAGAGAATTTTCCAGTAATAGAGCTAGATACTCAAGCGATGAAACATCAATAATTTTTTTTGACCGTGTGCATCCTGTAAGGAAAATGAGACTGCTAATCTAAATCCAAGTGGTGGATGTGAAGCGACCTGAGTACAAGTCAGCTGATACTCAGCTGATATGGGTGTAAAATGCCGCTCACACCAATTTTAACACTATATCTACTGATTTAGGTTATTTACGATTCACGAAAAGAAAGCATACAGAAAAAGCTAGAAATGTTGTGGATCTGTAGTATGTAACAGCAAAAAAAAAAATGGCATAATTGACCTGTCGAATGAACTCTGGAGGGATTGGTTTAAGATTTAAGAAAATAACTAACCATGACATGATTAAGAAAGCCTAAAAGGTATTCAGATAATCAGTAATATACTTCATTTGTTAGATGTTCAAACTACAACTTAAATATCGTGCAAGTCAAAATTTGTTGAAAATCTCATAGAGCAGTGACATTTTACCGTTAAGCTAATCCTACTATACAGATAATACACACTTATGGGCAAGCAAATATCAATCAACCATGAAGTGCTTAAAAACAATACAGGTGCTGCTGGTACAATGTCTTCCTAACAAATTAACATAATCTGCGTCCATCTACATTATACATAGTGCAGTAATGGCTGTAGTACAAGGTTTTTTACTTTTTTTTTCTTTTTTTTTCATTTTCCCCCTTTGATAATTTAAACATAGGGTTTGACGGCTTTACAGCTAAATGCAATTCAGCTGTAGAATTGGTATTGCTAGCTTTACAACCTAAATATCAGCTTATCAAACCATAATAATGCATTAATCAACACTCACGCCAAATAATCGGTGAAAAAACAATAGCCACTGCACACATCTGAACATTATCTAAAGCAGGATACGCCCCCATCTATGCACTAGAATTAAGGCCAACTGCAAGAACTTTTAGAATATTGAAAATTTGAGATTTCCAATATGGCACTAAGGCCTAAGATGTAAATTGAATATTTATCACTGAAAAAAAAAAAAAAAAAAAAAAAAAAAGCCCTAACATAATTCAATATATTCCAGATATATTCTTGATATAGAAGCCTTATAAAACAAAGTGTTGCAGTACACCGATGGGAGATGTTATAGCAGATGACTGTTCGAATATAATAAAACAAAATTAGGAACATTATTCTTCTTTCTTTGCTGAAACTTAAGCAATGCATAAGGATTCAAACAGGATAATAAGGAAAAAAAAAAAAAATTGACAGAATTTCACCTTTTTCTCCTCACTAGATATGAAGACGACAAAAAGATCAACTCCCACTGCATCAGCAATTCCGATTGCAATGAGTTTCTTGCACAGAAAATAAACATTCTCCTCACTACATGAAAGAGCATAATAATCAAAGTTTTACCCCGGAACATACGCAATAAATGAGTTGAGTACAACAAAGGAATAGAACCAATAAAAGTAGTCCGAATGGTAAATAATCAGTAAACGACATTACAAAAGGCATCAGTACATGATAGACATGCTTTCGATATTTTAAGTAATACCTCATACAAGTTACGAGTAATAATTCCTCTTGGTGCATTCGGCAAGGAAAAACATCGAAACTAACAGGGCCGAACCGTATTCTCAGAGCCCTTTTCATGAATTTCTAACAACAAACCCCGCCGCCTCTAATCGTCAATAGTTTAGCATGGAATCCCGATAAAGAACACGCATAATAATTTACAACTACAGAACATTTATATAAATTTAGAAAGCCCAAGGTTGAATACCGAGCACTCGCAAAACGTTCAAAGGCGCCAGTGCAATTTACTCGAGGCAAATTCTCTTACCTATCAATCTATAAGTTAAAAAAATTGAAATTTTTTGATACTAAAAAAACAAAAATAGCATTTTGAACACTTTTAAACCTCCTACACACGTGCATGATGGATATGAGATCGAATAGGAAAAGGAAAACAGAATCAGGCACTTTCAAATACTTATAATCAAACAATTGTTGTTTGATTTTAAATTCACCATCTAATCTGTGCCTTGCCTATAATTCTAATATACTTATATTTATATCACATATATCTCTTGGAATATATTATCTTATCAAAATTATGAATGTCGAGACCTAATAAATCAAATTCTGGAATATATTATCCTATCAAAATTATGAATGTCAAGACCTAATAAATCAAATTCTTAGCTTTCAATCGCTGGATCTAAAGTAAATGGAAATGATGTTTCATTTATGGTGTTCCAAAAATGGGGAGAGAGAGAGAGAGAGAGAGAGAGAGAGAGAGAGAGAGTAGAAGCAAAGTACCAGTAAAAGGGAGTGTAGGTGAAGGAGGAGAGGGGGAGGGGGGAGGTGATGGACGACGACGAAGAGGGGGCGTTTTGGGGTACGCGTAGGTCATCGGCCACTTGGTCAGCGTTAGCCATAGATGCTGAAGGAGGAACGGTGGGCGTTTTGGGGTCCGCGTTTCGGCGGAAGATTCGTTTTTGTTGTTGGCTTTTTCTGGGCGAAATTATATAAAATCCTCCTATAGACATATATATATATATATATTTTTTAAATTTATATTTTGGAATATACAGGAGTGTATATCATACATCCCATCTTATTCAAGAGTGATGTGAATTCGACCGATCACTGTCACTTGAAGTGACCGGTGAATAAGTCCCCGCCCTGATGGGGTGGGGTGTATAGATAGCAAAGCCCTTATATTTTACCTTATTAAAAAATTTTAAAAATATTTTTAAAATAATATAAATATATATATTTGTTTACAGAATAAATAAAAATAATATAGTTATTTCATTCAATTCATTAATACCGTAATTTCTGAAAATAATTTTTAATATTTTAAAAAATTAAAATATAATTTTTTAATATTCATTAATAAAAATAAAAAAAACACAGATATTTATACAAAATTTTATGAATTTTAGATTTTTTTTTTTTCTTGAGAAATTTTAGCAATTTTGCAAGAAAATGACTTCAAGGCCATAATCATCTTTTTGTAAGGAAAAATCTACTCTTACATTCCATTTTGGATAGGAAAAAAATATATATTATATAAATTATATATTTCAACATAAAATGTATAATATAAAATTAAATTATCTTTTAAAATTAATTCTTTTAAAAATAATTAATTTTAAAAAATATTTAATAAATCGTTAAATAGATGCAAAATTAATACGTAGCTGTTGATTAAGGGCTTTTCAACAGACATATATAAAATTGTATACCGAATGTTTATCCGTTTGTAAGTAGATCTCAAGACTTATAATTTTAATAGTTAATTTTTAAAAAATTTATTAAATAATTTAATATATTTATTTTTGTGAGAAATAGTGGTAATAATTAAACAATAATTTTAATAGCATATTTACACATAATTTTTAATAACTTTTAAACTGTAAATAAATATGACCTTTCTCTAGGTATAATATTCAAATATATATCATAGTTATATTTGTTAATATGAGCAATATAATTGAGTTGGAATCTATTAGCAGCAAATAGGGTTAGTTGTCATTTATTTTTTTTTTTTTTTTTTGATAATAGAGCTTTTAAATAGACGATCGGTATCGTTGAATATGATCTATATTATTGGAAGTATCTAAAAATTAAAATTTAAAATTTGTTGACATTATTGATCTAAAAAAAAATAGATTATAATAGCATAAAAAAAACAAATCAAATAAATAAGGTGGAAATATATAGAAATTATATAAACTATAAACTATTTTGATTTGACTATCAAATTTTTTAAAATTCTACGGTATTTTGATTTCGAAATTTAAGCTAACAACTTAACTTAATAAATTTATAGTTAAGATAATTACATAAAAGTATATTAATTAAATCTGTAAAAATAGTAGACATATATAAATTTTAAAATTAAAGTATTATTGACAGATTTAAATCAAATAAGTTAAAATATTAAATAATAAAATTAAAAATTTAAAAGAGTAAATAGCTAAATTAAAATAGTTCATAGTTCTGATATATTTTATATACTTTTATCCAAAATTAAGACTAAAATATAGAAACTTTCTGTACAAATTTATTTTTTTTACTTTTCGTAATATTTAAAAATTTATATTTTATTCTCTCAAAATTTTAAATTAATATATTTAGTCCTTTCCGTCAAAATTTATATAAAAAAATATTGTTAAAAATTATGAAAATATATTTAATTTTTTTCTGAAAAAAAAAGTAAGAATAATTTGATCATTTTAACTTCTCCATTAATATCATATTTTTTGAAAATATTTAGATAAAATATAAATTTTTAAAAATTATGAATAAATAAATAAAAAATTTAAATATTTATAGACTTATATATATGGAATTGAGCTTCTATGCTTGTAAAATCACAAAATTATTTGTGCTTGTGAATTTTTTATCATCAGATGTAGGAATGTGCGGTTAGAATGATGGTAGATTCCTTGGATTTAGTGGGTGGTTGGTAGAATAGTATGATATAGGAGGTAAAATTAATCAAAGGGTTAAATCTAATGGTAGAAAATTTACAAACACCAATTGCTTGGTGCTTGCATAGTAACCGGACACTCTATGGCTACGTTTGGTTCGGGGATAAAAAAAATTTAGTTATACCGGGGATAGGTATAAGCTATGGTATTAGCAGGAACTAGTGTAAATTTCTGTTTGCTTGGGTTTAAGAGTTATACCGGGTATAAAAAAAATTGTGTTTGGTAAGTTAAAGAGGAATAAGAAGAATAAAAAGGACTAAAATTTTAATTTATGATTAAAATTTTACTGATATGATTTTAATTATTTAATTTAAAATATTTATTAAAAAAAATTATTAAAATTTATATTTTACTTATATATAAAAAAAAATTATTAAATAAATTTATCATATAATTTATTAAAATTATATGATAAATTTATTAAAAATTAAAGTTAAAATTTTTAAAAGCTATAAAATTTAAAATTTATAAATTTATAAATATTAAAAATTTTAATTTTAATTGTCTTAAATAATTAGTTAATTATTTAAATACTTAAATAATTAGTTAATAATTGATTCGGGAGACACGAAGATGAAGATTCATAAGAGGTCGTACATGATCTCCAAAATAATTAAATTAATTAAAATATTAGATTAATTAAAGAGTTAAAATAATAATTAAAATTATATTAATTTAATTAAACTTATTCTCAGATGGGAACAAGTTTTGTTCCAGAAAAAAACTGGAATAGTAATTTCACTCTTATACCAACTTATTCCAGAAAGACGAGAACAGCTATTTCCATCCCTTCTTATTAGTATTTGGATATAAAGGGGGGATAACCCCCTTATCCCCTTTATACCCCTAACCAAACGAAGGCTATATATATAGAGAGAGAGAGTAGAGTTTATATATAATTTCAAAAGCACATGCCAAATTATGTTTGTGAATTTTTTATTATTAATTTTGTATTGAGATTTGTATTATTGTAAAATCAACTAAAGAGAGAGAAAGTAAATTCAATGATAAAAAATTCACAAATATAATTTTACTTGTACTTTTAAAAATATATAAGTACTTCTCTCTTTCCCTCTCTCTCTCTTTCTCTCTGTCTATATATATATATATATATATATATATAGAGAGAGAGTTGGGCTGGAATGCTATTGATAGCACCAACTCAACTTTGCCACCCATTTTGTAGCCATTGAATTGCATTGAGATCCGTGTAGGCTCTTTAATGAAAAAAAGAGAAAAGAAAAAGTAAAAAAAAAAAAAAAAAAAGTAAAATTTTTTTTTTTTTAATTAAAGGGCTTGCACGAATTTCAATGCAATCCAATGACTACAAAATAGGTGGCAAAGTTGGGTTGGTACTATCAATAGCATTTCAGTCCAACTCTATATATATATATAGGGTGTACATCCTACACCCCACCCCATCCTGAGATGGGGGGTGTAGAATGTACATCCCTTACTGGGTGTACACTTAGATTTATCCATATATATATATATATATTAGCTCAAAAATAATAATAAAATTCGGTGACTTGTACCTGCCGCCGCCCACCACCGACTTCTCCCGTCGCAGTTCTCACCAACCCCGCCTGACGACAACAACGAAAAGGAAAAAAAAAAGCTTTTGGTCTCCGCAAAGAAAGGGGGCGTTATGAAAGATGCGAAAGGGAAAGGGACCCCAAATCATTCAATCGGGTGCGAATTTCTGATGACCGGCAGTATTATATCGCCCGCGTGGACGTGATATTATTGCATGCACTCCGTGCACCCTGCACCCTGCACCCTGCACCATTTCCTTTTTTTTTTTTTTTTCTTTTTAATTCGATGAATCACTTGTGCTTAAATTTTTTTTGCCGTGGCTTTAGTGTTTGGTTCGGATATAAATAAAAATTAATTATTTATAATATAAATTTAACATTTGAAATAAATTGAAATGAGTCTGAATTTGTGTTTGAATGAAAATTATATTATTTTCTAGAGTAAGAAAAATAACGTTTGGATAATTATATTAAAACGGTAAGAATAAGAGTAATTATAATTTTAAAATATTAAAATTTTATTGAATTAACTAATATAGTAGTTTAACTTATTTAAGTGACTACTTATAGATAATTCTTAATATTAATTAATAAAATAATTAACAATCAATATTATTAATTAATAATTTAATTAACTATAAATAATTGAATTAATTATTTAATAGTTAGATAATTAGTTAATAAAAATAATTATATTAGTTAGAATATTAAATTAATTAAAATTTTAATATAATAATTTAAATTATATTTATTTTAATTAAATTTGTTCTAGAAAAAATAATGAAATAGTAATTGCAGGCTTATACTAGCTTATTCATCCTTATTTCATATTGTTTCTATTTATAATCAAATACATTTACGGAATAAGGTTGGAATAAAATTTTATTTTATGTCTTATTTTTCAACCAAACGTTGTCTAAGTTTTAGAATTATCCGATGCTTGTGTGATAATTTTTTGAAAGTTATGGTGTAGCAAACTATAGATAATATTTTATAAGTAGAGTTTATATATTTTTAAAAATACAAGTCCAACTATACTTGTAAATTTTTTACTTTAAAATTTGTATTGAGATTCGTGTTATTATAAAATTAACTGAAAAGAGAGAAAGAAAGAGTACAATAGCAGGAATCTCAATACAATTTTTATGATAAAAAATATTACTCATATCTTATTATATATATACACACGCGGTATTATTGCTCGGGAAATGTTTGGTGACACGTAAATGCTATTGTTTTTAAAATTTTAAATATATTCAAACATTGATTTACGAATGAAGTGAAGACATCTTTCAACTGTCAATTAAAATGTATATATTTGTAATAGTTGCAGTTGCACAAAACTAAATATAATGTGAGTAGTCGTAGTTCTTATATTTTTAACTAAATGCCTACAAAAATAGAGCAATTTGTATAGTTAAAGCATGCGTATATAATTGTCACAAGTTTCTAAAGAAAATGCAAGTGGATTAAAAAAATAATCAATTTATTTAAAACATATAGACTTGTTTTCATATCAATTATATATGAATTGTTAGTATTAATCTCTATTAAAAAAAAAAATCTGAGTTAAAAAAAAATTGAATCAACTAATTCACATAAAATATAGATACACAATTCCTGCCCCCACATGTATCTAATATTGCTATTTGCATCTCAGCCTCTGTCATATGGACTGGATGTTGGTCTCATTTTCAAACTATAGGTCAAGAGTTTTGTAGATATTGTAAGTGGAAAAGAATGTTAATATGGCAATAAAATAAATATTTTAAGAAAAAAAATTTAATTCTGAATTTTATTTTTTTAAATGATCATACAAAAATTGTAATTACAAAATTAATTTTATATGTGCTATCTGTGCGCCACGCGTGTGCGCCACGTGAGCAAGTAAGACGGACATGGATTGAGTTGAATACAGAGAATCATTCTCTGTGTTCAAACATAGAGAATGAGTGAGAGAGAGAGTGCAGGGAGAGAGAGTAAGAGAGATCTAGTGGGAGAGAGAGATGGGGCTCTGCGGTAGGGGGGGCGGCGGTGGCGAGTGCAGAGAGAGAGAGAGAGAGATCTAGTAGAAGAGAGAGCGCAGAGAGAGAGAGGGCACAGGAAGAAGAAGAATAAATGAGAGCTCGGATTTGTATAAGGGTTTTAATACGGGGAATTATTTTTCATATTTGAACACGGAGAATGGTTCCTCGTGTTCAATTCAATCCACGTTCACCTCGCTCGCTCACGTGACGAACGAGTGGCGCACAAGTAACACCCATAGAACCAATTTTATAATTATAATTTTTGTAGAGTTATTTTGACAAAGTTTTTTTCAAAAAAAGCTCTTTAATTATAAAAAAAATTCTTACATTTTATCACGCATGGCAACGTTGATACTACATTTTAGTTATGTCTCAAATAAGTCATTTCGTCAAATTTTATTATTAATTTTAAGAGCGGCATGTTAAAATTAATAGTACTTCTAAAAATTCTTTCTAGCTTTGCCGAGCACACTATCAAATATCAAAGATATATGAGAATCAATAAAATTTCATTCACGTGCTAAAATTTATACATCTATAATGTCAAATAATTTTATCATGTGAGCATTGTTACCGCTTTCGTCAAATATTAAGAAATTTTCTAAATTATTTGACCTGTTTGACATAAAATTAAAGTGGAGGATTGATATTATTTGATTTTTTTTTTTTTATGCAAAGGTATTTGAGACAAATTAAAGATAGAGTATAGAATGTTTAATATAATGAAGAGTCTGTAATTATTTCTTACATTTTTTATTTAGTCGTAATTTTTTTTTTCAAAAAGTTAATTTTACGAATTTAAGAAAAAATAAAGTATTTTCATTTTTCGTTGATTTTCAGTAGAAAATGAAAATTCAGGGTTCATTAAATTTTTTTTCATCAAAAAAAATAAATATAATTTTTTTTCTTTCAACCGAATAAATTTTGATAAATAATTATTTTTTCTACAAATAAAATATTATAAAATATAATATTTTTTTTCACGAAAAATTATTATTTTTAATTTTACCCTGCTGAAAAAAAACAGGGGAAAAGGTGTGTACACTGGGTGCAGGACATAATTTGAGCGAGCACGTGCGAGCGCACTCCGTCTTTGGTTGTCCCGCCCGAACTCTGTCCCCCGTCAAAACCCGCGGGATCGTCCCTCTCAGACGGCGCGCGCGCGGACTCTCCAAACCTACTCCTCCCCTTCTCCTCCTCCAACAATGGCCGCCGCCGCCTCCTTCTCCTCCACCGGCGCCCTCTCCGCCTCCATCGTCCGCTCCCCATCCGACCCTCGCCCCCTCTCCCTCTCCCTCGCTCTTTCCCTCTCCCTCTCCCCCTCTCGCTCCCCATCCCTCCGCGCGTGGCACCCATCCCTCCCCAAACCCTTCTTCGTCGCCAGATCCGGCGGCGGCGGCATCGGTGGATCCGGCAACTCCGGCGGCGGCGGCGGCGGCGGAGGAGGAGGAGGTGGCGATGGGGAGGAGGGGGATTCGAGGCGGAAGAACCGGGACGAGGCGTTGCTCGCGCTCGCGGAGATCGGGCGATCCCTGGAGAGCATCCCGTACGATCTGTCTGCGGCGATCGAGGACGGGAGGATCCCTGGCGCGATCGTGCGCCGCTTCGCCGAGCTCGAGAAGTCGCCGCTCTTCCGGTGGCTGCTGCAGTTCGGGGGCTTCAAGGAGCGGCTCCTCGCCGACGATCTCTTCCTGGCTAAGGTCGGCATGGAATGCGGCGTCGGGATCTTCACCAAGGTGAGGTTCTCTTTGCTCTCCTTCCATCGATCGCCCTTTCCTCCTTTTATTGGCATTGTTTTACGTTGCTTTTACTGATTTTAGGTGAAATCGATGTTTTATGCTGTGCTTTGCCTAAAAATGAATCTCACTTTTTAACTCTTTCCTACGACAAGTGATATGTAAAGGTAAAAGTCATCTTTTCTTTCATCACCCTTTCCTTGAACAGGTTATGTGGATCCCACTCCCGATGTCACATTTTAGTATTGATCATTCAGCTGTATAATGTCGTTATTTATCATTAAGATTATGTTCAAAACTATTTTTGTTCCCAGCATGATTAATCTGATGTACTTGCAACTTTAGTTGTGACTGCGCTTGCAGATAATGATACATGGATTACTTGCTCTACTCTGTCTTTGTTGTCTTGGATGATACCCTCACTCTTTGAAGCACCTCCTTTTACTATTTTCTGATTTTTATAGGACCGCATTCAGATAATTGGTTCTAACATGACTTTGCAGATTGCTTCTGTATTTTAGTTCCGACTTCATTTTTGTCTTGTTGATAATATTCTTGGGACAAAACTCCAGAAATTTCTAGAGTTCAATATACTTGTTTACTGTCTGTGCTTCAATTGCTTGTACTTACTTTTAGATTATGGCTTCTGCGAATGTATACATGTGTCACGATACTGTTATGCAAGTGCTTATCTGGCATATTTTGTTTTTCTAGACTGCAGCAGAGTACGAAAGGAGGAGAGAGAATTTTGTCAAAGAATTAGATTTTGTTATTGCGGATGTGGTACGTCTCCAATCTTGCTATTAAATATCTGGTTGATCTGATTATTCTCTATCAAGCAGTTGCAAATTAATTTTTCGTAATGGTCTTCTGCTCATCTTAAAAGCGCAGAAAGAAACGGCAGTTTCTTTTCATCTAGTTTACAGGCCCATTTTTTAATAAAAATCTCCTAAGCTATTAAAGGTCAAGTAAATTTTTATTTAGAATTTATCTGATCTGTGCTCTCCAATTGTAAAATGAGGCGTAGATCAGTTGAACTTGAAATATGGTACTTCGTTTTGCAAGATCCTGAAATTTCCTCTTCTGGTGGTGCAACTAGGCAAGATGCTTAAGCTACTTTACTAATCTCACTTGGAGAAAGCAATTTTGATGCTATTAGTTTATCTAGTGGGCAAGAAAAATAATTCATAGAACTAGTGTAGGAACCCACATGATACGGCGGATAGAAATTATTTTATTAATAAAATTTTAAAAGTACGAAAAAAAAAAATCTGCACATGATACAAAATTGGATATATAAAAAGAACAAATGGACGACTCAGAATCAAATAATATCAAAAAGAAAAAATGAAAAATAAACTGCGAGAGAGAGGGAATAGAGCAAAAAAAAAAAATCCCAATCCCTAATTAAGAGTTTCGGAGAAAGAAAATCATTTGATTTCTCTCCTTGGGAGAAAGGGAATATATAGAGAGAGACAGATGAGTTGACGACTCCACGAAGGGATGCGAGGGGAGTCTCTTGCTGTCTTGCACTATATTGGCTCCGAGAATTTTATATACTCTCCGTTCATTTTTCCTACCTCTTCGCGATCGCGATGGTTGAAACTTATTTTCCGTTTTTTCTTGAATTCGATTAGGCATAGATAAATCATAATATCTCGCATTCCTTCGATTTTTCAAATTTGTAACCTATGCGTAGAATGAAGAAATATCCTGCGCCCCTTCGATATCTCAAATTTGTAACCTACACATAGGATGAAGAAAGGATGTGTGGACACGTGACTTAAGAGGATTAAGGATTAATATATATATTTATAGATTTATAGATACTTTATTGAGCTCCCTGTAGTTTTATGTTATAGAATACTCTAATGAGCCCCCTGTAGTTTCTATGTTATAGAATACTCTAATGAGCTTCCTGTAGTTTTTTTTTTGTCATATATCTTGAAGATAAATGATATTGGTACACGTAAATTTTCATGCATATCACAAGCTTCTTACGTAGCAAGTAAAATTTGCCTCCATCTAAAAGACAGACAACTTTACCTTGAGTTCGAGAAATTTTGTTTGTGGTAGTGGGAAAACATTGTATAGTCAGTATGGATGACAGATATGTGACCTAGCCCAATTGATTGATCTGGTGTGACATGGAAAATTACCAGATAACTGAGTTCAGTAAAACTGAGTTGTCCAACTGCACTTGGGTTTTGTTTGATATTTGTAATCTGGACAAACCTCATAGACCTACTAGTAGTTTTAAAACATGTCAATCTACAAGAACCCCACTTTTGTTCGTTTTTGTATGTCTTGCTTTAGTTGATCAAGCAACATGTGCATTGTTCCTATAATCTTCCATTCTTTTGTTATAAAATGTTTACGTTTTGGAAAGACAAGAATACAGTATACAAAGCAGGACTATCATTGAGACATTTTTATCCAGAACTGGAAACATTATATAATTATACATGATAAAACTGTAAATTGTCAATATCACGCTGCATCACACAATAGGATTCATTTATCCATTACAGATAGATCATAAAGAGTCATTTCCCTATGTGTTAATGCTTTAAATTTGAGAAAATGTTTGCATCACTTATTTTTATCTCCATTTCATTTCAACTCGTGAACCCGTTCTAATAGAGCAGTGAAATTATGTTTGCTGATATAATCACGCATTGTGTCATTACAAATGTTGTTTGATGGCACCAAATTAGAGAATAATGTTCCATCAGATTTTTTATTTTATCTATCTTGAGCATTTTGTTGTTGTCATTAATAGCACTAGTTAATCTCTCTCTCTCTCTCTCTCTCTCTCTCTCTCTCTCTCTCTCTCTCTCTCATCCTCTCTGTTCCTGATTCAAAAACTTCGTAGGTCATGGCTATAGTAGCGGATTTTATGCTTGTCTGGCTTCCTGCTCCAACTGTGTCACTTCAACCACCTCTTTCAGTCGGTGCTGGTCCCATTGCTAAATTCTTCCGCAATTGCCCAGATAATGCTTTTCAGGTATGCATTGTTTTGCTCGAGGTTGATAGTTCTCCAGCTTTTCTATTTCACCTTCATTCATTTGAGGCAAATTTTCTTCAACTGATGCAATCCTTGTTGCAGCTTGCTTTGGCTGGAAGTTCCTACTCATTATTACAGAGAATAGGTGCAATTGTGGTAATGTATCATGCATTCATGCATCTTGTGGCTGTTATGATGATCAACTTGGCAGCTTACTGCTGATTATTACCACTACTAATGCATAATCTTTTCTTTCAGCGAAATGGGTCGAAGCTTTTTGTAGTGGGAACTAGTGCATCTCTGGTAAGCGCAAACTTTCAGCACTTTTGAAGATATATTGTTACTTGATTATCTCCTTGCTAGAATAGTAAATTAGTAAAATCATGTTTTATTATCTTCAATTGTTACTTAGTGGTTGTCAAACTATTCTGAATTCTGGCGGCAGAAAAGTATTATTGAGAAATATATTTGCCACTGACAAGTGACAATTAATTTCCATCTAGCTCCTTGTGGTATCTGAAACTTCAGTGATGTCCAAAATTTCTTCATGCGGACATTGAGGAGCAGTATGTGATCGACATGTGTTAGGAAAGTTTGCTATTTTCTAGGTAGACATCATATGGAGTTCTAGCAGATAACAGAACTCTTTGGAGTGTTTTAGAGATCCTGAGAATCCTTCTAGAGAGCGAGGACATCATATTAATGTATATTCTTAAGATTATGTGATTCAAAATGCTGAAAAATCACACAAGGAAGATACTGGATGTATTAGGACTGCTATTGGTTTGTAGCTAAAATCATTATTTGATATATCATATGTTCTACTTCATTCCACAGTCATCCGAAGTTAATAACTAACGAAATTTTGTATATTCATGAAAAAAATATCTACATTGGCTATGATAAACATAGTATTCTTCATTTTTCCCTTCACACAACCTTGGGTTGCTGATTGCCCAGCTTTATTGTGGCTGATACACAATTTCTCATTGCATTGTTATTGCATCCTTATTTCACTTGAGTCTTTGCCCATCAAGTTCTAGTTTTGTCAATTCGCATTTGAACTGGTGTTAATGGTGAAATGCTAACTTTTTGGTTACTCTTTGAGACGCATAAAATTGAAATAGAGATTGATATAAACGTCTGTAGTTCTATTGCTTTAGTGCATCTTGGATACATATTATGATGTTAATTGTTTGACACATTCTAGTTTTTTGCTGATCAAAATATGCTTTCCTGGAGGGTTGTTAAGAAAGCTAATGGAGATTTAAATTTGTTTCTTTTCAGATTGGTACTGCCGTAACTAATGCTTTGATTAAAGCAAGGAAGGTTGTTAACAAGGATTCGGCTGATGAAACAGAGGATATTCCTATAGTAGCAACTAGTGTTGCCTATGGTGTATACATGGCAGTTTCAAGCAACCTTAGGTATGGATAGACCCATTTTTTCCTTCTTAACTCCTTTTATGATCTTGTCGTGTTTTATTTCTAACATAGTTGTCATTTTTCGACGACTTCAGTATGGGAATAACCTTTTTTGTAATCATCCAGCTGAGCTCAACTTGTGGGAGGAAGCCTAATCTCCACCTGTATTATATCCTAGTGAATTTTTCCTAGACACAGAAATCAAACACTGTAGGAATAATCAATCTAAAAGGAAAGCAGAAGTTATTTCAATGTGTAGGATTGCCTTGGAAAAGTTGATACATGATTATTAAGAAAGAATTTTATTAAAAGAAGACGAACAGTTGCGGTAATTTACTAGTTACTCCTTAGAGGGTAGTTGATGCTGGTTTCTAGTGATTAATTTAGAATATGTAAGATCTTTATTAGCACCATAATGCAACTTAGAGAAGCAACCTACTTTGAAAAAGGACTTCCAAGCAGAAAAACCCATATCCTTACAGTAATTCAAATCCTAATAATAGCCCAGAAAGTGCTAGTGGAATCAAAGGAGAATTAGCAGTTGAACAACACATCTTGCGGTGGTGGAATGACGCATCTTGGAGCCTTTTGCTATCAGACTCTGGAATCATTTTTTTTTTTTTTTTTTTTTTTTACTCAATCACTGAATCAAATTTTTGTGTATTGAACAGGTACCAGCTTCTGGCTGGACTGGTGGAGCAAAGGATCTTGGAGCCAATGCTACACAACCGCAAACTCATGCTGAGTGCGATGTGCTTTGCATTCCGCACGGGAAATACATTCTTGGGTTCCTTACTGTGAGCAAACTTGGGGACCTCTTGAACTTCCATTTACAGTTTTATCTTTACTACTTTTGGTAGCATAAAATTTGTTTGGATTTCTTATTCACTGGCCCAAAATTTTCTATTGAACAGGTGGGTTGACTATGCAAAGTGGGTAGGCGTCCAATAGATTCAAGAATAAACCAACGTGGAAGAGCACGTTAAAAGTGAATTGAAACTCATTCTTAAAGATATTATTCAGAGGGAAGTAGTTCACAAGGATCAATTTTAGCACACACGTTATAACTTGCATTTAAGTTTTACCATCCTTCATAATGATCTTTGGATTCGCATCCCTTTCCCAAAGAAACAAAGTGATCCGGCACTTAGGTACTAGCTTTTTGGTTCTATCTCTTGGTCAATGGAGTGAGTGTTGTTATTTCAATTACAGCATTGTTGCTTAGTTGATATGAATGTTGCCGCCATCCGATTTTTGTGTGATTTTATTTTATTTGATGACGTGACTGTTGATGGATCACCAAGATTTAAAAGCATCACTTATTGTTTTTTCAACTTTTTGCTTGAATATCTTTAATTTTTATCCAAAGTGTGCTCATGTTAAGGCCTGATTTGGCAACAATCACCGCCGGTGATTACATATGCACAGACAGAAATCGAATTTGGGTTTCAAAAATTGATATTAAATAGAAGCCACCTCGGATTCCCAGGTCGGAAACTTCCTGGCCTACATCATTACGAAAACGGTGAGTCAGCAGGTATTGTCGCTGCTGTAGCCTCGGATACCCCCTGCACTGGCGTGCCCAAACTTGTCTCCGCATGCACCCTTCTTCCGGACCCATATTTTTTCGTCTCTACCTCTCCCGACCAAACCAACACTCCACCACCCTCGCTCATTTGGTCCGACCCTTCTCTTAAACGCCTCCTCTCTCTCTCTCTCTCTCTCTCTCTCTCTCTCTCGTGGGCGCCCTCCTCATTTGAAATCCTAGCCTCCCCCCTTTCTCTCCCTCTCTCTCTCTCTCGACCTTTCAAAGCATTGGTTACTCCTCTCACTTGCGCTCTCTCCGTCGCTCTGCATCTATGGCTTCGGCTGCGGCTTCGTCGTCGTCGTCGCACGATGCGGGGTTTTCGACGGCGTCGGCGATGGGAGGGGGAGGGGGAGGGGGAGGGGGAGGGGGCGAAGGGGCGTCGGGGGAAGGAGGAGGAGGTGGGAGAGTGGCGGATCGGGTGAGCTTGGCGGGGCTGAAGCGGGCGAGGAAGGAGAGGGTGTGCACCGCCAAGGAGCGCATCAGCCGGATGCCCCCCTGCGCCGCCGGCAAGCGCAGCTCCATCTACCGCGGCGTCACCCGGTACCACCACAAACATCCATCCCCCTTCCTCCTCTAAAATTTCCATCTTCTTCTCTGAACATTTGAACAAACTAACCTAAGATATAGCAGTAGCAAGATGGTATCCACCTGGTTAATTATAACTCACATTAGGAGCCGTTTGGTACTGTACTTGTTACTTGTAACTGTATGCAGATCGAATTATGGTGTTTGGTTTGATGCACTGGAATCTAAGTTGGAACTGCACAAAGAACTAGGGTCAAATTGGTTGCAGTTCTAGCTGTAACAGTCTGAAAGAGTTATTTTGAGCCAAAACACTTAATTACCTATTAAGCAAACAAATTTTTTTTTTTTTTTCCAACGTTGGCACTAATTTCACCACTCCATATATAAAGTGATAAAATTTATAAATACAATTCCCAGCTGCTTGCAGCCAGATAAATTATTTATAGCTGCAGCACTTTTTATCACATCCCGCCAAACAAAATGCATGTGGTTATAACTGTTGCATTTTTAACTGCATACAATTCCAACTACATTTACAATTACATTCAACCAAACGGCCCCTTATCATAGTATAGATATTTGAAATTATCCCTCAGTTCTTTCAATGGAGGTAATTCACTTGGAGCTATATCTTAATTTTGTTGTTGTCTAAATTCTAATCTTCTTTTATTTTCCATAACTTTACGTGTTTACTTTGCCAACTGTTTGTTTTCCCCTGTTGCAAATAACAGGCACCGATGGACCGGTCGTTATGAAGCTCATCTTTGGGATAAGAGCACCTGGAACCAGAGCCAAAATAAGAAAGGAAAACAAGGTATAAACAGGAAATTTATATGCAGAGCTAACATCTTACATGGAATATAGAATGTAGACATTTGATTTGCAAACTTTTGAATTAATAGCAGTTGACATCTACCCGTTTCACAGCGGTCGTTATTACACTAATAGTTAGTATATTCTGTTAATGCTATTACTTTGGGGCTTTTGGGGTGCATGGATCTGGTAAATTTAGCACGGGCACTCTAATTGCTTGCACATCCAGTACTGCTGACCAAGTAATTTCAAATATACAGTTTGTCGTGGAATATTTCCGTCATTTGGATTTTCACCGAATTAACACTAGTACTCTTGTTTTGCATGGTAACTTGATGGCGCTGAACTGTCTAACCAGTATATTTAGGTATGAAAACAACTTTTGTACCTTACTCTTTTCCTTCTGCGTAGTCATTTTGAGAGCTCAACAAAGGCATTTTTCTCCGTTGTGTTGATATAATGTAGGTGCGTATGATGACGAAGAGGCTGCAGCTAGAGCATATGATCTTGCCGCTTTGAAATATTGGGGTGCTGGGACACTAATTAATTTTCCTGTGAGAGATATTTAATATTTTTAGTAGAGAAAAAGTTATCATTATTACATATGTTTCTTTCATCAAATAGATAAAAAAATGTTGCATCATGTGCCTGTTGATGTGTACGCGAACTATGTTTTTCCTCTTTTTCAGGTCAGTGACTATGTGAGAGATCTTGAAGAGATGCAGATGGTCTCAAAGGAGGAGTATCTTGTGTCTCTCAGAAGGTATGCATATTTATTCATAATAAAAATATTTCTTGTGGCTTAATTGTTTTGTCACTGATTAATTGCCGAATTATGCAGAAAAAGCAGCGCTTTTTCGAGAGGGTTCCCTAAATATCGTGGGCTTCCTAGGTAAGTATCGGTCATGTAGATTATGCAAAATTCGCATCTTCATTATTAGAAGAATCTCAGGCCTTACCTTTCCTCAATTGAATAAGTTTTCCACTTAGAAGACTTCTTAGTGTTTGTAATGGTAGAATAGCAATTTCCAGTCTATCAGGGCACTGTTGAATAGGTTAAATTGCTCATAAATGTTTGCTCGGTTTCCTGCATATAAGAAAATTTTGCTAGCATCATCCTAATTAGCGTCAGCCATGCTGTTAAGCTTCTATTTTCAATTTCATTTTCTTTTTAGCTGTTAACAATCCTACAAGATCTGAGCGATGCGCCCAATTAAAGTTGTTAGCAAATACAGTAATTAATGTTGTGTGTTTCTCTAAGAATTTTGGCAAAACACTGTATTTGGCGGTGTATTTCCTTGTTGCAGTATCAGCTCACACAGTGTTTGTTTCCATATAAAAGAATTTTTGTCCCATAGGAACTTCTGTGATCTCAATATTGGGCAACCATATCTGTACAGTCATATTTTCTTCCGAATTTCTTTTTATATTTCCTACTAATATTTATACACCATTCTTTTCTCTCAGACAACCTCAAAATTCCCGATGGGATGCGTCTTTTGGACAGTTGCTAGGAAATGACCATAACAACCTAAACTGCAGTAAGTGCTAAAAAAACTTGATTTAAATTCACAAGGCTTTCTAAAAATCCAATTCGAGAAAATAAACTTAATTGGTTAATAACTTGGTTGCTCCTTTCTAAGGTACAAGCAAGGATGTGATGGCAGATGGAAAATATGCTGGCAGCTTTGTTTTGGAGAGAAAAATCGATCTGACAAACTATATCAGGTGGTGGCTACCAAAGAAAGCACGTCAATCAGAATCTGCCTCTGCTTCCGAAGAAGTAGCCAATGAACTCCGAAATCTCGAGACCTCAATACCACCAACCGAGCCATACAAGCTGCCTTCTCTCGGCCCTCCTCAGAACTTGAAGCCTCGTTCAGGGAGCCTTTCCGCGTGCAGTATCTTATCACGGTCTGACGCCTACAAAAATTTTATGGATAAGTATTCAAAGTTATCAGAAGAAAAGGATGGTGCTTCTGGTAAAGAAATGGACCTTGGGAAAACAGTTCCCGTACAGTTTGCTAGTAGTGGATTTGATGGTTCAGTAGTTAGCATAGGCTTGGCTGAGTTTCCAGCTCAAAAATCACCCTATCTGTTAGCTCCTCTTCTCTCCACACCATTAAGGACCAGCTGGAATCCTGTTGATCCCATGGCTGATCCTCTTTTCTGGACCGGTCTTGTTTCACCAACCGGGCAATCTCTGACGACATTGGTTATGCCTCTGCCTGATGCTTCTTTTTCTTTAATTAAAGAGTTACACTAGTTGATTCATCACCGTAATCTCTATTTCTCTACTGTTACATCCGTGGTACATTTTCTTTTGCTGCTCTGGAAGATTTTAGCCATTCATGCGATATATATTCTGCTAGTGTTGAAGCCATTTATGTTCATTTTCTCTGTTACAGCACGGGAAGAACGAAGCTAGTTCTAGTTACTCATATCAATGTCAGGAATGATGCACACAAGGTTTTAGAAGTTCATAGAAAATGGTTGTCTTTCAGGGTAAACCTTATTTCTGTTTTAGATGCATCTATCTTTACCTGCTGCTTTGCATTAGCTGTCTTTGTATTACTGAAAGCAATTATTAAACTTATTATAACATCATGCATCAAAGGAATCGAATTTCCCTGATATCATCTGGAAGACTTTTTAAGTTGGGGGCTCACTTAATTAAAGATGAGTTTGTTAATTGATTTATTGGCGACGAAGGAAAAATATCTTCTAAAGTGTACCGTTTGAACTTAAATACCAAGAACTGCCACTGGTTTAAAAAAGAGAAACTAACAGAACTCCTAACTCGAAACATTTAATTGGTACTCAGGCTATAAATGTTTTGTGTGAGATCTACTCGAATGTCAACTTCGGAACCTACAGTCTGAGTCCAATATGAACTTCTGATGCAATTGTTCTCCTTTTACTTATTTTTTGGTCTTCGTCTGCAGGTGTACGAAATATTGCTTTATAAGGAGCCTTGGTGGCGGACGGACGATTACCTCACTTCGTTGAAAAGTATGTTTGTACTCGAGGATAACTCTACGTAGGCTGTATCCGAACATGAGTTCACTTGAAACCACAATTCTAGCATATAGCGACGAGTTCATTTGTTCAGGCAGAGAACAAAGAACTAATCATGGAACGTAAGGGGCGCTTCCGACGGTGTAATCGTAAGCCGATCAATGCTGTCTATTTATAAGGCTAGGCAGTCTACAAGATTGTACTAAACTGGTTTTGAGTCACACTTTTTACTGTTAGGGTGCAGGTTGTTTCAGATAGTATGTTCTTGAATAAACAAAGATTTGGTTTTCGATGTAATGTGCGCGATGATATGCATATAGATATACTGCAGACTTTGTATGATATTGTACCTTATTAATACAGTTGCAGCTCATGTAAACTTAAATGTTGTAGTCTTAGTGATCATAATCTTTGCCCATTTCCTATAAACGGGGTGACGATTTTTTCTGAGTTCTCATGCTTCTCCGAGAGGGAAAAATTATTCCACCTTTTTATGAGCAGGGAAATAGTTTATGATCTTAAAAGGGTAAAATAGTTATGTTTGAATTATTCAAGGATTATCGAAGATAACTATTTCAATGCAGTTTGGTAATTACATGAATTGAAAACAAGAATGAAAACCCATCAACTGTAATGAATAATTTTGATTAGTTAAATTTAAGATTTTTATTAGAGAAATCGGTAATTATGTAAAATTTAATAATTTTGATTGACTATTAATTTTACAATTGAAATACCGTCAAAATCAAAATTAATTAATAATGTTTTGGTAACTTTGTGACGGTGGTCGGATGGATACATCCGACCCGTTGTCTTCTCTATATAAATCTCTGCGAAGTCAATTTTAAACCCTAAAAACGCTCGCTCTCCCTCCAACTCCCCAACCTCTCCGTCTCCTACCAAATCCTATCATCCGAAGACGCACCTTCGAACATGAAGCGGAAACCCGAGGCGGAACCCATGGCGATATCTGAGGAGGAAGAAGAAGAAGAAGACGACGACGACGACCAAGAAACCCTAGAGGGCTCCGGTGACGTGTGTGGCGCCCTCATGGGCCGCTACGCCAAGTCCTCCGCGCCGCAGCACCGCCACCTCTGCGCCTCCGCCGCCGCCATGCGCGCCATCCTCCTGGAGGAGGGCCTCCCCCTCACCCCCTCCGCCTACTTCGCCGCCGCCATCACCGCCCTCCGCAACTCCTCCTCCGCCCCCGACCCCGACGCCGCCTCTGCCCTCGCCGCCTTCCTCTCCGTCGTCCTCCCCCTCCTCCCCGCCCCGTCCCTGCCCCCGACCAAGGCCAAAGACGCCGCCTTTGTCCTCGCGGGTTTCCTCCGGGACTCCGCGCCCACCGGGGCGGCCACGGGCACCGTCCGCTCCGTCGTCAAGTCGCTGGGGTTCATGACGCTGCTCCTCGATTTGGAGGATTGGGAGGCGGTCGAATTTCCGCTGCAGACGCTTCTCGTGCTTTCGGTGGATCGACGTCCCAAGGTATCTTCTTCTTGTTCTCATTATTTTTCAGTAATCCAGCGTTATAATTGTGGCAATTTAGATGCTGGTTGTTTTGGTTCTGAATCTTTGTTTTGTTATGTGGACCCATGGTAATCATGGTTACTGATTCTAATTAGAGAGCTTCTTGTTCTCGCTACAGGTGCGGAGATGTGCGCAAGAATGTGCCGAGAAGATCTTCATAGCCTTGAATGGCTCTGATGTTGTCAAGAAGGCCAGCCTGCTTGTTCTCCGTATGTTTGAGAAGTACATCCCGCAGGCCGAAGAACTCGTCTCTAATGAATTTTCAGATGCACCTGCGGGTAATTCAAAACCCAAAATTGCGAAAATCCTCTATTTGCTAAATCTCTTGGGACTTTTAGTCCCAAGCCTCAACAAGAGAGCCCGAATGAAGATTTTGTCTGGAGCTTATAAGCTTTTGTCATGCCGCTTCAACATGCTTACCAGACATATTCTCAAACTTCTTGAGGCATTAGCGGAACACTTGGAAATTAAATATTTTGATTCTGACGTTGAGAACTTTATTTCTGCTCTTACATCGTTTATATCTTCTCATGAGAAGAATCCTATGGATACCACCGTATCTGCACTAAAAGTACTGAAAAATAGCTTAAGGAAGGTAGAGAATCGTCACCCTGGCATGTGGATGCGCACTCTTCCTGTAACTTTTGCTGCAGTTGCAGGTTTGTTTAATTGCTCTCCTTTATGAAGTTTTTGTGTTTACTGACAATCTGACGTGTTGTTTGAATGTTTGCTGGTTCACGTCTTGTAGAGGGATGAAATGCATTGTAGTATGATAGAGTTAAACAAACATAATAAATTAGTACTCAACCATTATTGTCATAGTTACTTTTGCTCGTTCATGGTTGTTTAGCTGCTGATTTTTCGTTATGTTCTTAATTAAATATTGCCCTTTTCTTTAAAATCATTGAACTGTATGAGAACGTCCATCGTATATTCGTATGAGAGCAGTCCTCTTCCTGCAAATTTTGCATGAATGTTAATATTACTAGTATGCTTGCTTAATATGACTTCACCTTAAGTGCAATTTCTGGTTCTGTTTGTTGTTTAGAATTCACTTTTTTATCATGCTTTGAATCGTCAGTTATTATGTTTTTCTTTTATGTTTGTTTCATTAATCTTTTTTTGAGGTAGTCTTTTTCAGGGTTTATGAGAATATAAATCCTATGATCTGTCTTTTCTTGAATTCTTGCAAATTTTAGATGGATTGTTGCAGTTGTTTTGCAGCACTTACTGTAAGCTTGACGTGTTGTTTTGAATTATTTATGTTTTTCCATGTTTAGTTTGCATTAATAACTGCTCTTTTCTGTATAGAATTATTAATCTTTCAGCTTGTTTAGTTTGCATTAATAACTGCTGTTTTCTCGATAGAATTGAAGGTTTTGTTTCACTTTGAGAAGGCTCTCTGATTTACATTTCATTGTCTGTACATTGTTTTGGTAATTTCATGCTTCATGCTTCATGCTTCTAAAACTTTTCAGGATACCTGCGTTCAGATGTTGATTCCTCTAAAGTGGTTGCACTTATCTTGAAAGATTGGATTAGCTTCCATAGTGACTGGAGAGTTTTTGTGACTGATACAAATCAGTCATTGGAGGAAACTACAATTTTATCTATTTGTTTAGTACTTGATAAAATGCTCAGCTCACGTGACCTTCCTTCAGAGAATATGTTAATGATCATTTCGGTTTTGTTTCTCAGGCTTGGTATGTCTTTTAGTACAGTGCATAGCAACACGGTTCTTCTAAACATAGTCATTGAAATTTAGCAAGGGGTGATCTTTTTTTAAAAAAAAATCTTATATCGCTGCCATTTTTTGTTGTTAGCATCATGTTCTAATTGAATCTCATATTACTCTTGTATTCAATTTGTTTGAGTGGTTACACTACATCATTTGCTGTCTGTTTCATAAAATTTTGTATCTGTACTTAACAGCCTTGTGGATAGCTCATATTTTGATTTCCTTTCTGATTGCATAAGAGGTGGAGATTCACAATTTGCAAAAGTTTTACTGGCTCTTTAGTTCTTTTGTAAGACTTAGACTTGTTTAGTGTAGAGATATTTCTACCAAGTTTCTTACCTTAATGAGATCATAGGACATTTGTGCAATATAGAAATGTTTGCCTGAAATAAATTTGGAAATTGGGGATGGAAATGTTGCCTTGAAATTTCCTCCTTGATAAGTCGTATTAGTGAAATGAATCAAACTTATATATCCAAGCTTGTTGAAATTTTTACTAATTGGCCTATCCATTCTCTTGTAAACTGGCTTCACTTTTTCTAAGGAAATGACTCAATCAGACATTATCAAACATCAGGATTGGTGATCTTTGCCTAATTGTGAGTCATATATGTATTTTGTTTTTTCACTGATGATGAGACATGCTATATGTTCCCTAAATATATGTTTTAGGTTGTGGTTTTTGCAGTTAAATTTTGCAATTTTTTTGGCTTAATACTGAGGCTTAAGTGTACTACCTTGAACTTGTTTTGTGATTGAACATATTTAATGTTCTTTTTTTCTGGGCAAATGTGGAATAAAGGTCCTTATTCTCTTTCTAAATGTGTTTTTTGTTCATTTGTGATTGTTGATCATCTCTATTCAACTTATTTGTAGGAGAGAGCTCTGACATATTTATGAAGGAAATTCTGATTAAATTATCACAATGGGCAATGAATGTAAACAAGGAAAAGCCCTTACTAAGGCATGTAAGTAGTGTTATAATGATATGTACGATTGTTTCTGTTTTCACCATATGTTAGCTATTGCTCTATCAAATGCCTTTGGTAGTTATTAGGAATCATTGTTCATTTTAATTTGTCAGCTCTAGTCAGCTCTAGTCAGCATTGTTGTTGTTTTTTGGTACTAGGGCCTACATACTGATGACTGGTGTCTTCAATGAACTGCATTGTATTATATATTTAGGTGCTATATCTGTTGGCGTGAGAAAGGTTTATTAATATAATGGCAGAGCCTAGGATGCGAGGGGTGTATTGCTACATGGCTTGTAGGCATAGTTGTCTAATGTCCTGTTGCATCTGTCACACTCATGCCACAGGCTGAGTTTTTGTAGAACTTGGAAAATCAACAAAACAGACATAACTGTTACTTAAGCCGCTATTAGATAGAAGTAAATGGCATATCACATTTCTAAGCTGCAAGTAATAGAATAGCATTCAATAATTTAAACATATGAACCTTTAAATGTTAAAGATTCAGTAATGGAGTTCTGTTCATTGTCCATGCAAAGTAAATACAGTATTATCTAGTGGGAAGTTATAGGAGCGTAAGAAAGCTGGTTAAAAAATCAAATTGGTTCATGTAGTTATTAAAGTTTCTAACGAGGACTCTTTATAAGCTTTTGTTGTTCTCAGACAAGTAGAATATACTTGTCAATACATATGGTACTCAACTCAGTACCTAGGCACCTGGGCACCTATGGCATTCTTGATGGTCTAGGATAGGCTTGCCTAGATGTCCCTCTATATGCACCTAACATTTTAGCCACTTTTAGGCAAGGATTTAAGTGCCGTGGCATGCCGGCATGGTACGGTACGGTGCGTGTCGAACGGTGCCAATGAATGCCGGTCATAAAAAATACATGTGTACCACATAATGGCATGAAATATTTATTTTCTTTAGCAACAAAATTTTTTAATTACTTATTATGTATCTTTGTCAAATCTTTTGAATTTTATTAAAAATATTACCTAGTAATTTAAAGAAAAGAGGGTTTTCAGCTGTGCTATTGGTACGGGGGTTGTATTGTGCCGGTATTTTATTGGCATGATACGGTACGGTGGGTATAGACCTTGCCGATAGATACTTAAATCCTTGCTTTTAGGAGCCTTGGACCATCAGTAAAGGATTGTCGTAATAATAGTAGTTTTCACTTTGAGTACTCACTAGTGCAAAATTAGGGAAATGAGTCAACTCCATGATAGCATAAGCTTTGGCTGGTGAACTTACATACACCTTAAGCATTTTTATGAATATAATAAGCTCATTTGATTAGCTTAAGCTTTATGTAACCTGAACTTACTGTTTTGTAGATTCATGAATGTATTGGTTCTGCTGCAATTGCTATGGGACCGGAGAAAATTCTTTCACTTATACCTATAACTCTTGATGAAGAGAAGTTAACATGCTCAAGTACCTGGCTTATACCGATATTAAAACAGTATATGTTCGGTGCATCATTGCAATTTTTCATGGAGCATGTATTGCCCATTGCAAAGTCTATCAAAATTGCATGCAATAAAGGTACAAGTATGAATGGCTAGTGAAGTTTTTAAAGGTATGACCCCAAGACGACAAATTTTGACCTCTTTCCTTTAATGTTTCAGCTAAAAAAGTATCAAACCAAAAACTCCTGCGGTCCTGTCATGATGACCTGTGGAGTTTGCTTCCTGCGTTCTGCCGCTATCCTACCGACGCATCTCAAAATTTTGGATCCTTGGCCAAACTCCTTATGGCAGTACTTAAAGAGGATCCATCTTTGCATCAAACTATTGCGACAGCATTGCAGGTTTCACTTTTTAATTATATAGCAGAGTATTTTGACTTGTGTTATAATATTTCTGTTGGGCAACTGTGCTGTAATATTTGTTAATTTTTTATTTTCCCCCCTTCTCAGGAACTAGTAAACGGAAACAAACACTTACTCAGTGGAAATCAGGACACAAATCTTGAGGACATTTTACCTAGCTTCTCTTTTGAAATTCATGATGTTAACTGCAGGGGCTTGCCTTACTATTACTCCAAAAGATTTGCACGTAAAAACATGAAGGTGCTTGCCTCCACTTCTATGGATTTGATATGGATTCTCGTGGATATTTTCCCTGACTCTTCACCTGAAAAGCGTGCCTATTTGAAGGTGCATAATTCTACAATTACTTTGCTAGATGATTTGAGCTTATCTACATTTTCCTTGGCCACTTTGTTTTGTTCTTGCTGGCTGAAATTATTTTACTGGGACAGCTCAGCTTTACTTAATGAATACTTTCTTATCTCTCTTGACTCGGCTATTTCTTTTGTATTAAACTTCAACTTAGACTGGGAAATTTCTTTTGTATTAAGCTTCAACTTGACTGGGATATTTCTTTTGTATTTATACTGCACTAGCAAAGCCATTATTTATTTTTGATTTACAAATGCTGGTCACTAAACTGGACAGGCGATATCATCTAATTGTCGTGTGGGTTTTATTACAGGAGACACTGAGATGTTTGTTTTCACTGATTGGGAGTGCTGATATCCGTAGCTTGTTTCTCTCATTACTAGAGAAATTTAACTTGTCAGGTACAGTCGGGGAATCAAATAATCTCGAAGGTCAAATTCCTCAAGTAGAACAAAAGGAAGAACAAACGGAAGCAGGTGAAACAGAGAAAGACAAAGAACAGATGTAAGGGGCATTTCTTTGACTAATTAATGAATTAGTCTATTTTATTTTTAACATTTTAACTACCAAATGGCATTACATTGCAAATTCAATGGCCTATGTTCAGGTATATTCGCGTAGTTGAGCAAGTAATTGGGTTCTTTGTCACTTTTTGATGTCAATTAGTTTATGGGCAATGAGTGTCAGAGACTCAGAAATGCTAGCAATTTCAATGATTGCAACTGCATGCATAAGAAAACCTTGTAGTATAATACTCCAACTTTGGAGAACATTTTGTGAAAGTGCAGAATTCTTTTTTAGTATATTTGTAGGCAGGAAGCTATTGAGTATGTTGAGGATTGCAAGTCCCAACTGTTTTTTCTTGTGAATATTCCTCTTTTAATGAGAATTAGCTGAATTGCTGTAGGTTGTAACACTATCTCTCTCTTTCGTATTTTTAAGCGAAGAACTAGTTGTAGTGCTAAACTGCTAATTACAACTTGGGATGATTTATTTTAACATTTCAGTATGTCCAATTGGAAAAGAATCTTATTATAGACCATAGATTTATATACTTTATCTTAATGCTTGATTTACGAGGATTTTTATTTTCATTGGAAACCTGTAAGTATTACTACTAAATTTTAAACATATTAAAGATTTTCTTTTTGATTAAATTTTCCATAACAATTCCTTTTGTATGCACTGATCTAGTGTAGAACCTGATTTACTAAATTCGTGCAAGTAATGTGGAAATGCAACCTCATTTGATAGCTGAATTATTATATATGTTTTAGTTCCTTTGTAGATCATAGATAGTTAATTTGAAGTTACTCTTCTGCAGGTGTTTGGTGATGGAACTTCTTTCAATTTTTGTCGAAGCAGCTGACAAGGATCTGATTAGTTTATTCTTTGACTTCATTAAGTCTTCTTTGTTGGTACTACTTAGTAATTGTTTATTCTTTTGGAGTACAAGTATATACATCTTTTCTGCTTAACCTAGTTATATGGTATTTTTATTTGTAGGATGGTAATGATTCTTGTCAAGCTGAAGCATACTTAGCATTGAGCAAAATTTTGAAGGTTGTTATAATGATTTGTCATATACATTTGATACAGGTGCCTTATATAGTTTTCTTATCCCTTGCTGTCTGTAACATGCAGGACCATAGTTGGTTTTGTTTGGCTCATGTTGATGAAATAATGGTGCTTCTCCACAGTTTGAAGACAACCTTCAACAGTACAGCTCTGAAAAATCGTTTATCATGTTACCAGTTTTTATTGGTTCACATGTTAAAGGTAGGCGGCAAAAAGATATGTTTTTCGGGTAATTTTTATCTTTATAAATACATGGAAACGTCTAAGTTATTCATCTGTTTGTTGCATCTTTAAACATGAAATTTCAAAGTTGTCACATTATTTTGTAACTAGGATGATGCATAGAATGATTCGCTAATAGTATTATCTCAACTATACTATCAGTTGTACAAAGGATATGTTCATGTCAACCAATGAAAGTGTGATATGTTTTTTATTTATATGTTGTTGATGTGTCGGCATTCATGATGTAGAATTTTTTAGTTGGTCTATGCATGCAGTTCAAAGTGTCACATAAGTCTGCCGACACATCAATGGCATTATAGGGACCCATTGTGGGGTGCGCAATTACGCAAAGCAACTCTATGCAGTGACATGATGTTTCAGTTACTTCAGCACTTTTTCATTCAATACTGTTGATCCAGGTTGATTTTCATTCAATACTGTCGATCCAGGTTGATGTGTTTCTTTTGCCCAATCTGGAAGCTAATAGTTTCTCCCTTAAATGTTAATTATGGGCATCATTTTAAGGATAATATGAGATTGAAAATATGAAACTATCATCAACCTTTCTTTTTGTGAGAAGAAGCATGTCAAGATTGATTCTCCCTCCATATAATAGTCTACTGATAAGCCCTGTCCTTCCAGTATTACTTATCACGAAATATCCTGCCTGCTTCACTAATTTGTCTTGAGATACATAATACTTCTCATAAGAAAATGGTTCATATGGCATCCCCACTTCCGAATGTAAATTCCGAACTAGTATCACGTTGGGCATATCATAATTGATATGCTACTGTTGATACCGAAACAAGTTACTTCTCGAAGTAATAACGAGGGAGATTCTATGACAGAGCTCATTGTCTTAGAATCACTACACATTTGACATGATTTGTGCTGATTTTATATTCTTTTTCTTTTCTTGACTTATTCACTTAAATTTTTCTCATTCAATGCGCTCTCTGTAAATTTTTGTAGTTCGTGCATAACATTGCCTTTTGTTTTCAATGCACATGGTTTTTCCAACTCGCAAAGTGCTTGAGTTGCAGTAGAATGCACCTTCTAATATAATATATTTTCCCTTCTGATGTGTTGTTCACCATTTTGCAGATTAATGAGGAAGACATAAATACAAAAGCATTTTTGATTTTGAATGAGATCATCCTTACACTAAAGGTTGTTTTACTTGATTATTTCTCATATAGTTATGATCTTGTGTACACTTTAACAATTTTATAGTCATTAAGTAGGCCACTGCTGAGATATTATTATCCTTGTTATCAGTAGACCAGATAACTTGTTTCAGGTCAAGCTGTCCATAAGCCATTATCTGAACCGTTTTGACATAGGAGGCCAATATCTTTGTAAATGGGATTAGTAAGTTGATCTATTGGAATATGACTGAATTTAAAAATTCCGTGGAGAAATTGCTTATCTAAGAAGAGGAAAAGTCTAGCCTGTGCATTAAGAATTATAATTTTTTTCTTTTTGGTCAAATACATCGTATTGATTTCTTACTGGGAATCATCAAGCGGTATCTCTTTTTAAGTATTCAATGGCTTCCGTATAACTCCTCGATTGTGATTTGCTTAATCTAATAATTACTTTTCGTATGCAGTCTAAGAAAGAATCTAGAAAACTGGCATATGATGCACTGCTGGCTACGAGTCACAGCTTGAAGAATTCTCAGTCTGCCGATGCAGAATCAGATCTTCAACGTCTATTTACAATGGTAAGGACACTATCACTTTGCGTTTATTATTTTATTTTGGCAATACTCTTACATCTGTACAATTACTTGATCACTATTTATCACATCTATTATTCAATTCAAACTCCTCCACTGCTCGTTCTTTTATTCAGCTACTATATACACTGTATATTGTAGCAAATAAAAAAGATAGTTTACTTTGATACAAGATCTGTGAAAGACGACTGCTCATTTATTGAAGCAATCTTACTATTTGTTTGGTTTTTTTTTTCCTCAGGTTATGGGCTATCTTTCTAGTCCGTCTCCTCACATAATGAGCGGAGCAATATCTGCACTTTCATTGCTTATATATAATGATGCTGATTTTTGCCTAGCAGTACCAAACCTGATACCATCAGTTTTAGTTCTGCTGCAAAACAAGTCTAATGAAGTTATTAAAGTAATCTTCTTCGACTTATTTTCCCTATTCTTTTTCTTTCTTTTTTATAATTATTTTCCGAAAATTTCATCTGCCATATGGCGTGTTCTAGGCAGCTTTGGGCTTCGTAAAGGTGTTGGTTTCCTCTTTACGACCAGACAACCTAAAGAATCTGCAGGCGGATATTATTACTGGAATATTACCTTGGTCATCTGTCTCAAAGCACCATTTTAGGTCAAAGGCAAGTGGCATTGGGCTATGTTTTGTTTCCCTTTTTCTTTTCTTTTGAATATCTGGTGGTGAATACTTCGATTTTCCTGTTAAACTCTATAGATTACCAGATGATGACATGAAAACTGCAGGTTGCGATAATCCTCGAGATATTGATAAGAAAATGTGGTTTTGATGCTCTGGATATTGTTGTTCCTGAAAAATATAAGGGCTTTGTCAGAACTATTGCAGAGGTAATGTATAACCTTATCTTTGCTGTGAAGGATATTGATATTTTGAAGAGAAGGGGAAAATGATGGCCTCTCTAATTAGAGCTTTTGTATGTTTCTTTTGTTTGCATTTCTTAGTTATAGCACATTATATTGCAATACGCAACTTCCATTGGTCATTGGCACTCCTGTAATGTTTGAATATTTTCCCCCACTTTAAAATTGCAGTCACAGTTCAATTACTTCTATGGTTGTTGGGTTAAAAATCGTTCAACTAAATCGCTAATTTCTGCCATTTGATTAACAAACTAATGTAGTGCTCATACATATGCCATGTGCTTCTTTATTGACATTAGATTGAATCATACTCCATGCTTATATGCTTCAATTTGATGGTTTCGAGATTGTAGCACAATTTTATTCTGCGTCATTCCCTGCCCCTCTCTTCCATACATCCCACTGTAGAATGTTATGATTCTCTTTTATATGCAGGGGCGCCAGAGCAAGAAGAACCCCAACGAAGCTGTTGATTCTGCAAAAGCACCGGAATCTACAGGGCCTGCTGCAAAAAGGTAAATTCTGTGGTAGTGATGTTTATATGCAATCTGAAAGGCTTAATTCTTGTTGACTTACTCACCGGTGTTGTCGTGTTTTACATACATGCAGAGCTAAGAAACCAGACGTTCTAAAGCAGCGGCCAGTTGAGGCCACATCTAATAGGCGTGCATGGAGTATTAAGAAACATAAAAAGAATGGCTCCGCCATGAAGGAAAACATTCAGACTTCTGAGAGTAAAGGAAGTAGTAGAGGTCAATTTATAGAAAGGGCAAGTCGTTTTAATTCCGGGATTGGATTCAAAGCACACTTTAGAAACAAGGAGAGTAAGAACGGGAAAAAGAGCATGAACAAGAATGAGAAACAGAAGAGAAACATTCGGGGGCCAAGGCATGATAAAGGCGCTAGCAATGCATTACCAGCTCCCAAATCCAATACCTCCTTCATATCCAAGAAAAGAAAACGTAGCACTTCAAATACAATAAAGAGCAGAGAATAGTATGAAGATTTGTGTGGTAATTCAGATAATGTTATATGCCCATATCCCTGGCTGCGAGATACTTGGCGGAGACATCAAAGGAGATCCACTGGTTGGGTGATGTGAAATCGCCGCTTTAGCCCATATACAGCAAGGGCGCCAGAAAGAGGCACAAGAGATCCATTTATTTATTACTCCGAAGAACTACCAGGAGATTTTCGAACTACTGTTGCCTCTGTGACAGTTTGATTCGGTTGTCGGAATATACCTTCCAAACCACAGCTTGTTCTATATGATATTACACTTAGCAACTACTCTCGAGTGGTGGAGGATCACACTGTGTGTCAAAGATCTGTGATACATCCAATTGGACAACTTTATTTATGTGTGTGGCATTTCCATTGTATTTTTTTGGTCTGCGAAAATGGTGTGGAGAACAATATCATTCAGCAGGCAGCGGCAACTTACGAGATTTTGCCGTGATATGACAAACTGGCATCCTAGCTTTGTTGCAATTTTTTTGTTATATTTTTGAGAGAGAGATACTACGGCGCCCACTCTGTTCATGTAAAAGAAAATAAATTCAACTATGTGTAACCAGATTTCAAATTTTGGGCACGCACCAATCAGTCCTTCAGACAACTGCGATAGCTAGGGTCAATAATTTTTTAACACAATGTTATTCTCCAATGTCATTTACTGCATCAGCTAGAAGTCAAATAACCTATTGTAAATGATGTTTGATCTTACAAGTAGGAATAATTAAAATGCACCAGAGAAGACCCTGAAAACACGGGTGGGTTTTTGCAAGCAGAGCTAAATGGGCAAACTGGCTGTTACATTCTGGATTCACAATAATTAAATCATTTAGGAATCCAGTATCAGAAACAAATGAAGTTGTGCATTATATATTTGCCCTCGGTCCAAAAGAAATGCCGGACAAAGTGCTGCATTATTCTGGGTCAGGAGAACCACCAGGAACTAGCTGTAAAAGACAAAAATCAAAATTTTAGTACATTAAATAAAACAAAAACAATCATCTTCCAAACTAAAGGCAAAGTTCTATAGCGAAATGGATGTTCAATATGAAGGGGGATGAAGAACTATCCACATCTTTTGCAATACATGCTGAAGTTTTACAGGTCTCAAATTAGTTAATGGTTTTGGTACACTTAGATACCAAAGTAAATGCAATAAAGTAGTCATTATCCCTTACAATGGCAATGTTGTTCCCGTTTAACAGTATCTGATCAAGCTTCGTTATTCGGCGACCCTCCGCTGTGATTTCGCTGCAAGGGAAGCACAAGAAAATTATTATACAGTAAAAGGAAGTAGAAGATCATTCCTTTCGGAATGAGTAACAGTTTCAGCCCCTGTTAATATAAACACACAAAATGAAATGCGCGGGAGAAAAGATACCACAACTATTAACGGCACGGCTTATTTCACCAAGGAATCCACTAAGAAACCTGATCACGTAGGTTCTGTCCAACCAAACTATTGAATCACTTCCGTACCACTAGCGGTTTGATTTTGGTCTCATTCGACCTCTTACACCCTCAGTTTCGACTGCTTCCGCAAATTTTCACTTTGCTATGTTTTCAACTAAAAGAAGGATAAAAGATGTGACAAGGAATTGCTTTTAGTCTTCACAATGAGCAAATGTTTTCACGCTTCTTTCTGTTTTCAAAGTTATTACAAGAACAATGCATGAAACTCCTGAGTTTGATATGACAGAAATAATCGGATGTGATGAATTTTACAACAACTGTTTATTTATGAAACTTCACAACATGCCCAGTTTTGCACTTAAAATATGATTTCATGCTCGAACATAGGCAGACGAACTGCGCATGCCTTTGCCCAAGGACACCCTTGTTTTCTTTCTTTTACCAACTGGGCCTCTTATACATACAGGAAACTATGATCAAGGATTGTTCGATCAATCAACATTTACTCTTTTGTGCAGAACAAGAACCCTAGATTGTCCACATACCTTAATTTACCCACAAAATCATTATCTTTTTAACCTAAGATCCCAGCTTCAGAACTCATGTAAAAATATATATAAAAAAAAAAAAAAAAAAAAAAAAAAATTCTTGCTAGTTTTTCTCATCTGATAACAAGAAAAGGATAAGAAAGAACATACAAAAATGATTCGGAATTTTAAAATAAAAATACTATTTTTTTTTTTTTTTTTCTAGAGTTTTAGGGTTTAGGGTTTTACTATTCGGTGACGTCCTCGAGGACCATGTTGACGTAGACGTCGAAGCCCCTTAGGGTTCCGACGAGCTCCTTGTCGCCCTTCATTATCACCCATATCTTCGACCCGATGCACCGATCGATCAACTCTACACACGAAAACAAAATCCCATTCAAATTTTCAAAAGAGATAGAGATTAAAAAGAGAGAGAGAGAGAGATTGTAGGTGTTCAAAGAAGAGAGGAGGGTGGTGGGCTTGCCTGAAGGGAGGAGCTGAGAAGGGTTGTTGTGGGACATGATTTTGGAGGGGGGATGCCGGCAGCCGGAGAGCAGGGAGTTTAGGGTTCGAAGAAAATTTCTGGGGAGTGCAGACTGGAAAGAGGTACGATCGCGACTGATTTAAGTTTTAGGGAAATCCCAATTGTACCCCCAACTTAATAATTAATATAACAACAACAAAAAATTACCATAATAGTTAAAAAAAAAAAAATATATATATATATATATATATATATATATAGAGAGAATTTAAAATATATTTTATCGTGTACTAATAGTGGGACAAATAAAATCTCTTTTTTTTTACTCTATTTTTGATTAAAAATAATTTTATATATATTCTTCTAAAATTTTTTAAATTCCTCGCATATTATTATTCTAATCAAACATCATAATCTAAAAAATAAAAATAATAAAAAAAAATAAATCAAATAATAAAAAATTTGATAGCAATAAATACTTAATGCTATTCATAATATAGTAGTCGTACTCTATCACATTATAATTTTGGGTAAACATTCGAAATATCATCTTAATTTAATGGATTGGTTCTAAATGATATTTTTATTTCAAATAAAATGAGAAGTAAGTAAATTAAATATAGGTATGTGTCAAAGTAATTTTAAATTATGAAAATAAATTAATCAAAAATAATAAATTAATATATTAGAACACAATATATAAATGATAATATTAACAAAAATGCTACATGCTGGATTAAGGTATTTATAATTTTTTTTTATAAATCCCTTAAATTTGGAATTTGTATATTTAGAGGGACACGTGCACTATTTTTAAATTTGGGAGGAATTATAAAAGTTTAAGATTTTATAAGTGTACGAGAAAAAAAAAAAAAACTTTTTATTTATTACTTATGCAAATCTTATTGAACTTTTATCCTTGATTATTACAAAATTTTCTTTCGACAAACGACAATAATAATATATTGAGATAATTTAAGTTCTTCATCATGCGGGGCAAGACTTTTTACAATATGAGATTATGAAAAAATTACGTTATGTGCGCGGTAAGAAAGTAATATTACGTTTCGTATATTATAATAAGTAAATTATGATATATTTTTTATAATTTTATCGAAAAGCACAAAAATATTTTTTATATACTTTTGTTTTAATTTTATTTTATATATTTAACAGTGTTAGGTGGATTTCACTATCCGCTAGACTTTTTAGTTGAACTTATATTCCACGACTTGTCCAAAAAAAAAAGCTATAAAAATTTTGTGTAATCTCAAAATGGACCATGCACAGGCAAGTTGTACATGCTAAACAAAAACATAACCATTTGGAACAAAGAATTTGCAAGAATTTAAATTAACTGGGTCTCTTTAATTGGCAAGATATTAAAGTAACAAGTCATATTGAGGTTGAAAATTCAACACTAACCTCCATTTTCCAAGAGATAATTAAGATTTGATTTTTTTGTCAATTACTTACACTAAGTGAACGTTTACAACTCTAATATACATCTGATTGACGTGGATCACAGTTTATTAAAATATACGTATCGTTTTTATTTTTTAGTCTATTTTAAAGAATGCGAAAGTGTTTTACTATAATTGTTTCTTTGTACACCGAATAGTGAGCTTATTAAAGTTATTTCTATTGTGACAGGATCAAATGAATCAAAGCTTGTTCAATAAAATTAGTAAACTGCAGCCAAATTCAATGCAAGAATTTAAAATATTACTTAGGCGAATAAGTTATATAAAATATACTAATTAAATATATAAAAATAAATAAATTATTCAAAAATTTGAATAAATTTTTAAAAATTAGATAACAAAATTAAAGTTCTTAAATATTAGATAGTAAAATTAGAAGAGGTTTTTAAGTTTCTCCTTTTGCAAACTATCACCTTCTTTTATTTATTTATTTTTTTTGGATTTTAGAGAGGGAGTGAGATAGCATGTTACTATTTTATTGTTTAAAAAAAAAACAAATTTAGCTATATAAGAATATAAATAATAAGCTTCAAACTTAAGATCTTCCATATATATATATCAAGGATTAAATCTTTTACCACTTGTATAAAGTAAATTCAAGTTTAATTAGTTTGTAATAATTAATGTATTCATTTCAACAACATTATTAACAAATCAAAATTGATTATTATATATATAACTAAGCGGTTTAGTTATTACTTATTAACTCATTTTAATTTGATTAAACAAACGTAATCTGACTGTCGTGAACAATAAATGACACAAAATGTAATTAGCTTTTTCATTAGGATGATATTACTCACTTGGCTAATCTTAATTAGTGAAAATGGCTTTGTTAATATATATCCACTGCTTTCCAACTAATTATTATAAGAGCATATGAATATCCCTACAATTAATTATTTAGTAATTAATAAGTTGAACGCTATAATTAAAATTCCCTTATAAAAATTAACCTGCTTTAATTAGTTTTCTAAACATTAAAGCATTCCCACCAATGATATGAATTACTTATTTTGAATAAAGTGACTTAGAACTGTTGGCTATTTATTTATGGGTTAAAAATAGGTCCAACTTCCTGCCCGTGACAATAGGTCCAGGAGACTAATAAGTTAAGTTGGGTGAGTCCAATAAGTTGAGTGGGGCTACGGTCCACAATAGACCTAACGGCAAGAGGCCCAACAATAGACCCAACGTTCAGGTGAGTTGAGTCCGGTCGAGACCCGTGGGCGCTGTGTTTGTATGCTTTAAGTGAATTGGTTGTGTATTTCTAACAGCTCGAGCTTTTGAAACTAATGATTAGCGCCAACGATCCTACAAGAACTGTACTTGTTATTTATTAATTATGCAGAGATTTATATACTTCTTAGTAACTGAAGGGAAAATATATTTACGGGATAAGTTAAAATACTTATATATCCATACACGCCCTAAAGTGCATACGTGCATCAAACTCTAAATACATACATAAATGCTTCAAAGATCCGTGAATAGCTGCAAGTAGCCGCATGCAGCTACGTATCTAGGCTAGCATGAAATTAAGGTGACTTCTCTATTTACAATGACATAGGACTTATGGCATGGCGGATGGAGCGGTTTCATGTCTGCGATCTGAAAAAGATAGTAACGATTATTTGTCGGCAGTCTCAGCATCATCGTGGTGGTGGCGGCGAAGGCCGAGGAGGCGGAGGTGTTGGTGGGTGTCGGCGGGGTGGTCGTCGATCTTCTGGCGCTCGGGCTGGACCCAGCGGCCGTCGTGTGCCCGCACCATGCCCTTGTTCTCGTCCTGCCTCCAGTACGGCGGCACCATGTGGTGGGCCTTCAAGAAGTCGGACGCCTTGTTCACCAGCGCCGGGTCCCGGGCGCTCACCAGCACAAACTTCTGTCCCTTGCCATGGTACCTGCATGCAGCTATATATTACTTAGTTAATCATATATGTGCTAATCTATTAGCAACAATGCCCCACACATTACTCGATCATTAATTGTTTCTATTCCAAGTGGTAAAAAATTTAGATTTTCAATTTAAAATTTAATTATTTTATAATTTTTAATTAAATTTATTTTTAAAAAAATATAAACGAAACGGATAGTATATTAATTTTTTTTAAAAAAAAATTAATATCACATGCATTCTAAGAAGTGAATATTGAGAGTAAAATCTACATAAAGGACACTCGGCTTTGGAGAGATCAATTTACTAAATTCACATGTTTTCCCTATATATATATAGAGAGAGAGAGAGAATATAAAGTTTATACACTTTTAAAAATACAAATTAATTTATATTTATAAATTTTATTTTCATAAGATTGGTATTAGGATATATATATTATTATAAAGATAGTTAAAAAAAAAAAAAAAAAAAAATATAATTATATAAATTTCAATACAAATTTTATGATAACATATTTATAAATATGAATAAATTTATATTTTTAAAAATATATAAACTCTAATATATATTATATATATATAATCTTGTATATTATTAATAATATATAAATAATATTTACTATTAACTTATTTACTATTGGATTAGTACTATTCTACCCACCCTCACTAATCCGATGAATAAAATGCTAATCGTAAATCCTAACAATTCAAGAGTAAAAAAATTTATAGTAAATACTATTCATATATTATTAATACTATATATATTAAAAAATCTAAGAACATATTAATTGGGCATAGTAAATTTTTTTATTACAAATATTTATTGTGAATTAACTATTATTTATATCCACGTGCAGAGAGAGAGAGAGATAATTATTAAGGAAGAGTGCTGTAGGGTGGTAATTAAGTTAATCTAATCATAAAAACTGCACAGCCAGCTAGATGACTCTGCCAACCAGACGTTAATAAAGATCAGCTTCATTGCAGCTGTCGCTAACAGCTGCCTGCCAACTAGTTAATAATTTTAGAAAGAGCAGATGTCTGTCACGCCTCCAAAATTACAGATTCTAATACAAATTATAATTTTAAAAATATATAAATTATATTTTTAAATATATATATATAATTAGTAAGTAAACCAATTAAAAGTGCACGAATGTAGTATCACCACATTATTATTATTATTATTATTATTATAATAGATATCAAATAATTTATAATTAATGAAATAAAATAATGACGTAGGTAGGTAGGTAGGTGTATACTTTACCCGTCGAGGAGGTGGAGGTGGGCCTCGAGGTTGTGAAAGCAGGAGGGGTCAGAGGTGGGCTTGAGGAATGGGGAGTGCTTGTGGTCCAGGGCGAGCTCGACGCCGACGTGGCTGTAGCTCCACGGCAGGGAGTCGGCGAGGCGACGGACGGCGTCGGGCACGCCGCGCAGGCCCTCGTTGAGGAAGATCCCGGGCACCTTGGGCACGGTGTCGTGCACGTTCACCACGCGCAGGGCCTTCACCCCGAGCCCCTCCTCGAACCTCTGCCTGAACCCCCTGTTCCCCACCCGCGGCCCCGCGAAGGAGAAGACGCTCAACAACGCTCCCTCCGACACCACCCCCATCTCCGCCATGTCGTACGCGCTCACCATCGCCAGCGCGCTCCCCAGGCTGTGCCCCGTCACCGTCACGCTCACCTCCTCCCCCTCGGCGGCGGCGTAGTGGTGGACCAGCTTGCGCACCTCGGAGAGGACCTGCTCGCGGGCCGAGTACTTGCAGAAGCGGCAGGTCGGGTCCTTGTCGGTGTAGAGGTCGATGAAGCCGGACTCCACCTTGACCGACGGGTCCGGGCACGGGATCCCCTCCGAGGCCACCGGCTTCAGGAAGTCCATGAGGTCGGCCACCCACTCCAGCCGCGTCACCGTCCCCCGCCACGCCACCACCACGTCCCTGCGGCCGATGCGCGCGCTGCACTCGTCGTCGGACACCGCCACGTACCCGATCCAGTTCGCGCGCTGGCTCCACATCTTGTTGCTGTTGTCGGAGTAGGGCGAGGAGGTGGCGAAGAAGTTCGGGAGGTTGATGTTCGAGGTGGCGTAGAGGTAGCGGGTGACGTCGTAGCCGCAGTCGCCCATGCCGAGGCTGCCGAAGAAGCGGCGCCGGTTGTACTTGCTGCTGCCGCAGTACCGCGAGAAGGGGTCGTAGTCGAACGCGTCGTAGCAGGCCTGCGAGAATTCTCCGTATCGGATCAGCTCCTGCCGCAGCAGCGGGTCCATCGGGTCCAGCAGCCCCGCCCAGTCGTCGCGCCCTTGGATCTCGCGCCACCGCTCCGACAGCCGCATGCGCGGATCCGACGACTTTTTTCGATCCGCCACCTCTTCTCCTTCTTCTTGCTCCTCTTGCTCTTGCTCTTGCTCTTCCTCTTGATCGAGTTTCAGCTCGGCGATCGTGGAGGAGAGCGAGTCGTAGTCCTTGGCAGCAGCGGAGGGCGGAGGAAGCGCCGGGATTCGAGCGCGCGGAGACGTCCTTTGCATGGAGATGAACGAATTCGGAAGCGCTAAGCGAGGCGGCGATCGAAGGAGAGAGCGAGAGGTGCGGTTGCGATGAGGGGCGGCGGCGAAGTATAAGGCGACGTCGCCGGGGTGGCGGAGCGCCATGGAGGATGGAGAGGTGGCAGAAAGAAGAAGAAGAAGAACGAAGAAGAAGAAGAAGAAGAAGAAGAAGAACGAAGAAGAAGAAGAAGAAGAAGGGGGATGGAGGGGGGTGAGAGAGGAATGGTAGGTGAATAATAATCGAGTGCACTTGTAAATGGAATAGGTGATGTAGTAGACCTTCAACGGTGGATTATTAATTGCACCGTGGGGGAATAAAATTTGTTGTTAAATATTTAGATAACAATTATTTTTACTCATAGCTGCTCATTATTAGTGGGCAAATGGGTAAGCAGATTACCCATAAAGTATTTTTATTTTTATTTTTTAAATATAAATAATATATATATATATATATATATATATATTATAATTTAATATTTAAATTTATAAATAATTAATAAAATACCTGCAGTTACATGTTGAAATTGACAGGGGCAAGGTATATAAATGGAAGTTGATTGAACAGGATAAGTGGGAAATGATACCAATAAAATATTTATTTTCGTAAAAGTATTGTCAATAATAATGTGTGATGTTTGAACAAGTAATTAATATGATTAGAGTTTTATATGCCAAATAAATAAATAAAAATAAAAAAAAATCGATCACGTGAAACGCGTGTCGGTTGACCATTTGACCGTGTCTGCCACGTCAGTGAGAAAAAGGTAAGTGTTGTAATAAATACATTTCTCCGTATTTATTTTTGACCAATCGATTAAAATAATGTTTTTATACATTTTTTTAACACATTTATGAATTACGGAGGTAGCTACTTAAGGCTATGTTTGGGAAGGGTATAAAGGGGGGATATCCCCCCTTTATACCCAAACGGTTTGGGGATATTCCCGTTTAGGGATATCCCCGTCAAACGGGGATATCCCCCAAACCTACACGGGGATATCCCACCCCAGGTTTATCCCACTCTCTCTCTCCTCCCCCTCCGCCCGTGATGATGCCCCTTTCTCTCCCCCCGAGGCAGCCTCCTCAGCACTTCAGCTCCTGCATCTCCTTCGTCTCCATCTCCTCGCTCCCGATCTGTGTGTGTGTGCTTTAAACCACTGGCTCTCCTCCCTCTCTCGTCCGTGCTTTGAGCCGATCTCTCTGTGCTCCCCGGTCGCCGCTCCCGATCTCCGTGGGCTCCCCGCTCGGAGCTCCCGATCTGTGTGTGTGTGTGCTTTGAGCCGATCTCTGTGTGCTCCCCGATCGCCGCTCCAGATCTGTGTGTGCTCCCCGGTCGCCGCTCCCGATCTTCGTGGGCTCCCCGCTCCTCGCTCCCGATCTGTGTGTGTGTGTGTGCTTTAAACCACTGGCTCTCCTCCATCTCTCGTCCGTGCTTTGAGCCGATCTCTCTGTGCTCCCCGGTCGCCGCTCCCGATCTCCGTGGGCTCCCCGCTCGGAGCTCCCGATCTGTGTGTGTGTGTGCTTTGAGCCGATCTCTGTGTGCTCCCCGGTCGCCGCTCCAGATCTGTGTGTGCTCCCCAGTCGCCGCTCCCGATCTTCGTGGGCTCCCCGCTCGGAGCTCCCGATCTCTGTGTGCTTTGAGCCGATCTTTGTGTGCTCCCCGGTCGCCGCTCCAGATCTTTGTGTGCTCCCCGCTCGGTGCTCCCGATCTCTGTGTGTTTTGAGCCGATCTTGGTGGTCCCCGCTCCCGATCTCGTTGTGCTCCCGATCTCTGTGCGTCTGCTTGGTGAGATCTTGGTGCTCCCCTCTGTGTGCGCTCCCGATCTCTGTGTGCGCTCCCGATCTCTGTGTGCGCTCCCGATCTCTGTGTGTGCTCGGAGCTCCCGATCTGTGTTTGCTCCCCGCTCCCCGCTCCCGATCTGTGTGTGCGCTCCCCGCTCCCGATCTCTGTTGTGTGGTGCCGATCTCTGTGAGGTCCCGCTCCCGATCTGTGTGTGCTCCCCGCTCCCGATCTGTGTGTGGTCCCGATCTCTGCGAGGTCCCCGCTCCCGATCTCTGTGTTCATACCCGCAGTTGTGATTGTGAGCTCCCCCTCGTCGTCGCCGGAGCCCAAGATCTGGTTATTTTTCTGGTGGTTGCCCCATCTCTGTATTGTTTTTGCCTTGACTGCTGTTGATCTGTGATCACTGTACTGTGCTTGCCCCGAGCATCATCTCTGCTCCCTCCCTGTACCGCGGTTCCCCCTACGGTTCCTCTCTGTCCCCTCTACCGAGCTACCTCTCTGCTCCCTGTTCCGAGGTTGCCCTCGGTTGAGCTCTGCTCCCTGTACCGAGCTTGGTCTCTGCTCCCTGTAATCAGGCTGTTCTCTCCTCCCCGGCGCATCTCATCTTGCCGTGTTACTCCTCTTTCTGCCATCGAAGGTGCAACCCTTTCGTTTTCTTCCAGTTGAGATATTAGTTGATATAATGCTGCCATAGGCTTTCATGATATATGACTATGCTATCTCATTACAAAAATATGTTTTGATGGCTGCGGAATATGTATGTTTCATCGGTTATGTTATGTGATGAAAATATATATGTTGGCGATGATGACGGTTACCATAGGCATTTGCTGGATGGCATGGATGTATAATCCACTGCAACCCCATGCTTGTTGGAAACCAATTGAGCCCGTCTACATAATAAGGCGATGATGACGGTTACCATAGGCATTTGCTGGATGGCATGGATGTATAATCCACTGCAACCCCATGCTTGTTGGAAACCAATTGAGCCCGTGTACATAATAAGGCGATGATGACGGTTGCCATATGCGTTTGATGAATGGCATGGATTTACAATCCACTGCAACCCCATACATATTGGAAACCACATGAGCCCTTGTACATAATAAACCCCCTATTCCAATTTTGTGTAAATGAAAAACATTTAGCCAACATTTATCTTTACTTGTATGCCTCAACCGCCATTTTTTACAATAATACTATATTATGTATTTCCCTATTTACCATGCAAATTATGACATCCCATCCCCTCTTATGCAATTAGTAATATGGTAAGCATGACATGTCTTCCTAATTGAATGCCAATTATATTATTGATTTGAGGGTAATGCCAAAAAAATTATAAATATATTGTGTTATGTCAAATTATATAAAGTAGAACATACATTATGTACAGATGCGTCCTTTTAAGAGAGTGTTCAACGCCGGTCAATCTAGCCGCTCAAACATGGCCAACATCCAAGACAATACAATTCCAAATGAGGGTGGTAGTCGTTCTCGCGCCCAACAATCGCCCCGAACATCAAACTGGACTGAGGCCATGGATGCAAGTCTGTTATCGTTGTTGACGGAGGAACATACTCTCGGCAACAACGTTAATGGATCATTCACTAACCTCGCGTGGGTTAGGATTGTTGCAGAAATAAATAGTCGAAATGGTTTAAACCTAAAAAAGGAGCAGGTCAAGAATAGGTTGAAGGTGTTGAAGCGCACTTTTGCGTTGTACCATTCCTTGGCCAACAAGAGTGGTTGGGGATGGGATTTTATCCGCCACATTCCCACGGCAGGCGATAGTTGTGACTGGGATGGCGTCATCTTGGTAACGAAAGTTAATTTACCTGTCATTAAATTTTTTTCATATTTATTAGCCTTACCAATATAATTAACGTACGTTCAGGACAATCCAGCTTATGCCAAATGTAGGGATAGGCCATTCCCTTTGTATAAGGATCTGGAGTTTCTAACTGAGAAGACTACCGCAACGGGTGCATATGATTTTTCTTCACTCCAGCCGCCCACAAGAACAATAGTTAGCTCCTCCTCATCATCCCCTGGTGAGGATGATACAAACAGACCTTTTCAATTTGAAGCTGGGTCCTCTGGGCCATATATGAATGAATTCATGCCTAGTCCACCACCAGAAAGGTCACCCAGCCCTCACATTCGAAACAAGACAACTAGTGGGTCGGGGTACAGCTCGGCAGGCAAAAGGCCTCGTTCCCCAGTACCCGAGCCTAGCCAACGGACCAACCGTCCGTCAACTGGTGGTCGGCGTAAAAAAACTGAGGGCATATCTGAATGCGTCGCCGGCATGCTTGAGCTGGGCAAAGAAAAATTAGATCTGGTGAGGCAGATGTATAATAAGGAAGCAGAATGTCGACAATCCATTCCGGTCATCGGGGATTGTTTGCAGCGCCTATATAATATGCAGGGGCTCATTGATGACCATGTCTTGGCTGCCGCCGACGCTTTGAAGGATCCGCAAAATCGTCAAATTTTCATGTCAATGAATGACAATCTTGCTTACAAGTGGGCACAGCGGCAGATAGCAAACCAGGTTCAGATGTATCGTCAAAATTTCCCTGGTCCTTAGTGCATATTTAAATAATCAGTTTGTAATTTCAGGACTTTAAAAACTAGCTTTGTGATAATTAGTATCTAAACTTTCTGTACTTTTTTGTATAGTTGTATGTAATTTATTATCCCGTACTGTTACTAGTCAATTTGTAATTTATTATTCCGCACCGTATTTTCCTCTTAAATCTTGCTTTGAAGCCATCTATACATGTTAAGTGATGTCTACTTAGTATGATTGTTCCCTAAATTGGTACAATATCGTTGCAGATATAATGGATGATTCAATTTATGAATCCTTATGTTGCTCCCGCTTTGTTGCAATGTTGTTGAGTATATTAGATGATGATGAAGATTTTTGGGAGGAACTACTACTCATGCTCATTGTCGAAGGATACATCGATGATCTCAACTTTTAAATTATTTTATGTACTATTTTATTCTGTATTTGCTTGCTTAAAACGCCGAGATGAATGTTTGAGCTGAATTTAAATTACAATTATATCATTTATGCGTACTATCAATATTTGCTCACTGCCATAAATTAACGTGCAGTTGTAATGGATGATTCAATTTATCGACAAGTCTTTTCCTCGCATTTCCATGCCAATTTGTTCGATATATTGGATGATGATGATGAATATTGGGAGCAACTCATAATTATGCTTATTGACGGAGGATGTCTAGATGAAACAAGTACAATTAGCAGACAACCATGTCGTACCCGTCCGTTTACGGGCCATCAGTTTATTTGTGATATTTTGAACGGCCATCCAGATCGGGGGTACACTCAATTTAGAATGACGACAACTACATTCATTGCTCTCCGCGAAGACCTTGTTGGGAAGGGCCTTTTAAAAGGTACACGCAATCTGACTGTTGACGAACAGTTGGGAATTTTTCTATATTGTATAGGACACGGTGTTGCAAATAGGGTGCTTGCTGAAACCTTTCAACATTCGGGGGAAACGATAAGTCGTCATTTTAACAATGTACTCCGGGCCATTATTCAAATAAAAGATGAATATTTAACTATGCCGCCAAGTAATTGTGGAGTGCATCCAAGAATTAGTGGAAATCCGAATTTTCATCCGTTCAAGGTAAGAGACGATAATTTTTCAACAGTAAATATGTAAATTTTAGTTGCTGCATTGCTAATGTACTATGTTGTGACATTAACATATGTAGAATGCAATTGGGGCGGTGGATGGTACGCATATTCCGGTTATGGTAGATAGGGAGAAACAACCACGATTTCGTTGTCGCAAAGGATATACATCGCAAAATATGATGGCAGCTGTATCCTTTGATCATATGTTTTTTTATGTATGCACCGGTTGGGAAGGCTCTGCAGCTGATATGCGGGTACTCAGATGGGCATGTGAAAGTGAAGGTTTTACAGTTCCAGAAGGTAAAATTTATGGAGTAAGTTTTTTATTGCTATCTTCATTATTATTGGTTTAATTAATTTATTACAAGTTATATACCCTTCTGATATATATACAGGAAAATATTATCTGGTCGATTCCGGTTACGCGAATACCGATCGATTTCTGGCGCCGTATAGAGCCGAGCGTTATCATCTGAGTCAATTTGACAGTAACTCACGTAGTCGTATACATCATTCGGCGAAGGACTTGTATAATCATCGGCATGCCCAACTAAGGAATGTGGTAGAGAAGACATTTGGAATTTTAAAGAAGAGATTCAAAATTTTAACTGTTGCTACACCGTTTCCTTATAGAGTGCAGTGTAAAATAGCTATGGCTTGTTGTGTGATCCACAATTTTATTCGACGGCAACAAGGAGATGATAGATATTTTACCGAACCAGTAGAGCCAGAGCCTCCAGAGGTTGACGTGGAAGCGACCACTACAAACTATAGTACATCAGACTCTCAACGGGGAAACGACCTTCGCACACGTATTACCGATGAGTTGTGGAATAATAGAAGTTAGATAAATCATTGTAACTGACTAAAAGTTTGTAAATATTAGATTTACTGGTGTAATATTATGTTAGTCAGCTTGTAAAAAAGTTTTATTTGTTTATATGTAATGTTAAGTAGACTGTTAATTAAGAACTCATATTTTTCGGGTATGATGTAATTTGAAATATTATTGTGAGTTCGTTATTGTATCATGCTAATTTCCCTTTATTGTTTGTTCGTTAATTTTAATTAAAAAATCGATATTGTTTGATGCTAATTTTTTAAAATTGTTTGTTCGTTAATGGTAATTATTAAATCTTTGTTAGACTGATTGATTTTGTCTAATTATTAACTTCAATCTGTATTGAGCAACAGATTGTTGTAAATATTATTAAAATTGATTTATTAATAATATAATTTTTAATATAAATAAAATTTAAAACAATTTTTAATCATGAAATATAATAATTTTTAAACGTTATAAATTATATTTAAGACAAATTAAAATTAAATAAAATTTTATATAGTATATAAATAATTAAATATCATATATAATTTATTCTATATGTATTCTATTTAATTAAGAAATAAAATAATTTTGTAGTTATTATTTCAATATAGTCAATTTATAATATTTCAACATGTTGAATAAATCAGACGTCAAATATTAATTTTATTATTTTAAAAAAAATTAATAATCGTTAAATATTAAATTTGTAAAGAATCGTTAAATAATTGTTAGAAAATATTAAATTTTTAATCGTTAAAGAAAATTTTTAAGACCAAATTAAAAAAATTAGAATTTTATATAGTATATAATTAATTAAATATAATATAAAAGATTTGTTTTAATTAAATTATTCTAATACATTATCCTATTATCACATTAATAATATACATAAAAGTAAAGGTCACATCGTCATTAATAAACAAAAAAAGTCAACTTTATACCTCTTATTCATCATTACCAATCCAAACATCTATTTTCTTATACCAGGTTTAAACCAGGTTTAAGCCTCATTCACATCCAAACACATTTTAGGTTTAAACCAGGTTTATCCCTTACTTTATACCTATACCTGGTATAACTAAACCAGGTTTAAGCCACATCCAAACGCTACCTAAATGTCTCAAATTTAATGACTTTTTTTTTTTTTTTTTTTTTTTCTTATTGCATTAAAAGTAAGATGGTGAATAAAACTTAATATTTTAAATTTTGAATTAAACAATAGTTCAAGATTAGTGGCTCAATCAGTGAGTCAATCACCGATTGAACTAACAATATTAGCATAACATTATAAATATTTTATAATTATTATTATTATTTTATTATATAAAAAAAAATATGTATATATTATTATTATTATAATATCAAACTTAATTAATAAAAAAAATAAATTTCTAGACCAAATTAATACTACAAGAAAATTAATATTTAATAACACTTGAGTGTATACTTAATGGTATTTAAAAGTAATTTAATATAGTCTAGTTGGCAAATTAAGAGTCACCACGTATATACCGACAGCTTATGCGAAGCGTCGATAAAATATGTTATGACGTTTTAAAACTCAATAATTTTTTAAAATCTTAATGCTTTGGAGCGTCGAAAAATTAAAAATAATAATAAAATTCATCATTAATAAATTAGTTTAATATAATAAAAAATTTATATAATGATATTTTTTGAAGCGTCGCCATTTCGTTTATTATAATTGGAGACGCTTATTTTTAAACGTAGTCTAAAAATGTACTTATATTAATTTTTTTTTTTATAGTGTAAGTAAAATAGGTATACTGTTTTAAATTTTATTTTTTATAAAATCAATACGTGCGAATAAAAAATAAAACCAGCTAATTTAATTTATAACCGTTAAATTTTAATATGACTTAATCAGAATTTTTTTTCGATTAGAATCAGATTAGTTCGCTGGTTCTATAGCTGAACCGCTACTTCAAAATGATTCAAATTAATTTTTTTATTTATTAAGTTCAAAGAGTTAAACCAAATTATTTTATAGATTGTCGGTTGAATCGAGCAGCACAATCTAAATTTTAATTTATTTACTGACAAAAATGTGGTACAACCACACAACTGTGCGAATATTTCTGAGCGGAAGCAGAAACTTTTTATTGTATCAATGGCTAAGTGGTCCTATCTTAGATGATATGATGGAACCAATCACAGTCACACGCTTATTTCATTGAGTAATGCTACATGTACACGCCGAAGGGTGTAAATTCTACACCTTCACTCTTTTAATGGTGTCGATATTTTTTACGGGTCACATCAAGTGACCACTCATCACACCCCCACCCTTAGATGGGTGGGGGTGTGAGATGTACACCCCTTACGGATGTACAAGTAGCATTTTCCTATTTCATTATAATTTATGAAAGGAAAACTTATTTTTATTATATATATTTTTTTCAAAAACAAAAAAAATATATATATTTGATTGTCTGCTACACACAACAAAAAAAAAAAAAAAAAAAAAAAAAAAAAAAAAAAAAAAAAAAATCTAAAATAAAATTTGATTAAGAGTCGAGAACAATTGTGCAATTTATTTTATGTTAAAATATGATAAATCAGGTAAAATTGGACTAGTTACCATTTGGCATATTTGTTGTTGAATAAATTGATAAATAAATAGGGATACAATTTTAGTAGAAAGAAATGAAGTAGGAAACGAGTAATCTCAACTCTAGTTATTTTATTAGATTGATTACAAAGGTACTAAAAATAATATCTTAGTTCTACAATATACGAGGGTGATTGGTATGAGGGGCAATTTAAGGGGCAAAGTGATAAATGGAAAATTATGAGAGTGAGTTTTTTTACATTTTAGCATTAAAAAACAATTTTATTAGTAGAGCTCTACCAGATTCCGGAAAAAATTAAGTACACGAGAAACATTCCAGGACAAATAAAACAATCTCTGGGGTGGCTAAGTGTGTGCCATCAAACATATATGAATACATCAAACACATAAAATAAATGAACTGCATGATGGTTTCCAATATACAGGCTCACAAAACATAAAGATTCTGAATTTCGATTTTGAGAGCTTGGAGCTTTTGCTCAATGCTCGATAACTCGCCTCGAATTTCTTGCAACCGATCTATTCTCCGCTGGGCGGCATCCCGGTAGGGCTTGCTGCTGGCCTCAACAAACTGAGTTAGCTTTTCAGAGCTGTTTAGGAGATCCGTTTTCATAACATTTTCGACCTCAGAAGCTAAGGAATTGGCCGTCTTCACCACTTTCTCTACTGCGTTCTTTCGACGACTAGGAAAGTTAGATATCGCTAACAACCTGATGCAAGAAAGTAGAATTTTAGCAGTTTAGAATAAGATGATTCTTGAGATTTGTAATGAAAATTATATATACTTAATCCGAAATTTTGTATATACCCTCACCAAGTCAAAATTTGTGCATATGCGAATCTATGCCAAAAGTAGTTTTCACATTACCGCAGCAGGTGAATGCATGCAACCAAATATGGTTTTAGGGAAATACGCAAACAAAGCAAATAAGCCAAAAAAAAAAAAACAAAACAAAACAAAACAAAACAAAGAGGAGAGGTATCAATTGTTGAATTTGGTTCTCTTTGTTGAAATTTTGTTCCGGTAACTAGGAAAGAGCGATAGGCATCTGTAGCTATCCTAGACTTTGACCATTCTTTAAGCGATACTTTTAATATTAATTTAAAAGAGACATCGTGCAGTCATGTGTTTCATGTGTTGAAATCAGGCTGTCTTAATGAGAAATATAGCAATTTTTACCCGCCAGCCGAGCAAAAAGCAAGAGCAAGAAGATCTTCTACAGTCGTTGGTAAAACAGATGTTAGAAGAGAAGCTGATAGTCCTGCTGCTCCTAGCCCTCCAAAAGTTCCTAAAACCTACAATTACAAGGACAGATGGTTTGCTAGACAGAGAAAAAGAAGACAAATAACATAATTTTCAAAAGCAAATGAGCATACAGCTGAACTATCAAGAGATTAGGATAACTAGACATTATCACTGGAAATTCATGCAAAGAATTAGGCGCTCAAACTAGAGTCATAAAAATCTCTTTTAGACATTTAGTTCGCTTCCGACTATCAAATATAAAAGCAGTAGAATTAGCTTGAGTTGCTGACAAGAAGAAAAGGTATAACATTTTCTATCACCAAGTTATCATGCTATATTTGAAATTTGAATAACTGAGAATAAGATAGATTTAGACGGTCTAGTGATTTAGTTAAAGAAACATGAAGAAAACCTTCGTAGCAGTAAAGAAAGGAAAGGGAGAAAAGAGAGGGAAAGTGATAGAGCTATTTTAAGTTTTAATTTGATGGCCAGCCGAGTTGATTAGTAGAGGATGGGAGTGAGGTTCGGAATCTATTTGTAGGGAACTGACCACTTCACGGATTTCTTGTTCAAAAACCCTTGCAGCAGCACTTGCACTAAAGCCTTCCAACACCTTCGTGCTGAGTTCTCCTCCTTTACTAACAAGTACGCATGTATCTGGTTGCGCTTTGCCTTCCACATCAACAAGTGTATTCCACCGTTTATCGAATAGCTCTGCATAGAAATTTGCCTCGCGAACATTGCTGGATTCTAGCCATCTCGAATACTCAAAAAGTAGTTTCTGAAAATTGATCAGTAGAAAGACATTGGTACTTAAGTTTATATGTAACTGCAAAATCTTAGAGCAAGCCAAAAGAGAGATATAATGAAAGATTTAGTCTGTTCAAGGAAAAAGAAAAATTTGCTTATGCATGGAAGGTCTTAGTCTGTTCAAGGAAACTAGAGAGGCATTGCAATTCTATTACTCTTTCCCATCTTACAATGGATGCTTTATTTCATATGCTAGAATCTATATAAAGTATTACTATAATACTAGTTACTAACAATTTATAAAAAGCGGAATATTTGTTGACTTAACAGACTCCACCTACAGATAGTTTACATTTAACTAAAAAAACAAATCTATATAAAAATGCAAATTAGTAATTGGGTTAGGAGATAAAAGCATTTGTGTTGATATTCAAAAATCAGAAGCCTTCGTAATCAGACACAATGTGCATTCGAAGAAAGCAAATCTATATTTCCTATTTACCAACATGCATAAAAAAATTCAATAAGCCTTTCTCTGAAACCATTATAGCAGGAAAACTTAAAAATAAGCAAGCCCATGTAACATAACTCACTATTGGGCCACCCAGGCAGTAATATGCGAATTAAATTGCATTCCATCATTTATGCAATACTTCTCTTTTGGAAAGAAATGATATGAAAGAAACAAGATAAGTAATTATGTAATTGAATAAAGTTACTAAGGAAAAGGAATGTACTTGAGCATCGGAAAGAGTAGGACTGAGAATTTCATTTTGAATAGCTGCTGTGGATGGGATAGAATTGGTCCTCTCTTGCTTAAATGCATATGTAGAAATAAGGTCAATATTTGACAATTGGAGGGTGGACTCCATTAGCTTTACTGCTCGAAGTTTTGCTGTCTCAATCTGCAGTTTTCAAAATATAAATTCTTCAACAAAGATAACATCATGACAGAAATGGGCAAGTTATTCCCTTGTACTAAAAAGGAATCCTGGTATGCAAGCAAGCAAGCAAGCAAGCAGATGATATCACTCTTTGTGTAATTGTCAACCAAATAGGAACATAAGAGGATGATGCTGTGTGTATAGTCCATTCAGATGCTCAAGAAAAATATTTAGCTTTCCTAATAAAGCACTTACAAGAGATAAAATCTGCTTCCTCCAAGAATTACTCTCAGTTTCCATCTTCGCAGCATACTCTTTTGCACAAGAAATGATATTGTTTATGGATACCAAGTCCTGGCTAGCATTTTCATGCTCTTGCTTTATAAAACTTTCACAAGAAGTTAGCAAACGATCTGCAATTCGAATTGGTGTCTCAAGTTTCAGGAGCACCCTTTCCTTTCCAGCATCAGTTGATGCATCCAAAAAGCTGAACAAGAACTTTTCCAGCTCATAGAACCTACTACTCGTCCATCGAGGATCATCTAATTGAACATGTTCATGGCTAATTCCATCATGAATTGAAGAAAGTTTTGCTTCTAGGGCAAACCGTGCAGAGACAGGAAACAACCTTACATCTTCTGTATTAAGTAGCTTCTTTGTGTTTTCTTTCACAAATTCAATGGCTTCCTCGAGCTACAGTCAACACCATATAAATGAGAAAGGAGAAAAAGAACCAATAGACCAAGTAAAATATCTTGTTAAGAATAAGAAACAGTCATATAAATTCTTATTCTCGACAGCTTAAATAGCAGGGGAATGAAAAGAACAACCTCACTGTTATTCCGATAGAGATCCATCTTGTTTAGAACAAATACAACCTTTTTCTTCCACTGCTGCATATAAAGGAGAAATGCAACCTAAAAAATTGCAAAAACAAGCAAAGCGTCAGTTACAAAAAACACTTTTGAGTACTTTAATCAATTTCTTGCTTCATACTTGACACAATATCACTCAATTTACAATTGAATTCTCACAAACAATACCTGAAATCTGTATAAGATAACTGAATATCTAATCTTTTTCTATGAGAAGTCTAAAAGCAGGTCATGCTGCCACAAGCAATCTGCTGAAAAGTGTAATTAGAACCTATAATCCCAAAACAAGCCAGCATAAACAATATTATAAGCACGGTTCTTGTTAAGCTGCAAGAACCCTGCTCCAAAACACAAGGTACAAGTGTTCTATTGCAATGACAAGGCTAGTTCCTTGCCATTCCTTTCAATGAAAAAAGTTGAAAAACAAGCCTTGCCCTTTTAAACTGTTCAACATTGGTTAATCAAGACAGGAGCACGATAACGTGCATCTCTTTTTTCACATAGAGCGGGTTGCATAAGTCTTAGGATTGCCTCAATTTTTAACTTTTAGTCTATTCCATCTAATCAAGTTTATTATGTATTTAAATTTTGTTTACGAATTTCAATCTGGTTGTTATTTTAAAATTGTCTATTTGGGTTTGCGTACCTCTTCTCTCCCAATATTTCTTCCCTCAAATTGACCCCGAAACAATCCTTTTCCCACTATACTTTAACCAAACTACCAAAATAGAGAGACCATTCCTAATATGGCATTTACATTCACTCCAAAAAGAGAGATCCTACCTCACTTTCGGTCAATGGTCTATCTGATGATATTACGAAAAGTATCAAATCAGCACGAGGAACAAATTCTTCTGTAAGCCGTTGTTGCCTTTGTAGAATAACATTTGTTCCCGGGGTATCGACCAAGATCATCTGTGACAATTGAACAAGAGAAACATAAAAAGATGATCACAATTATATTGAGGTCTTATAATAACTGCAACAATTAATGATAACATGAGCTCCGAGAGTTGATACAAGAAATTTGGACAAGAAAACTTAGATATATTAAGAAGCTGTAACTATTATAAGATATTAATGGACTAGATAACTACATATATTGGCATGAAGAGATGTTTAAAAGTACCAACTTCTTTCAGTAAATATTGGCATGCACAGAGATATGTAGAACAAGTAAATATTTGCATGCAGAGATGTTTAGAAATACTAACATCCTTCAGTATTGGCGCGGATATATAGCATATAAATTGACCATCTGGGTGTCTCTCACAGCGTTCTTGCTGATTAGAGTCGACTTCAGAATATGAGAGCAAAGTGATCTCATTTGTTGTAGGAACTACTCCCTCCTTCAGGTACCTCCTTCCAAGTAAAGCATTTATAACAGTTGATTTTCCAGAGTTGAATTCACCCTAATGTTAGTCAATTGAAATAATGACGAGGTCAAAGTAAATCAAAAGATCAAGAGGTTGAATTGTCACAAGAAAAAAAAAAATTAAAACAGAACTTTTTGAAAATCACCTCAAATATTGAAACTTGTTAGTTCAAAAGAAACGTCTGAATAGAACAGAAAAATTAGTTCGGACCCAGTTGTAACAATTGAAAGGTTGCGAACTAAGGTGGTACCATATAAAAGAATTATCCACTATGTGTGTGAGATTTAAAATATTGCAATAGCTACTTGTTTAGGTTTTAGAAACATTTTATCAACACTAGCTCTTAAGAATACTTGCAAAACTTCATTAAGAGCTCTAGGAAATATATTAATAAGGAGCAGTCTTGCACACTTTAGATAAGAGCCTGAATAAACTTACCAATTATCTAAAAAAAGTAAACATTGCATGAAAAGGTGATGTCAAACATACTGTTTATCTTTCATGACTATTGGGGCATTTTGCAGGTCACTCAAGCAATTCTCCTACTTCAATAAGTTTACAAAGATTTGGCTTGTTATTTTTGAAATGAAAGATAGATAAAGTAAAAGAAGCTTGGTCCTGGCTAGAGAGAGAATTTATTAAAAAGTACAACATTTATTTCTGGTAGATTGAATAAAATCAAAGAAAAAACTGCTGCCACGATCTCAAAGAATGCCATACAAGCCTCATTTTTGTTAAATTAAGTAAATGTCATCTAGGTAGGTAATAATACATGAATAATGGAGAAAAGATAATTAATTCAAAATATTCAATTTAACATGACAAGGAAAAGAGTAATCAACGACTGATTATCAACAGGCAACAAGTAGCATAGAAACATGTAAATAGAGCAACAACTCAAAAACAAGTTTCTAGATGAAATCTTTCTGGAACTAAATAAGAAGGAAATTAAAGTAGCTAAATTCAAATATCATTTGGTGACATTATTGGATATCAAACACTACTACAGCCTCAGGAATAGGTAGCAGCAAGTAATAGAAAACAACCAAAAAAATGCATAATAGTCATAATTACCACAATAACCAACAGAAATGGCTCGGTGAGGCGAGAAGCAGCATCCACCAGAAGCGAAACCTCCTTCATCTGTTACCATATATGAGCAATTATATTTTCATGTCAACCATATGCTGAAGAAGGTATGAATGAATTCATTTGAGGGCATCTTCAACTACCAAAGGTTTAACACTAAAAGATCACCATTGGCGCAGCCTTTTTGATGACAGCAACTGCTTCACTTAAAAGAAGTCGTTCTGTTTCTATCAACTGCATCTCTTTTTCCTCTAGTTTCGTGAATCCTGCAATTCCTTTCTTCCCATTACTTACAACTCTGATATCGTCCACATCCAACTTTTTAGAAAAGGACTGTCCACCTCGCAAAATTCTATCCGACACATGCACTTTAGAAAATACCTTCACTAAAGGATCATCCCCGAAAAGTTTCATATCAGCCAAGGACATGACAACCCCACAGGCACCTGATTGGAGCAACATGGATGTAACATTGGAAGGTGATTCGTCATCTACTAAGTCAATTATGTTGAAGAATATTGGAACCTTGATGTCCTGAGTAACAAAGTTTTCTAAAATTCTAGAGAAATTGTGAATTTTGGTACTTATTATAAGAAAATCGGCACCCTCAGAAGCAGAAGCATTTGCGGCAGCATTAGTAGTTTGTACCACTCTTGCAACAAGAGGGAGATATATAGAATTAGACTTAGAATTCATCATCATTTTCCTCGCAACAATAACAGGAATACCTGTGTCACACACATAAAAAGAAAAAAGATTAACTGAGAACTTTCATTAAATCAATATATAGAATAAGCTCTCATGTTTTTTCTCAAGATTTTTTTCTTTTTTTTTTTCACTATATGCTAGCAGTAGAACATTAATGAAAATAAAAAGGAAAAAAGTTAAAACAGTATACAAATGAAGATATTAAAAGCATACTCTTCAGGCATCAAAAAGATATTACAAGTATAATTAAACTTTATTCTACTTACAAAATACTATAGCAATCAAGAAGCGGCACTCAGGTCGTGTTTGGTTTGAAGCATTTGAGACTTGAAATGAGAATCGGAATAAGTCAATTTCATTATCAGTGTTTGGATTGAGGGATTTGCATTCCGATTTTCATTCTGGGAATATTCGAATCTCTCAAAAATGACTTCCACCTCCATAGTGGGAGTTAACTTTAATTCCAAAGTGATTGAGAAAAAAAAAATCCACTAATAATTTTTTGAATTCAAATATAAATCATATAAATTCATTAGATTAAATTATAATTTTAAATTTGAATTTAAAATTCAAATATCAATTTTTAAAATTGTACTTTAATAATTCTAAATTTAAATTTTGACTTTGAATTTGAATTGTAAATTCAAATTTTAAGTTCAAATTTAGATTCAATTTTTTTAAAAAAAAAAACTATTTTTTTTTTAATTTCAATTTGGACATATTCCAATTCTTTTTCCGATTACTCTTATGAAGCAAACAAAGTGTAGTTTTTATCATTCCGATTTCAATTCCGACATATTTTCATTCCTATTCCGATTTCAATTCCTCTTCTAAACCAACCGCGCCTCCAGAGTAATGCTTTACTCCAAATTGCCGACATGCTCACAAGTCATGCCACTAGTATAATAGTTTACCCAATCAGCCCAAAATGTTTAAACCCAAGGTAGCTGAAAAATACCAATGGATAAGTTTGTGAAAGTACATGGTGATCTACAATTTCAATTAGCTGCAAAACGGCTACAATTCAAAAATGAACTGAAAAAAAAAAATAAATTAAATTAAATTTTGCACGAACCATCATCGGATAGCACGACGCCGTCGGCTCCGGATGCCGAAGCGACATCCACGCGCTCGGCAACGAGAAGATACGCTCGGTCCCCGATCACCGATCTCAAAACCCGGGCCGCCTCATAAACCCTACCGCCCCCCGCGCTTCCCACGCCGCCATCCAGCACCACAATTCCAGCGCCGCCCCTCGACACGGCGACATTGATCGCCGTGGCGATCTCCACCCCGGCCAAAACCTCCTCGACGCCCACACGCAGCACCAGGGTGGGGACGGTGATCTCCGGGCGCTTGAACCCGCCGGGGAACAGGGTTCGGAGCCGCTCCGGAGGGTTCGACGATGAGGAGGAGGAGGACGCGGCGATGATCGGAGCGAGGCGTTTGGGGGAGCGAGATCGAGGTCGAGGTCGAGGTCGAGGGTGAGGATGTACTCGGGAGAGGGGGTGGAGCGGGGTGATGAAGAGAGGGAGATGGGGGAGGCGAGGTGCCGTCGCGTAGTTGTGGGGAAATGAGACTACCATGGAAGGAGAAGCTAAGGAATTGGTGTGGAACGAAGACGAAGGCGAAGAGGTTTGTGGGAAAAATGGAGGAGTTTTGGTTAAAAAAATAAAATATATATATACATATAGAGAGAGAGAGAGAGGGAGGGAGAGAGAGAGAGAGAGAGAGGCAGGGAGAGAGAGAGAGGGAGAGAACCTTATCCGATATCGGAATTTAGATTAGTCGCAGTTGTGGTTACGGATAAAAGAGTCGAGCGCGGTGTTATCCGCTAAAGAGACTCGAAATTATAGTACGGTGGAAAGAGTAATAATTTTGATCTTGTCATTTTTGAATTATTTTTTTACATTAGCTACCTATTTGTTAAAAAATCTTAAATTTATTATATAATCTTTCAATTTATTGAATTTTTTAAAATGTTGTGTTTAGGCCCTACAGTAAGATTCAGAAGCCAAAGATAAAAGCTCTTCTAGACACAAGCTGAGGTTCCACATGTCTAAATACCAGCTAAAGGTAGTGGAAGCATAAAATCAGATAAGGAGGTAGATGAGATGGTGAAGGAAAGAATATATGCTGCATTTTTAGAAAATTAAAGTGATAACAAGAAATCAATCACCCATCACCTTTGATAAAGCTAATAATGCCTCTTCATTATAAGACCTGGAGAGGTCCCCCATTCCATATACAGATCTTGGGGAACAATCGAACAAACTCGGGGAGACCACAGGAGAGAAAGATAAGATGAGCCGTGTCGGAAGCAGGATATTGCCTTCTTTGCTTCTCTTTATGCTGATAAGTCTTGGATCAGGTCAGCCAAACCAAATCCCTTTCTCCCCCTCCTGGTCTAATCCGCACAATATGCCATTTTAGGTTTAAAAGTTCAATACTTGAAAGAAAGGTACTGCATATACATCATACTAGACAATTCTTTCACTGACTGTTTCTGTACATAAAAAATGGCAGCAGATGGCGCAGATCTGGGCCGGCAGTGGTGCATAGCTGACGAACAAGCGACAGATGAGCTTTTACAGCAAGCTCTTGATTGGGCTTGCGGCGTGGGGGGCGCGGACTGTAGAATGATTCAACCAAACAAGACCTGTTACCTTCCCAATACTCTGAAGGATCATGCATCCTATGCCTTCAACAGCTACTGGCAAAAGTTCAAAAACAAAGGAGGGTCATGCTACTTCAGTGCTGCCGCAATGGTCACTGACTTAAATCCAAGTAAGGCTCATCATCTCTTCTATTTCATGACTTTGATAGCGATTTCATTACAAAGATTTACACATTTCATATAGGTAGAACATTCCCACAGTTTTCCTTCCCCACAATTGCCATGTCAATATCCAACTCTCTCCAAGAAACTGTCCTGCGTCAACTAACAGAAAAGATTACAAATTACCTTGTTTATTCAGAGATGGCATGTAAATTGCAGGTCATGGTCCGTGCCAGTTTGAGTCTGTTCCATAACACTAACTGATGATGACAAGACAACTGCTGCGTTCGCACTTCGTTCAGTTACGGAGCTGATCATCTTGGCGAGAAGCAACAGATGTTGATGCGACCTTCTTTTTTTCCTTGAGTCCGACCCCCGTAGCTGCTTAGGACTTGATTCAAGCAGCTTTTGTGATATGTATGATCCGTATCAATAGAACATCTTTCTTCAGTAGATTCCATAGTTTGGTTGAACAAACTGGGTATGTTAGCCACACATGCATACTCTTTGCATAAATTCTTTTTTACAACTGTGGTGATCAAGAGAAACTGTGAGATATCAGGAACACATATCACAAAATTCCATTAAGTATCAAAGCATGTAAGGTTACCGAAAATCTAAGTACATGATGGGTTTGATTTTAATGACTGTGGATCAACAAATACATAATGGACAATCACCAAGAGATGAAATCCACAAAGAAAGATAAGCAAGAACTGCCAGGTATTGACTATTGAACTTGGCGAATTTTTTATTATGTGCAGCAGATAACGAGATAAAACATCACGAATAGCGATCGTTTTAATATACAGTTTTATGTTGTACACATTTATTAGAAGAGGAGGCTCGCCCAGGCAGCAATAAATGCAAAGCCACCAAATGGTGCTGGCAATGCATACTTTCTGTCTTCAAGATAAGCCACAGTATAGCACCTGAAGAAACCACATATATTTGTAAAAAAATCCCGATCAAACCTTTAACGCTCTGATACATAATTGACACTACAGGAAATTTGTAAAACTCCCAAACTGCTTAAAGTTTCAGCGCGAGCTTTCTTCTTCGAGTCATGTATTCTCAAGCAGCCTAGCATTTGATTTAAAGAGAAGATAGCAAATAATAATAGGCATGAACAAGACCATCTTAATGGGCTATAAGAACAACTTACTTGAATTCATAAGTGAATACAACCAACTCACTCATAAATAGATCAACAACTTGTGTTTTCTTAAACGTAGTAAACTTCAAGTTCTAGGCTTAACGTCCCATGGTATGCACTAGAGTTTGTGTAGATAAAAGAGTAAAGTGCAAAACAAAATTAGAACAACCAGATACAGGGCATGGGCATACGATTTGCAAAAAAGTTATAGCAAATCTGTTTCTCATCTACTATCAAGTTTAATCACCAAATACGGATGAACTGAACATAACAACTTATTTTACATCATATTTTGATCCTCACAGTTGACTCGCAGGGACAACAGTACCGTTTCAAGTGTTATTGAAAAAAACTAATGCAACAAAGAGGTCATTGTAAATGCCTGCAACACACAAAAAATAACTTCCGCATATAAGACTTCCAACTTCCATGGGATTTTAAAGACATCGAAATAACCTGATGGTTCAGACATTCCAAGCAAGTAACATAGCGGAAATTATTTTCATATAATTTGTTTCTAGTGTATTGCCGAAGTGCACCTAGACAATATGTAAAGCCGACAAAGAAATTGCAAGCCTTAAATACATGAGAAAGAATCAAGATACTCACGTTCCAGAGAATACCAAAATTCCAGCCGTAAGAAGACCCCCAAACTGTGGAAAATAAGGAGAGAGAAAATCAAAATGCAGCACAAAATCAATATGTGAGTAGCAAAAGAAGAATCGAAGAACACGCACAATGTGAGGGTGTTTCGTGAATGGAGCTCCAACTAAGGCGGCCGTGTGAGTCAAATGGTAGAGAGATGCGGTTTGCCAAACCTTCAATTTGTTAAGAAAGAGAAATTATACTGTTGATCAAAACACGGAAAAACTCAGGAAGTAACGCTCTTATCAATTTGTCCCTCCCTGTATTACTATTTTGGTTTCCGCAAGGACCTTCGATTACAAAGAATGTCAAATTACTAAACTTTCTAAATCATAGTGTGGTGAAATGCAAATCTGAGTATATCCCTACCCTATTTCCGCAGGATGCGATACTTTAAATCACAAGATAAGATTGTAAAATACAATGAGATTTTCGAAGTTGTCCTGGTTAAAAACACTGAAATGGCTTCAAATTGAAGGGAAAGTGATGATACCATATCCATTATCGGTAGGAGCAGATCAAATTCGCTAAATATAGTCAAATTCAGTTAGTAACCAGTGACTAGATTAAATAAATTTATCTATTAATATCAAAATCGGCTTTTTTTAAAATAGAATCACCAGAATTGAAAATTTTAAGAGGTTTCAAAACAATCAAATTTTATTTTACCTCCTTGTAAGAAGCTTTCTTCGGCTGGAAAACGTGAGCTCCATAGGTGCCCAATCCAAGCGCCGCCATACCTAATTCTCAATCATATCACAAAAACTCTAAACCCTAATAGAGAGAGCTACAAGGAGAGGGGAGATGGGGGGGATGGTACCGGATACGGCGGCCACCTTGTGCCACAGCATGGGATTCATGAGAGGGCGCTTCGTCGTCGTCGTCGTCGTCGTGGACGGCGAGGGTTCGAGCGAATTCGAATCGGGGGAGTGGGGAGCTAGGGTTAGGGGGTCACGGAGAGAGTCAACGGGCCCGTCCATCGCATTGTGTGATGATTGTTTTCGACGCTTAATAATGGCTCGCGTAATAATGGATCGGACGGTCAAGAGAAGAGGTCGCATGCGGACACGGCAGATCCACCGTTGGCACCTGTACCGCGTCAGTCTCAACCGTCCGTGTGCTGAATGTAAGGCCGATTTGGTTGTGCCCGCAGTAGTTCCCGTGAAAGAGAGAGATAGAAAACGAACTTTTTTACTCGTACGACTTAAAAATAGGTCACAAATCTTACGCCTGAACTTTTTATTATTATTATAATTATTTTTTCTCGAGGCTTCAATAAACATGAGCAGATTATTTATTTATTTTTTTTTTTTTTTGTTCTTAAAAAAAAAAAAATCTATATTTAAGTATCTTCTATCTTCCGCTATATTAGTTTTGGATTTTAATTATTTCCTTTTGAATATGCCATACACGATCGATCATTGGATGGATTCTCAAGGCGCACACTCCCCTTCCCCCAGGAGTCACAAGTCACAACCCTAGCTTGCTGCATATATATCTATATCATTGAAGAATGGCCGTGGCGGCGCCGAGCACAAATACAAGTACACACCTAGACCTAGCTAGTACACGAAACAATTCTTCTAACTTGTACCATATTAGTGATCCTCTCTCCGAGTTTGGCTCAGATGAAAAACTACTTCGCGAGGGCCCCAATACCCTTATAATAACTAAACTAAAATTACAGTTTAATTTAACTGAACTACGCCTTCCTGCGCGAAGTAGGACGCCAAACTCGATCGCTTCTCTTCCCGTGGCACAAAACAATTAGAAAATGCCCTACACATTAACTATTTGAAGCTGGATTAGCGCGCGTTAATTAGCACCTGCGCCCTGTAACGAACTAAACGGCGCCGCTGAAGTCCCACAGGTGCAATCCTGAGGTGCGGTCCCACGCCGCCACGTAGGAATCATTGGCGGCCACCACGCTTATCGCCGCCCTCTCCCTGAAGCCGTACAAGAACTCCCCGGTGAAAGCGTCCCAAACGCGGACGCGCCCGGACGTGCCGAGAATCGCGTAGCCCCAGTTCATGCAACCCACGGCGTGGTGCAGGGCCCCGCCGCCGTGCAGTATGTTGAACCCGCACACCTCCTCCAGCAACGGCACTGCGTGCACTCTCGCCGTCCCGTTCTCGTCCAGCGTGAGTATCCGCCCCTCGCACGCGTCCGCTGCCGCCCCGTGGTGGAAGACGTCCAGCTCGAGTTCGTTCATGACCGTCGGCGGGTCTTCTCCTAGATTCATGACCTGTGCAGTATTGGCGATAAAATCGAGTCAGCCTCTTTTAAGGATTTAGAGAGGAAAAATGATAAACGGGACGGACGGTGAGCGACCTGAATTCTTGAACTTGTGCAACCCACAACGGTCGCAGGCTCGGGCATCCGCGCACGGCCCACCACCGGCCCGCCTAAGTGGGTCAGCATGCGCCAGCCCAGCAAGGCATCAGGGTCGGTCAGCATCCCGCCCACGTACACCAGTTGCTCCGTGCCGACGTCCCACACGTGCCACGACCGGCTCGGCACGCCTGCGAATAGGCCGACCCACCACCGCTCGTTGCCGGTGAAGTCGACCATCGTGCCGTCGTCGATGACGTTCCCGGTGCACGCCCGGCGCTCAGAGCGGGACACGGGTTCCGCCACGTCGGCGACGTGGACATCCCCGCTGTGCGTCGCAAAGACGAGGCGGTCTGGATCAGCGAGGAAGACGAGGCCGGAGACGGCCCGAGAGAAGGGGCCGAGGCCGTCGTGCTGCGGGTGGGACTCGTAGAAGGCGAGGTGGTGGCCGCCGGGCAGGTCGAAAAGCTGCACGGCGCCGTTCAGGAAGCCGGCGGCCAGGCGGCGGTCGGAGACGGTGAGGCGGCAGCACGTTCGCTCGGCGGGCGCGGCGGATGCCATGAGGTGGGAGTGGGCCGAGCGGCCTACGCGGAAGTTGCGCCCGGCGCGGTGCAACCGGATGAACTCGTCACGCCACGTGGCGCGAATGCGGCGGCGGCGCGGCCACATGCGGCCAGTGGCGTCACGCCAGAACGCCTCGGACTGGGAGACGCCTCGCCACGTGGAGCATACCTGCCACGTCAGAGAATATCTATTATAGGAAAAAACTTTTGCACAACTATACATACAAAAATAATAATAATAATAATAATAATAATCTTCCTACGTGTTCTTTAGTACGGGAAATATGACATAGGCAAATTATACGGAAGAAACAATGTACGTGTTTATAGTAGTGTAAACAGTAGAAGTACTATCAAAATGGAGAATTACACCGCGCTAAACAATGATGCCAAAACAACTAATTAAAAGCATTAGCTAGGAAACTTATCAGCGAATGATGAATTAATGGAAAGTTAAAGCAGTTTGTTAATTTGTTCCGCTAGTTGACCACAAGATCGAACAAAAATTCTCTTTTATTTTCGAATACTGCAGTAGTGATTGCCTACTACGCCATAATGAAATATGGATATACAAATTTGGATAGAAAAACCATAGAATTAAACTCAGAGTTGACATCTAATTGAGCAAGTCATGATGATGCTTTTTGTTGTGAGGGTTAATCTACGGTTTTACTTTACACTCTCCTAATTAGTCCCGCAAAAGAGATTAAACAACATGTGATATACTAATAACTATTGAGTCTCAAGTTCTGTGTTCTATCTTTAGCTAGTCTTCTTCTACCGCATTATCTCTCATTTCTCCTTCATTCTAACACCAGATCTAGATATGGATTTATATCAGGAATAAACAGACTACAGAAAACGCGCATAAAATGTTTGCTTAAAATTTGATGTACTGTGTTCTGATAGATGTCTGCAAGTTAAAAATACGTTCGGAGGGTTAACGTAAGTCCAATCAACCCATAAAAATGCTTAGCAAATCTGAGGGGAGGGGCAAGATTTGCTTTTGCACCTAATCGACAACACACAGTCGTCCTAATACTTTGGAGGTATCCCTCGTTAAGGTTGATGTATATGTATCGAGTTAGAAACTTTTACTATGCAAATTTAATGTAGGCTCTTTTGGTTCGCGACTATCGCATAAAACGTCATTCTCAACTGAAAGAACATCATTCTAAAATGTACCGGATAACATAAAATGTTCGTAGACAACAATCTAATAACTTAAAAGCATTTCTTGTTACCAGCTAGTGGGATACAATTATTCTGGTAATATGCCGCAGCTTCATTGCATGTCATATAGAATCAGATAACAACCATGGTCTAAATGGCAATTGATAGCATAATCAGACTGTCAGTGATTCTTTTGCTCGATCTATTCTATTTTTCACTTAAATATGCATGGACTAATTGCTTCACAGTTGATTAGTTTACCATTTTGATTTCATACCTGATGTAACAAAAAGGTCCTTGACACCGAATTCTCTATGAAACAAAAACTGCTCATCCAAATTTATCGCCTGCCCAAATTGGTTAGGGCAAAAGCGCGTATGACAAGTACTGCGGATCTTGAAACCCATATTGGAGCCAACTAAAATAAAGAGACATATTCACTTCATTAAGTAGTGTGCTATGGGGGAAACAACCTGGAAAGAACTGAACGAGGCGAATGGTGGATGACTACAAGTAAAAATCTCACAACAAATTAAATTTGCAATTAACTAAATATAATTAAAACTGTAAATAGATTCTATATATATACAAGGTTTGTTAGCACTACCAGCCCATAAACTTTTGTTAACTCAAAGCATGATTATCAGCATATAAGAGATAAATGACTATCAACATTTCCAGCTTTTCCGGTAAAGATTTGTTTGCACAACAATAGATTACCAATCCTCGAGGCAATCAGAAGAAGTTTTGCCTACATTACGTTGCATTCCACCAACACACCTCCTAAGGTAGTTACATCTCATGCAGGTTGATTGTAAATTTGGCCATCTAGCAGTTGCTTTATTTGTTAGCAAAAAGAATTGCTTATCCGAACTACACCATCAAATAACCGGGGTTTTCAAGTGTTGCCGGCCTAATCCTGTTTGAACTACAAGCATGAGAATACTCCATAACATATATTCATGAAGGTTTTAGTACCGTCCAAATCTCTACTTGCAGTTTCAAGGTTGAATGAATTCTCTTCAAACATAAGAGTTAGCAATGACTAATGGTAAAATAAGCATCTACTTTATCTGGAATCCTTAATTTGTTTTGTTATTGTCTTCCAAAATTGGGAGATAGCAATGACTTGACTCCAAAACGTTTTCAGCTCACTTACTTTTGTTTCTTGCCTATTGTTGCAGGAAGCTACGAGAACAATCTTCTACAACAGATTCTTCACCAATGCATGCATGGTCATTCTTAAGACAGTGTCTTTTAAGTTGCTAGGTTATATTTCTTAGCGGGCAGGTGTGGTACTATTCATTCTTACAGGCATAATAGACTCAGCCGAGAAAACTATTTTATGATATAAAACAAAAGAGAACAATAACAGAACTTGTAAGTCTAGCCAAGCATCATACATGAATATGACTTCTGGCACTTGTCATGTATACCAAAAGGATGCAATTAATGTTTGTAATAAATCCTGCAGCCACAATTCCATGTGTAAGTAGCTTCCATAGCAGTTGTCGAATTGGAATAACCCCAAGAATTTTCAAACAAGTAATGCATATTAAAAACTCAATCCAATTGACGAACATAGATCCAATGGTTAGGTCCATAAGATTACCTACTATATCAAAAACAAAGAACTCCACTAATGAGTTAGTAAGCACCTAAATCCAAGAGGACAAAACAAAAGCGTACCACTGCTAATATTCTGACAAATAACTCTATTAGGTATTAGGTAGTTGTACAACATTACTAAAGATTCAAACCCATGTTCTTGCGACAAAAAGAACCCCGGGATGCATTCAACTAAGGATACACCACTCCCAACCCAAGAAGAGTGCCTAGTATTGCTTTCAGATTCAGGTGTGATTAAGTGTTATGACATCGTCTAATGATCACCCAGTTTCAATGGGCTGCTTCTCTCACAAACATTTTTGTCCACGGTATTAGGTTTATGCTCACTTGAATTCTAGTAAAAGATGTATTGAGATCGTTTTAAAACTAAACTGCACCCCAAAAAAAAAAAAAAAAAAAAAAAATATGGCACACCCGAGTAACTGCTATGACGTAGGTTCCAAAGGGCCAAATCACGGCTAGAGAATAGCACGGTAGCACCCAGTTTTCAACGGCCAAAAGCAGCGTCTTTTTATTGGCTTTTACCTACCCGTACAACGGGCTCTATATCCAACGTGACAGTGCGCTATAAGGCAAACACTGCTACGCCAACCTCCACACCCCCAAAAAAAAAAAAAGGAAAAAGAATCGGTGAACAGTAAATTGCGACTGTTTAAAAAGGCTCCCCGTGAGTAAATCTGTGTGTCAGATGACTCAGATCCGAGCAAAAAAAAGCACGTAAAGGAGCCCCGCTCCCCAACCTATTACGAAAACTAGCTAGTAGCCTTACGGATTTTTTTGTAGAGGACGCGAGAGTACACGAAGAGTCCGAAGGATTTAAAGGATCCACCTCTCCAGAATCCTAACGACGAAAATTAAGTGAATGCAAAGAATTGAACGACTTTGATTCGCGTAAAAAAAAAAAATTGGGTCAAAATGGTCTAATAGAGAGCGGTTAATACGGGAGCGAAATTTATAGTACACTCAGAATGAGTGTACTAAAGGATATAAAACCCCACTCTTCTGGTTCATCTACTTATGATGCTACAGTTCCGTCCAACGTACTAAAGATAAAGATAGGAAGTAGTGCAAACAGAGTGAACATACACACACGGCTTCATCTTGTATACACAACTTTTCGTCCTGTACCAGTACTACTCACAGCTAAAACATACACACACGGCGACGTCATTAAAAATATAAACTGCGTTTGGGTGCAGCAGTTGATATATAGGGCAATGACAGCAACCGTTAATAAATGTGGAGGGAGGGGGAGGGGGGGGGGGGGCTCGGGCTTCCGCTTCTGCTTCTGCTTCTGCTTCTGCTTCTGCTTCTGCTTCCAACTCTCGTCAAAGATAGGCTTTTAATAATCGTGGGCACAGTCACCGATAAGACAGGGAGATGGTCCCAGACATGGGAGGGAGAGAGAGAGATGGAGATGGGAAATGATATACGATTTGATTGACGTCTCATTCTCCATATCTTATCTGATCCAGAGTACCTTGCGTCTTATTATCACCGTCCAAGTCACTCTTTCTCCTTTAACACGCCCCCCCCACCCTTCACTCTCCAACCCTCTCTCTCTCTCTTCTTTAACATTTCCCATCGCGGAATATAAAGACAAGGGTCATGGGTCTTTGTAGCGGACCATTACTGGGGCTGTGGGAGCTTAATTAAGAGTGTGATTAATGCTAATACCTCTGAATCATTAGGTTCTAATGGAAAGCTTAGGAAGGTTAATGATGACTAAGATCAGACAAAGTGCTTTGGGAATATAACTGCATGTGCTGTAAATTAGCCGCTCCACATAAGATAAGATATATATATATATATATATATATATATATATATATATATATATATATATAAGAAGAGAAAATGCCTCGGGGTACTACAGCAACATATGATCCTTATATACTGCTATAATATTGTAAATTAAAACTTTTACACTATAGATATCAATACTACTAGTAAAAAGCTTTATGTAGTAATAGGTATATATATATATCAAGAATTTATAAAAAACACCTTCCACCCCGTGAGAACATGACAAAGTCTTCAATTCAGAAGTCACACCAGATCAACCATATCCTAAACAATAAAATCTCTCTTGTTAAGATAAAATTATAATAAAAATATTTTTTAAAAGACTATGATAAAATAAATAAACTATAAAAGATAAATATAATGAATTAAAAATACCATGTCATATTTTAAACTTTATCATGTAAATCTACTCACAACGTCAATATTAGAAATTATTTTATTTATATACTTCATAAATTTAAAAAGTTTTACATATACTTTTCAGAAATTACATAATAACTTTTCAATATGTGATTCTAAAATAATTTGACACTTAAAAGTTTATTTTTTAAAACTTCGGACTTTTATATTTAAAAATATTCTTAAATATTTTTATAAAAATACTTTAAATTTTAAAATAATAATCATCGTTGCATGAAATGTTGGACACACGCAAAACGTAGGGAAAACATTCATCCTCGTTGGCTGGAAAACATTCATTCTCATTGGCTGGAAATCGCATCAAGCATGTGCCGTTTCCTTCGCTGGATTGATCGATGTGAGACTCAGCCAAAAAAAAATAGATTCTTCACGAAATTATTTATAAAAAAAAAAAAAAAAATTCTTTATTTTGTCGGGATGCTCGTAGCCTCAAATGCTTGTGGAAAAATCTAAAATTTTCTATTCGAACTGGTTCTCCAATCACAACTAAATGATGTAATCTTTTATTGGGAAAAAAAAAGACGCTATAATATGCTTTCATTCACGATATAAAAGTTTTAATTAATTTTTAAATAGAATTGAAGACCATTCTATAAATTTCACATGGACTAGGCTCTACTAGGATGCGATATGAAATCAACAGTTATGATCTAAGAGGGTGTTTAATTACACGTAAAATTATAAAAAATATTTTTTGATGAAAAAAATATTTTATATTTTGAAATATTTGGTTTGTAAGAAAATAAATAATTTTTTATCAATATTTATTTGGTTAAAAAACTAATAATAATAATTAAATAAATAAATAATTTTAGAGGTAGAGTTTTTATTTTTCATCAATTTTCAGCGAAAAATAAAAATATATTATTTTTTTCAAATCCGTCAAAATAATTTTTTTTAAAAAAATCACGACTAAATAAACATAGAAAAATAATTTTTTAAACTGAAAAGTAATTTTTGCTGCCAACCAAACACATGGTAAGTTAGAAGAGAACTAGATGAAATCCAAATGATTTTTTTTTTTTTTTTGATGAAATTTTGTTAAAAGACTAGACGAAATCTGCTGCGTTGAAACATGACCGAACCAAAGACACGGAACCACAGCCAAAAATACAGAACCGGTGTGAGTCAACCTCTAACATTAAAGCTACAAGAATTCAGATGCAACCCAAAAATTTAAACTTAAAAGAACACACATTATATATAGACAGAAATTTTGATATCTAATAACTAGTATTCTTAACTGACCATACCATACATCACTAATATTATGGAATGATTGACAGTCTCCGGCGTGGTAAACACTAAACACTTAATTATTATTTTTTTAAAAAAAAGGTAGTATGGTATAGTTTTATTTAATTTTTTTAAAAAAATAATTTTAGTTAAAAATATAAAATAAATAAATTTTAAAGTTGAAATTTCGAATATCAATCACTAAATTTTTTTACTTTCCGTGGTAAATACTTAATATTTGATATTCTAAATCTCAATCGTAGGTACCTAACATGCTATAATTCGGCCTTAAAAAAAAAAAAAAAAAAAAAAAAGAAGAAGGGAATAGGAAGAAAACAACTAATATTATGGAAAGGAAAGTCGTTGGGGGTACCCAAATCATTTCATATATTATAAACAAAGGAGTCTAAGGAATGTACCTAGTTTGGGGGGATTAGGAAGGGTCCACCTGGATATTGGAACAAACTAGAGAAAAACTCAAAAACAACCCCACTAAATATATATATTATTGGAAAAAGGAATAAGAAAAAGGGAAAGAGAGAAGGAGCGAAGGGGAGAGACATTCATTGGAAGAAGCAAAGCATTGGCCCCGGCCATGCAACACAAAGGGCTCGCCTTTGTTGCTTCTTTTCCCACACTTTCATTTACGAGGCAAAGCGATAAAATAAAACGTCTTTACCCTCGAATCAACACGCCCGGTGCAGGGCACTACGAGCGTAATTCCTAAAATATTAACACACGCCCCATTCGCTACTACTGCTGCTGCTGCTGCTACGTTGGTACAGCGAGCGATCGGAGAATCCGGACCGTCCGTTTCTCCGGATAGGAGAGCGTGAATAGGCGACAATCCGATTTGGAAATGTTCCGAGTAAAGTGCATCATCACAAGTCCCGTACTTTTGTTCGGTTTCACTCTGGGGCATGTAAAAGCTTTTTAGCTTAGGACGTTTTTTAAGGTTAAAATTGTACAAATATATATATATATATATATCCACTATAATTGTGTTGCCCTCACTATCAACCTTTCGCAATATTAATTTGAATATATATTTTTCTTATTTATTTAATTTGAAATATTTTGAAGACTCTTTACTGTAATAAAAATATAAATGCAGCCGGCGTATTATTATTTAGTCAGTTAAATTAAATTATAAAATTTAATTTTAACAATGTAGATAGTTTAAATCAAATTATTATAAATTAAAAATTAAACACTAAAGTATCAAGTGTCTCATAAGTTGAGAACCAAAAGTGTAATCTAGCCTGTGTTGTGTAAAGAATATACGTAGAACACAATTTTTGAATGTCTTCCTATTTTGGCAGATTTGTACTTTTGGTACTCAAAATATCATACCCCTGATATTTTATTATAATTTATTATAATAAATTTATTATAACTTCTGACTTAAATTTTTAGATTGGTAAATCTCATAGTCATATTTAATTAGCTTAAGTGATGAAATATTTTAGTCATTCCTATATTGTCCACCAACCATAATTATCAGCAACACATTACACTATTTAACAACTAAATTATAAATAGAATTAAATTATAATAATGAAAAAAAAATCAGTTAAAAATTATAATAAATTTAAATTAGTGGATGAAGGGATCAAAAGTGCAATATGGCCTTTCATTTTCCTTTTTTTAGAATTCGAACGTTGAATGTTGAATCAAAGTGAGACGTGGTCAAAAGTTGGGGAAGTGTGGTGCAATTTTCTCTCACCGAACTGTGGTGTTTTGCGAAGGTGGATATCCGTGTGCAGTATCTCCTTAATAACCGAAACGGAAAATGAAAGGCACGTTGGGAGCATTTCGCAGATCATTAATTAATGAACTACCACCACCCCCACTACTACTGCTGCTGCTGCTGCTGCACAGCTGCAGCTGCAGCTGCTAAAACCAAACCAGTGTGAGTCCACTACAGCCATGTACTTAAAAACTCTTATTCCCCGATCTCCTTTCATATTGTTTCCGTGTGCTTTTTTGTAACGTAGTAAAAGAAGCGATAGGGATGGATCGTTCCAAAAAGCTAAAGCCGAAAAAAGGAAAGAAAAAATAGTAAAGAGTTTGGAAGAGTCAAAAAGAGAGATGGAGGGAGAGAGAGAGAGAGAGAGAGAGAGAGAGAGAGAGAGAGGCAATGAAGGGAGAGAGAGAGAGAGAGGAAGCAGAAGCCGTAAATAGTGGGCAGAGGAAGCTAAAGCAGGTATATCCAAAAATAGAATCCCCGAGAGATCCCAATTTTGCCCTAGAAATTGTATGTGCCTATCACCTGTTCGTCGTATGTTCTCTCACACTTTTCAGTACAAACAACTACGAGTAAATCGCACAATAAAATAGTAAGCACATGCATTAATTAGGTGAGAGTAGCTAGGAACGAAATCGATCGAAAAGGAAGGATCGGCTATTAGGGTTTAGGGTTCGGACCTGGAAGAAGGAGGCGACGGCGGGGGCGGCGGCGAGCCTCCCGCCGGATCGGGCTGCGGCTGCGGCGACCTCGACGGCGACGGCCTCCACGATGTGCTCCGGCCACATCGCCGCCCCCGCGCCGGCGGCTGCTGAGGATCCCGGCCCCGAGGACGACGATGGCTCCCCCGCCTCGGCCGCGCGGCGGCGTCGTCTCCGGCGGCTGCGGCGGAGGCCGGGATCCGCGCTCCCCTCCCCGATCTCCTCCTCGTCTCCGCCTCCTCCTCCGCCGCCTCCCTCCGCCGACATTGCTGTGCAATCGCAATGCGGAGGGAGAGGAAGGAGATAAGAGAGTAGTAAGGAGGAGTGTAGATATATATATATATATATATATATATATATATATATAGAGAGAGAGAGAGAGAGAGAGAGAGAGAGAGGAGGGACGGGGAGAGGAAATGCACAAAACGCGGCGATATATAGGGGGAGCGGCGCTGTGCCATGTTTTCTACTGTTTATTTAGAATATTTTTAATACGAATTATTATGCAAATATATATAATAATAATATAATATAATAACCTATTGTCATATAGCTATATTTCTTATTTTATTTTTAATATGTTACATAAATATATTTTTTTAATGTGCAGTAGTAGTATATATGTTGCACGCTGAAAGGCGGCGTGACCGCAAACACAGTACTAGTATTGATTTAGCCGGATAAAAGAGTCGTAGGGGTCCACGAGAGATTTTCACCCCTCATCATTATTATTATTATTATTATTATTATTATTATTATTATTATTATTATTTTTTTGGGGACTGTAAAGGAATTTCATATCGTTTATTATAAATAGTAAATAATTTTTTATAAAGTTTATTTTTTATATTTATTTTTTTAAAAAAATTAAGTTGTTTATATATATTTTTACTGTGAATATTTATTAAAAAAATAAAATTAATTATAAATTAAATATTTAATTTTGATTAGTGAGTGAGGTAAAAAAAATTTTGTACTTTTTTAGATATTATATTTAACTATACACTATAGATATTATTTGTAATCATTAACATTTTTGAAAAAATATATTTATTAGACAAAATTAATATTTTATATATATAATATATATATAATAAATAATAATAAATAAGAGAAATATATATAAATAATTTGAGACTTTTAAAAATAAATATAAAAAATTAAATTTTATAAAAATATATCTTCTATTCGATATACTTATAGAAAACTGTATAAAGTTAATTCTAAAAAAAAAAATAATAAAACAAATTATTTTTGACGAATTTTTTAACGGATCATAAAACAAAAGAAAAAAGCTTCATATAATTCTTTGGTACTTTTTTTCATATGGGCAAATGAAAATGAAGTGCTACTAACAAAAAAAAAGAGCAAAGAGTCCGTCCCCCAATGATTCATAATTTGTCACTTAAAAGGTCTCCTACTTAGTCGGTGTTTTCAACTTCTCATTTTCCAAGTGATGAAGGGCTTGAAACGGCGGAGTCTTCATCTTTTGTTTCACAAATCACTCTTTTCATTTTCAAGTGGGATGAAATTAATCTTGTTTTAGAACGATTGCACGGAGTTACAACAGTAATTTTTAATCGTTCATTTGGCTGGAATTAATTGGTCAAATTAATGCAACTGCAAGTCTGCAACTGTAATTTTTAATCGTTCATTTGGTTGGAATTAATTGGTCAAACTAATGCAACTGCAAGTCTGCAACTGCAACTGTGAAAGGCGACTCAACTACATTAGTTCACCTAGCAACCTGCAGCTAGAACAGCTGATCACGCATAGAGCTGTAGTTGCTTACAATTTTGTTCCCTCCTCTCCGGTGAAAAATCTCGCAATGATGGTCGCCGTTATCAAGCAGCAAAAGTGTTTCGAGCGCCGTTTCGGGTGTTAAAACCACCGTCACTATGCACTGCCCTTAAGAGACGCACATCCATTATTTGTCACCGGCAAACGCCGAAAAGAGAGCGAAAGGGTTATTTGAGTAATTATAATTTACTGTAATATTTTAATAGTCTCACATCGGATAGAAATAAAATTGTTATTGAATTTATAAGAAATATGGGCACTAGTAATAATAATTAGGCTTAAGTACTTTGTACTGCAGTTTGGATCCAACGAGTTATTAGTGCTAGTGGACCGGATTATTATATTTGATATTAGAGCCACTCACTAATCAAAAGTGTGCGATGAATTTCAGCTAGCCTGGTCTAAATGATAAGGCTAGTAAGATAAATCTCATATCGTCTAATAATTTTAAACCGTGTGTGACGAGGACGTGGACGTCATATCTAAATAGAAAAGTCTGTGACACCCAAATAATTCTAAATCATCGAAATCATCGAATGAAAATATAGTTGTGATTCGATTTATAAGAGATATGGACACTAGTAATAATAACCAAAATATGATTTGGGCTCAACGGGTTATTATTATTAGTGTGACGGATCGCTATATTTGTACGCCCAAAATTAAATATAATTTTTTAATCCCACTCATTCTATCGATAGTAAATTTTTGTTAGTCATCTCTATGTTACTATTAGAAAAATGTCATGTATAAAATGGATTTAGTATAAAATTTAGATCCCCAAAATAATGTAAGGATAGTATTTTTTAGAGCAATGCTACGCGTAAAATTTATCATAAAGTGGAAGTTTTTTTGCTGGACCAGTAAAATTTATTTCTTAACTCACAAAAAAAAAACTAATTTTTTTAAAAAAACAATCATTTATTTTAATTAATAATCAGTGACTTAAATTTTATCATTTTTAAAAATTTTATATACTAAAATATTTGAATCGAACCGATTATCTCTAGCACAGATAGCAAAATACTTGATACTTAATATCTCATATCCTAATTCAAAATCTAGTTACTTTTTATTTTTACTCAAATTTATTTCTAAAAAAAAAAAACAAAAAAGTATCTTAAGAACGGAAAACACATAAACCAAATTACCATACAGGAAGAATACAAGCTTAGAACGGTCCATAAATTTTATCTTAAAAAAAAAGTATTTAATGATAAAAATTGAAGCACGAGATAAAATAAAGGGCATTGCAGGTGCATAGGGTGGACCCGGTGCAAATTTAATCTAAAAAAAAAAAAAAAGGAGAATGATGGTGATGATGAAGATTAAAGTGTGAGATAAAACAAAAGGGACTGCCGGTGCACGAGGGTAGAACAGTGCACTGGGTCCACGCAATAACTTTGACCAAAGGTAGTGGGGACAGAGTGTTGGTTCGGAGTGGGCCCCACTACAAAACAATTCTTCGCATCGCGCAGAGCAACAACGTCATTGGCTCGTTCCTTGCTGCGGCGCTACTGTTGCTTAAATGGGCCCACTGTGGGCCCATATGTCGGCCTAAATTTGAATCCAAACGTGGGCCTAAATGTGGGCCCAAAAAAAAAAGGAGGTTGAGCCATATCCAACGTTAGGTACTTATATTCATTCATCGATGGATCCCATCCCCATTAAATGGGAGATGGGCCCCATCTCATCCACATATATCCAACATCAATGGCCACTTTTATGGTCTGATTCGAGTGGGCCCCACCAAATGGAGAAAGTAATTAGCTGCGCCCGGTGCAGCATCTGCACGTCGTGTAAAACTGCACCCTGCTGCCCATTCATTTCATCGATCTTCTAATTCGGGGTCTACGCAACCTTGATTTGAAAACAAAAAGTGAACTTAATGGTGGTTAACAAGTTCCGACGGTAAGCTCCTTCTTGCGGTCAGTATAATCCCTAATGATTTTGAATTCGAGTTAAGTCATTTCATTTTGATAAGCTCAGAAAGATTCATGATGAATTACAACTATGTATAAACTGATTATTGTTGGAGTAAAATTCAAAATCCCCATTATTTATTAAATTTTACTTATTTATTTATTTATTTTATTTTATTATTTATTTATTTATTTATTATTATTATTATTATTATTATTATTTATTTATTTATTTAACTTGACACGAAAGAAAACTCAACGGACGGAACGTAGGTTTCCGTTCCGTTTCTTGCGCCTAACTGAATACTACGTGGGTCGAACGTTGCTCAACGTTCGATTCCCAACGTTCGGCTTTCTTCCTATATATATATAAAAATATGTTTCTTCTCTGTTTTTACAGGATAAGAAACAGAGAAAGAAACAGAGAAACTATTTAACCATATTCTTTTTATTTTTTCATCTCTTTCTCAATTGGGTGTTTAAAGAATTTTCGTCAACCTCCACTACGATCGTGTTCGCAGGAGGAGGTTTCTCAATTGGGTGTTTAAAGAATTTTCGTCAACCTCCACCACGATCGTGCTCGCAGGAGGATCCGATCGTACCTTAGGGTGGTGTTCTCGGTTAATCCTGCACGTAAGGATGGGAATACACCTTAGGGCAGACGCACGCTTCCGGATCATTTAAAAGATTTTGAATTATTTGCGTTATCGGTAAGTTTTTATTTTATTTTATCAAGAAATCAGTTCGATATCAATCACAATCGAATTTTAGTATATCTTTTCTAACAATATATGGATGCAAACACTACAGTATATTGAAATATAAAATCAAATATAATAATTGCAACTTGAGTTGGATTTAATGAAGTATAAGTTTGATCCTAGACTTCGTGTTTTCCCTTTTTTTTTTTTTTTTTTTTTTTTTTTTAAGTCTACGGCAAAATCCCTTTTTTTTTTTCTTTCTTTTTTAATAACATATTCTTTTTTTTTTCTTTTTTTTTCCTTTTTTTTTTTCCTTAACCGGTCGTAATACAAGATAAATATATCTATATATATTAAAGATTAAATATCAACCATTTAAACTATAAAGATATACATTTAAAATTTAAAATGCTAATCTCATAATATTTAAATTATAATGCCAAACAGACAATCAAATTATCAATCAAGATTATATAACATAATCAAGATTATATAACATATAAATTTTACGAAGGATTAGCACTTGTTAGAATCTTAATCACAATCAAATCGGGTTACACTTTAGATTATTAGAAAAGATATACTAAAATTCGATTGTGATTGGTATCTAACTGATTTCTTGATAAAATAAAATAACAACTTACCGATAATGCAAATAATCCAAAATCTTTTAAATTATCCTGAAGCGTGCGTAGCACTGCCCTAAGGTGTATTCCCGTTCTTACGTGCGGGATTAACCGAGAACACCACCCCAAGGTATGATCGGAATTTCTCCTCATGCGAGCAGTAAAAAATCAGTTACTACAGGTATGATCGGAATTCCTCCTCATGCGAGCAGTAAAAAATCAGTTACTACAGTAAGAAATCAGTTACTGCAGTAAAAAATCAGTTACTGCATGTAAAGACGGGAATCTGCTATTAAAAAAAAAAAAAAAACTTAAAAAAAAAAGAAAAAAAGGAAAAAAAAAGAAAGGAAAAAAAAAAAAGGGGGGGAAAAAGCGAAGTCTAGGATCAAACTTATACTTCTCTAAATCCAACTCAAGTTGCAATTATTATATTTGATTTTATATTTCAATATACTGTATTGTTTGCATCCATATTTTTTCTTTTCTTGAAATCAAATATCATAATTTGTTTGGGCCATCTGCTTGCTTTTGAACCGACTTCAACAATTCATCTGTATTAAAACTTAAACCCTAAAATATTCTGATTGACTAGGGTAGAAACCTTAACAAAAGTATTTTTCTAAGAAAGTTTTTTGAACATCTTTTGCAGCTCGCTCTAGTCATCCTAAATCTTTTCATTCTCTCAACTAGATTATTCATAATGGCTTTTGAGGATACTTCTAGTCTCAAACCTGAAAAGTTTAGAGGAGTAGGCTTTGTGAGATGGCAAGAACAACTGGAGGCATGGCTTATTACCCTAGGCCTCATAACTGCAATTGGAAAACCACCTCCCTACTCTACTTCTATCAAGTACCATTTGGGTGTAATGAGATTGGGTCAGGATAATTGAATCAGATGATTTAAGAATTTTCATTTCTAAAATCACATCTGTTTCACCAAGATCCTTAATATCAAAATGGTCTGATAAAAAGGATTTAACTTGGTTAATCAGATCAAGATCAGGAGCAAGAATCAGGATGTCATCAACATAGAGGCAAAAAAAGACACAACGATCAGCAAATCTCTTGAAATAGAGACAGCTGTCATAATCGTTGGTCAAAAATCCATATGAAGCTATAACACTATCAAATTTCTCGTGCCACTGCTTAGGTGCTTGTTTTAGTCCATATAAAGAGCGGACTAATTTACACACCTTATTTTCTTGACCTGGCACTGAGAAACCTTCAGGTTGAGTCATATAAATTTCTTCCTCAAGATCGCCATGAAGAAAAGCGGTCTTGACATCCATCTGATGAATCAAAAGTTTATGAATGGATGCTAATGCAAGAAGAATTCGGATAGTAGCAGTGCGAGCAATAGACGCATATGTGTCAAAATAGTCAATATCAGCATTTCATCGAAAACCTTGAGCAACAAGACGCGCCTTATACTTCTCTACTGATCCATCAGTCCTAAATTTCTTTCTAAAGATCCACTTACATCCTAGGGGTTTACTACCAAGAGGTAAATCAGTGAGAATCCAAGTGTTATTACTAATAATTGATTCTATCTCACTTTTTATAGCCTCCTTCTAAAAAGAAGCTTCAGGAGAACTCATTGCTTCCTTATAAGACGAAGGTGTACTTTCAATTAAGAAAGTAAAGAAGTTTTCACCAAAGTTTTTCTCAAAGCGAGTTCTCTTACTTCTCCTTGATTCAGGAATAGGATCAGGTTCTACAGGATCTAAACTATAATGCAAATCAGATGCAGGTATATGATCAGAAATAGATGCATGATCAAAACTAGACTGATAATTAGGGGCAGATCTAGAGATGCGGGTTTTGAAAGGAAAAATATTTTCAAAGAAAGTTGCATCTCTAGATTCAATCAAAGTATCATTTGAAATTTCAGAAATCTCAGAGTTAACCACAAGAAATCTATAGGTATTGTTATCTAAAGAATATCCAATAAAGATAGCATCTACAGATTTAGGTCCAATCTTGTTTCTTTTGGATTCAGGAATAGATACCTTAGCCAAGCACCCCCACACTCGAAAGTAACTCAACCTAGGCGCTCTTCCTTTCCAAAAATTCATAAGGTGTCTGGGTTCTGTCCTTAGAGGGAATCCTATTGAGGATATAACAAGCCGATAAAAGAGCCTCCCCCCACAAGTTATGAGGTACACCAGAACTTAAAATCATAGCATTAACCATGTCTAATAGGGTTCGGTTCTTTCTTTCAGCTACACCATTAGATTGAGGTGAGTATGGAGCAATTACTTTATGAATTATTCCATGTTCCTCGCAGAATAGGTTTAATTCATTTGAAGTATACTCAACTCCTCTATCAGACATTAGAATTTTAATTCTCTTTTCTAATTGGTTTTCAGCCTCAGCTTTAAAGGCTTTAAACTTATAAAGAACTTCATCCTTGGTCTTCAAGAGATAGGTGTAACAATATTTGGAGTAGTCGTCTATAAAAGTCACAAAATAACGACTTCCTCCACGGGTAAACCCCCTATTAGAATCACAAACATCACTATGGATCAGTTCAAGAATCTGGGTATCCCTATAAGGAACAGATTTAAAAGGTTTCTTGGGTTGCTTAGCTTGGGTACAAATCTCACATTTGGACTTAAAAGGTTTCCTGGGTTTCTAATCAGTTACTGCAGTAAAAAATCAGTTACTGCAGGACGGGATTAACCGAGAACACGACCCCAAGATACACCCATCCTGCATGTAAGGATGAGAACACCACCCCAAGGTATTTATTTTAGGTTTATTCAAACTCAATGTACTTTCTTTTGCTCAAAATAAAAAATCTTCTTCTACTCCTATTCCACCTATTTCTATTCGGTATAATTCTCGAGCTGCAATTGAATTTTGTAAAAAGAAATTAATAAATTCTAAGGCTAGTCGACATATTAAATTGAGACAAAAGTCTGTTAGATGGCTAACTTCTCATGATATTATTTCTTTAAGTTTTATCAGATCTGAACAGAATCTTGCAGACTGCTTGACGAAAGGCCTAAATAGGACTAACGTCCTGGAGTCATCGAGGGGGATGGGGCTTTGCCCATAAAGGGCCTTCCTGCAGTGGGAACCCAACCTTTGTGATAGGAGATCCATTGAAGAAGGTTCAATGTGGTAAAAACAAACTGTCAAGTTGGCCAAAAAACACTTTCTACAGTTTATTCACAGGAACTTTAGTTCCAATTCCATCCCTATGGTGAGTTGTGCTCTGTGCAGTGGTTGAAGAGGTTGAGTTTATAACTCTTAATGGGATCCAAGGTGGTAATTTCTGCGATATGTGACTCTACACACATTCCTGGAGGAAACCACCTATAAGAGAGTATCCGTATATGGCCGCGGCTATGAGATGTTGGGCTATCCAAAAAAGCTCTTTTGAAAAATTAAGGTACTGTGCATGGCCATAAATGCACAGACTCGCGACGGAAAATTCTGTACTATGTGTGTGGTAGCTGAAGTCAGGGTCAAAGGAACGTAGTTCAAGACCTGGTTCACTCAGATTTCTTCTGATGGAAGCTGCTTACATTAAGTGGGGTTAAGTCTGTTAAAGACACATCGCCTATTGCATAGTATAAACATCCATTTTTTTAAAAAAAAAATTATTTTGATCTTGATTTTTATTTTAAAAATTGTGAATTCTGAATTTTGTGTGGGATTGTTGGGGTAAAATTCAAAATCTCTATTATTTATTTATTATTTATTTATTTTGTTTTATTATTTATTTATTTATTTATTTATTATTATTATTATTATTTATTATTTATTTATTTATTTATTTATTTAACTTGGCGCGAAAGGAAACCCAACGGGCGAAACATGGGTTTTCATTCCGTTTCTTGCGCCTAACTGGATGCTACGTGGGTCGAACGTTGCTCAACGTTCGATTCCCAACGTTCGGCTTCTTTCGTATATATATAAGTATGTTTCTCCTCTATTCTTACAGGATAAGAAACAGAGGAAGAAATAGAGAAACCATTTAACCATATTATTTTCTCCCATTCAAAAATTATTAAAATCAATAATGATAAATCTAGTAGCATCTTCATTATCTTTAATGTAGGCATCTTCTAGAGCATACCATAGATCTTTGGCAGTTTGATATTTTCTATAGGTTTCATAGAGTTCATCAGATAGACAACTAAGTATCCTAAACCTACAGTGAAATTCAATTTCATCGGGGGATCTGTCAGATTTAGGTTCAGTAACAGCTGATTTAGAAGAATCTTCAGAAGGAGTAGCAATAAAAGTTTTAGAAGTAGAGTAGGGAGGTGATTTTCCAATTGCAGTTATGATGCCTAGGGTAATAAGCCATGCCTCCAATTGTTCTTGCCATCTCACAAAGCCTACTCCTCTAAACTTTTCAGGGTTGAGACTAGAAGTATCCTCAAAAGCCATTATGAATAATATAGTTGAGAGAATGAAAAGATTTAGGATGACTAGAGCGAGCTTTAAAAGATGTTCAAAAAATTTTCTTAGAAAAATACTTTTGTTAAGATTTCTACCATAATCAATCAGAATATTTTAGGGTTTAAGTTTTAATACAGATGAATTGTTGAAGTCGGTTCAAAAGCAAGCAGATGGCCCAAACAAATTATGATATTTGATTTCAAGAAAAAATATGGATGCAAACAATACAGTATATTGAAATATAAAATCAAATATAATAATTGCAACTTGAGTTGGATTTAGAGAAGTATAAGTTTGATCCTAGACTTTGCTTTTTCCCTTTTTTTTTTATCCTTTTTTTTTCTTTCTTTTTTTTAAGTCTACGGCAAAATCCTTTTTTTTTTCTTTTTTAATAACAGATTCTTTTATTTTTTCTTTTTTTTCCTTTTTTTTCCCCTTAACCGGTCGTAATACAAGATAAATATATCTATATATATTAAAGATTAAATATCAACAATTTAAACTATAAAGATATGCATTTAAAATTTAAAATGCTAATCCCATAATATTTAAGTTATAATGCAAAACAGATAATCAAATTATCAATCAAGATTATATGACATATAAATTTTACGAAGGATTAGCAATTGTTAGAATCTTAATCACAATCAAATCGGGTTACACCTTAGATTGTTAGAAAAGATATACTAAAATTTGATTGTGATTGATATCTAACTGATTTCTTGATAAAATAAAATAACAACTTACCGATAACGTAAATAATTCAAAATCTTTTAAATGATCCGGAAACGTGCATAGCACTGCCCTAAGATGTATTCCCGTCCTTACGTGCGGGATTAACCGAGAACACTATCCCAAGGTACGATCGGAATTCCTCCTCCTGCGAGCAGTAAAAAATTAGTTACTGCAGTAAAAAATCAGTTACTGTACGTAAGGACGGGAATCTGTTATTAAAAAAAAAAAGGCTTTAAAAAAAAGGAAAAAAAAAGAAAAAAAAAGAAAAAAAAAAAAAGAAAAAAAAAAGAAAAAAAGAGAGGAAAAAGCGAAGTCTAGGATCAAACTTATACTTCTCTAAATCCAACTCAAGTTGCAATTATTATATTTGATTTTATATTTCAATATACTGTATTGTTTGCATCCATATTTTTTCTTGAAATCAAATATCATAATTTGTTTGGGCCATCTGCTTGCTTTTGAACCGACTTCAACAATTCATCTGTATTAAAACTTAAACCCTAAAATATTCTGATTGACTAGGGTAGAAACCTTAACAAGAGTATTTTTCTAAGAAAGTTTTTTGAGCATCTTTTGCAGCTCGCTCTAGTCATCCTAAATTTTTTCATTCTCTCAACTAGATTATTCATAATGGCTTTTGAGGATACTTCTAGTCTCAACCCTGAAAATTTTAGAGGAGTAGGCTTTGTGAGATGGCAAGAACAATTGGAGGCATGACTTATTACCCTAGACCTCATAACTGCAATTGAAAAATCACCTCCCTACTCTACTTCTAAAACTTTTATTGCTACTCCTTCTGAAGATTCTTCTAAATCAACTGTTACTGAGCCTAAATCAGATAGATCCCCCAATGAAATTGAATTTCACTGTAGGTTTAGGATACTTAAATCAACTGTTACTGAGCCTAAATCAGATAGATCCCCCAATGAAATTGAATTTCACTGTAGGTTTAGGATACTTAGTTGTCTATCTGATGAACTTTTTGAAACCTATAGAAAATATCAAACTGCCAAAGATCTATGATATGCTCTAGAAGATGCCTACATTAAAAATAATGAAGGTGCTATTAGATTTACCATTACTGATTTTCACAATTTTAGAATGGTAGAAAATAATATGGTTAAATGGTTTCTCTGTTTCTTCCTCTGTTTCTTATCCTGTAAGAATGGAGAAGAAACACACTTATATATATAAAGAAGAAACCGAACGTTGGGAATCGAACGTTGAGCAACATTCGACTCACGTAGCATCCAGTTAGGCGCAAGAAACGAAACGGAAACCTACGTTCTGCCCATTGGGTTTCCTTTCGCGCAAAATTAAATAAATAAATAAATAATAATAATAATAATAATAATAATAATAAATAATAAATACATAATGAGAATTTTGAACTTTATCACAATAATCCTCCACAAAATTCAGAATTCCCACGTAGCATCCAAGTTATCTTACTGCATGAAAGGAATTCCCGTCCTTACATGCAGTAAGAATTTTTACTTACTGCATGTTGAACCAATCCCTACTTGCCTAAGATACCAAAATAAATACTAGCTGTCTCCTTCATTTCGAAGCTTTGCGCAACAGCATGCTTCCTATTTTTCACAATTTTACCAGGCCATGGTTTGAAACTAGCCCTGTCAATTAGAGATTTCGTCGTAGAGGCGCATTGCATAGGATGCGTAGGTGCACTAAATATAAATGATTTTTTATTTTATGTAAAAATGCGTAGTACTTATCTAAACTATGAATCATTTTGAATTATCATTCCAATATTTTAATTTTTTGAATTTTCAATCTAATCTTTTTAATTTATTTGATTTGAATTAGACAGCGATATTTTGACATCAAAATTTAAATATCTCGTTTATTATTCCATATTTAGCTACTTTACTTCAGATAATTCTTGCGTTTGTAAATTTATTCAAACAAGTAATTAATCAGCTTAAATTTTAAAGTTTTAAAGTAAATGTACCACTAACTCAAAACAAACCAATTAAAAGAATGAATTGCAAAAGTCCACCTATTTTCCGCAATTTTACCAAACCATGTAAATTCCCTTGAGATGCATTGCATAGAATGCGTAGGTGCGCACCAAATGTAAATAATTTATTACTTTAGGTAAAAATATATGGAACTTAGCTAAACTATAAATTATTTTGAATTGGCTATTCAATAATTTAAAATTTTAAAACTTCTATCCAATCTTTTCAATTTATTTGATTTGAGTTGTATTTTGACATCAAAATTTAAATATTTTATATTTTATTCAATTTTTGCAACTATATATTTATTCGAATAAGCAATTAGCTTAACTTTAATGCGAATGTATGTATCACTGACTATCTCAAATCAAACCAGCTAAAAGAATGAATAGTAAAACTGCAGCCTGCCAGCCATTTGTTTTGTTGTCTGCTTCAGTCTATGCATGCAGTCTTGAATTGAAAACAAAAGTGAAATTAATGGTGGTTAAGAAGTTCATACGGAAAGCTCCTTCTCGCAGAGTCGCAGTCAGTATTGTCGCGACTGATTTTAATATGAGAAAAGTAATTTCATTTTGATAAGCTCCGAAAGATCCACGACAAATTCCTATCATGTATGCGTTAATACCTTAGGTTTTGTTTCCTGAAAGCGTGGGTATATTAGCGTTCGCTCTTTGTACGCCTGGGCACACTTGCGTTGGCTCACTGTGCTGGGCATTAACCCCTCACTAGAGAGGGGGGGTCCAAACTGGCTACTGTTGTATCTTTCCTTCAAATAGGGTTTAACCCTGTTTAATCAAAAAAATTCCTATCATGTATAATTAATAAAATTAGATTATAGAGACACATATTTGTGACATTTTTGTATAAATGTTCTATCTATATTCCATCTATATCCAAAATTAAATTATATGGACACATTTTTAGAACACGTTACAAAAATATGTCGTTATACACCCTAGCGACGGCACATATAGCAACACTAACAATAAGTGTCGGTATTTTTGTCAGCGATATTTTTTTTAGAATTTACAAACACTTAAAAATATCGCTATAGCATAATTTTGTTGTAGTAATATTAAAACAACCCCTATTTGATTTAGGTACCTAAGTAAAGAATAGTGTTTCCTTCATTTCGAAGATATACTCAATAGTCTAACTATTTTTTCCGCAATTTTACCAAACCATGGTTTGAAACTAATCCCTATCATATGGAGATTCCCTTGAGGTGCATTGCGTAGGATGTGTAGGTGCACCAAATGTAAATGATTTATTATTTTAGGTAAAAATACGTAGAATTTAGCTAAACTATGAATTATTTTTTGAATTTTTTATTCTATCTTTTCAATTTATTTGATTTGAGTCATATTTTGACATCAAAATTTAAATATCTTACTTATCATCACAGATTTAGTTAGTTTATTTATGCAACTCATACAACTATATATTTATTCAAATAAATAATTAGTTTAAACTCAAATTAAACCAATTAAAAAAATGAATAGTAAAACTGTACCTTGTAGACCATTCATTTTATCTTCTGCTTCAATCTATGCATCCTTGATTTGAAAACAAAAGTGAAGTAAATGGTGGTTAAGTTGTGACGGAAAGCTTCTTCTCGCAGTCAATATTTTCTTTACTGATTTTAATGTCAGAAAAGAAATTTTATTTTGATAAGCTCAGTAAGATCCACGATGAATTGTTGTCATGTATAACAAGATTACTGCATATTGAAGCAACCCCTATTTGATTAAGGTACCCAAGTAAAAACTAGTGTCTTCGTTTCGAAGATATTCTCAATAGTCTAGCTATTTTCCGCAATTTTACCAAACCATGGCTTGAAACTAGTCTCATCATATAGAGATTCCATAGAGGTGCATTGCATACGACGCATAGGTGCACCACTGTGGCCCATATATATAAATATAAATATATATATAGTTCGTGTGTTTTATTTTTATGAGTATAAACTTTTTCGTACGTATAAGTTTCTGATTCTTGGATGAAGGGATGTGTGATTAGGATTATAGTAATATTCTAGGATTTATATTATTTCACCAACAATCCAATAAACCTTAGGGGATCACTATTATTCTAACCGCACATTCCTTCATCCAATGACCGAAAATTTATAAGTACGAAGAGGTCTAAACTCATATGAATATAGTAGCTCTACTCTCTCTCTTTTTCTCTTTTTTTAGTTGACTTTACAATATCACAAATCTCAATGCAAATCTAATGATAAAAAATTTACAAGTATAGTTGGACTTATACTTTTGAAAAGATATATATAAGCTCCACTCTCTCTCTCTCTCTTTATATATATATATATATATATATATATATATATATATATATATATATATATATATAATTAGACTGGAATACTATCGATAGCACCAAGTCATTGGTGCTATCAAGTTTTTAGCCGTTGAATGAAAAAATATGCGGTTAGGATTATAGTGGTCCCCTAGGGTTTACTAGGTGGTTGATTGAATAGTAAATATCTTAGGGGACCACTATAATCTCAACCACATATTTTTTCATCCAACGGCTGAAAACTTGATAGCACCAATTGTTTGGTGCTATCGATAGTATTCTAGCCGGACTCTATATATATATATATATATATATATAGTCCGGCTACTGTACTTATAAAAGTATTTATTAGTGCTCGTAAGTTTTCTACTGTTAGATCTATATTTTGGACTAATTTTATTTTTTGGATTATGTTATTCTACTAATCATTCACTAAGCCCAAGGATCTACTATAATTCTAACCACATATATTTGTACCAAAAAACTAAAAATTTACAACCACTAATAAAATTAATATTTTTAAAAATATAAAAACTCAATTATATACATATATATATATATATATATATATATATATATATATATATATATATATATATATATATATATATATATATATATAAATGATTTAGGTATGCTCTTCGTCCATGTAGTGTTTGTCAACGCAAATATCCAAAAACCTGTGCATGAAACTCTGGAGCTCAATTAATTAAAAGCGTTGCTTCGAATTGAATTGGACATGAGCACACGAACCCAGGGCACGTGCACGGGAATTGTATGCTCGTTTAATTAATTAACTGAGACTCGTCGCTTTTATGGTCCCCATTGTGGAATTGGTTGAGGATGCACGGATTCAGCTATTCCTGGTCCTCACTCACAATCCTCTATATCTGATTTTGTGTTCCTGAGGTTGTTTTTTTTTTATTGCTCTTCTTTGTGTTTTTCTTTTTAATTAATTATTAGTAACTCCCACATTTTATACAATTCTTTGAAATTTTTGTACATGGCAATTCTGAGTGTAAATTTTACATCTTATTTATCTTAAAAATAATTATCTAATTATTAATTTTATCAAAAAATAATAATAATAATGTTATCTGTACATCTAAATATATAGAATAAATTTTACATTTCATCTAATTTGAAGATCACTATCTTATATCCTATGAATCTTTTTAAAAGAATACTAAAAAATATGGGGCGAACTTCGATTTGCCCTTTCGCATTTCACCGTATTTTTATTTTACCGTGGTTCAAAAATTTATACATAAATATTTCATAATTATTTTTATTGAAAAATAGAGTTAAATAAAATAGTGACATGATACTTTTAAAAATCACTAAATTGTATAATATAATATTTTATTATTTGATGATTTGCGCTATTCTAACTTTGCTTAACTATAGGCATTTAAGTTGAAATAAAAAAAAAAAATTATATAATAGTTGAGTGTAATTTTTTGAATTGAAGGATAGCAAAATAAAAAACCAAAAATAAGAGATTTTAATGAGGAAAAAAAATAATTAAAAGGTATATTTCAAAATTACCTATAGTGGTGGATTTTAATGAGGAAATTGCGCCCCTCAATAATCATTTTATTACTTTCTACTAAAATGCCTCTGTGCCACATCAAAGTTACAATTTTTGACACTACATTAAGTGAAAAGTATAAGAAAAAGCTGAAGCATTTATTTGACGTGCAATTATTACTATATTGCGCTCTATTCAGTATAATTAATACAATATATTTGGTTTGGGTATATATAAGTATACACTCTTTAGGGATGTATATCTTATACCCCACCCATTTTGGGATGAAGTGAATTTCACTCGTCACTCGATATGACGAGTGAAATAATATCCATCCCAGATTAAGGTGGGGTGTAGGATGTACACCTAGCATCGTCCTTCTGGATGGTTAAATATCTATGGAATTCACTTAAAAGTTTAAAATTTTAATCTACCATATATGATATTTAGTCTCACATCTGAAATTTATCATATGTAATAGTTATTTATATACTCCCTATTTTTTATGTGCATTGGTTAGGAGAAAGTGAGAATTGTGGTTTCACCTAAAGACACGCACGTGCGCATGCACAATTCAGATCGGACCGGGTGGGCGGCGCCGTGCACGATCTTGACCCCTTTTTTTTTTTACTCTTTTATTTTTGTTTAGTTTAACCTTGACTTAGGAAAGACCTTCTCAGACTACCTAAGAGGCTTGTTTTGAAAAGTGTCTGATGGGCTATCCAAATACCTCATCGGTAATGTCCAACGGCTAGATCTCAAGACCTTCTCGGACTACCCAAGAGGTTTGCCTTGAAAAATATCTGGTGGGCTATCCAAAGGCCTCTTCGGTAAGGTCCAACGACTAATCTGAGATCTAGCCGTTGGACCCTGCCTAGAGGCGAGCTTCAAGTGAGCCCTATATATATGGATGGTCTTGGTTAAGTTCTTATATACAATTGTGACTTACAGTACAGTATTATATTTCGCACTCAGCTTTACTACTTTCCTTTGATATTGGGTTTTATTTTTTGTCGGATCTCTGAAAGTCGATGTATTCGTTTTGTACCATCCTAGAGTTATGTCGATGGGGTGAACAGTGATTATTGTATCGTTAGAAGTTGATTGCCGGAGCCTCACACGTAGATTTATAATCTTGCTTCCAGAAATAGTTTTTTAAAAAAATGCAATATCTTATGCTTCATATGATTACTAATCCACTAATAACGAACTTGTAAAATGAATTTGTTTATCAGTGCATCTATACGCCTCGACTCATAGGTTTCAATTAATTTCTATTTTTTATTTATTAATAGTATAATTATAACTTGCATGTAAGTATATGAATTTGAACATTTCAAATTTAAATTAATTTAAAATATTATTTTGCTAAAAAGATTTATAAGAAAGAAATTTCCAGCATCTGTTCTGTAGCATGTACAGTTCCAAGAAAGAAATTTTAAACTGCTTTAATATATATATATATATATATATATATATATATATATATATATATATATATATATATATATATATGTCAAAACTTTAACCGTATTACTTTGTGCTAAGCTTGAAAAGGTGACTCGTGAAAACAATTTTTGTTGTTTACATTTGTTACGCCCTAATAATTTTATATTAAATAAAAATAAAATTATAATTGAATATAAAAAAATTTATAAATATTAGTAATAATAACTAAATTTAAATATTTTGAATCGAAGATTTGCATCTAGACTATTTATATTTTATGTGATAAAAATTTTGATAACTGGTTATTCGAGGTTTCGAGTTTTAAATCTAACTATATTTTATTTTCAACTAAGTTTATTTTCGTAAAAATAAACGAAAAAAAAAGGAAACAAAAATTTTAACCTCTATATATGTGATATACAGAAAAAATGGCCTCCTAAAAGAGAATTGATATGTCCAAAGTAAATTTTTATATTCACAAAAAAATATATTATATCTAATCATGATTTGAACTTTTTTTACTCTAGTAATAATAAAATTTATCCTAAATATATTATTTTTAAAAAAAAAAAATATTCGGCATATCTCTCTTTCGATGTTGGTTCATATCTTTTTAATCTTTTTATTTAATTTATTTGCTACATTTATCTTTATATTTCATCAAAGTTTGAATACATCGACGTTTGTGTCTGTGTAGCACTTTACTTTGCTAGATAAAAGAATATGTATAGAATAAAAAATACAATAAAAGTACATTTTACGTGACAGTAAAATATATTTTAATTTCGCAAACAAAAAATCAACAAAATGATCAAATGAAAAACAAGATTAACGAAATGATCGAAATATTTTAGTATTACATTGTCTCCTTCACCACCTTCCCCGAAAAAAAAAAAAAAAAAAAGAGAGAAATTAAAAAAGAAGGGCAATTTTTGTATAAAATATAATTTTTTAACGGTATAAAATATAAATGTATAAATACGTTACAACCTTTTATTTTAATAAAATAAATACATATATTCATCTATAAAAATAATAAAATGATGAAATGCTGTGCTAATCTTAGCTTAGATTGCAAAACCAATTCAGGAATATTCGACGACCCTATTTTCGAATTGAGTAGAATTTTAATCCGTCTGTCACGGGTCGAACTGAAAATTGCTCAAACATTTTGAAAAATAACCGCTCCGCGAAGTATCGGGCCGGGTTAAGAATCAATAGCCCCGGGCCTAATAAGTTCCTTTATTGGATGCCCAAGTCCAGCTCAAATATAGCCCAAAAATATAAAATCAATTCATGCTCTACATAATATTTTTACCTCATCTATAATATTAAGGAACAATTTTATTTTTAAAATTTAATTCTAATTTTTAGAATTATTTTTAAAATTTTCAAAGGCTAAAATCTGAAACAACTAAATTCTATTTTTTCAAAAAATTTTTCTGAATTTGCATTCAAATTTTAAAATTTTCATTTTAGATTTAAATTTTACATCTGAATTTTAAAATTTTAAAATTTTAAATTTAGATATTAAATTTAACATTGAAAATTTAAAATTTAAATTCAAGATTTTAAAATTTCAAATTTCAAATTTAAGATAAAATTTAAATTTTAAAGATTTTGAAATTTTAAATATTCAATTTTAAATTTTAAATTTTAAATTTAGATTTTAATTTTGAAATTGAAAATTTATATTTATTAAAAAATTTGAAATTTAATTTTACAATTTTTAAAATTCAATTTGATATTTTAAATTAAAATATCAAATTAAAAATTGTTGTGGAAATATTAAAATTTAAATTTAAAGTCAAATTTTAAATTATTTTAAAATAAAATTTAATAAAAAATTTATTATTTGTAAATAGTAAATAAAATTTGCCAACAGGCTTATGAAATCACTTCACTTCACAAAAAATATTTTTCGTCTGTAATTAGCCATTACACCTTTTAGCCAAAATTAATAATTCAAATCAAAATAAATTTTGAAAATTTTACTTTTTCAAAATCTAGGCTAAACGTCTCCTAAAACTCATGTGACACGGTCATGAAATAATTATGAATAAGATATAATAATAGTTTTAAGATGAAATGATGTAAGAAAAAATATTTTCTTTGTGAACATTTTTGAAAGATAAATCTATTTGAATGAATTTATTGAATTCAATAAATGGAAAGACTTTATTGAAGTTTTCCATTTTTATAAATTGTTAATGTACTTAATACATGATATGTAAAACTTGGACCACAATGAGATGTAAACTATGCTCTTGTATTAAAAAAATTAATCTAATATATATATATATATATATATAGCGTATGACTACTATACTCTTATGAGTATAAGCCCCTTTGTACTAATAACTATTTCATCCTTGGATGAAGGAATGTGCGGTTAGGATGATAATGGTGATAGTGGTCCCCCTAAGGTTTACTAGGTTGTTGAAAAAATAGTAAAAATCTTAGGAACTATTATAATGCTAACCGCACATTGTTTTATCCAATGCATGAAAATTTATGAGTATAATAAAATTTTACTCATAAGAGTATAGTAGCCGGACCCTATATATATATATATAAGGTTCGGTTACTGTGCTTGTACAAACACCAAGCAATTGGTTCTTGTAAATTTTCTACTGTTAGATATAATCCTTTGATTAATTCTACCCCTTAGATCATACTATTTCACCAACCACCCACTAAACTCAAGGGCCCCACTATCATTCTAACCGCACATTCCTACATCCAATGGTAAAAAACTCACAAGCACAAATTAACTTTGTACTTTTACAAGCATATGAGCTCAATTCTCTCTCTCTCTCTATCTCTCTCTCTTTATATATATATAGTAGAGATTATATGCTTTTAAAAGCACAATCTCATCTATACCGGTAAATTTTTTATCATTGAATTTATATTGAATTTTTTATTTTTTATTTTTTTTTTCTCTGTTGGAAAAATCCGGTACTCGCCCCGGTACCAGATTTTCTGAATCCGCAACCCGCTTCGATACCGCAATCCGCTCTGGTACCGCCTAGAGTTGGGATTCCGCAGCGGAAACATCAAATCGGATTTTTACCATAAACCCGTCATCTCAATAAAAAACTGGAACCAATACAACCACAAAAAGACGAAAACCAAAACAGAAATATGCGGGTGAAATAAGATTCATTAACCAAGAGAAGAATTACACCGATTACACCGACTCCTCTTCTGCAATAGAGTAGCTTCAACGCGAGCCCTCCTCCTGAATCTCTCTCAGCCTTCTCTCGTCTTCTATAAACCTAGAAGACTCCATTCTCTCGTCTTCTATAAACCTAGAAGACTCCCTTCTCTCGTCTTCTATAACCCTAGAAGACTATGGGTGTGGCTAAATCCTAACCCCCACCACCTCCATGGGTGTTACCACCACCTTGATGTGGATACCACTATATGGGTGTGGCTAAATCCTAGCCCCCACCACCTCCATCGGTATTACCACCATCGTGGGTATATCCTCTTAACACCACCTTCAAATAATAGCACATATGCTATATTTATAGCTTACATCAAAAAGCTATCCAAATCCTAGTCTAAATAGATTTTTATTCTAATTAATATTTAAATCTTAACAAACTTATCTTTTTAAGATTTAAATATTAATCTTAATCCAACTAGAATTCAACTACAAATCTAATCAAATCCTAACATTCTCTTTTTTTAATTGATTTTTACAATAGCACAAATTTCAATTCAAATTTAATAATAAAAAATTTACAAATATAAATTAACTTATATTTTTAAAAATATATAAACTTTACTCTCTCTCTCTCTCTCTCTATATATATATATATGTAAAACTTTCGAAATTGTACAAAAATATAGAACTTAAATTAATACTGAATATGTGACTTGTATTTTGACATTTTTGCTTTTCAGTGATGTTCTGTGTATAGGTCTTATTTGGCGCGGTCCAAGTTTTCTAAATAGGACAAATATATGGACGCATCGTCCGTCCATGTATCTGAGCATGGCCCGCAAATAAAGTTCTTCTTTCAGATCTTGTTTTCGAATAAAAACACATTCTAAACACTTTTGGTAATAAATAAAAATAATAATTTAATTTTTTTCCAATCAAACGGATATAAGTCTGAAATTATTTATTAATTTTTTTTTCTGAAATAAGTTTATTTTCACTTCAGAGCAAGTTTATTTAAGATAAATATATTTTCAATTATTATATTAATTTTTGTTATTAATTTTATATTTTAACTAATTTAATTATTTTATTATGTAAATTAATATCTAACTATTAAATAATTAACTAATTAATTTATTAAATTATTTTTAGTTAATTAAATTATGAATTAACAATACTTATTAGTAATTATTTTATTAATTAATATCTAGAATTATTCATCAATAGTGAATTAAATAACTTAAATTATTATTTAATTAATATTTTTATATTAATTAATTAGATAAAATATTATTATTTTAAAATTATAATTACTTTTATTCTTACTATTCCAATAAAATTATTCAAACACTATTTTTTTTTTTCAAAAACAATCTAATTTTTATTCAAATACAAAATTAATTTTGTTCCTATTTATTTCAAAAGCTATATATATAAAATTTTGAAAAATAAAATTTTATTTCAGATATTATTTTCTGATCAAAAACTATCTTGAAGAATAAAATCTTATTTCAAACATTATTTTTCGATCAAACACTATCTTAGAGAATAAAATTTTATTTCAAAATTTTTTTATGCTGAAATAAAATTTTATTCAAAACCTAATTGAGCTAATGCCTTATTTAGCCTTATTTTAAAAAAAAAAATCTCAATCTAGCTTTTTTTTTTCCAAAATATTTCCTAATCTAACCTCATTTGGATGGATTACAAAAAAAATAATTTAATAATATTAATTTGAATTTATGTATTAATTAGGTGTGAGGTTTTTTTTTTCCTTTTATCCTCTCCCACTTTATAATGCAACATATATTTACTGTGTAATTATAATATTTTTATTTATATATAATGTATAATTATATTATTTTTATATCATATTATTTTTTTAGTCATATCAATTATTACGTCAAGTGCGTAATTATATCAAATTATTAATTATGTTAAATATATATAGTTATATTATTTTTAGTCATGCAAATATTATATTTTGTATGTATTTATATTACGTATTTAATCATATTACAAGTGTGTAATATTATTATTATTATTATTATTATTATTATTATTATTATATTTATTTATATGTAGTGTATAATTATATTATTTTGTATTATATTTGTTTTTAGTAATATTAAATATTATTTTTGAATATACAATTTTATCATATATTTAATAATATCAATAATATATTTAAATTAAATAATAATAATAATAAATTAATTTAATAAGTATTATTAAATTATTTGGGAAGTAGAAAAGGAGAGAGGAGGAAAAAAAAAAAATTCTCCCACTTAATTAACACCTAAATTTAAATAAATATTTATAAATTATTTTTTTTCCTAATCTATTAGATTAAAAATTATTAAAAGAAAAAAAAAACTAATTGGAAAATTTTTTTCTTTTAAAAAATTAGACGAGGCATTAGCTAGCCTTAAAAAAATAAAATAAAATAAATAAACGAGAAAACCTAAGAAGCGTCTGATCTTGATCTGACGTGGCGGACTAAATAACGGCGTGGATGATGTGCGTACCCATCAAGCCCCACGTGAGCAAACAGGGGAGCGTGGTCCCATGGAGTCAAAAAGTAGCCGACAAAGCCAAGTGCGCGGAAAATTGGTTTCCCCGAAAAGCCCCCGAAGCGGAATCGATCTCCAATGGCTGCTGCAAGCACCCACAGTGGTATTTTCGTAATACCACTTCCCAAATGCTTTACCGTCCGTGCAGGATATTATTGCCCGCACCCGGTGCATCAAAAAAGAAAAAAAGAAAAAAAAACCTACCCCTTTCCCATTCGCTAGTTCCTATATATTATAAAATAAATTTGGCAGTAGTAAATTTGTTGATCTAGTGGAGCAGGTGCATGGAGAATTTTGTGGTGGAAAAAAATTATCGAAAGAAAACAAAAACGAATGAGTAGCGGAGAGAATCTTTTCTGAGTCGCCAAGTAAAGAAAGGGGTTAACTCTCTCCCTTTCTCCCTTTCACCACCCCTCCCTTCTCTTTTATCTACTTCCTCTATTCCTTTCTCCTTTCTCCTTTTTCCTCCGCTAGGTAAACCCTAACCCTAACCCTAACCCTAACCCTAGAAATCGAGAAGGAACCGATACTTACCTCGTCTTCTCGATCCACCTTCGGCCCATGGCGATCCAGGAGCGGCTGCTCTCCCTCGCCGCGGCGGCGGCGCCGCGAGGCCACCGTGGGCTCGTCGGCGCCGCCGCAATCGTCGCCGCGGCGGCGGCGGCGGCCTACACGCTCGTCCACTCGCGCGCCGCCCCCTTCGGGCTCGGCGCCGTGGTGGCCTTCTTCTGGCCGCTCCTCGCCTCCACGGGGCTCTTCCTCGCCGCCGTCGCCGTCCTCCTCCGGATCTCGCCGCCGCCTTCCCCCGGCGCAGCCGCCTCCTGCGAGGAGCTCCTCGACTACGTAGCCGGGACGCCCGGGGGCGAGGCGGCGCTGCCCTTCGCGGCGGCGGCGGCGGCGGCAGAGGAGGGCGGCGGCGGCGACGGAGCGGATCGGGTGGATCCGGAGCTCCAGACCCCGCTGTAGATCGCGTACGCTGATCCGCGAGAGCTATGTCGCGTAACCTGCTCCCGTCTACACGTGGCGGAGCGCGATTGGAGGAGCCGTACAATGTGTTATTAGCTAGTAGGGAGATGTACTGTACCATATAGTAGTTTTTTTTTTTTTTTTTTTTTTTTTTTTTTTTTTTTTCCGGAATAATATTTTCTTGGTAATAAGATAAGGGCTTATTAAACTAAAATGTTCATCCATAAATTTATTTCGGTGTCATGCATTTCATTGACTACGACCGACCGAATAGATCAATTGATAGGTCTTAAAGAGCTAAGAATAATACATACCCTCTCATAATCTTACTATTAATTTCATAAAAGTGCGACTAAATTCGGCCCATTTCTTAATACCCGGCCCATCCATGCTTTCATAAAGGTTTGATCGATTGATCCAGCCCAGTTGGAAAATCTGGTCCGGCCCAGTCTGGTCCGAATGTTTTGGACTAGACTTGGACTTAAAACTAAGTAGATAAAAAATTTGGGCCAAACAAAATTAATCCATTCCTTTTATGTATCTTAATTAACATACAATTAATCCAATCCTTTTATGTTTCTTATTTTTACAATTTTAGTTAGTATATTTTATACAATTTTCATAACTATAAAAATTTATTAAAATAATTAATTAATTTAAATTTTAAAATTATAAAATTTAGCGGTAAATTTAAAATTTTAAAAGATTGAAAAGCCGAATCAAAATAGTCCAATGTTTATATTAGTTTCGTACATTTTTACCAGTTCTATATGTGCTTATGATGGAGCTTAATTTGTACATTTCTCCAATATATATGTTCTATATGTATATGTGCTTTAACTTTATGATGGAGCTTGTTTGATAAGTGATTGACAAAGGATTACCATATAATTTGTACATTTCTCCAATAAGTCATTAAATTTGTATTGGTATTTGTATTTTATAAAGTCAACTAAAAAAAGAGATAGATAAAGTAAAAAGCATAAATCTAATGGTAAAAAATTCACAAATATAAATGTGTTTGTACTTTTAAAAATATATAAGCTCTACTATATATATATATATATATATATATATATATATATATATATATATATATATATATATATATAGTAGAGCTTATATGTTTTTAAAAGCACAAATCGTAATATAAATCTAATGGTAAAAAATTTACAAGTATGAATGTGCTTGTGCTTTTAAAAATATATATATAAGCTATAATATATATATATATATATATATATATATATATATATATATTGTACAATTTCAGTCTATTCCAAAAGAATAATCTATTTAAGAGAGGAGATATAGATGGAGAATACAGATTATGTGTTTTGTGGAATGGAAGAGAAAATTATATGTGGACTATTTATTCACATCATGCGTTTTTAGTAAATTCCTATTCTCGACGGTTTTAAAGGAAATCCAGTCTAAAGAATTAGAAAATAATGTGATCGTCGTCTGGAATAAATAGATGTCAAGGAGTTGAACACAACCTACTTACACCAGGCTGAGCGGATTGATTGCCTGCTGGTAGGTCATTTGGAAGGACAGGAATGACATGTTTTTTAGAATGATTAATGTGGATTCTCGATTAGCAGTCAATAAGATCAGATATTTGATAATCCTGAGGAAGAAATTTATTTTGAGTAAATAATCCCTTCATTCTATATAGAGTGTTTTTTTCAGGATGGGTCGAAATTTTTTTACTTGACCATTATCGTCTAGTTCATTTTTTTTATTGAATAAAACGGATAGTGTTTTTATTTTTTCTTTCAAAATAAATTTATATTAGTGAGCTGAAATATACCGAGGAGAAAGACTAATTGCAAAGTATGCTTCATGTGAAAGATAAATATTAAATTATTTTTATTATTTTATATAGTATCAAAGTAGGAATATTTGAGTTAGCTGTGTGCGGGGCCCTTTTTTTAATCAATTTTTTTTTTTTTAAAAAAAAATATTATAATGATCTAAAGTGATGATGTTCAAGTACTTAGATTTTGCTTCTCAGTGGAAAAGTTTTCGAGTAGCCAATCCAATGCAATTTGGTCTACAATTTGAAATTGATTGTTGACTCGAAAAGATGTAAAATATTAATAATATTATTATCTGATAGCTTTAAATTTTTTTTAAAAATTATTTATTTTATATTATTTAACAATAATGGTAAATCACATTCTAATAAAGAGCATAATTTCGATTACAAAACAAATATCACTGTATCCAAACTGTACTACTTTTATACTCAACCAACTACTCTAGCTTCTACATGTTTTCAATACTATACACATTAATAAACCTAATTAAACCAAATTATACCAATTGTATTATACTATTATATACTATTATCCACATATGAGCAAAATAATTTATAAAACTGAGCCACTCATTCATATATATCACTACAATAAAATTAGGTTATAGGGACACATGTTTGTGACATTTTTGTATAAGTATCCTATCTATATTCTACCTATATCCAAATTTAGGTTATAGTGATATATTTTTTAGACACATTACAAAAATATGTCGCTATACACCCTAGCGACGGCATATATAGCAACACTTACAATAAATGTCGGTATTTTTGTCAGCGACACATTTTTTAAATTTTAGAAATACTTAAAAATATCGCTATAGCCTAATTTTATTGTAATATATATATATATATATATATAGAGAGAGAGAAAGAGAGAGAGAGAGAGAGTAAAATGTCCACGGACTGAATAGCATCAAAGTAGCTGATATACTGTATTTATATTCTAAAAAATTAAGTAGAAAAAAAATTATATTCGATCTATTTAATTTCGGATCAGGTCGAGATATGAGTACTTAGATTACTTATATACCCATCATATCTATTTGAATGGGTATGAATAGTGAATATTCGTATACTATCCGCTTAAGACTAGATACGGGTCTGATACGGAGCAAGTTAAAATAGAATACGAATATCTATATGTATATATTTTTTATAATTTTTATTAAGTAATTTTTGAACAAATTTAATTTTCCACTATAAAAAAATTACGTCATAATGCATTGGATCTAGCTCAATAAAATTCGTTAAAAAAAATAACAAAATATTCCAATACAGAAAATACACATCATCTTTTATAAGTACAAAAAAAAATTATCATGCTCCATCTAATATTACTATCGAGTATTTCAGCAGATCTGAATTCAAATTTTAAAATTATTTCGAATCATACTCATTAAAAGGTTGGATCCGGATCGGGTCCAAATTCGGTATAGATATAAAATATTCAGATCCATACCTAAAATTTTAATAAATAAACTTTTTTATATATGTATGCTATTTATATTTTATCCAATTCGGTTCGAGTCCCGACGGGAATCCAGTAAAATACGAATGGATCGAACATAAAATATCAAATATTTTAGACAACTTTAACATAAAGCCACCTATGCATATATTACAAATGAAAAATGGTAAGTGTACATTCTAAATGGGGTGTACATCTTACACCCATCCATTCAAGGGTAGAGTGAATTTCACCGATCACTTCGAAATGACTGATAAATAAATCCTCACTCTTTGATGGAGTGGAGTGTATGATGTACATCCCGAAAGAAGTGTACATGTAGCATTCCTATATTATTATTATTATTATTATTATTATTATTATTATTATTAGGTGGGATTAAAGTTGGTCAATTTGGCCAATACCTACTTTTGTCCTAACTCTCTTGGTATATTTTTGAATTTTATTTACCAATTTTTAATGCCTTAAGTCACTATATTAAGTCACTACTTTTTAGATGACAAATACTCCTATATATAAGGATAATAAATTCCTACCAATGGGACACATAGGCCTTTTGGGAACTCTTTGGAGTGGATAAAATGATATTTAAGTAAAAAAAAAATTTATATATAGTTTTTTTAAGGAGAAAAAGATTAAATTGAAGTTTTTTTTGGCTTTAGACCTAGTGTTAATATATTTTGTGGTTTTTTGAAAGAATGTAAAACCGCTAAAAAATGATATTTTAGTAAAATTTAAATTCAAAATATTTTATTTTGATATCATATGATATATTGTTACACAACTATTAATTTCTAAAATAAACGAAGCCTAGTTGCTTCGCAGCCTACCTTAAGATCCGAGTTCGATGTCTAGTTGCTTCACATTTCCAGCTAAGTTTATTTCAAAAATAAACGAAGCGGGTGGCATGTTATATTTCTCTCTCAAAAAAAAAAAAAAAATATTAATCTCTAAAAGCTAATTTAGTTACTTAACTACAGTATTCTAATATTTTCTATTCAATATATCTTGTCCAAATGTACCAAATTATTTCAATTTTTTTGAAAGATCTAAAAAGTTATATTGCTTTGGATGCCTTAAAACAAGGCTAAAAGACAGAATTTTTTTTTTTGTAAAAAATTATTTGTTTACTTTTTTTTACTTTTAAAAATTTATATTTTATCTCCTTAAAAATTTTTAAAATATTTACAAAAAATTACAAATTAATAAAGATGATGAAATAATTAATTTATTCTTACTTATTTTATAAAAAAAAATAATTTTTAATATATTTCTATAATTTCAGGTGCACTTTTGATATAAATTATAAGAATAGACTGAATATATAATGATAGAATTTTGACGGAGGGGGATTAAATGTATCAACTTAAATTTTTTAGAGGCTAAAATATAGATTTTTAAAAGTCATAAGAGAAAGTGAAAAAATAAGTATTTGTAGATTTTATTTTATAATTTAGTCTTAAACTAATTATGGAAACTATTAATGGAGAAGCATTAGACAAATCTTTATTTGGTGTTTTTATAAAATTTAAAAAGAAAATTTTTAAATGCTTCTGAGAATTAATTTTGAACCTCCTTAAACATTCTGATAATATATCCAACTAGTTTTATAAATTTTTTATCATTAGATTTATATTAAGACGTGCGCTATTATAAGGTCAACTAAAAAAAAAAAAAAAGTACAATAGCATAAATTGTAATACAAATCTAATGATAAAAAATTCATAAGCATAACTAGATTGGTACTTTTAAAAAGGTATAAGCTCTACTTTATATATTTTTAGTATAGTATGATAAAATATATATTATAATATAATAAATTATGACAATAAAATAAAATAAAATTTCTGAATAGTTAAGTTTTTAAACTATAAAAGTCTTAATTCCACTCTAGTACATTAATATACTCTAGTATTGTTTTTATTTGTTGTATTATACTATTTCTTTTTTCAAAGACACTATAAAATTATTATGTCTTTCAATCTCCACACTGAATTTTAGATTTATTTTTATTTTCTTTATCTTAAACTATTTTTTTCTCATAAATATTATTAAATTATTTTTCATGTGCCAAATTTTAAATATTATTACTGTTAATAAATATATTATTTTAATATATTTTACTATTGTTATGTTAAAATAATCTGAATGTATGCTCTTTCACTTTTAACTAATATTTTTTAGGTTAAAAACTTTTATATAAAATAATATATTTATTGATTATATTATAGGAATTGTGATGTATTTGAAAAAAAAAAAATATAATGTAGAAAATAAGGGAGCTATAAAATGGGAGTAAAAATAATAGGGAAAAAGTAAATTTAAGTACTTTATCCATTTTTTATAATTTAATGGAAAAAGAAAAAGGAGAAAAATGGGGAAATGAGTCATCTTCGTGACCGTATTGTGGGTCCCACCAGATCTACGAACGGTCACGATGATGTACAGTAAATCCCACCAACGGATGATAGAGTTCCACGTGAGCCACTCTTATCGACAGACAAACGGCTATCGTTGGTCCACGTGGCAGTCTCGATGAGATATTAGGACCAAGATCCAACGGACCCGGCCATCCCCTCCCACCACCCCCAACCCCTCCTCTCTCTCTCTCTCTCTCTCTCTCTCTCTCTCTCTTTTCTCCGTAGACGAAGAGAAGCGAATTTAATCCCCAATTTTAACGATTTCTAAAGCTTTTACGTTTCTTTTTTTTTTCTTTTTAAATCCAAAAACTTCTTGTTATCCGTGTGTTCTTTTCCAGCTAATATTTTTTTTTCAAATTAATTTAAAATTATTATTATTAATTATTATTTTGTTTATATTTTTAATATATATATTATATTTATGGGGTTTCGTACCTACGAACTAATTTTATAACATAAGAAGAGTGCTGCAAGGAATTGTTGGCGGGGGTTGAATTGGCTTGGCATGGCGGATTCGGATAACGAATCCGGAGGAGGGCAGTACAGCGGCGGCGGCGGCGGCGGGGGCGGAGGGTCGGCGTCGTCGTCGTCGACGCGGGAGCAGGACCGGTTCCTGCCGATCGCGAACGTGAGCCGGATCATGAAGAAGGCGTTGCCGGCGAACGCGAAGATATCGAAGGACGCGAAGGAGACGGTGCAGGAGTGCGTGTCGGAGTTCATCAGCTTCGTGACGGGGGAGGCCTCCGACAAGTGCCAGCGAGAGAAGCGCAAGACCATCAACGGCGACGACCTCCTCTGGGCCATGTCCACCCTCGGCTTCGAGGACTACGTCGAGCCCCTCAAGGTTTACCTCCACAAGTTCCGCGAGATCGAGGGCGAGAGGCAAGGCACCGCCGCCTCCGCCGCCCAGTCGCATCAGCTGTCGCCCACCGATGGCAATGTCGGCGGCGGCGGCGGCGGCGGCGGCGCCGGTTACGGCGGCAGAGGCGGAGGGATGTTCGGGGGCGCCGCAATGATGATGATGGGTCAACAACATTTGTATGGGTCTAATCCCCCCGCTCTGTATCATCAGCATCATGATCTTCAATTTAATCATTTGATGGGTACGCCGAGGGGAAGCGGCGGCGGCGGCGGCGGTGGCGGTGGCGGTGGATACAGCACCGGCGGAAGTTCGGCTTCTCCGGGGGGCAATACTGGAAGGCAAGGTGGAGTATGATGATTAATTTTAGTTGTTATTAATTGTTATATATAATCATAAGATGATGATGCATGTTAATTAGCTCTTGTTTTGCATATATATATATATAAATATAAATATATATATATATATATATATATATATATATATATATATATATATATATATATATATATATAACTTCTTGTAGATTCCTGTTAGAGGTTGATTGGGGGGTTTATTTTTCTTGATGGGATGTTATATATTAGCCTGTTAAAGAGCCCACAAAAAAAAAAAAAAAAAAAAAAAAAAAAAAGTTATGTAAATTGAAGTTGCTAGCTCTTCTATTCTCTCTCTCTCTCTCTCTCTCTCTCTCTCTCTCTCTTGTGTTTTAGTCTATGTAGCTTTTTTTTATTTTATTTTTTAAGCACTATATATATATATATATATATATATATATATATATATGTATATATATATATATATATATATATATATATATATATATATATATATATATATATATGGCCAAATTGATTGAGTTACTAATTCATGGACTAACATATTTTCTTCCATTAAATTAACCAGTTGCAGTTAAATTGCTTTGGTAATTTTATGTAGTTTTCAATGCTTAATTAATGGACTTAAATGTAGTGATTTAAGCCTAGTGAATTTAATCAAAGCAATGATATCATGTGATGTGGTATTTTGTACTATTTATAATTTTAAGTTATTGAAAAAAGCCAGCTTTTTTTATTAAATTTGATATTTTTTTTTCAACTAAATTTAATCAGATTTAATAAATTTGATCAGCGGCCAGTAAAATGTCATGCTACCATCACCAATTTTTTTTTTTAAGAGCTAGACACTTCATGCTGTAAAATATCTTATTTTTACTTTTCATTAATTTGTAGAACCTTCATATGTTTTTTTTTTTTTGGTTGAAAAATCTTGTATTATGGTGATGATAATAATGGACAAAAAGAAGATAAAATTTAGGATTAAATTTATACAGGTTTTTATAAAAATATTAAATAGTAAATAAATTTTATAAAATTTAAATAATTAGAGTTATTCTCTCAATTTTTTTAAAATTTGCAAATATATTCCTTAAAAAAATTTAAATTATTTATATATATTTTTATCGTTTGATTAATCATTAATATTTTAACGGTAGTTGCAGAAAACGACTATTTTATCTTTATAAATTTATCTATACAAAAAATTATTATTCTTTCTCTTTTATTATCTTTCTCGTAGCACGTGCGACGTATTTCATTTTTGCCGCAACCAAGTGCTCTGTCTTCGACGTCGTCACCGCCACCGTAAATCTCGCCGTCGCCGTGAATAAAACGACGTGGATAAAAAAAATTGACAAAAATCAATATTAAAATATCAATTATATATATAAAAAAGTAAAAAAATTATTTTAATCTTTAGATAACTATGTTAACTTTTTTAACTCGTAATTAGCTAAATTTTAGTACCAAATAGGTGGATATATTTGTAGAGATTTTTTTTTTTTTGAAAAATAAATTTGATAATTTAAATTTTATAAAGATATATTTATTATTTAATATTTTTATAGGGATATGGTATGCAATTATTTCTAAAAGTTTATAGAGAATTAAGTGATGAGAAAGACATATGGTCCCTCTTTTTCTCTCCCTCTCATGTGATCAACATGAACATTGGTTCCCTTTTTTTTTCTTTTTCTTTGTTCTTTGTAAACTGCATGAAATGCACATCTTTTTCTCCTCTTTGGAGAAGTGTAAATTAACAGGTTGTTAGATTTCATTCTCAAAGACCAAACATATCCTTTGAGGAGAGGCATGGAGTGACATGGACATGGATAATTGGGTAAAGTCCTGGTGAGTGTTAAAATGCCCTAAAAAGGGTGTTTCCAAGATCCTCTATTCTCAAAAGAGAGGGCTCTCATTGGTTAGAAGGGAAATTTTCTTCTTCATATCATATCATATGTGGCCAAAGCCTTTCTGGGTTTTCTCTATATGTGGTACATATGTTGTCCTTTTTATTTTGGATAATAATAGAGCAAATATATATGTTGTCCTTTTGTTCACAGATAATAATAGAGCAAATATGTTGTCCTTTTGTTCCAAATCCATATATACCTAATGTGACATAAGTATCTGATAAGCTCTTTTTTTTTCAACATGCATGAATTTGGTGTGGGTTCATCCAAGATGAAATATTTGCAACTCTTTTCAATTTCTGTCTAAATTCACATTACTGTCTTTTCTTACTGCAGAAATTTTAGACTTTTCTAAGTTTGTGGGGTTGTAACATAAATAAGCAGTGACAGAATTTAGAAGTATTCATCAGATTTCAACTGTTTGAAATGAAGTTAGATCTTTCAAAATAGACTAGAAGAAAAAGACCAGCATCTTTTTCGTCAAATGTTTGAAAATAGTTTTCATACTATTGCAGAAGCCAGTGTCTTAAATTAAATTTACTTCGAACAAAAGCTCCACAAGTTGTTTAAAAGTAAACAATTAGATGCAAAGTAGTGTTCAATTAAGATAAGCACACCAAAACCTAATCAATTAGGACAGGATTAAGCTATTTTAAGAACCATAATTAACAAGAGGTCATATAAGAAGTTACTATAATAGGCTGTTTATTGTAGCTCCATCATGGAGCTCAATTAGCCTTTTTCTCCCACCTTGCCTACGTGAATATTTTTATGATATAAAGAAATAGAACAACTAGGGATGTAAATGGATCTGGGTGGAGTTTTCGTCCGATTCGTTTGGAATAGAACAGCAAATTTAAAATAAAAAATATAATTCACTATAAATCCGGCCAATCCGTCCAGTAAATAATACTATAGATAGAATTTTTTTTTTTTTTTTAATCGTTGGAATTCATAAAAAAATTTGATAAATAATTGCTCGTGCCTAAAACAATAAATAAATAAATAATAAATTAAAATTAATCTGCCACGGATACATTCTAGACGAGACAAAAATTGAAACGAAAAGTGGGGACATTCTTCTTTCTCCTTTTTTTCTTTTTTTTTTTTAAGTGAATATTCTTGTAATTAATAATTGTGCTCTGGTTGCTCTTATAATTTCTATCTTCACATATTTTTTATTGGAAAATGCTATGTGTACACCCTTTTCGGGGTGTACATCATACACCCCACCCATCTAAGGGTGGGAGTGTGATGATGGGTCATTTGATGTGACCCGTAAAAAGTATCGCCACCATTAAAATGGTGGAGGTGTATGATATACACCCCTTCAGGGTGTACAGGTAGCATTGCTCTTTTTTATTTTATCATCATGGCTTACAGCTACTGCGCGGCACACGTTAAATTCTAGTACAACTTTTTACTTTAATATTATATAAAACTAGTACAATTGCTCGTGTGATACAGCGATAAATTTTATTAAAATATTTTTTTTATAATATTTTTTGATCATATATAATAATAAAGAGAAATAAATATTAAATATGCAACTCATCAAATATAGACAGAAAGAAATGATATAACTAATTAGATAAACAATCATACACTTTTTAAAAATATTTTCTTTTGTCAAAATTAATTAGCATTCATAATTTTAAAATCAAGCTTATCACGCAACTTTTCAACAACAACTCGAGCTGCATTCTCCTTAGATTGATTCGCGTCAAAAGACGGCAAATCCCAACACGTGATAATTTTCATAAATCGATTACATCTTGGAACCTCTATGTCAACATAACAACAAAACTTGTCGTCGGTAATTATAGTAATGCTATATATCTTGGTGAAGGTACGGAATATTTCAAGCAAATACTATGTAACAGACGACGAAAATTAATGTCAACAATAATAGGCACCATCGCTGCACTAAAATAGTTTGTTAAAAAGAAGGTGATGATATGCGCAAAATAAAAAATAGGACATAAGAAAATTAGGTTAATAAAAAAATTATCTTCGATTTCAAGTTTCTAGCAATAGAAACTATAATAAATTTATGTTTTGCAATTAGTTCATTTCTTACATACTTATATCTAACAAATTTCAATAGTAGTGTTATATAGGTTAAAAAATATACCTGTAAGAGGCAGATCTCCGTTGTAAACGAAGCGGCAATGATGGACAGGAAGAGAAAACAGTGTTGGAAACGAAGGGAAGATGTATGAGAACGAAATGACAAAAATAAATCAAATCCATTTTCTCAGCCATGAGAGGAGCAGCGATGAGAATGAAGACACGACATGAAAAGAGAACCATAAATCAGATCCATATTTCAATTAGGAGAGGAATCGGCGACAAAAAAACATACATGCAGGAAGGGAATCATTGTTATAAATGAAGCGACGATGATGGACAGGAACAAAAAGGCAACCATGAATTAGACTCATATATATTTCAATTAGGAAAGATATGGGAGACGAAGAAGTGAAGATATATGGGAACGAAGGGACAAATGAATCAGGTCTATTTTTCAGTCAGTAGAGGAATTTGGAAACAAAGCGGCCGACGTTGGAAACGAAGCGGTTGAAATAAATCAGATTTATTTTTCAGTTAAGAAAGGATCAGCGATGGAAATAGAATGTAAAGGAGAACCCGGTTCAAAATTGATAAAGCGATTAACCACGTATTAACACATGGACAAAAAAAATAGAGGGATTAATATAGGGTTATAGATTTTCAGCCAGGAGAGGAATCGGCGTAGGGAACAAAGCGACCGGCGTTGTAAACGAAGCGGCCGGCGTTAGAAACGAAGCGACCAAAATGAATCGGATACATTTTTCAGCCAGGAGAGGATCAGCGATGGAATAAAATGTAAAGGAGAACCCGATTCAAAATTGATAAAGCGATTAACCACGTGGAATCAGTGTTAGAAACGAAGAAGTGAAGATATATGGGAACGAAGGGACATAAATGAATCAGGTCCATTTTTCCGTCAGTAGAGGAATCGGCGTTGGGAACAAAGCGGCCGACGTTGGAAACGAAGCGACCGAAATGAATCAGATTCATTTTTCTGTTAAGAGAGGATCAGTGATGGAAATAGAATGTAAAGGAGAATTCGGTTCAAAATTGATAAAGCGATTAATCACGTATTGCCACGTGAACAAAAAAAATAGAGGGATTAATATAGGGTTATAGATTTTTAGCCAGGAGAGGAATCGATGTAGGGAACAAAGCGACCGGTGTTGGAAACGAAGCGGCCGGCGTTGGAAACGAAGCGACCAAAATGAATCAGATCCATTTTTCAGCCAGTAGAGGATCAGCGATGGAATAGAATGTAAAGGAGAACCCGATTCAAAATTGATAAAGCGATTAACCACGTATCGACACGTAGACAAAAAAAATATGAGGATTAATATAGAGTTATAGATAGATATATCTAGCAATCTCGAAATGAATTTTAATCGATGATAAATATTGGATATTTATTTATGGATTTAAATAAGTTCAACTTTTTGCCCTATAATTATAGGTCCAGAAGATTAATAAGTTGAATTGGATGAGCCAAATAAGTTGAGTACGGCTGCGATCTATAATAGACCTAATGACAAGAGACTTAACAATAGACCTAACATATCCAGATGGGTTAAGTTCAGTAGAAATCGGCCCGTGGGCGCTGTATTTATACGTTTTAAGTAAATTAGTTACGTATTTTTAACAGCTCAAATTTTTAGAATTATCCGACAATAAAAGCACAGGTACAACTGGTGTTAGTTGGGCCAAATCTTAACTTGACCCAATTAAGCCACAAGGATATAAATTTTAGAATTAATAATAAAATATTTTAAATTATTAATTTTTAAGTTTGAAATTTAATTATTTTATATTTTTATATATTATTTAAAAAATATTAAAAAAAATAAAAAAGCTTGTGTAATATCAAAATATACTTTATTATTAAGTGCCCGGAATATAAATCCACGTGTGCATTAAAAAAAAAAGGGTTCGAGCTCCTCTAATTTCTTGGGAAAAAATATATATAAATGAAGGTTTGGGACACATTTTTTAAATCAAACGCCCTCTATTATCTAATTAACCTTTATATGAAATTTAGCACATATACAGTAATTCTCTGCGAATCCATTTGATTCTATTTTTACTTTTTTATTTTTAATAGTATATATAAATATATTCAGTAGAGTATTTATAAAAAAAAAATATTAAAATTTATCACACGTCCGGCAAATAAAATAAAAAAAATTCAAGCCAAAAAAATAAAATATCCAAATGCAATTGCTTCGCATTTCCAACTAAGTTTATTTTAAAAATAAACGACACGAATAATTTACTATCTTTCTCTCAATATATATATATATATATATATATATATATATATATATATATATATATATATATATATATATATAAAACTAAGCTGGAATACCATCGATAGTACCAAATCATTAATACTATCTAACTTGATAGCACTAATTACTTGATGCTATCGATAGTATTCCAGCCGAACTATATATATATATATATATATATATATATATATATATATAGTTTGGCTACTATGCTATCAAAACAACCAAACACTTGGCGCTATCTAATTTTCCACCATTAAATCTATCTTTTTAATTATTTTTTACTCTTAGATCATACTATTTCTGATCAAATTGATGTAATAGTTAAATTTATATTTAAAAATATTAAATTTTAATATAATATATTTTAAAATAAAGTAAAATAAAAATGTTATTTTGAGCTTGAGTTTTGAATTTTTGATCGGATTCGATTTTTGATACATTTTTTTTAAAATTCATAGGATTCGAATTCATGTTCAAATTTATATTATAGTTTTGAACTTGATTGTCTAAATTTTAAAAATTTTAGATTGGCTTGCAAATTTTAGTATGGATGGGTCCCAAGGCAATCTAAAATTTGCAACCAAAGAAAGGCACCAAGATAAGTGCTTGTCCACACCACACCTGGCAACATGGCCACTAATCATGGTCCCAATGTCATGTTGGTCTCCCTGACTCAGCCTACCCCCTACACATGTCTTGCCTAACCTTTTAACCTTTTTTAAGTAGCCTTTTTGAGAGGTCCATTACCACACTATATATATATATATATATATATATATATATATGGAAAATGTTACTTGTACACCTGTAAGGGGTGTACATCTCACATCCCCATCCATCTAAGGGTGGGGGTGTGATGAGGGATCACTTGATGTGATCCGTAAAAAACATCGCCACCATTAAAAAGGTGGAGATGTAGAATATACACCCCTAGCAATCCTCTATATATATATATATATATATATATATATATATATATATATATATATATATATATATATATATATATATATATATATATATATATATATATATATATTATAATAATATACTATTTACTTTATTTATTTTTTTAAAAAATAAATTTAATTAAAAATATAAAATAATTAAATTTTAAATATTAATTATTAAAAATTTTATTATTTACATTAGAAACAGTAAATCCATTATTTTCATTTGCATGTGGAGATGAGTTATTGTTATGATAACAGCTGTGTGCCATTGTTAAAAAAAAAAAGGTAAAAATTCATAAAAGTTAGTAATAGTAGATAGATATAATATATAGTGGCTACTAATAAATTTTAAGAGAGAAAAAAACAAAGTTACAATGGCACAATATTTAAAGCTCTACCTAATTATTGTCCATAATTTATGTAGTGGATTATCCACTATTTTTAATGCCAGTGGTAATTTAATATTTTTTTTTTAATAAATCAGTAAGAAGTATGAAATTTTAAATTTAATAGTTGGTATTTTAAATTTAAAATTTAAAATTTTAAAATTTAATTATTTTATATTTTTCTTTCGACGAAAAATTTATGTAGTGGGTTTTAACTCCGCAAAATATATAGTTATAAAACTGAATTAATTTTTTAGTCTCTTGTATAAATTTTATTTTTAGTTTTTTTCTTTAAAAGTTTGCATAGAGTGTAATTTTCTGAGGAATCTAACAGTATATATGTTTCTTTGCAATTTTAATGTTCATCACCACTGAAAACTACTTCTGCAAAAAGAAAACAAATACGTACTCGAGCGATCATATATTTACAAAGATATATACATTTGTGAGTAAAGTAATCCTTCATGTTAAACTTTCTACAAATAGAACATAATAAGGGTATACAAACACAACAAATATGTGGAAGCAAAACAAGTGTGCATGTACTAAGATTCAACGCACAACTAGCAAAAGAAGAAGCAAGGAAACAAAGCCTCTCTCCACAGCACCAAACAAGGCATGTGCTTTTTGACACTGTAAAGGATAAGCATGTCCAGATCATGTCCCATTTAACCAGTAGCCATCATTCATCACTTGCATGCATGCATGCATGCATGCATTTGGCCTTGTGTACAGATGTGCCATGCTTGCATGGTGAGGAGGGATCTGTAACTCGAAAAAGATGGATGTCAACTTGATTCATCCCCTGATAGAGAATGGTGATGACCAATAAGTTATGCGTTTGACGGATAAAAAATTCTAAACTTTTTGATACATGAAAAGTTAAAACTAAGGCTGATGATACATAAAGTGTAGAAATTATTACTTACCAAAATAATATTATATGCATTATTATCAGCATGCAATCCCAAACAAAAGCTCAACTTCTATAGTTAGATATTGTTAATAGATCTTAATTAAGATAAAAAAAAAGGAAAGAAAAAGAAGAAGCCATTCATGTTTCTTTGAAACAATTCTATTGGGATAATATTTTCATAAAAAGTAATAGTCACGACAAACAAACCTACCTATCCATGTGAACCTACCTATCAGTGTAAACAACGCACTACACACTGAGAACCATTCATTCTATATCTATATGTAACTTCACTCACTTCAAAATTTTAAATAAAAAAAGCATGTCACTAACTAAGATGAAGAGGATTGAAGTATGAGATGGAATGACCACGTGTGCGGCGTGGTGCATGAAATTGAAATGACGTGGCGCACCTGGTTCAGGCAAAAGTTTCTTCTAGGATTTGTTTACTAATACCCATATAGTTAGAAAAGTGAAGCCTCCCTTTCTATCACAATTACTCCCTACCACCACCACCACCACCACCACCATTGCTGCTCATCTACTCCTTTCCAAGAACCACAAACTAAGACCTCCCCCCCATGCACGACGTCCGCGCATACAAATCTCAATCCCCTCATCCTCTCCCCTCCGCCATGACGATAACCGGCTTCCCTAAGAAGCCCTCTCTCCCTCGTAATAACTCCTTCGAGCTCGAGGTGTTTGACGCCAAGCGCTACTTCTCGGGCGCCATGGACAACATCCTCCTCGACGCTTCTATGAAAGCAACAAACACGACGGAACAACAAGAAACATGCAGTAGCATGAAGAAAGAGACGGCGAACGCGCCCGCCATCAAAGATATCAAAAGAGAGAGCAGGTGGAAGAAGCAACAGCCCGGCTCGCCAGCCGGTATCAAGCTTGCTAGCTTTCTCAACTCCCTCTTCTTCCACCAAGCGGCTTCTGCAAAAAAGCACAAGTCATTCAACGCCACAACGAACATAGACGATGATTATAAAGACACCAGAAGCCTTACAGAGTGGAGGAGGAGCAGCAGTAGCCGTTTGAGGAGCCTTCGAAGCTGCGATTCGCAGTCCTTGTATACGTATCAGAGCAGCGGCTTTTCAACTCCTGTTTTTAATGATTCCTCAACACCAACGGTCCAGAAGGAGAAAAGTAGATACTGTATCAGTAAACAGAATAAGGAACCAAAAGCTGAAACTTCTTTACAACAAAGCAAAGTAAACACTTTTAATGGAAGATGTGATCAAAGGCTCTACGGAATCGAGTTTAAGGGAAGAGATGGGTATGTGGGGAACAAGTGGATGCCAAATAAGACAAGTGATAGATATCCGGAAAAAGATTGGATTTTGATCAATGAGTACATGGAGAGGGACAAGAAGAGCATAAACTGCAGTAGAGAAGTTGATGGTGAAGGGTGGGAGAGTGATTCGAGCTCGGATCTCTTTGAGCTCGACAACTACAATCTTGGGGCTCCATCGAGCAGCTTGCCGGTTTTCGGGAGTACAAATATGGAGAGATTTAATGAAGGAACTACCATAGTTGGATTTGCATCTTAGAAGAGCTTCCTTTTTTCCTTCTATATTTGCTCAGTTGTCATTTTCTGCATATTATGTGATTCTTTCTTAGAAATCATGTCTAATCTTGGTCATATAGTAAATCTGATTAAAAGTTTGTCGGTGTCATCATTTGACAGTCAAGTGTTACTATCACCTTCACATGCCTAAATTTGAGTAAATAATCAGGAAAATCCTACAATTCACAGTACTCGATAATGTAACATGCTCACTAAGAGGCAATTTGCTACTCTGTGCCATTGTGTGGGAACAATTAACACAACTACAGCATAATTGAAGAAAATCATATAAATAGAAAGAGACACATTTATAACGATGAAGAAACAGATAATAACAATTGAGTCCATTTTCAATGAGTTGGCGCACAAGCAGATATGGCCCTTTCATGAAAGTTTGCATCAAGAGTTAGCCTAAGAATGTATTTTCAATTACTTATGTGTATACAAAGAACCAAAGAGGGTTTTAGCATAATAAAATAATTGGATTTAGATAGGAATCTCGAGTGATTAGGGACCGACAAAACAATAGCAAAGAACCACAAGGATGTACACAGAGGAAAGTAAAGGACTCATAAAGTGATCAGCGACAAAGAAATAAAAGGATTTAATGCACTCACTCAGAATTACAAGGCATAAGGAAAGCAAAGACCTGCAGTTCTTCATATCCGAAGGCATAATAAATATCATATGGAATTATGACAGATGCTTACATTTTGCATGGCGTTCGACAACTTAATTTCTCATAAAGGTAAAACAAAAGATGACATGTTGCATACCCTTGAAATTTCCTGCTCCTTTTGATAAGAGGGAATCAATTTTTTACCTTCAGTGACAATTTTATTGCAAGAATTCCAAATGTTCCGAGAAAAGCTGGAAAAGGCATTTTCCAATCTTTGTTGTGTAAGGCAAGAGCTATTATTTTCTTCTTATTTCAACAAAATCTTCTGGCCAAAAAACACTCATCCTGAGACTAGTCATTTTTGCCGTCTCAATCTCCCTAATGGGAAGAGAGAGCCCAAGAACTACGAACTATGAGGAGGTTATCTTCAGCCACCGCTCACAAAGTTTTTATAAATAGTTCCACGAAAGAATAGAATGAAATGAGACGAGAAAGGATAAATATGAGAGCAACTTCAGCCACTCTGCTTCTTTGTCCTCGCCAGTTGTCGAAACCACATTACTGAGAAAGCTGAGCAATTTGCAAGAAAACCTAAGCTCCGAACCAAAATTTAAAAAATTTGATGCCATTCCTTGAATTAAACTTCATTTGCATCTTCAAATTGATGGTCTTGGATTGTCCGTTTTTTATTAGAATTTGCCGCTTGATAAAAAATTGGCCATTATTTTTACGCCTGTCACACATTTTCCGTTGCTTTTCTTTGCTTCAGCAATGCATCGCAAACCTTCGCAGCATCCAAACCATAACCCACATTATGCACTCTTATAACATTAGCACCACCCAAAATCCCCGCCGTAACAGCTGCAACGGTTGCAGGATCTCTCTCAACTGGATCAGTTCGATTACATATCTCACCTAAAAATCTTTTCCTAGATGGTCCAACCAGGATCGGTAAATGCGAACCGCCCACACTTCTTTCTCCAATTTCTCTTCTAATAGAAGGCAATCCCGTAAGAATTTTGAGATTATGCTCCAATTTCTTAGAAAATCCGACACCTGGATCGATAATTACTCTCCACAAGGGAATTCCCGCCAGCTCAGCTTCAATCACCCGTGAGTGTAACTCGCAAGCTACTTCCTTGCAAACATCTTCATACTGCAAATTTTGCTTACTTTGCATAGTTAATGGATCTCCTCTCATGTGCATAATAACATAAGGGACCTCAAGGTCCCCAACAACTCTAAGAATTTTGGGGTCTATTTTTCCCCCAGAAACATCGTTAACGATATGGACTCCTCTATTGACTGCTTCGAAAGCAACTTCGGAGTAGAAAGTATCGACCGATAACAACTTTCCTTCGATCTCAGGAATTTGCATAACTGCATCCAGAACAGGAATTAATCTCTCAAGTTCTTCAGCAGGAGATAGCCTACTTGCAAAAGGCCGAGTCGACTGAGCTCCGATGTCGATGATGTCCGCCCCTTCTGATATCAACAACTTAACGCGAGAAACCGCATCTTCTAACCGTTGAAATTTCCCTCCATCGCTAAAGCTATCGGGCGTGAGATTGAGAATGCCCATCACGTGGGTTTTCTTCGACCAGTCCCATAAACAATTTTTCACCGGTAAGACCCTTCTTAATCCTTCCTTTCCGATCGAGGACTCGCCCCCAAGTTTCTCCCACATTTCAAAGATCCCTCCTTTGCATCCCGAAAATGAATGCCAACTTGATTCAATTCCATTGCCAACAGATGACCCAATTAGGTCAACAAGCGGAGCAACTACAAACGGTCTCTCCCAAATTCGTTCGTGCGGGATCGTAAGAGACTCCGATTCGATCTTCGACTCTCCGTAGAAGAGAATGTCTAGGTCGATCGGTCTAGGCCCATACCTAATCCCATCGGTTCGCCCCAAATCCTTCTCAACTTGCTTCAGAACATTAAGCAATTCATGGGGCCCGAGTTTCGTCGTCCCTCTAACGGCGGAGTTTAGAAATAGAGGTTGATCGGTAACATACGCAGGCGCGGTCTCATATAACAAGCCGTGTCTAGTGATTGTCACCCCTGATTTCTTCACCAAATTTAGGGCATTATTGAAATTTCGGATTCTGTCGCCCACATTGCTCCCTAGAGCAATCACCACCTCCTGCTCAGGAGAATGAACCGATGCCGAAAATGAACGAATACACGAGAAATTCACGGCCGAATTGGCCGAGGAATAAAGGGAGGGGCTTTGGTTCCATCCTGCAATATGAAAAGCCGAATCGATAAAAGCCGGGCCTATTTTTTATCATTTTTTTTTGCATAAATTTGATGAAGGAGGGTGAAAAATAGCACCTTTTGAAGTAATTGCAAAGGGGAATCCTTTGATGCAGAACATGCAAAGGGGAATCCTTATTTTTTGCTTGGTAATAGGAAGCATCTGCTTAACTCTTTCCTTGATGCAGAACATGATATATATATATACAAATTTAATCACATTACTGCACAAATCTCCTTATAAGTTGATCTAAATCCTAATATGATGAGAATTTGGGGGATCCTGAAACTAAAGAGCTACTGCATGAATGAACAGGTGATCTGAACAAGAACACAAAATCACAATAATAAATTCTTGAAAAAGAACACTTATAATGAGAAAATATCAAATCTTACAAGGAAAAAAAAAAAAAAAAAAACTAATTTTAGAACCAAAATTACTTCTTTGCGCCAGGAAATAGTAATCAAGTACGATTCGAAAAAGATAGCAAAAAAAATCGTAAATTTTACTCGGAAAGAGATTGGAGAGCGAGTATTAATGAAATTAATACAGCCAAAAAAAAAAAAATTACCCTTTTTGTGCAATTTTGAAGTAATTTTGAAGAGGCGGAATGAGATTTGGGAATTCGGAGAAAAGGATTTAATGGCCAAGATATTTAATTACCATTTTACCCTTTATCTTCTCGGTTTTTGTTTGGTTAGATTTGGTTCGATTTGATTTATTTTATTTGGGAGACAATTATTTATTTATAAATATTTAATTTGAAAATAATAAGTGCTATCAATTTTTTAAATTTTTTTCTATAAATAATCCTATTTAATTTATAATTTTAAAAATAATTTTAGTAAGCTTTCTACGTTTTTTATAATATCGTAGAAAATATATAATAATCTACCCATCGCAAAAAAAAATTATCGCAATACGATATTATGTAATTTCAAAACAAACATCATATTTTTTTTCATCGTACTTACGCAAGATAAGACGTAACGAAAAAGAAAATAAAATAAAACTATATTTCAAAACTTGAGACTCGATACAAAAAAAATAAAAATAACGCAAAATAGTATCATTATGTATTTAATATTAAAAATAAAAAAAAAAAATCTAATCTTCACCTTTGCGCAATCTACACCGCAATGTGATGATCGTGAAGTTTAGTCCTTTTGAAACTGCGCACGTGTTCGGCCTCTACGGATATCCACACGAGTTTGCGGATCTCATCAAAATTCTCATCGGAGTACTAGTCGGTCTCTACGGGTATCTACACGAGGTTGCGGATAATTCTCACCGGAGCTCGATAATTCTCACCGGAATACTAGCTATCATACTAAGAAGATCTTTATTTGATTGTAGATATATATTTAGAAAAGAGGAAGATGATGAAATATATGATGACTCACTCTATCTATCTATATATATATATATATATATATATATATATATATATATATATATATATATATATATATATATATATATATATATATATATATATATATATATATATATATATATATAATTCCTTTTATAAATATTAAAAATAAAAAATAAATTAGATTTAAGTTTATCTTATTCCTAATCGATTCAATCGGTTAAATCTTAATTTAATTCAACTTGAACTCAATTCTAATTTGATCAAAATAATAATGTAATATTTGCACTTAAATCATCTTTTACAACTCACTAACTATTAGTAAGTCCTCTCTTACACCATTTGCACTTTAATATTCATAATTTATAATAATTATAAATTAATCCAATTATCAAGATAATTAAGTTCTTAAGCGATTCAAAAATTACGATCCAGCTATCAGATCAGTCATAACCTCTTATATTTATGATCCCATATGTTTTATTCTATATGGTAGTGAGATATATTGTGATTACCATCAACAATATTATTGAAACTCTTTTTAGTGGGTCAAAACAATTCCTACTCAGTTCAATAAAAATTATGGATCATTCAGATAATTCTCGTGAGTCCAACAATCCACTAGTGACGCCTAGCAGCATATAGTGACAATCTAATAGAATAGAATATTGAATCTCTAGGTATAGTTAACGTGTGATACAGTCCTTCTATTATGAGTCCCGACTAGCCGGAGGTCATGAAATTGCTCGTCAAATCTCACCATCTGTCATATGTCAAATTTTTCGATTAGTGGGTCGTACCTCACCATTTTCAGTGGGTCAGAACAATTCCAACTCAATTCAATAAGAATTATCGATCATCCAGATAATTTTCGTGAGTTCCACAATCCACTAGTGACGCCTAACAGCATATAGTGGCATTCCAATAGAATAGAATACTAAATCTCTAAGTGCAGTTAACGTGTGATACAGTCCTTCTATTAAGAGTCCCGGCTAGATGAAGGTCATGAAATTGCTCATCAAATCTCACCATCTGTCATATGTCAAATTTATCGATCATTGGGTCAGAACAATTTTCAGTAGGTCATATGTCACCTCACCATTTTCAGTAGGTCAGAATAATTCTAACTCAGTTCAATAAGAATTATCGATCATCCAGATAATTCTCGTGAGTCCCACATTCTACTAATGACGCCTAGCAGTATATAGTGGCATTCTAATAGAATAGAATATTGAATCTCTATGTGCATTAATTAACATGTGATACAGTTCTTCTATTAAGAGTTTCGACTAGATGGAGGTCATGAAATTGCTCGTCAAATCTCACCATCTATCGTATATCAAATTTATTCGACTCGAATTTCTAATATTAGAAACCCTTTCCGTTATTTACTCTGTCCTATCCAAGGTCTTCTAAACTCGGTCTCATAAATCATATAGGACTAACTCTCTTTTCAATTAAGGACGATAGATTTCATATAGGTGCACACTCTATTCCTACAATGAATCTATTGTAGCAAACATGCACCGCAAAGATCAAGTATATATACAATCAAACTACAGTAATCCTATTGTGAATAGCCGAGACACTGCAGGTTAAAGAATCAATAACACTACTGCAACATCAAGTAAGTCACTGACGAGTGAGTAGACATCCAAATGACTTCTCATGTTGGTCACGCTTGGTACACTTGTTCTACAACAACTACCTCCGTCTTCGCTCCAGTGTCCCCATATTGTTGACTCGAGTCTCGCCTACCCTAAAAGAAAAACGACTTGTGCACCAATTTCAGCGGATCATGATTCATCGACCGAGAGCATTTAGGAATTAATCACCAATAACACATGTCTCAAATTCTCAACTCTTGAGAATATATATCATCATCTTATTAATTTTTTGAATAATTTATGAACACGTATACAACATAAATGAAAAAAAAAATTCAATTATATTTATAATGTAAAAAATTAAATATAAATATATATCCTAAAAAAAATATGTGTTGTTCTGATTAGCTTTTAAGGCATATATCTAACAACTTTTTCACTGCATGTAATGAAACTATCCGCTACAACTTTCATTTTAATTGTTAAATAAAAGTGTATAAAGTGTGTAGAAAGTAATGAATGATCCATCACCTTATGGTATTAGTATCAAAATTTTATAAAGACGATAAATTATTTATTAATTTTTAAAAAATAGTGAATAATTTATTATTTTTAAAACCTTTAAGCCTTCCCATCTCGGAACTACTTTCCAAATAAAATTTTGAAATATCTTAACTGTGGAACAAATTTTTTTTTTTTTATGAAATATCTCTAATTTTCTATGTTTTTTAATTTATATAAAAATACCTATAAATAGAACCAAATCAACCCCGTCGGATCAAGTCCCGTTTGAGTAAAAAATCTGTATTTAATTGGCTGTAAAACATACCTAAAATTATTTTTTGGCTTAATTTTTTTTTTTTCGTATGTTTGTTTAACCATAATTTTTTTTTTTTTTAATTTTTACGGATTTGAAAAAAATAAAGTATTTTTATTTTTTTTTATCAATTTTCCACGAAAAATAAAAATTCCACCTGCAATTTTTTTTTATTTAATTTTTTCATCAAATCAAATAAATATATATTTTTTAAAATTAAATAAATATGGATGATTTTTTTTTTTCTACAAATCAAACACTACAAAAATATAAAATATTTTTTGAGAAAAAATTATTTTAAGAAGGGGCAAAAGAGTAATTGTGCTCCAAGCCAATCTCCTCGCAAGCTTTTAGGTTCTCGGAGGAGCTCATTAATGGCGGTTGGGAGAAGCTCCGTTCTCTAAAACTCCAAAGAAGAAGAAGCTCGTGGAGCGAATCATGGCCTCTCTCCCATTCACATGCCCTCTCCCTTTTCCAAGGTCCCTCCTTTTCTCTATTTACCTTAAGAACCACTCTTTTAAAGTAATTTATTTGAGTAAAGTGTTCTATAGGTGTTTTCTCCAATATCTTAAGCTCATGAATGGATTTTTTTTTTTTCTTTTTTGTGGGTTTTCGTAAATTTCTCGATCATTATGTACTCTTGGAACTATTTAAAGTAGGAATTTTGTTTTCCAATTATATCATGGATGCATTTTGTGTTTGGTAACTCTTTTTCTTTTTGAATACTAAAAAAAACTGTGTCTTTTGGAGTGATAAAGTTTTTAGAAAAGTGTGTTGTTCAATTTTAATTATAGAACTCCAATTCTAAATGGGCACTGGTATACAATGATTGATGCACAGGAAACATTAGTTGATTGTACCAAAGTTTCTTTAATATTCCTGAAATTGGAGAGGTTTTTCTTGCACTATTTCATGAATCTAGATGAAAAAGATGACCATCTATTTAGTTTTCTTTATGTTTATTATTTGCTGATTTTGGCTTGTCCTGTCATCTTGGCAATGTAGTAAAAACAGAAAATTATTTCAAGGAAAGGGTTCTTACTCTTTCTTATTCATAATCTTGTTTGACTACTATAAGATATGTCGGTATCGCATTATAGTCGTGAAGAAACTTCAATTCGTCGTATCGTCACTTGATGATTAAATTGTGCAGGGGGCAGCTTCTTTGTCCATCGAGTCTTTCGCTAAATATGATTTGTCCTAGTGATCTTAGACCGCGTAAGTGGTACATTAGAGCCGTTTCGAAGAAAAGTGCTTCACAACTTATAGTAGAGAGTCCAAGTAACGAGGAAAGTAGCGTTAAATCTTCTAAAAAAGCTGAACGAGCTCCCAGACGCAGTAGAAAGAAAGTTGCTGCAGAGACGTCATATAGGAGTTCTATGGAAACTGTCAGTACAGTGATTGAAGAGGAAACGAGCGCACAATCAGTATCTGCTGAGGAAGCGAAAAAAGTTTCAAGGAGAGCTCGAAAGAAAGGTAAACGCCGCCTTCATATAATTAGCGCTTGTTTCGCCTGGCTAGAGCTTTTGCAAATGCACTATTTGAGTATAGTTGCTTAAAGAAGTATTAGTACTTTCGCTACAGTTTCTTGCTGCAGCACAAGCAGAAGCTTTATATTGGAACTTCTACATGTGGGGCTTCAAAGCTCATTTTAGCTTCTGACAACGGTAGAAGATTCAAAATATTTGTTAGCCAAATGGTTAGTTTCTAGAAGCTTTTGCTTTAGCAAGTTGAGAAGTTATTTCAAAAGCCAAGTCATACTTTATGAACAACCTAAGTAACTTGAGCATGCACTACATCTTTTCATAGCTTTTCTTTGATTTGCAGCTACAAGTATATCGAGCTCAGAAGAGGAGAGCGTTCAACCAAAAGCTTCTAAGAGGAGGAGCAGGAAAAAAACAGTTGATATCGGAAAGGACCTAACCGGTAGTGAAGTACTTGTCACTCTTGAGAAACCTGCATCCACAAATGTTCTTGACAGCGAAAAGGAGTTACAGTTAAAACAAGGCGATGGGGAGGATATTAGTTTTACCTACAGTTGGCCACCTCTGGTTTGCTGCTTTGGATCAGCCCAGTATTCATTCATACCTTCAGGAAGGCCGGCTAATCGATTGATAGACCATAACATTCATGATTCAATGAAGGGCATGTTTTGGGCCCCTGATAAATTCATAAGAGCGCCTGGAGGGCCTGCATCGAGTGTTGCAGTAGCTCTTGCAGCTCTAGGTGGCCGGGTTGCATTCATGGGAAAGCTTGGTGATGATGATTTTGGTCAAAATATGCTATATTATTTGAATTTAAACAATGTACAAACTCGATCAATCGTGCTTGACAGTTCGAAGCCTACTGCCTCGTCTTACATGAAGATTACGAGAAGAGGTGGTTTAAGGATGAGCTGCAATAAACCTTGTGCTGAAGATTGTCTTTTGGCTTCCGAGATCAATATTGATGTTTTAAAAGAGGTGAAATATATTTTCCCGAAAGAAACTCTATGCATGGAGGCGGTGATTTTTCCTTTTTCTCTACTCCTGTAGAATACTATATCTATGACATGTATATTGACAGTTCGCAGAAAAGTTTGGTTATTACTTATTAGTGATGCTAATATGACAACTTATGTAGAAACATATTATCAAGATCGCACTAGCTTCTATGTTAGAGTATGCATTTACATATTAGTGAATCACTCTTTTGCGAATCTAGTGAAGAACTGAAAGGTGCGAAAACGTGGGAAATTTCATTAGATTGGGAAGCATTAAGCATGATTCTACTCATCTTAATGTTTGATGGAGTTGCTTTCTCGTTTTACTCATTTAGAAGCTTAAAGATGACTTGAATCCTTAGAATATTTTCTACCTACACTACATTTTTTAATTCGTCGTGCCGATTTATTTTGTTGTTTTCGGGATGCAGGCGAAGATGTTCTATTTCAATTCATCAGCCTTGCGCGATTCAAACATGAGATCGACATTAATGGAAGCAATCAAAATTTCCAAGAAATTTGGAGGCGTCATATTCTTTGATCCTAACCTTCCACTGCCATTGTGGGAGGCAAGCGAAGAAACCATGTCATTCATCAAGGAAGCATGGAATGCCGCCGATGTAATCGAAGTCACCAAACAAGAACTCGAGTTTCTCTGCGGCATCAAATCTTTGGAGAAATTTGATACCAAAGATAACAACAAGTCTAAATTCATTCACCACAAGCCAGAACAGATTAAGCACTTGTGGCATGATAATCTCAAGCTCCTCTTTGTGACAAACGGTACTTCTAAAATACACTATTACACGGAGAAGCATGATGGATGGGTTCGTGGAATGGAGGACCCACCTATTACTCCGTTTACTTGCGGCATGTCGGTTTCAGGGGATGCCGTTGTTGCAGGTACGAGACTTTTAAGTTGAATTTTTACTGTTTCAGTGGCTCGACCTTTAAGGAATTGTGAGTATATTAGTTCATAACCATGCGGAGATGTTAACCGTAAAACCAACTCTGTTTATGCTAATTGCGATTTGACCTTACTAACTTTAGTTCACTCCCGAAAAATAAATTCCTAGAAGTTTTTTCGTACTTTTTGTATTGAATTGGGCGCATAAAATCTGATTGGGTGTCACACACACCATCTAGATAAAACTTTGCAGCTCAAACTGCAAAACATTTGTTGATCTTTTTAGCACCAAGTTAAAGTTAATGGATCAAAAGTTCATTATGGAAAAATTTGGCAGGGTTTTATGATTTTAATGTAGATTTTACGATCATACTTACCGTAACTAACACTTACAAATTTCGCGTGCTTTACATAATTTAGTTTAGTCACATATTTTTGCTGTGTCTTCATCTGAAAGTAACACTATTCATGCTTCAGCTCTCATGAGGATGTTAACAATCCAGCCCCATCTAATTACGGATAAGGGTTACTTGGAGCATATGATCAAGTACGCCATCGATTGCGGTGTGATCGACCAATGGCTGCTCGCCCGAGTTTGCGGCTTCCCTCCAAAAGAAGGGCTCGATGTCGCTTCTTCACGGCATGAGATGGCGAGATCCACGACGGAGAGAGAATACCGGACAGTGCAAGAACTTGTTAGCTGATCAAAATCTACCTGCTAGACCATTACATTATTCACTTCTACATAAATCACTTTCAAGTTTCAGTTGTCATTAAAAATAATTGTAGAAACAGAGGCTGAAAATGTTGTAGCAGTTGTATCAATAGAGAAGTTGATTGTATCACTTTCAAGCAATTCATTAAACAAAGAAAAAAATTTTGCTCACCTTTCAGATGAGTTTGTGCAGTTATCTGTGGTAGCTAATGAGAGTTGTACACATATTGTGTTTTATCATTTTTGTATATGACAGGTACTAAAATCCTCTTTGTTATCAATAGAGAAATACACACAATTCAAGATCACTAGACGATGTGAGACTTGCCTTACTAGTTCTGTCATTTAGACCTAAGTTCAGTCGAGACTCGTCACACACTTCCAGCTAATGATTGATTCTGATATCAAATATAATGATTGGATATCAAATTTTATAAGGTCATTTTTAAAAATATAAATTTTTAGAGAATCATTTTCAAAAAAAGTTCCTTATTAAAATAATAAAAGCAAATAGCTGAAACTAACCAGGGTTACTTTCAAATTTTTCTATATGACTATTGTATATTATATTCATACTTTTTTTTTTCAATTTTTTTTTTTTTGCATTCTATGCTAATTTTGTTATAATATAACAACTTTGATGTTACTCATTGACTTTGAAGAGAAATTTGATTGGATAAGAAAAGAAAATAGAACATATTAATTTTTTTATATAATTAGTTAAATATGAATTTGATATTTAATTTATTCTTCTTTATTTGTTATTTTTTTTCAAATATCTATGCAACAACTTTTATTCACATGCAGTTCTTTATTTATTTATTTATTTTTCTTTATTCTCCACTAGATTGTATTATCATTTTAAAAGAAAATTTAATATATTTTTTATATTATTAATCAATCAAGATTAATTTTTTACTAGTTTTTTTATATATATTTTTATTTATTTAATTAATTCATAAACTTTTATTATAAATTTTACCCGCGACGTTATTATTAATTGGAAAATGCTATGTGTACACCCCTTTCAGGGTGTATATCATACACCCCACCCATCCAAGGGTGGGGGTGTGATGATGGGTCACTTGATGTGACCCGTAAAAAATATCACCACCATTAAAATGATGGAGGTGTATGATGTACACCCCTTCGGGGTGTACATGTAGCATTGCTCTTATTAATTTAGCTGAAGAAGAAATGAATAGAGAGAGCGTACTTGGTCCGAGACCGAGCACGCTTAGAGAGAGAGAGAGACAGAGAGATAGAGAGACGAATAGAAGAGACGCGAAGCTTCTAGAGCTTGAGAGGGGATGTGGAAGCTTCTCCACTCCAACCTCTCACGCCGAATCAACCAAACCCTCGGCGGCGCCGAAACCCTAGCCCTCTTCGCCTTCTCCGCCCCTCCTCCCCACCACCACCACCTCCTCCTCCGCCGCTTCCACTCATGGCGACAGCCGAGACACCACCCCGGCCGCCTCGTCCCCCAAACCGGAACCCTAGGCTTCCTCTCCGGAACCATCCTCTTCAAACGCGCCGCCGCAGCGGCGACGGCGGCGGCGGAGAGGAGCGCCGTGTGCCGCTCTTCGGCGTGGCGCGAGATTCGCTCCCTCTTCGTCTCCCTGCAGCGGAGGAACGGCGCGGACCACTACTTCTCTTCGATCCGGCGATCGTGGTGATCTCTCTCTTTCGCGGTTCTTGCGTTGCGTCTATTGTACGGTTCTCTTTGTGAATTAGTTTAATTTGGAAAAAGAAGTAACGTGAAATGGAAGAAAAGCATCTTGTTTGCTATGTTTCCATTAAAGATGGCTCGTAATTTTTCTTTTTCAATAATAGTTTCTTGGCCTGTTTTTGGTATCCAATTTTGGATTGGATGAGATACAACTTGAGAGCAATGCTGAGGTACAGAAAAGGTTTAGCAATCTGGAGGTCTCAGGGGTGATCATCATATGTTGGGAATGAGATTGGATTCGAAATTCCATGTCATATTTCATCTCTCTTCCATCTTATCCTATCCAATTCAATTCTGGATCACAAACGAGCTCATAATTATTGGGCATTGTTAATGGATGATAATTTTTGGCTATAAGAACATAATTCGATAGAAAAATGAAACATCTGATAGAGATCAACAATGCCCGTAGCCATTTCATTAATTGCTTTTCTTTCTCATTTTGGATGTGCTAGGTTCTTAATTCGATTGGTTGTTGGTAATATTTCTTTATTCGGCCGAGATATATGTTGGCTACTTCTTCTATTTTGCAGGACATATTGGATTCAGTCGCCTGATGGGGTAGTTCGATTTCTGATAGGAACAAATATTGCTGTCTTCTTCTTGTGGAAGATTGCCGATCCATTGTTTATGAGGAACCATTTTATGGTCAGCTTCTCAACGATAGCTTTAGTGCTGTCTATTTATCACTTTTATATGTTTACTTATTCAGTGATTTTATTCAATAATAGTAGTCCATTTTGCCCGGCCTGTACAGTTTTTTTGATGTTGCTCTTCTATATGTGCTTGTGCACTGACCTCTTGATAATTGATGAGCAGATTTCACTAGATAATTTCAGAAGTGGGCGCCTGCACACGGTGCTGACTAGTGCTTTTAGTCATTCTGATCTCGACCATCTTGTGACTAACATGATTGGTCTTTACTTCTTCGGCTTAAATGTAAGATCTTTCCTTCCATGGCATATCTTTCATGCTGAAACTTTTTTCTTCCCTTGCTTCTAAAGTTGTATTCTCATGCTAGATCTACTCAACATTTGAAGAAAGAGAGGATGCTCATGATATCTTTGTTTTCCATTGCATCTTTATCATCACTGCACAATGTTAGATTAGTTCAAGATTTTGGATATAGGATTGTTACAATATCTTTTCTTTTACGTGCCAATTTTCTCGCACTTCAATCAAGTTACTGTGACTTTTCAATCAATTTTTTTTTGGATATTGGACTATGGAGGTTTTTTTTTTTTCTTTCTTTTTGGTAGGAGAGAGATTGTGACCTTCTTACTGTTCTATTGACAAGATTGAAACTTGCAAGTGGTGAGGGGCAACATATTAAATTAAATAATCGAAGCCTATGAACTTTTGATGTTAGCTTTGTATATAGAAGTTTGAAAGGGATTAGATACTCTGGGAAGATAAGGGGGTTGATTAATGCAGTTGGTATGCTGATGATGCTTTTCTTGTTTCCTCTGTTGTCCCTCATGTTTGTTTTTTATGATGAATGCATCTCTTCTTTATTCAAGAATGCAAGTTTTATCAGCTGCAAAGCCAATTATTTGCTGGAATTGCCTGATTTGCATGTATTTACAAATCGCCTGCTCATTTTCATCCAAGTTAGATGTTTGAGTTTGCATATTACGAGCATAGCTTATTCTTACCAAGACTAGCCAAAAGTGCTTGTTATGATTGTCCAAATACATAATTTCAGTTAATATTGTGAATTGATCTGCCTATGTTGTTCTCCAATCTGTTTCATCTGTTGCTGTTTTTTTTTTCTTTTTTTTTTTTTTTTTTTTTTTTTTTTTTTTTTTTTTTCGTTTTTTGGGTGTGGTTCTTTTTTACTTTGTTTCTACCATCTCACACCTGAAGTGTCGGATATTTTGAACTTGTTTTCATCTTTCTTGACTATCAGATTGCAAATCTCTTTGGGCCTCAGTTCCTGCTTAAGTTGTACCTGGCAGGGGCACTCACTGGATCTGTCTTTTTCTTGGTACACAAGGCTTTTCTAGTCCCACCTAAAGCAGTAAGACTTTTTTAAAAATCACTTTTAAATTGTCTATATTTTTGTTCAACAGCTTCTTTTAACAATGTATCCCCTAAAGCAGTAAGAGTTTCTTAAGAATCACTTTAAAATTGCCTATATTTTTGTTCAACAGCTTCTTTTAACAATGATATCCACTGTGATTACTTATTATTATGACAACTGTCAAGATGGTTGCCGACTTATTACTGCATCTTTCCATGTAATTTCAGAGTTATCGAGGATGGGATGATTCAAGAGTGCCTGCACTGGTACATGTTTCTCGAGCCAACTATTTCCATATAAGTTTGCACGCATTTAAACTGTATTCCTACTATTTGCACAAAGAATTAAATTTATGGGTATAAACAAAATCGACCTTGCCTGAATTATAACCCATTTTGAGATGGGTACCTTGAGCATTTAAGTTTTCATTTCAATACTGACTTACAGTACTAGTTTATCGAGTTCTTTCCGAACTTGATGGTTTTGTGTAAAATTATTTTCTGTTATGTAATAGAATACACCATAAGGTAATAGAATATTCTAGCAAAAACTTGACAAGCTTCATTAAGGTCTGACGGATTGGTATTGATATAACTATATAATAAAAAATTATGTACTGCAATCAAAGCATTTAAAATCGTACCAATATACATTTCAAAATGCGCTATAGTTCAGACAGAGACACCAAATTTATTTGACCTGAAAACTGACAGAACTAGCACTGCATAGTCTAGAAAGGGGTTCAAGTGTACGGGTAAATTGAAAAGAAGAGATGGCATTTGTTTTGGGTCCAAGGGCCGATTGTGATCTTTGTACTTCATGTAATTCAGGGTGCAAGTGCGGCTGTCAATGCAATTATTCTTCTTGAGGTGTTTTTGTTCCCAAGGAGATTAGTCTATCTCTATTTCGTTGTACCTGTACCTGCAATGCTAGTGGTGAGCTTATCTTCCTTGTGTACAGAATTATATTACTCTAAGATTATTTTACTCACTGCGGGGCATATTTACTTTATCTCATTTCAGGGTGCTTTGTTGATTGGATCTGATTTGTGGAGGATTAAGACGGTATGGGAAATAGCACTTTTACCTAGTTTATTATATATAAATAACTTTGAAAATGTATTGACACCGCCAACTATAGGTTCGTCTAGAAAGAAGAGGCCCCGAAAGCTCAATCAAGTTTGATTTGAACCCTCAACTAAAACAATGTTTTATTTTTCAAACATTACACTACAACTTAATCTTCTCTGAAGCTTGCTGGCTCATGGCTGTTTCTGATATTATTTTGGGACAATTTTTACTAGTTGGCAGAATATTTCTACCTTTCTAACAAAAACCATTTTAGTTTTTGAGTAATCCGACCGACTCTACTCCAATAGTAAAAAAAAAACAGTTAGTTGTCGGAATAAATACAACAATCTTAGCAAGCATGGGTAAAAGATTTCCAAACCTGAAAGAAAGAACATTTCTACATTTGCACCTTTTTTTTTTTCTTTGGTTTAGAAGCTTTTACGATTCCAGCTTATTAGTGAAATTGGACGGTATTGTTCATGTTCTTTCTATTTTTTTGCCCCTTTTTTTTTTTTTTTTTTGTTTCAGGGGCAAGGCCATGTTTCAGGTTCAGCTCATTTAGGGGGTGCTTTTGTTGCTGCTCTTGCATGGGCTAGAATTAGAAAAGGCTGGTTCTAATCACCAACCGATCATCGAAAACTCTTTTCACCCTCTTTCTTTTTTGTCAAAAAATTCTTGTAACTCTGGAAACAATACTAATTATCAAGCAACAAATTGGAGTCCCCCGTCTTTACTTCTGAAAAATAAATAAACAAATAGTGTTGATCTATTGATCTTTCTGTGTATCTCATGCATTGAAGTGAACCCTGGTTGTTGGTGGGGAGATGATAGAGCTTTTGCTGTAAAAAGCCAACGCATCAACGGAATTTTTTTTTTTTTTTTTTTCTGTCTACACCATGCAATCATCCAGCAGCACAAAATTATATGCTCTTTGTGAGAAAATCTCTTTTGTATAGTAATACTTGAAACAGAGCAAAAGTGTGGTTGAAAAAATATTACTAAATTCAATAGTGTATTATATTAAATTTCCTAAATCAGTGTTGTTTTCAATAGTAGAATGAAAAAGGTTTTTCAATTAATTTTTTCCTTTTCAACTTAAAGAGTTATATAGTTCCACAATCCTGTTCAAACTAACCTACTATTTAGCATTTAGCACCAGGGGAAAGGATGTAGAATCAAACTCTGTAAATTTGCCTATAACTGCGTGCAGAATTTGATCTTCTTCCATGCCAGAAACTCGGAAATTAGAACAACATAATAAGAACAACTGCACTAGACAATAATTATTAAATTCTTTCAATCATATGGCAGCAATCACGAGTTTTTCTAAATTTGGTACAAGGCAAACTTTTACCAGAATCTTTAAATATATAGAGGTGTCTTAAAATACTACTAAGCATTCAAACATTCATAAGAGTATGGTGTATCTAGTAAATCCAAAATATTATATATATAAAAAAATTATAAAAGCTTTTAATTGGCTCATAAATAATAAATACCATTTAAGGTATAATATGGACTTGCCAATCCACCAATAGTAAGTATATTTTGCATGATGAGTACTCGGAGATACGGTGCACTGAGTCGATATAATAAATTTCCTTTTTTTGTTATACTAACGTAGGTAGAACTAGTTCTTATTCTTATTATTATATACATTATTATTATTGATTACGAAGGTAATTAAAGAAAAAAGCTAACTATACATTCCAAAAAAAAGATGTATATCTTACATCCTCCATTAAAGAATGAGATGAATTTTACCCATCATTTAATGTGATGGGTGAAGAAGCTCTCATCCTTAAATAACTGGGAATGTAAAATATACGCCCATGATTGGGTGTACGAGTAACATTCCTCGCAATTAAATGGCCCATGCATGTTATTGAGAGTGCCATAAGAATTTTGCCAATCACTATATTTAAGAGCAATGGTACATGTACACCCCGAAGGGGTGTACATCATACATCTCCACCATTTTAATGGTGGCGATATTTTTTACGGGTCACATCAAGTGACCCATCATCACACCCCCACTTTTAGATGAGTGAGGGTGTGAGATGTACACCCCTTACGGGTGTACACATAGCATTTTCCAAATAATAAGTATGCGGTGCACGGTGAACCGGGTACATCGATAACTTTCCCCATTATACTAAGATAGGTTCTGGGTAACGCGAAGCGGCGCACGTTAGATTCGTGGGGTTTCGTCGAAGGCGCAAAAAAAGGAAAAGAAAAAAAAAAAGAAAAAAGAAAAAAGAAAAAGAAAAGAGAGAGCGAGGACGAAGACGAACACGACCGCGAGTAGGAGCGTGGATCATGACGAAGCGCAAAACCCTAGCGTCAGGTGCGTTACCATTCTCTCTCTCTCTCGCTCTCTCCTTCCCCAACAAGCTTCCAATTCACCACCACCTCCCCAACTAGGGTTTATACCCCAATCATCTCGCTCGGGTCTCTTAGATCCCGATTCGGTGTCCTTCCCCTCGGATTCGAATTTTTATCGGTAGATCTCTGTTACAAGTTGGTTTTGAATCCAAGTGTTGACGAATGCTACTGATTTTGAGTGTTTAAGCTGATAATTTGGTGCCCAGGGCGTTGAATTGAGTGGGATCCGATGAGATCTCGTTCTTTATTGGATCTTCTTTGTATGTTATTACCTTTTGTAATGTATGTTTTTATTTGATTTAATTTTGAGCGAGTGCTTCGGTTTAGATGATGCGGAGTAAAGTAATTGCCTTTTTTAAGTTGAAGTTTGTTTGGAACTGAAATTTGTTATTTGAGATGATAATTCGCTTGTTTTTAGTCGAGTTGAGATGCTTTATGTTGCTTTAGGGCTATGAAGTGTTTGCTTTGGTTGGATTGATTTTTTTCTTTTTTGAAAGTTTTTCAACTCATGTTGATTAAAGGCTTACTTCTTCTATTACATTTTGTTTTAGAAAGAGATTAGTTGAGTGTGTAGACATTGTAGAATTTAGGGTTTCTATTTATGTGGGTATTGTGGAGCTACTGTAATGAAGTGTTCTATGAGTCTAGTCTTAGTTTGAATGTAACGACTTTAGTTTGAGTTGGGGGGAAAAAAATGAGTATCTGAATTGAGAAGTGATTCCGTAAATGGAAGTTCTAACATGAATTTTCAGATGCCAAGTGGTGAGTGATCGAGCGTGCGTCCTGCCTCGTTCCCAAGAATAGAATATGTTTGTAATTAATCAGGACATTTGAGTCCAATAGAGCCATACTAAACGATGTGGTATACTAAAGTAGAACTTCCGGGCATTGCGCCTATTTTGCACTAGCTACAATTGGAAATAAGATTATACATATGGTTAAAATTTTGATTTTTGCAGTAGCCGACTAGTCGGGCAAGGCAAGGTGCCCCCACCGGAAAAACCATCTTAGTGGACACACTTAGTTTCCTAGTTGGCGCTTTTGACGACACTTGATGGTGTAATCTTTGTTTAAATGCACAATGTGAAAGAGGTTATCATGTAAACTCTGTGTGTACAGTTTATACTCTTTTCAAGTTTGAGACCAGTTTGCCTGAAACTCTGTTGTTTTTCTAACCTTTCTTGAGATTATTTACTTAATTCATTCTTTTGCTTCTGTACTTTAATGATCTATTTATCTCTATGTTACCGGGAGAGACCATACACGGTCGTGCACGCATTTCAACTTCTTACTGATATCGCCCAATTATATTCCCTTATGATCCTATATTGACGATTGGTTTGACTTCTCATCACATCAGATTTTTGCACTCTTCTAATATGAACCAAGTGTTGATTGGCACACTTATCTAAGATCTTTCAAATCTGTTTTTCAAAGGATGTCTATATCACTCTGTGTCTCTGTGTGTGTGCGCGTGTGCGTGCGCAGGCGTGGGTGCACTTTTAAAAAGATATTTATATCCCAGGGTGTGTGGTTGCATTCGGACCACTTAAATGATTTAAGTAAAAAAGTTCATAAAAGAAAAGATAGGCTTTTTATAGGATTAGACAGGTACGTCCGCGCACACGTGCGGGTGCACACATGCACTCAGGCATGCACAGGCTTGTACACACACTGTGATGCACATGTGCGTAAACATACACACACACATGCACACAGGCACTCAGGCACGCACATGCCTTGCATACACACACACACACACACACACACACACACACACACACATTCTGATGCACACGCGCGTGAAGACGCATGCACATTGAGTCATTGACACACACTTCTGCACGTATTCATACTTTTTATCACCAGCATGCATGCATACTTACGCACCACACACAAGCATACCATGCACACACGCACACGCGTGCACACACCCTCTGATGCACGCAGTCGCATGTATGCATACTTTTTATCACCTGCATATGTGTATCTATGCATGTGCGCACATGCACAGAGACACTCTGATGCACTCAACTGCATGTAAGGGTACTTTTTATAATCTGCATGTATGCATGTTTTTCATCAATGCCTATAAAAATATGTGTGTGCATCAACGAATGTATTTGCTTTATATGAATGTTTATATGCTTTACATATATGTTTCTATTATCTGGCCTTTACTTGTTAAGAAGTTTTTCCGGAATCCAATTTATGTGCTGGAAATTATTTTCACCTTCGATCTTTGCTCATGTATCAGCATGTGTATGTTCTCTCTACATGCATTTTTCTTCTTATCTAGCATTTACTTGCTAACTAATTTCTTTTTCCTCTTGGATTTTTTTTTTTGTTTTCAACTTTGATCATCATATTATGAACTGTATGAAAGTATGATTTATGTTAACATGCATAGTTTATTCTAAATGCTCTGCTGATCTATTTGGATCCCAACCATCTCAGCCATTTTTATCTGCCGCAAAGTGAGAAAATGTGAAGAAAAAGCTTGGAACAATGTTAAAGCAGAAGTATCAGTAGCTTCATGATTTTAATTCCTCAAAATTCTATGATGCATATAACACCAAATTTAGCTGATCGTTTTATTCTAACCCAGAAGATAGTCAGATACTAAGGGGGAACCATGATAAGGCATTGTAAAATTCCACTAGTTGATACGAAACCTGTTTGAACTTACATGGCGACAATTTTTGACCGACTTTGTTACAGTATATTTGACGATAAGATTGATAAAGGGCAACAAATTATTATTCTTAATGTTTTACTCTTGTCTAGGGCATGCTCCATAAGGTTTTCTTTTCTTCAGTATGAAATATGAAAAGAACTTAGAGTTTACTAATTTATGGAAAATAATTGATATTATATTAATTTATAGTGCAGGAGTTTGGCCAGTTCAAGGGAAGCGGAAAAGGAAAAGGAGGAAGTCAAAAGTGTCTGGTGATGATGAAGAAGTACGTGTGATGCAGAATAAAGATCATAAAACTGAAATTGATGACTTTAGTCCATCTAATTTGAAAGAGGCCATGTTGGTTTCAGAAACTGTAAAAGAAGCATCAGCGAGTGAAGTTTTAATGCCACTAATTGAGAAAGCGACAAATTCTGCAGCCACTGATACTCAATCTTTACCAAATCTTGAAGATATGGAAGCATTGATTAAAAACAGCAAATCTTCCGATTCCAACAGTCCAAATCCATTAGTTGGTGAGAAAGAAGTTAATGTCAAAGGAGTAAACACCAATTCAGCCTCTAAAAGCGTTACATTGACATATAAAAAGAGAAACAACAGGGCCACCGGGAAGGGGAAACAAAAGACCTCATCTCATGTTTCCGAAAACAACAGGGGCACCGAGAAGGGGAAACAAAAGACCTCTTCTCATGTTTCTGAAAATGTTGATAGCTCTCCTCCGCTGGAAGCTGCAAATGTTGGCGTAGTGTACAAGAGTTATAATGAAGAAGCACCCATGACTAGCAATCTAAGCCTCTCAACAAATAAAGAAAATTCATCGACAACTGCTGATGATGAGAAGGTGGAGATAACCAAATCAGAGCTTGATGCTCCTCAAAACTCTCATGAGGTTAAAAGTACTAATTCTAGGCAAGTTAAGAAGTACAGACGAAGAAGAAAAAAGAATAAGTCCTCTAACGGTGAAGCATCTGTTTTGAATGAGTCAAAATCTGCCTTAGAAAGGGAAACCAGTAGCTTAATTTCAACAGCTGAGATTGGTCAAAATTATTTCTCAGGATGTGAAAGAAAGAAAAACAAGGGAAAGAAAAAGGTTATTGGCAAAAATAGTTCGGAAGTTGATCAGAATGCTTCATCCGCTGCAATATTGTCCTCATTAGAAGATGTGAAACTGATAGACAAAAGGAGTAACGTGGATGTATCCATAAATGACAACATGGTGTCAAATTCTGAGACTTCTGAAGGATTCAGTAATTCTGCAGAGGAAAACACTAAAATTGACACAATTGACCGCAAGGAGGGAGTAAGTTTGCCTCCTTCGCCTATTAGAGGTGTCATAGATGATTCTTCCTCTTTATGTGTACCAGTAAACAAGAACAATAATTTGGCTTCTAATGAGGAAAGTGTTAATTTCTCTTTCCAAATAGGAGGTGGCATTCTCACAGATGACTTAACTGTGAAAGATGTTGTTGAGACATACAAATCAAGAAGCAGAGATACTTCTCAAATTTGTGCATGCATTCAGGATAATACAAATGAAAGTCAGAAGGGAATGGATTTGCCACTGACTAACCTTGCTCGTAAGAATTCTACTTCTGCAGATGAAATTGAGGAGCAAGATAAGAAGCTTAAGGCAATTTCTTTGTCGCCCAAAGAATCAATACTAAGTCATCAGAAAAAGCTCCTTGTTCTTGATCTTAATGGTTTGCTTGCTGACATCAACCAGGACTACCGCAATGCTCATAAAGCAGATAGGAAGGTTAACGGCAAATTAGGTAATATGTAATGCTGAACTTTGGCCTAGAACAAATATTTCTCTGTCAAATGCATTGATTTAGGTAGTGCTAATGCTTTTTTTTTCTCCTTTATCAATCAGTTTTTAAGAGGCCTTTTTGCGATGAGTTTTTGGATTTTTGCTTTCGGAACTTCAAGATAGGTGTCTGGTCATCAAGGAAAATGTATGTCTACATCAATTCAGCTCATCATTTCTTCACTTATTTCTGATTCATTATTTTCTCCTATCAACTGATATTTCTCTAGTATCACATTCCACAATCCAGGACATACATATTTAGTCATTGCAAAATTTCTTTATGGCAGTGAAATTTTAAACTTAATGATGGATGAACTTATTAAATTTTGTGCAGGTACAATGTCAACTACATTGTTGATTTTCTTATGGGAAGTTTGTCAGATAAATTATTATTTTGTTGGGTGAGTAGTACCAGAACTCTAATTGACCATGATGTGCCTCACTTTATTCTTTCTTTTGTTAATGCATAATATAATCCTTGATTAGTAACTGTCTCTTTATTGTCTCTACTTTTTCGACATTGTATTGCAAAGGTATATTTTTCCTAGATTTCATTTACACTTGATGAGTTGTTCATTTCTTGCAGAAATGTTATACAATGGATTTTCTTCAATGTGGTGTATGCATCACTTGTAACCGTATCATACATATTCCAAAGTTTGTGGCATGGATTGCTTAAGATGTCCTGTTTAACGATCTAGTAAAAGTTTTTTTAGTCTAACCCTTGGCCTTTCACTTCTACAGTTCATGTCAATAATGGAAATTGAACAAAAGATAGATATTTGAATACTAAGGAAGAGGCATATCAAATGGAAATTACTTGTTCTCTGGAAGTTTTAAAATTTAATGGTGTGTATTAGCTTAGTTTGTCCGTCACACCATCATCTTGTAACAAAATAATTGCCATTTCCCATTTCTTTCCCAAGAAAGCACAATTATTCTACTATCATCTGCTAGTTTTGTTAAATGTCTGCAAAAAAACTGAATCATGATTTTGCTTCTCGAGGCGGCATGCGGATATTCCCTTATTTTTCCTTCCTTAAGACACCTTGTCTGTTTTTTTTCTTTTTTTTTTTTTGTGGTAAAGATGGGTTGAAACAGAGGCGAATGATTATTGACAGGCCTAGGAAGTAACATATGGGCTTTTAAAATCTACTTCTAATTTTATTTTAGTTTTTGGTAAATTTTCAAGGTTTTGTAGACTCTTAGAAATATATATTACTTATAGTCTGCTGAGGGGGCCTTGAATTTTCTTTTTTCTTTTTTTTTGTTGTGGATTGAGGTCCAACGGATTGAGTAAACCTGTAGTAGATAAGAGCCATCTTTCTTGTATAATGTACGCAAAGCTTGAGCTCTTGACGCCTTCGCACAACAACACGAATTCTTGAGCTTTTTTCGTCTTTCAATGATGCGGGTTAGCCAAAGCATCTGGTTATGTTTACTGTATTATTATTTTTTTCTTCTGTCTTTCTAGAGTTCGCCATCTAATAGGGGGGGGGGTCGTTTGGTTCCTCGGAAAAGCATGGATATAAGTTTTCCAAGAAAAAAGTTTTCCATGGAAAAGCTCTTTTTCAATTTTCCGTCTGTTCAATTCCAAAAAAAATAGAGCATTTTTGGGAATCTTCTTTCCAAATTTTATGGAAAACTAGCATTTTCATTTTCCAAAAAAATCCGGAAAACAAAAACATTAATCTGCCATGAAATTTGGAAAACAAATTTTCAAAAAAGCTAGTTTATCCTTTAAACCAAACGGACGGAAAACTGAAAAAGCGGTTTTTTCTGGAAAACTTTTTCTCGGAAAAATTTTTTCCACGCTTTTCTGACGAACCACACCCCCTAACTCCCTAAGAGGTCATGCTGCATAGTAGAATGGGATTTGTTCCCCGAGTCCTCTTATCTTTGATCTGCATCGGACTAAATAGATTAGTTGACATAGGCTTAATTTTACGTCTATTGTCCTTGGGTACTGTCTTTAAATGTTTTTGAGTTATTGGGCTTATTCGTAAGCAATTTTTTGGCTGACGGTTTCGGTTTGCCCGTTATGCTTTGGACAGGACCAATCGAAATGCACTCTTACTGGGTTTAGGACCATCGAAAACGTGCATAAGCCATTGGTTTTGAAGGAACTGAAAAAACTATGGAACAAAGATGAGCCAGATCTTCCATGGGAGAAGGGAGAGTACTCGGAATCAAACACCTTACTTGTGGATGATTCTCCTTACAAGGCTCTGTGCAATCCAGTAATTAGTTCACCTCTTTTTTCATATTTGGCTCTCTTTAATGAATTTTTATAACCTAGTTATGATATAGTCTTTGATCATTTCCTTGATACCTTCTGATGCCATGCAGCCGCATACTGCTATTTTTCCTCGCCCCTATTACTTCAGCGATCGAAATGATAATTCTTTGGGTAAGTCTTTCGTATCAAGCTAAACCAAATTATGTATTCCTTTATTATTGTGCGCTAATGTGCGTATGCTTGCAAGCAGGGAAAGGAGGAGATCTTCGTGTCTATTTGGAAAAATTAGCTGTGTGCGATGATGTTCGATGTTTTGTTCAAGAACACCCATTCGGCCAGCCCGCTATATCCGATTCCGATCCATCTTGGAAATTTTACCTCCAAGTTATCGATAAAATGGAGAATATGTCAGCTTCAGCCTTGTGATTTTGGTCTTGTCATATTTCACCTTAGTCTTCTAGATATAGAAAAAAGCCTTTTTAGTACTCATAGATTTTGTACAGTGATAGATGGTAAGCATATTAAGTTTGATTAAGAAGAATAATGATAACTTTTGGTGAAAGCTCTTTTTATCAATCTGTTCATTTTGAAGAGCTAGCTATTATTATGTCCCTCGAGTTTCCGGCGCCTCCTATCGACAAAATCACAATGTTGTTGTAACAAAAGCTAGTTATTTTGTAGCAGTATCACTTTTGTTTCAGTTTTGTAAAGTACACTTGTTATCCATAATTTTTGTTTATTTGTTCTGCAGCATTAAACTAAACTGTAGAGTAGCAACGGTGCCAAATTGTAGAATTCAGAGATATTTATATTTATTATTCTGAGAAATGTTTAACTTTTATTTGAAAATGGTTTTTCGAGAATCTGATCTTGTATCAAGAAATGATTGACAAATTCTGATGAGTTAATTTGGCTGAGTTTCTTATAATTTTGATGGATTATTTTGTTTTTTTTTTTTTTCTTTCCATATGTAATCATATGCATCCATACGAAGTATGAAAGTTACAGATTTTATTTATTATCAAATATATCTCTCGATAGCTTTTTTATAATTTATAATTAACGTATAATGATATAATAAAAACGAGAACAAAAAATGATAAATAATTTAAAATATAACTACAAAGAAATTTATCAAAGTAAAGAACGGTCAGTTTATCAAAAAAAAAAATTAACTTTAATCTATTTATATGCAAATTATACGCTACTTCTCAAAATTTTCCTGCCATAATTAGGCCTATCCTTATCTCAAATTTTACCCCAAAATATTTCCTACAATGACCAAACTAAATATAATTAAATGTTAGTAAATAATGACCAAATTTAGTATTGCATTATCTCCTTGTTGAGTATATAATTATTGTTGATAACAATAACACTTGGAAACAAACAATTAACCATATATCCACACAAAAGTTCTTTGAGTATAACAACAGTGTAAGAGATGTATGCATGGCTGAGAAAATAACTTCAACAATCTTATGAACAATCAACAAACTAGCTTATTACATTTTTCTCAACTTTACAATCTATGAACTACAGATGCAGAGTTACAGACCTAGAACAAACGGCTGCATAGTTTGGGGCTCGCTTCGACATCATAATCGCGATCTTGGGGATCGTCGATTGCCCAAAAGAGTGACACAGTACATCAACTGGTGAATCAAGAAGAAACAGATCAAAAAGAAAAACTAAAGGGTGTATAATGAAAAGTTAAAGACCAGCTGGTGCAGTTTAATTCTCATCTCCAATATGGTAAAAAAATATAACATATTCATATAATCATTTTCTAAAGATTTTGATTTAATCAAGTAGCTCAATTGTAAAACACACAGGTTCCAAATTTGAGAAAGCTCTGATTCGGAGCTTTCTCAAATTTCCACTTTCTTGTAAACGCGGCTCAAACTGCGCGGCCAAACAGGTACGTAATTCAGTGCTGGAACGGTACAGAAGGATCAGCGAGGTCCGTGTTTCAGAAGATTATTCTGCATGATGTATGGAAAACAGTAAATCACATAAAATAACATAAAATACTAGACATGAGTTTGGCGCACTCTTGAACAAGCTTCGGTTCAAATACTAACGCTAAAGCTTCATACAGTTCGATAAATTCCGGAACAAACTTGAACCGATCATAACTCAGAAGGACCAGATATAAGACCATCCTTGTTAGGAACTCAGGATGGTTGATTAACATTCCAAACAAATGGCGTAGTAAAAAAGCCAACCGTTTTCACTAGAAACCACAGCTATTTTAGAGCTTTATTATCACTTCAGTAATAATTGAAGCCCGTGCCCGACATTATAAAGATCCACATAAGATTTACAAAGTTCTATATGATCGTCAATCTAAGGCACTGCACTGCTCGCTTAGAGAATAAGAGTGGGAACAGTTATAAAAACCCTGCTATCCCTCCAAACACTATGGTAGCATACAATTACCATCTCCACTTGGAACTGTGTGGGAAAAAGATATCCCCCTAGCAAGTTCATCTCGATGGATACAATTTCATGAGGTGTGGTGGAATTGCACTATGCCGATAGCTAATCCTTTATCCCAACTAGTTCAGAATATCCCTAGCTAAACAGAATGGGGATAACAATATAAGTCAGATCCTCATTCGAGATACTTTTCACTTTCCTAGAGGTGAAGTTCCCCAAGCCAAACATTGCCTAACACTGACCTCTAATATTGCCATTGGATTACAGACGAAAGTGAAATCAGGCTAGGAAGAAGCTTGTATGACACCTCGAGCAGTTACGCTGCTCACTGATTAGATGTTGTCAACATTATTGATTGCTCTTTAAACCAATGTAACAGTGAAGTACCGACAAAAGAGTTTGTCACATACAAAGATTGTAGATAGAGGATGTCCAAGGTAACCTTTCATGCTCTGATGGCAAGGGATGTTAAGACTTGTACGTTATTTAAAAAAATGCGCACATTATATCTGCATTCTCACTGTGCGAAAACATGTTTTGAAAAAGAAAATCTCTTTCTTCCACATTAGTTCTACTCTTCAACAAATATTGCACACTTGATTTCTTCCACTTGACACGTCAAACATTCCAATCTAAATGCAAAAGCACTCCCTTATAGCTAATACCTCATAGAATTAGTTGCCTTCAACCTTTTAGAATTGTCCCTAATTCATGTTCCACGTCTATTCTGTTCTTCCTAATTGTCTAAGGCTATTCTTAGCTCACGTCTACATTGTTCTATATACAACTAAAGGTGAATATATGATGGCAAAAAGGGATTTCGAGTATATACACTTCTTCAGTAGAAGCTAGGTCTTGTAGTACATATTGTTCATACAAACATATACTAATAATCTTGACACCATAAGAGAAAGTAGAGATGTTCTTACTATGTTAAGTATATAATTTACAATTAAAAGAACATAATTCCATAAAAAAATGTCTACCACTCACTACATTATGGTTAAAGATGAAATTACTCTTCACTCTTTGAACGAGAAATTACAAGAATTCACCGCACTAAGATCATTACCCGACAGGAACATTTCGACATACCTCATCCTACTATGAAATTTGTCCATCAGGGGAGGTTAGCAATATCACCAATCTCAATACACTGTGACAACTGTGGTACAAGTCCGTATTGGGAAAAGCAAATCTACAAAGATTTTAGAGACTGAGCTAGTTCATGTGGGTTCTCCATGGCCTCCTTGAGGATCATCCCTGCTCTCCGCTTCTTGTCATCCTTCTCATCATCCTTCAAAAACCATGAATCCCTTTTAGCATCCAAAGCACCCAAAGACAGTGGCAACACCAAAGATTTCCTATCAACTCCTATCTTGAAATGCACTGTAGGCCTATTTGTCGGTAGAACCCTTTTCTCGTCAACTCCACCATCAACTCTCCCACTCTGCACTGCTTCAATAGCAGGTGCAAAAGTCTCCATCACCGACAACCTCTTATTAGTAGGAGCTTCACTAGGAATAGCAATCTCCGACACTTCCTTCTCCCCAAATGGCACGGGCAGGGAAAGAAACGGATTGTTTCCAACCACTTGCTTCCCCTTATCCATTTCAACATCACCAACAGGGGTAAACCCCGAAGCGCCACTGAAAGCAAGCCTCTTATGCAAGCTTAACAAAGACCTCTCCGCCTTCCTCCTCTGCCTCACTTGCTCAACCTTAGCCGCTTGCGGCTCGGTTGTTCTTTCATTCCATACAGCTGTGTGGACATAAGTATGTGGATCAGGGAATTCCGGGAGCCACTCTGGTATGTTTTGCTCCTTCGGTTCCTTCCCAACATCAGCAGAACTAGGTATCAGTTTTGGCTTCGGAACAATAGGAAATTTTGGTACAGGCCGGGCAAATGGGATTTCCTCCTTTGTACTAACAAAGCTAGCGAGATCTCGTACTACACCAGAACTCACCAAGCAATGGTAAGCATCCGAAGCACCGGAAAACCCCTGCGACGAATTCAGATCCTCCAGACCCTGAATGACATCAGACACATCGCAATCCGTCCTTCCTGATAGATTAGCATTAAAGGTCGCGGCTTTCCCTAAATCGCGAATGTACCTGATAGCAACATCAGCTAGGGCATCTAGAGCTGAAGCATGGGAGCTGTGGAACCCAATCGACTCCAAGATTTGGGCGACGGCGATCTTGGAGATTGAACGGCCGAACTCATCGCTAACAAAAGGCTTGGTCTTCCTCGAATTGCTCTGGTTGTCCCTGCCGCTCTCCCGACCTCGATCGCTCATATTCAACTAAAATCATATCATCGGTGCGCCCAAATTCAACTCTTCACCACCTTCACCACCCACAATCCCCTCATCAGAGCTTCAGAAAAGCTTACCCCAACGACTCCACCGTTCCGGATTGAGCTCGATCAGAACAAACTGTTCGCACAGTACTCGTTTCGAAAAAACCCTAGATTCCAATAGCATTACAAAAGGGAGCTGAGAGAAGCTCGGCTACTCACCGTTGAGCTCTCGGCGAAGAAATGGAAACCCCCATGGATCTCCGCAGCTGGAGCTCCAAGAGCGCGCGGATCAAAGAGAGTCATCGATCAATTGAACCCTAGAAGGGCAAAAAAAGCTAGGGTTTGTGGCGCACGGGGTAGGAAGAGGAAGAATCCAGGGTTTGGTCGACCGTTAGGGTTTTGAATTGGGGGGAATCTAAAAAATCCTCAAAACCCTAATTAAAGCTTTAGAGAGAGAGAGAGAGAGAGAGAGAGTGGATCGAGTTGAAAATGGGGAGGGAGGATGGAGATATTTATAGAGAGGCGGAGAGGGTTCGGGCGACGAGAGTTCGCGATCTACGAGGTGGAGGCGCAGGGTAAGCTTATCCGGTAACGCACACGTGGCTGCTGGTGGTTAGTCGAATGAGCTTCGTCGCGGGACAGGGGCAACTGGTGAGTGCGGTTCACAGATGACGTGGTGGACCGGATCCAGTGGGAGCGTCGTCTCGGGTCCACAATTCGGAAGAGAACGGCGTGCACGACACGCATGCCTGGTGGACCCGGTGCACCAATGTGACAAATCCTTCTCTCCCAAAGGATGGATGAAAATGGTCCGGCCCATGGACGGAGTTTCATGCTTCATGGGCCGGCCCATTAATGAAGTTTCTCTGGCCATATTATTAGGGCCATCTTATAAAAATCCACGTCCTTAACGCCTATTTGGTTCACCTAGAACTTCTTTTTCATCCAAAATTTCATTTCTATTTTTTATTACAATAAAAATTTTAGATTTTTATTCTTACTATGCGAAAAATAAAACCAGAAGCAGAATCAAACAAGCTTTTAAATTTTCACTGAATTTCGCGGCCAACTATGTATTACAAATTCAAATATGAACTCGCCCACTCATTCCACCGAATTCATGTTAGATTCGGCATTTTCTATGCCTGGGCCACTGAATCAACCTAAACTCTGCAACCTAAAAGTTCATTAGGCTTCGTTTAGTTGAACTATAAGAGAAAACTAGTAATATCAGGAATAAGTATAACTTTTGGAACAAACTAAAACTATTGTAAATTTGCGTTTGATTAGATTTTAGGTTAGTACCAGATATAAAAAAAAATAGTGTTTGAATGTGATTGAAGAATAAGAGAAATAGAGAGTTGACTTTTATGTTAAAAGACTAAAATGCCCTTCCTCTTTTAGTTTTTTTCTTAAAAATTAAAATTTTAAAACTTTGTTCAAATTTTAATTTTTATAAAAATTTTAAGTGGAAGCAAAAAAGTTAATTTTTAAATTTTAAGCGGGAGCAAAAATTTTAATTTTTAAATTTATATAAATTTTTAAAATTGTATAAAAAAATTGTATAAATTTTAAAATTTTAAAATTAATACTTTTTTTACAAAAATAAAATAAAATAAAAATTTTAGATTTATTAAAAGGTAAAATTAAAAATTTTAAAATTTATAAAAAATTTTTAAAAATTAAATTTATAAATTTAAATATCTTTTAAAATTTAAAAATTTTAATTTAAAAAAATAAAAAAATAAAAAAGTAAAAGACGAGTGTAAAGAAAATGATTAAGTGGAAGAGAGTAAAAAAACTCAAATTGGAGTGATTGACATTAGTCGAACCTCACATAAAAAAATGATAGTATGTACAAGATTTAATATACATCATGAATCTATTAAGAAAGGAAAAATAATACAAAATGTTATTGCCTTCCTTGTGCGGTTACTAAATCCATTATTGGATTCTATATGCTACCATTGAATCCATGTTGAATTGGCAAGATAATCTTGGTTCAAAATAACAAGTAAATTGTTAGGCAAATCTTCATGATTCTCCCCATCAAATTTCTATTCAAGAATATAGAAACTTTATTTTCTAATACTCCCCCTCAAGCTGGTGTGTGAAGGGACGTAATACCCAGCTTGCGAGTCAAATATTGAAACCTTTCTCTTCCAAGCGCCTTGGTAAAAATATCCGCTAGCTGATTAGTTGTTGATATATGTGCTGTAGTAATGAGCCCAGAATGTATTTTCTCACGTATAAGGTGACAATCTAACTCAATGTGCTTCGTCCGTTCATGAAATACTGGATTTGAAGCAATATGAAGCGCAGCTTGATTATCATAATGGAGCAACAACGGCTGATGATGAAAAGCACCAAGATCATTAAGTAAATAATTAAGCCATGTTAACTCACAAGTAGTTGTGGCCATGGCGCGATATTCGGCCCCCACTGATGAACAAGATACAACACTTTGTTTCTTGGTGCGCCATGAAATAGGACTTGATCCAAGAAAAGTGATGTAACCAGTAGTTGATCGCCGAGTCGTAGGACAACTTGCCCAATCTGAGTCACAATATGCTCTTAGCAATAATGGTGTAGAGCTAGAAAAGAGTATTCCATGTCCAGGTGAGCTCTTCAAATAACGAAGAACTCGATATGCAGCTACCATGTGTGTACTCCGAGGCTTTTGCATAAATTGGCTAAGTATATTGACTGAATAGGTTATGTCGGGCCGCGTTATTGTGAGATAAATTAAGCGTCCAATGAGTCGCCTATACATACTAGGGTCATCCAAAAAATCTCCATCGTCAGGTGTTAAATGAAGGTTTTGCTCCATTGGAAAAGAACAGCCCTTGGCACCAATCATGCCGGTTTCAGCAAGTATATCCAAAATATATTTCCATCGGCTTAAAAAAATGCCTTCGGAGGAGCGAGCGACTTCTATTCCCAAAAAATATTTAAGACGCCCCAAATTTTTGATATAGAAAAGCGTGTTCAAATATTTTTTCAGCCAAGTTATGGAAGGTGTGTCATTACCGGTCACAATCACATCATCGACATAAACAAGACGACATTAAAATTTTTGCCACAAGATTTTGTGAAAAGAGAGTAATCGGCGACGGATTGTTTGTATCCGGCTAATCGAAGAGCATTAGAAAACTTTTCAAACCAATTTCGAGATGCTTGTTTTAGACCGTATAAAGACTTGCGCAAACGGCAAATAAAGTTATCACCTTTTTTGTTAATGCATGGTGGGAGAACCATATAAACTTTTTCGTGTAGATCTCCATGCAAAAAAGCATTATTTACATCAAGTTGGTGTAGTTCCCATCCACGAGCAGCAGCAACAGCAAGAAGACAACGCACAGTTACGAGTTTGGCGACGGGAGCAAAGGTCTCATGATAATCAAGACCCTCTATTTGTGTATAACCTTTAGCCACCAGACGAGCTTTATATCGCTCGATGCTGCCATCTGAATTGTATTTAATTTTGAATACCCATTTGCAACCAATGGGACGCTTTCCAGGTGGTAACGGTTCCAAAGTCCATGTATTATTGAGTTTGAGTGCATCAAGCTCTTTTTTTATTGCCTCTCTCCATTTTGGGCCTTTAACAGCTTGGAAATAGGAAGTTGGTTCTACATGAGAGGAAATACTAGACAAAAAGGCACGATGAGAGGGTGAGAAGTTTCCATAGGAAATAACAGAGAATAAAGATTGAGGTTTACCTGACAAAGCGGCCGTTGAATGTGGCAATGATGTTTGGGATGGATTGGAATCAACATTAGTACAAACATAATCATCTAATCTAGTAGGTCGTCGAGTAACGCGTGAGGATCGTCGGGGTGCATCGTCAACATGAGTGGTGGATGGATGTTCTATATCAGTGTTGGAATTCATGATATCTTCAGTTGGTGATGAAATTGTGGGTGATAATATAGGATCATCATAATTGGCATCAGTGGTAATGGCGGTAGGAAGGTTAACAACCTCGTTTTGATTATTAGAATGAAAGGGAAAATCATCTTCACAAAAGGTCACATCACGACTAAAAAAATGTTACCACTTTCAATCTCATAAACACGATAACCTTTTTGTCCCATAGGATAGCCAACAAAAACGCAACGCTTCGCTCGAGGATCAAACTTATGTTTGTGAGGATCAACATTTCGTGCATAACATAAACAACCAAAAACACGCAAATGATCATAATTAGGTTTAGAACCAAAAAGAATTTCGTGGGGTGATTTACCATCAAGGATGGGTGTAGGGATCTTATTTATTAAATAGGTGGCAGTAAGTACACATTCTCCCCAAAAATTAATAGGAAGATTTGCTTGAAAACGTAATGCACGTGCAACCTCTAGAAGATGACGATGTTTACGCTCGACGATCCCGTTTTGCTGAGGGGTATGAACGCAGGACTTTTGATGAATTATGCCATACTCTTGAAACAACAATTGCATAGATTGAGACAAAAATTCTGATCCATTATCAGTCCTTATTTGTTTGACATGACAACCAAATTGAGTGTGCACCAAATTAATAAAAGCGCGCAAAAATTTGTATACTACAGATTTATATCGCATGAGATAAATCCAAGTACAACAGGAATGGTCATCAACTATGCTCAAAAAATAATATGCACCAGAATGAGATGGGGTAGAGTACCCCCCCAAATATCACAATGGATCAAGTTGAAAACAGAACAACTTTTACTCAAACTAGATTGAAAAGGCAAACGAGTTTGTTTAGCAAGAGTGCATGCTTCACAAAATTCAAGAGAACAAAGATGATCATGAAAAAGAGAAGGAGAAAGGCCAGCAAGCCTGTGTTTCGAAGGATGGCCGAGTCTCCTATGCCAAAGATGACTCGGTTTATTTGAGACGGTAGCAACGACAGGTGGTCGAACAAAATAGTATAATCCATCCCGCACTTCACCGACTCCAATCAACTTCCTCATTGTCAGGTCCTGGAATACACAAAAGGCTGGAAAAAAAGTTACAGCGCAATTCATAGAATTAGTGAGTTTGCTAACGGAGAGAAGATTGAAGTTAAAGGACGGAGCACATATGACGTTATTCAAATATAAATTTGGAGAAATACAAGTGTTACCAATGTGAGTGATGGAATTGCTCGACCCATTTGGTAAGAAAACTGGCTTAGTATTTGTAGAAGAAACAACACCAGTCAACAAGGAAGAATCAAAAGTAAAGTGATCGGAAGCTCCAGAGTCAATAATCTATGAAGAGGAATATTTATTTGTTTGGATTTGAGGAGAAACTTTACCGGCAAAATTAGCTGAAGGATTTGGCACATCTATATTCAGAAGTGACAGCAATTGTTGATATTGTTGACTGGTGAGAGGAGGTAATGGACTTTCACCATGTGTTTGGAGATTACCATATGAACTAGACGACCTAACAAATTGCTGACCATTATTGTTGTTGTTGTCGGTGTTGAAATGCCTCGAGCGTTGTTGTTAATGTCCATATGCTCCCCCTTTCCCTTGTAATCGTAAAGCTTGAGAAGAAGCTTCGGACTTAGAAGGGTTATGTTTTGCATGTCCAACAGGATAACCAATAATCTCATAGCACCAAGATTTGGTATGCCCGGATTTGCCGCAATGGTCACAAATAAAACGTGGCTTCATCTTTGAAGAATTTTCGGATTTAGTTGAATGAGCATCATTGAAGCGGTTAGATGAACCGCCCTTGTGACGCCCCACTTCCCAGGGGGTCACCCATCCTATAACTACTCTAGCTCTAGCACGCTTAACTCTCATGTTCCTCTTGGATCTTGCTACCATCCAAAATGCTATAGCCGGGTTAGAGATTTAGTCCTATTATATCATTTATATAGAGGACTAATCCAAATTCCGGGGGTGTCACATTCTTCCCCCCTTTAAGCCCTGACGTCCACGCCAGGCTCAAGCACACTCACAAGCACCAGGCGATGTGAGACTCGTCTCGCTAGCCTTAGCCGACCTTGTGAGGAGCTGCACTCCACTCACAACGGTCATTAGCCGGGGAGCCTCGCTCTACCCGCTATATAACCCTGGCTCAGCCAAGACTCATCTCACATTTCCGGCTGGTGAATGGCTCTGATACCAACTGTGACGCCCCACTTCCCAGGGGGTCACCCATCCTATAACTACTCTAGCTCTAGCACGCTTAACTCTCATGTTCCTCTTGGATCTTGCTACCATCCAAAATGCTATAGCCGGGTTAGAGATTTAGTCCTATTATATCATTTATATAGAGGACTAATCCAAATTCCGGGGGTGTCACAGCCCTTAGCAATAAGAGCAGTCAATTCGGATGGATTTGAATGAGATATTTTGAGACCAATATGTTTTTCTTCTTATTGGATAAGAGAATATACCTTCGCAAGACTTTGTAGAGGATCCATCGCGATGATTTGAATGCGTATAGTTCCAAACGCCTCATTCAATCCCATAAGGAATTGATAAATATGTTCGGTTTGCCGCTCTCGTTGAATCTCCTTCAATGTTCCACAGTTGCATACTGGGACTGTAGAGTAGGAATTGAGTTCATCCCAAGCTTGCTTTAATTTAGAAAAATAAGTGGCAACTGTGAGTTGCTCCTGGCAGGTATTGGAGATGGTGCACTTAATTTCGTAGATGCGGGGATCATTTTCTTGTGAAAATCGTTCTTCAAGTTCAGCCCAAAGTTCATGAGCTGTTTCGACGAACACCACACTTTCTCGGAGATCTTTGCTTAATGCATTAATCAACCAAGAGAATACCATATGATTGCATCGTTCCCATGCTTGAAAGAGATCAATCGGAGACGTTGGCTTTGCTAAAGTCCCATCCACAAAGGAGAGCTTGTTCTTTGCACCCAAGGCTACAGTCATGGATCGTTTCCATGTCCCGTAGTTATCTCCCAAAAGAGGTTGAGCTACAAGCATAGCTCCTGGATTGTCGGATGGGTGAATATAATATGGTGAATAAACATCGATGCCAGAAGTAGAACTATTAGCATCTTCTTTCGCCATTAAAAAATAACATGTAGAGAACTTTCAAAGCTCTGATACCATGTAAAGAAAATGATTAAGTGGAAGAGAGTAAAAAAACTCAAATTGGAGTGATTGACATTAGTCGAACCTCACATAAAAAAATGATAGTATGTACAAGATTTAATATACATCATGAATCTATTAAGAAAGAAAAAATAATACAAAATGTTATTGCCTTCCTTGTGCGGTTACTAAATCCATTATTACCTTCTATATGCTACCATTGAATCCATGCTGAATTGGCAAGATAATCTTGGTTCAAAATAGCAAGTAAATAGTTAGGCAAATTTTCATGATTCTCTCCATCAAATCTCTATTCAAGAATATATAAACTTTATTTTCTAATAAGGAGTACAAGGTTGCGTCGGGAGCGTGCAAAGAAAAGGAAAAAAAAAAAGAAGAAAAAGTGAGTAGTTTCGGGTGGTCGGGGGGAACAAGTCCCCCGGTAACCCGGTATAGGGGGGAACAAGTATTCCAGCTTGTTTCCCTTTTAATCTCATCTTGTTTGGGTACAAAGAAGGGTATAACCCTCTTTGTAACCCCTTTGTACCCCACAACCAAACGGCTCCTTAGGGTGCATTTGGTAATGAGATAAGTAAGAACTAGCTATATCAGAAATAAGTATAAAGTACGGAACTAGTGTAAAAAAACGTTTGGTATGGTTTCAGGAATAAGGGAATTTGTGCTTGGTATGATAATAAGGAATAAGAGGAATAAAGAGTATTAGTCGGTGTAAATGACCTTTTTTCCTTTTTACTTTATTATGTGTTAAAACGATTTAAATTGTAATTTATTTCTTTTAAATAGTTGATGGAAGCCTTTAAAAAATCAAATAAAATCAAAATCAAACTTAAATCAAATTATATTTCATGAAAATAATATTTAATTTAAAATTTTATTTGCTCTATTTTTCTAAAATTTAAAATATTTATCAAATTTTTCGTAAATATTTAATCATAAAAAATATCTACTATTTATTTGCTATAAATTTCATATTACTTTCCTACTAATATATACAATTTAAATTTAATATCCAGTACCGAATATAACTGATTCAAATATTTATATATCTGTCATAAAGTGAAAACTGATTATAACATATTTTTTTAATAGTAATCATTACGGGTCTAACTTCTATTATTTCACAATTGATTTAATAGTAATCATCGCGGATAACAATGGTGGAGGCAAGCCCTTCAGCTAGGATTAAGGAAGAGAGGATGCTTCGGGAAGCGAGCCAGATGTATCCAATGGAAAAAACCAAAGTGCGGGTTTGAAGAATGGAAACTGTTGATTCCAATTATTTTAGCAGTACTGGAACAAACTATATATACCGGTTAGTTTCTGATGTATTTGGAAGGATAAAATGAATATCCCCCTTATTCCCATTGCTGTATCGTTACTAAACGGAGCCTTAGAGCCTACAATTTTTAGCCTCTCGCCACCGAGTTCATGTTGAACTCGGCATCTTCACAGATATTGCCACCGACTTCCAAGTTAAAATCAGCTACTTTGAGATTAGCATTTTTGAACGGCTTTTATTCCCGATAGGTAAAAACGTATAATATTTATCCGAACTATAAACTATTTTGAATTTAGTATTTAATTTTTTAATTTGTTTGATTTGAATCGGTCACAGATATATTATCACTAACTTCAAGTTAAAATCAAATACTTCAAGAGTTTTTGTCCTTAAAATCTGCCTTTTTGAACATCTTATATTCCGAATAGATAAAAACGTATAAAACTTATCCAAACTATGTAGTATTTTAATCTTACTGTTGGACCTTTCAATTTGTTTGATTTAGATCAATCATAGATATATTGCCACCGACTTCAAGTTAAAATCAACTACTTTGAAATTTTTGCACCATAAAATCAACCTTTCTAAATTGCTTTATGTACTATTTTAATCTTACTGTTGGATCTTTCAATTTGTTTGATTTAGATCAATCATAGATATATTGCCACCGACTTCAAGTTAAAATCAACTACTTTGAAATTTTTGCACCATAAAATCGACCTTTCTAAATTGCTTTCATTCTGGATAGGCAAAAATGTATAGGACTTACCCCAAGTATGGACTATTTTAATTTTACTATGGAACCTTTTAATTTGTTTGATTGAGTCAGTTAATGATACTTTGATTTTAACAATTAAATTTAATATGTCGTTTATCTTTAAAGATTTAGCTAATATACTTTATATAATTTTTATAACTATAATTTTATTAAAGTAAGTATTCAGCTTAAATTTTAAAATCAAAATATTGTTGACTAACTCAAATCAAATAAATTGATAAGTTAAAAAATAAATTCAAAATTTTGAAAGATTAAATAATTAATTTAAAATAGTTTATAGTTCAGAAAAGTTTTATACAACTTTACCTTCCGAATATTAATGTTTGTTTCTTTATTTAATTTAAAGTTGATTCCCACCTTTATAAGGAGAGTCATTTTGAGAGAATTCAATTACTCCTTAATACAAATCAAAGTTAAAGTGTTCAAATTAAATAACAACAATAAAAGTGGCTCATTTTGATTTTTATTTAAATCTCTAAATTTATCGTCATTTCTAAAACTTGTTGCATCACTGCCGCTAATCATTAATTACAAAAACTCGAGCTATTAAAAAGATACAATCAGTTTACTTAAAAGCGTATAAATAGAGTGTCAACGGATCTCGATTGTAATTCGGTCTAATCAATCTCACGTTATTTCGAATGTGGCTCGTCCTAACTCAGACTTACGTCATTTCGAACGTGACTCAACCAAATTTAACCTCCTACTACGAGGCAAGATGGTGGCTCTTTAAGCCAACAAAACTAACAATACAAGCATGCCCCATGTAGGGCCATGCATGCATATAAGAGGTTGGTCCATTTATGATAGCAAAAGAAAACCACATCTCATGCAAACCAAACCCTAACATGGCACAGGCCCATGCAAGCATGCATGACAATATGCACATATATATATATGTGAATGCTTTTGCCAAGGGACCACATTCTTGCGTCTGCAAAAATCTGCCTCCTTTTGGTGCCATGCTCATAAAGAAGCTAGAAAAAGACCATATTTTTCAGGCCCTAGGGCTCTTTTTATGAAGCAATTCCTTGGATCTCACACAGTTATTAGTGTATTAATCTTCCTTAATTTATCTCATTAGAGCAAACATTTTCAACATAAGTGAAATGTGGTCTTTACAGAATCCAACTACTTAATACTACTTTAGTTTAAGTCTTTTGTTGCTAATTAAGCAATAAGCGCACACACACACACACAGAGAGAGAGAGAGAGAGAGAGAGAGAGAGAGAGAGAGAGAGGAGAATAATTTAAGGAGTTTGAATGTGAGTAGTGCTATACCCACGAACATAGAAGTGTTGTTGGACAAATAAGTTTTTCCGATTAGAATGATTACGTAATTCAGAAGAGCGTAGATTTATTCAACACGTCTCCCTCAACAACAGAAGTGTTTGTAGTATATCATTTTTGCGTAGAATGTGATTAAGCTAAACATATACAAGTTTTATGCTGGTTTAAGCTCATTCTATTTCTTACTCGATCAACAACCGTATAACAATTTTCGTTCCGTTGTTTCTTCTATAGAAACTTATACTTTCTCCTATTAAATACTAAGAATGAGAATAAAACATTTCATTGAAATGTCTTAAAAAATCATGCAGTGAGAATAATGACAACATTAACAACAACTGCGAAAAAAAAAAAAAGAAGAAGAGAAGATTAATAACCTCAAATCATTAAGCTTTAACTATTTTAAGTACAAAAGGAAAATTATAAGTAGTCATTTTGTAATTTCCTATTTTTTGATAGAGGGGATTTTCATAAAATTTAAGTTATATAACAAAATAATCTTAGGCCAACTAGTAAAATACAATGATATAAGTAATGAAATGTCCATTACATCAATAAAACTCAGAACCACTCTTTACTAGTAATGCCAAAGTATGCTCAGACACTAAAATGAAAACATTCTTATACAAGCAAAAATCATCAATCCCTTAAGAAGAAACAAATTAATTGATGTACACACAATATGCGAAACACTCGGAGATCATAGAAGTAAAATAAGACTAATCACTATGAAGTTTTCATCAAATCACAAATTTTTATAGGGAAGAACAAAGCAGCATATATAAATCCATAAGTAGCTTCAAACCCTGGAGATTTTTGCAGTTGCGGCAACAAATTAACTTATCTTCATTTCTCTAAATTTTAGGCATTGTAGAAATGCCCAGGAAATCCTCACTGTTGGTTGTCTGAGTGAAGGAAAGTTCTCATAGAATTCAATGAAAGGTTTTGAGAACTGAAGCTTTCGAGAGGAAAATGGCCGCCTTCTTTTCCGTCGAAGCCGCTTGAGTTGGCGACATATGGTGCGAAAGATGCTGGTGGGTAGAATACCATCTGAGATCCTGGTGTGTTCAGCGAAAGCAATGATGGAACCGAAGAATGTGAAACTTCTGAAGATGAATGGACCAAATGTGCATTTGATGGGTCACTAGGGAAGTGAGAAGTGTATTGCATTGCATTGCTGATCAATCCTGGGGAAAATTGCGCGTAATTGTTGCCAGCATCTTGATTTTCCATGATTATTCTTTGTCGCGCTCTTTGTTGACCATCCAGAGTCCAAAATAAGGATCTTTGCATGGTTTCTAGATTTTCGGGAGGAACTTGAGTGCCAAAACCATCCTCATTTGCCTTACTGAATAAGGATAAAGGCCGCGGACCGTTGCTTCTCTTATGCTCCAAGTTCTCAGCAGTTTGAGCACCAAAGGGAGCCCGCAACGAAGTTTCTTCAAGCGAGAGCAGCATCGAGTGAGGGAAATGAATATCGAAGTGAGGTGGCAACTGCAGCGGAGGAAGCTTATCGATTTCTTGCTGAGCAGCATTAAGCAACCAGTCCACCACCTTGCTTGGTTGGTTAAGTCCCAATTTTTCTTGAAGATCATACAATTGGATTGCAGTTGGGACCGAAAGCCGAACACGCCTGTCCCGTAATCCTCTTATTGTTTTCACCTTACTGTGTCGATCTTTCCCTCCAAACGCGCGCGACACGCGAACAATTCTTGGATCCTTCAGTCCTGACCATTGTCTTAAACTTGTTGTAGGTTTACGATCATCGGTAGTGTCTCCTTCTTCTTTAGTTAGAAACTCATTTTCTCTTGGATCCTTTAGCATCTTGAGGCTTTCATCATCACACCTAAGCAACTAAATGAATCAGAAGGAATATATATTTCACTTGGCAAATCATGATTTCTGTTCCGCAACATTAAATTATTTTATGGCAGCTGTTAAAATCAATAGGCACAAGACAATTTCGGAGGATTTCTGATAGAAAGATTGATAGAGAAAATAAAAGAATATCAGCAAAATGCGTAGTAACATTTAAGATCAGAAAGAAAAGGTACAAAAAGATTCAGAGAGTGTAATTTCTTCCTGCAGATTAATTCAATATGTTTCAGGAACTGCAACTATTTTACTGAAGCTAGGAGCCTACTAAATCACCTTATGAGATTGTGAAAACTGGCAAGAGGATTCCCTTCAGAGAATGAATTAACTTCACTTTATCTTGCATGGAAGAAAATTTTGTTAATTTAGAGAGATAATCGAAAAGAATAAAAATACAGCAATTAAATAAGCTCGCTAGGTCTAATTCCATAAGAAATAGAAAAGAGATCTCTTTCGGATAGAAACGAACTCTATGAAGCTTATGAGCACTTTTCTGAAAAATCAAATTGATGAGAACCCGGACAAGATCGAGCACCTGCGATTTCCAAGATGTGCAGCCCTTCAGTTGATCAGCAGTATTGAATCATGGTGGTCTTGAATCAATTCTGAGCAGGCAATCAAGTTGTCAGAAAGAAGACTGAGGAGCTGAAACCACGAAAAAAAAAAAAAAAAAAAAAGCCTCTGAATTCACTTGATACTTCTACGCCTTCTGAACAAGATCTGAAGAAGATCAGATTTTGTAGGAGCTGATCGAAATGGTCGATCAATGCAACTTCAGAAAGGAAAGATGCTTCATTTGCGAAGACCCTACAAAACGAAAAAAAAAGGTTCCGAGCACTTGCAAACATGTGGCGCATATTTCGGCAATCAAAAGGACAAAACTGCCACCATCTTTCACCCTTTTTACTATCATGAGCTCCGCGATGTCGCTGCAACTGGCAAAAGGGTAAGTTGGTCTTAGCCTTTCCAATAATATAACTCAGTACTTACCAACTATGGTGGTAAATATCGGTAGAATTGGCTACTAAAGCATCTCCCTACCTCTACCTTGAGAAAAAATAGAAAAGGATAGTTGACAACAACTAGTAGAAAGTGACAGAAATATACACAAATCGACGCAAAGGACCGCCGTGAGGTGACGGTTACAGCTATATATGGCCCATCAAATTCTCGATAAGTTACTCGACTAAAGATGTAAGTATTCTCAGGGTGCAGGTCTTTCGAAGTTCGTACACCTCAGTGTTGGTTGATGTAACAAATTTTTTGTTGAAAATATAGCAAGGATGAGATGTTATGAGTCAATTATTATGCAGAGAACTTATGAATGCTGCAAAAGTATAGACTTAACTAGTCGTAAATTGTACCAGGAAATTCAAGATTCAATTGGCTCAAACACATTTATGTAGTTATTTGAATTAGACTTCCCATACACTACATATATTGCAGGCTTTTCAATCCACCAACTTTAAAACCCTAGGAAGCTACTGCATAGGCCAGGGACCAATGTAAGCTCCTTTAAACCCTCCACCACTGGTATATAGAAGGACCACACCACTTTGTATCCTTGCTTGGTGACTCAGTTTTACTTGGGGAAAATGGTAAGCAATCAAGCACCTTAGAAATTGATCGTGTTCGGCGCTGTACGAAGTTGCGAACTATTTCATCATTGCTGAGGCTAATGATAGAGTTTCTCTTTCATTATCCTTTTGTCATTTACTCGAAACAAGAGTGAATTTTGAGTGATCTTGTGATCTTACCCAATTCATCTAAACAATGCAAGAGCTCTGTTTAATCAAAGAGCAACTGCACCGCAGACCGCAAAATGGAAAGCTTTGTCGTTCGAGTCGTTCTTGAGCCTTATCTGCTGAATCAGAGACAAATAAGGTGATGAGCCCATTTGTATCTACAAAGGTAGCCTGTTGAGGATGCTATTATTTGCTTCACTTTGGAGTGTTCAACATCTAAAAAGAGAAAGTGGAAAGTAGCCATTCATCTTGAGTGCTATGAGTATATACTTTTTTTGAGAGAAAGACAGCATGCTGCCGCTTCATTCAAGACGAATATAAATTTAGCAAAGGGAAAGCCGGTAAGAGCCGGCAAAAAAAAAAAAAAAAAAAAAAAAAAAAAAAAAAAGAGAAACGAGCCCACTAGGTACAGAAACAAGCCCACTAGGTACAGAAACGAGCCCACTGCGAGCGGCAGGTCCTGACTTCGGCGAGAATAGCGACCAAGCTACGACTCTTGTTATCGAAAGCCCTTCTGTTTCTTTCAAGCCAGACCGACCACCAAGTGGTCGCGATTGTGATGAGCGCCCTTTTGCCCCAGGCCCCCCTCATTTGCGAGCTCGCCTCCCAGAGCAAGGCGACGGTCGGGCAGCTTAGGATCTCTGCTATGAGTATATACTGATCAATACAGTACAGTACAAAGCTACTATATGGAGTATGAAGAAATCTTCCCCAGAAGGCAAATAGTATACACATTTTTTACTTGATAAGTTAAAAAAAAAAAAGGCCAGGAGGAATATTCTTGCCCTTCTTTCTTGGGTCCATCTGCAGCACTGCAACTGATATACCACCCAGACGCAATGAGCACTGACAACATAGTGACAAACTTGTCTCTTTACTTGGGTGTGCATCATGTCCTAATTAAGAAGCATGTTCTATGCTCTTTGATCCAAATTGCTTTATACATCAAAAAACAGTAAAATGTGCACCCATCTTGCATGAAAATGTTCCAAATATTTTCAAGAGGCTTCCACTTCTTCTTTTTCTTTTTTTAGGTGATAAAAACGTACATGACTTAACGTGAACTATAAACTATTTTGAATCGGCTATCCAACTTTTCAAAATTTTGATTTTACCATCCAACCTTGATGAATTTGACTTGAGAATTTTAGCCACTTACTTATTTTAATAAATTTATAGTTACGATAATCACATGAAGTAAACTAAACTAAAACTGAAATCAAAGCGTCGTTGACTAATTTAAATCAAACAAATTAAAAGAATGGATAGTAAAATCAGAATTTCCGAAAAATGCGTAGGCAAACTCAAAATGGTTCGTAATTTAGATAATTAAGTTCCGTACGTTCTTACCCTAAACCCTAAAAATATGAATTTCTGTTTCTCGATTTCTCTGCTCAAACAAGTTATGGGGGGTCTCTGTTGAATGAAAAAAGTATGTTACCTCTTTTGAACAGATAGGAGCACACTAGTTCTGGTAGCCCAAAACCCTAGAAATTGTAAGCAGTATGAGCAGCAGGTGCAACGGCAATAGAAGTGGTCCCTTGAGCAGCTCCTGGTGGAATATTAAAGGCTTAGAGCACACAATTAAGGTCCACAGTGTCCTTTTTGAGCCTGGGTGGTGCCCCACTGAAATTATTTTCAGTACCCGATCATTTCTCAGAAAGAAAAAGAAAAAGCAAAAGATCTGTACATACTAACAAGTCATTAATGAATCAGACAAGTTTACACAATGTGACACTAAACCATTGAATGGGAGGCGTCTCATTATTATTATTGGTAGTTTTTATCTCAACCTCCCAGTAATTTTTGCAAACTTTCAATTCTAAAATTGGTCGAATACCTTGTCGCCATGAACAGTATAATTTGATATAAATGTACATCTTGGGGGCCTGGGGGCCACCGCAACGTGCAGAGGCTCGGATGATTCGGCATGTTCTGAACGCTGTAAATCATTTATTGTGTTTACTAGATTCGTTCTTGTTCCACCACCTACATGGCAGGGAAGTCATTCTACATTACTCTTTTAATTACACACACATGATCGAGGCACCAAACTAACCACCAGAGAGAAAGGGAGAGTAAGTAATTGAGGTAACAGATTAAAGCACAATCACACAAGTAAAACGTAGTGGGAAACTCAAATGCAATATCCAAAAGCCAATCACATTATATAACATGCAAAGTGGAGAGAGGCAAAGCAAAGAGGAAATGGAATAAACACCCATAAAAACACTGCAGGGCTTATTTAAAAAGGGCTCCCTGAACATCGCATGAAATGCACTGTTCATCTCTGAGAGAGAGAGAGACAGAGAGACCATGATATTGCAGCTTGTGGCCATGCCCTTGTACCCCCATGGAACCATCATCATTCCAGAGAAAAGATGGAAAGAAGGCATATGTGGTCATCTTGGTGGTAATGGACATGAGATATGCAAGCATAACCTTTATCATGTAGGTCATTCAACAAAAATGCTTTGCCACATGACAAGCTACACATCAACCCTAAAGCAACACACACACACACACAGAAAAAAACATGCCTTTAAAATCTATAACATCTGCGAAGACTCGGTAAATAAACTCAGAAATGACATCATGAGATGTCGAGCTCAAAAACTCATCTGCTTAAAATGAAAGACTAGAGAGATGAAACTACAGTTTGTCGAAAGTTAGGGACTACCCATGCACTTTGACCTCCACAATAACTGCAATCCTCACGCCAAGGAAAGAGTGGCGAACAAGATAAAGAACAGCATGCTACAGAAAGAATGGTAAAGCAACATCGTTGGCCGCTGAACTTATATCACAAAATCTTATTTAGGACACTGAATTTAAATTTGCTGCAGCCGAGTCGCCGAACTTTTGAACAAATCAGCCTTCAAATTTTTACAGAGGAAAGATATACTAGCTATTCATTGTCATATTAACGATGGAGACGATGCTGGTGATGTGGAAGCTAATTCAGCTGCCCCATCCTTCCATGAAGATATAACGACCCGGCCCACTAGCAATAATAACTCGTTGGTCCCAAACCACAGCCCAAAATGCTTAAGCCCAGTTATTATTACTAGTGTCCATGTCTCTTATAAACCCAATCACAATTCCATCCACATCCGATGTGGGACTATTGGGGGCGTCACAGAAGATGACATTATAGTTGAATTACATTAGTCGTGAGATAATGTACCGCTAGATTAGTTGCCACACCTTTGCTGCATCGTTTATTGGATACGATTTGGCAGCTGAATTAGCAGCTACATCTCTATCTACTAGTAAAACTAAAAAGATTTTGACGGCGCAACCCAATTGAAACAGAAATTACAGTTTAGAGACTCAATTGCAACAATTGATGTTCAACAGCTTAAATAAAATGCTGTGATAAGTTCAGCAAACTACGATGTAATTTACTCCAATAAAAAAATAATTAGTCTTGAGCTTGCTCAGATACAATAGGGTTCCACTACAACTTCCATACACACACAAGCTTTATTTTACCAACAGTTAATTTGTTGATGCAACAACCATGTAGTGTGAGAGGAATAAATAGAAATGTTTAAGGGATATAATCAAAGCCAACCAGAAAAGAAAGACACACAGCTCCTGATGCAAAATCACCAGTAAAGCATCCAACAGCTACAGGTACTACCATCCTGCAACTGACCTGATATACAAGTAAAACTTTAAAATTAGTGTTCGTTTTCTTGCAGATACAATAGATGAATAATGATTCAATAACTTTGCTGAAGATGATTACTGAATACTCAGAAGAACCACAACATTAATTACTGTCCACTGCAGGAAAAGCAACACACAAAATATATAAATGGGTCTAGAGCCAAAACAACCCTCCATCCCATCTCCTACTTTAAACCCAAGCATCCAATTTTTATATAACGAAAGGCACCAACCCAATGCGAACAGAACTAACATATGAGATTGGTTGGAGGGCTGGCGAATGGGGTAGTACGCTGCCATATGTTCTCCTCAAACTGACAATGACAAGAGGGACTAATACGGATCAATACAAAAAGTTTATGGTGTCTGATGCAGACATTTAGAAGTTCAGGAATCAAAATGAAGCTATGCAAAAAGTTCTTCATAAGTAGCTATACCCTCTTATATATATTTGCTTAGTAAAAGTTGTATTCCATTGTCATCCACTAAGTTGATATAATCTCCTACTGGTTGAGGGGCTGAGAGAATTCGTTAAATTCAATAAGAATATCTCCTGCACCAACATTGTAATCATTTCCAATCTTCAACAAATGATTTTAATTATGCACTGCCAATTTCTCATCTTATTATATTCTACAAAATTAGAGAATGAAACTCCATCATCAATTAGGTTCATACCAGAGGCCGCATTGTGAAGCTCTACAACATCTAAGATATTGTTAGATCTTGTAAATATGCATATAACTATAGACTAACAAATATTGTCTATTTTGCACTTCTTTAGAGCCCCAGGGAGGTAGATGCAAGGCCTAGGATAGAGGGCAAAACTTAAGTGTTGAATAGGCATACAGAAATAGTAAATTTCAACTAGTGTCTATGTATAACCCACTAACACAATGAAACAAGCTGACGTACGAACAGAAATCGAAAGACAAGTTATACGTAAAATAACTTCCAGGGCAACAACCGGACCTCCTCTAGGAGATTATTCCATTGAATCATCGATAACATGAAATAAATACATAATAGTTGTTATATGCATAATGACCATCTAATATGTATGCACTCTATAGTTAACTTCAAAATCCACTTCTAGCATATGAATTCTTACCACTTATATCCATAAATGGATATTCTCCTCTCACAAGTTGAAAATGTCCTTCTTCAATCACTAGAACCATGAATATGTTTTATAGTTTGTCATAAGTTGGTGAGTGTTCTCGGTTATCATTAATAAAAATGATAAGCAAATCATTCCAAGAAAGGCTGACTAGATTTTCTCAAATACCCTCACACAATAAACCTAGAAACCAAAGTTAGTAGCACTCAGTGTTGCCAACTATTGGTTAAGAAACCAAATAAAACAGCAGTACTTCAATGGCTAACCAGCTGAAGGTGTTTTCTTCAATTCTGATGCCCAAACTCTACAGCCTAAAATGAAAACAGAGTATCTCTAGTATTTTTAAGACAAAAGAACCTATACGGATGTGGGCTTACAACGTTAAACGGAAAGAAGAGCTCTTAACACGTCCCCAGTTGATGTCTGCTACTCTAATCTGAAACATACATCATAAAAAATCACATTTATCACAGCTCAGCCAGTCAAATTCCAAGTATTTTGGTCAAACAGAGGGCACAATATAGGCTGACAAACATTGTGGAAACAACCTAAATCAAATTTATTCAATCCATTATAATCCAAATCAAATCTCGTAAGTTAGTTAAAAACTATTACATTCTGACAAACATTGAAACTAGAAAAAGTGGTCCGCAAGTCGAAAGTTGATCGGTAATCCAGAATTACACGATCAAACACGAAATTTTGTTAGCTTATCAAACTTGCTTACAAAACAAAAAAATGTTTGTCACACAAATTTTGCCAATATCCTTAATACTACTCATCAATATCCTCTATTTATAGCCCTTCATCATATAATCTTTAGAATGTGAAAGATCAAGCATCTTAACTCCTTAATCACCGCATTGGATAATGGTTGCAAGCCAATCTCAGTTTCTAACCTGTAAAGCTGTTTTCTAAGAGCCCTAGCCTATAAAGCTGTTTCACCAAACGACCTTTCACCATAGTACTTATTACTAGTTTTAATGTACTCAATGGCTCATGATTTCAGTATCAACATTCAAGGATGGATCTAAACAATCAGGAGCTCGTCCACTTTGCTTGAAGTACCAAAATAGAGTACCATTAAAGGATATGTTTTGCCTAAAAGAAGTAACTCATGCTTCATTCAGCTGTATTGGTACTCCCCAATAAGTAAAATTTCCAATCAAGAATTCATTTGGCAATAAGGATCAAATATCAGAATAGTAAGAAAAGCGAATCATATTATCAACAAGAAAATGCTTTCCCCTGACTAAAACAGCCAGCTAAATATCGCGACTTCAATATCGCAAGAATCTAATCGCATTACCGTATTAATGTCCCGCCCCTTAATTTGTTTCCACATTACAACACAAGAGAAAATCATTTAAGCATTGAGAAAATTTCCCTTTCGAGACAGTAAAGAAACCTTCAAGACCCTAATTTTAGACTCCATTCAAAGAAATAATCATTATATCCCGAAACCCTAATGCGTGTGCTCATCGATTCACGAAATTTTTATGGATAATAAAAGAGGCAAGAAGAGATTTTGATGTACAACAGTGAAAAGAACCATCTTAATTAGATCTCAGATGACAAAGAAAACGCAAACCCTAACCCTAAACCAAGATCCACACACATGATCGGGGGGTCGATACGCACCTCACTTCTGGTACCCTCCGCCCCGGGCGTTGTAGTCCTCCTCCACCGTGGCGGTGAGGTAAACCCTAGGGAACTCGTCGAAGCTCTTCTCGGCCATGATGCGCTCAACGTAGGCCTTGCGGAGGATGGTCCGGCGCACGGGGGGGTGGTTGCGGCGGCGGTCGCGGGTGTAGTACTTGATATCGAAGACGGTCTCGGGGTCGGAGGTGGGGACGATGGCCTTCGCCGGCTCCGTCGCAGGGCAGAAGCGGCGGTACTCCGTGGCGAGGGGGAGCGCGCTCCGGTACTCGGGATCGGCGCACGGCCCCGTGATCTCCCACGGCTTCTTCAGGAACCTCTTTAGGGTTTGGAGGAGGGATCGCCCCGCAGAGGACGAGGAGGAAGTCGCCATGGATCGCGGCGAGGAGAGAGAGAGAGAGAGAGAGAGAGAGAGAGAGAGAGAGGAGCTACGGGGAGAACGGCACGAGCATTTACCATTATATACGGTGGCGAATGGCAGGATTTAGCCGACTTTGGGTGGAGTCGGTGACGACATAGCTTGTACTGCCGACTTATTTACAAGCATTTTATATTGTATTCGGTGGCGAAACGCAGAATTTACCGAATTTGATGATTTAGTAGCTTAGGAAGTCGGTGACGACCCAGAACAAACTGCCGTTTTTACGTAGCTGGTTGCCCACTGCAGGGCAAGCCACCGGTAAATTTAATTTTAAAAAACATTAAAAATACTTTTTTAAAAAAAATTGATAATTAGTTCGGGCAGGGAGTTATCAAATTTCTATAATTACTAATTAAAGAATGAATTGTTTGTAAAAACTCTTAAAATAGAATCAAATTTAAAAATTAGGATATCAAAATTTTCTTTCAAACTAGCGTACGTCTTAATATAATAGATAAAGAAAATCAATTTTAAACCACTAAAAATAATTTTCTAATTGAAAAATATTTTTCATCTGTTTATTTTAAAAAAATTAAAATACAGTATTCTTATTTTTTAAATTTTCTATCTAAAAAATAATTTTATAAAAATTACTTTTTAAACATATTTTTACATTTTTACATTTTTAATTCTTAATAATCTACAATAGCATGCATGGTGGATAATCTTGGTCAAAATCAAGGCACGTAAAATTAGCCCTCGATTCGCCTACATGCAAGGAGAGAGAGAGAGAGAGAGAGAGAGAGAGAGAGAGAGAGAGAGAGAGAGAGAGAGTCATTTCCAGTTCGCATGCACCACCCAAATTTCCCTCATTCTGAGAGAGAGAGAGAGAGAGAGAGAGAGATCACGAGCATGGAAGGGACGAGGGGGTGGTGGTAGGTCCCAATCCGTCCTCCTCTCGCCATTACTCTTTCATTTTATGAGGAAGCTATGTCCCAACTTCGACCGAGAGGATGGTCTCGACACCGTCCTCGAGGTCCCCATCCCAGATGAAATGTTTGCCGCCGCCGCCGCCTCCGGAGGTGGTGGCGCCCGGTCGTTGCAGAATCTGAGGGCGTGGCTCAAGGCGCAGGCGTTCGACAGGGCCTCTGTCGCCGACGGCGGCGGCGGCGGCGGAGGCGGAGGCAACGGTGCCCAGATCTCAGGCCGCACGGCCGAGCTGCAGCTGCTACTCAACGTCGTGGGCTCGCCGCTCATTCCGTGCCCCGTCCCCCACGACCGCGCCTTCAGCCATTCCATCCGTGACAGCTCCATCGTAAGTCTCAATTTGTTATTCCTCGTATTCACATACGCACTGATCAATTATTATAACCATCTTAATTAGTTTTCAACTTCTTTTCTTTTTTTTTTTTTTTTTTTTTTTTTTTTTTTTTTTTTTTTTTGGATCGCGAAAGCAAGCATCGACGGCGAAGTACATAATCCAGCAGTACATCGCGGCGACGGGCGGCCAGGCGGCGCTGCAGTCGGCGACCAGCATGTACGCGGTGGGGAAGGTGCGGATGTCGGCGTCGGAGTTCCACGTCGGCAACGAGAACGCGCCGCAGCCGCCGCCGAAAGCCACCAGCAAGCTGGGCGGCAGCGAGATCGGCGGCTACGTGCTGTGGCAGAAGAGCCCCGAGCTGTGGTACTTCGAGCTCATCATGGCCGGGTACAAGATGAGCGCCGGCTGCGACGCCAAGGTCGCCTGGCGGCAGTCCGCCTTGGAGCAATCACACGCCTCCCGCGGCCCTCCACGCCCCCTCCGACGCTCCCTCCAGGTCTGTGTGTGTATATATATATATATACCACAATGATTGTTTCATATAATTTAACATGGTAACACTGGTCTGAGAGCAGGGGTTGGATCCGCGTTCGACGGCGAATCTTTTCTCGGACGCAGTGTGCATCGGGGAGCGGATAAAGAACGAGGAGGAGTGCTTCATCCTGAAGCTGGAGGCGAACGCGGCGACCCTCATGGCGCGGAGTGCGGCGGCCTTCGATATCATAAAACACACCATATGGGGCTACTTCAGCCAGCGCACGGGGCTGCTGATCCAGCTGGAGGACTCGCACCTCCTCCGCATGAAGTCGGGGCACCGCCGCCGCGGCGAGAGCATCTTCTGGGAGACATCCATGGAGTCGACGATCCAGGACTACCGCTACGTCGGGGGCGTGAACATCGCGCATGCCGGGCGCACGAGCATCACGCTGTTCCGGTACGGCGAGGGATCCGTCAACCATAAACGAAAGATGGAGGAGACGTGGACGATCGAGGAGGTCGACTTCGACGTCTGGGGCCTGACTGCCGACTACTTCCTGCCGCCGGCAGACCTCAAGAAGGAGCAGGATGGCAATGCCAACGATCAGCAGTAGCAGCAGCAAGGAGGATAAACTAGAGTCTCTTTTTCTTTTTCTTTTTTTTTTTCTTTTTTTTTTCTTTTTTTTGGTGGAGGGGTAGAGGTTTTATATATTGTATGATTATTTCGTTTGTTCAGTTCTTTGATTAATTAATTAATTTTTTGAGTAAGAGTTTTGAAGAGAATGAATTAATTGAGGTTTTGAATATGTGTATAAAGAAAATGAGTAGTGTTCTATGTCATGGGAGCGTGAAAACTGCGGATCACCTTTTTGCCCCCTGCATCACAGTCCAAGCGCTGCTTGGGGCACTGCTACCAAACAAACTGGAAATCTGGAGCATTAATTCTGTCGACGTTCTGTGGAAGACGCACGCCCTCAAAACCGGCGGCTTAGGCAAGAGAGCGCTCATCACCACAGCAGCCACGTGGTGGTTCTGCTGGTTGGAGAGGAACAGAAGGATCATCGAAAATCAGAGCCGTCCCCTTAGCCAAACCCTCGGCGACATCAGGCTCTTTCGGTCGTACTGGTCCAGATTCTGTGTCTAACCTTTTTTTTTTTTTTTTTTTTTTTTTTTTGAGCCCGCTGCCTCTGCATTCGGTTGCCCTCCGTGCTAAATTCACCTCCGTAATGAATGAAGCGGCAGCATGCTGGCTTTTTCTCAAAAAAAAAAAAGAAAAAGAAAAAGAAAATGAGTAGTGTGAAAATAGGGATGTAAAGCCGACCGGCCTGCTCGTGGATCGTGCTGCGCTTATAGTCCTTGACTCGTTGGCTCGGCACAAAAAGGCCCATACTGTGCTTGGGCCATGCCCGCCCAAGGCTCTAGCCCATGGCCTGGCACGGCACGGTTCATATCTCAAGTCTCCATATATTTTGGGTACCGAGAAAAAAATATTCTTTTTTATTCCTAAAATGGGTGTAAATTATATAATAGTAAGAAATTTAATTAATTTTGCATTTGAATAAAAATTAAAATATTTTAAAAAATAATTAAAATTTCTTTAGAATAGATAATTTTTTTTTGTATTATTTAAAATAAAAATTATATATTTTTTACGTTGAGAGCGACGAAGACAACGAAGGAGCCACCCCTCGGGTGTGAGGCCCCCTCGCTTCACCTTTGCCCTCATCGATTCACGTGGGCGCAATGGAGGCGAGGTGGTTATTTTATTTTAAAAAATATACAAATAGTACAAGTAGTATTATAAAATTAAGGCTAAATTACAGAAAAATTTTCTGTCATATATCGCTTTTTCACTTTACCCCTGTCATTTAAAAATCGACAATCTGCCTCATCGTAATTATCGAATTGTGCAATAACCCCCGCCGTCAGTTGACCGTCAGTTGACCGTCAGTTTTTTTGAAAATATATTTTCATATACCCAAAATACCCTTGGAAAATATTTTCTAAAAAAAAAAAAAAAAAAAGAATTGGAAAAGAAAAAAAAGACTTCGAAACAAAAAAAATCGAAAAAAAAAAGAAAGGATATTTTCGTCAATTTACCATTTCTGTCAACGTCGTTGCCCCCTAAAAACAATTCGGTAATTACGAGGGGGCAGGTTGTCCACTTTTAAATGACATGGGGTAAAGTAAAAAAGCGGGATATGACAGGGGGATTTTCTGTAATTTAGCATAAAATTAAATAATAAAATTAAAATTTTTTAGAGATTGTATAGTGTACTTAAAAATAGTTTAAATTTATTTTATTTTAAATTTAAAATATTATCTTTCTAAACTCATTTTGATCATTTTATTTTTAAAAAATATTATTTATATATTTTATATTCAATCTATTATTTATTTTAGGGATAATTGCCTGTGTACCCCTGAAATATGAAGAAATATCTGATTTATCCCTCTTATTTTTTTCTTTCCAATATATCCTTCATACGTTCCACCGTTATTAAAAATACCCCTACCGTTTCCCTTTGTTAAGTTAGCTAGGGTTAAACTAGAGTTAAATAATAATCGGAGTTGAAAACTATCAGATATACCTATTTTGCCCGGGTTTAGGGTTTAGGGTTTAGGGTTTAGAATTTTTTAGGGTTTTAGGGTTTAGGGTTTAGGGTTTTAGGATTTAGGGTTTAGGGTTTTTTAAGGTTCTAGGGTTTAGGGTTTTAGGATTTAGGGTTTAGGATTTTTTAGGGTTTTAGGGTTTAGGATTTAGGGTTTTAGGGTTTAGGGTTTAGGGTTTTAGGGTTTTGGATTTAGGGTTTTAGGGTTTAGGGTATATTTGAAAGGGCAAAATAGTAATTACACATAGATAACGGCAGTTTCAAACGGTACACTAACAGAGTTTAACTTCAGGGGTATTTTGAAAAGAAGTTGGAACGTAAGAAGGGTAGTTTTAATATTAGCCTTCTAAGAGGGGTAAATCTGAAAACAGAGAAATTTTTAGGAGTAGGTAGGAAATTGAAAAATGAAAATAAATTTTTTTAATCATATTAATATATGATCAGTAAAAAAATCATTATTTATAAATAAATAAAATATTAATTATATTATAAAATTAAATAAAGTGTCTAAATAATATTGCTTTTTATTTAATTTAATGTTTAAAGAAGAATTAAAATAAAATCTCTCTCTTTCACGACTCGCAGCTTCAGTCGATGTTGTGTGATGGATTTTCGAGCCGCACCGCCGACCACCCACCTCGGCGCTGTGCCGCCGCCGTATTCCACCCCTCCCTTCTCCTACCTCTCAAACCCTAACCCTTACCCTAACCCTAACCCTAACCCTAATTTCATCGCCTCCTACAACGTTCCGATCCCCCCCTCCGACGCAGCGGCGGACCCCTACGCCGCCGCCGCTGCCGCGGCGTACGATGGGCTCTACGCCGCCTCTTACCCATACGCGGCGGCGCCCGTGGCGGCTCCGGCGGTGGCGCCGGCGACGGGGGTGGGTCTCGCTTCGTACTACGCGGCCGTGGGAGGGAACTCGGCTGGGGCGCACGGTGCGGTCGGTTCAAATGTGAGTGATCTCCATCCACAATTCTTGGATTCGAAGCTAAATTTCTCAGAGCTTTTTTAGCATTTCCGGCAATTTTGTACCAAATTTTCAGACTCCAAGATTCGTAGCGTAGATGGAAAAAGAGAAGATAATGAGATGAATGGTGCAAAAAAATATACTAATTTTCTGATCAATCCCGGTGCCTAGATTTCAATTTTGTATGAAACATTAATAGAACCAATTATCTCAAATGCAAGATGATCCCCATCATGTGCAAACAACTAACTTATTTAATCTTCATCAAAATGGTTAAATTATGATTGAATTGTTGTGACTTTGTGTCAAATTTGATTCCCTCTCACAAACTGCAGAGATAAATTATGTTTTCTGATGCTAATGGTGTAAACTCTTGTGTTCAAGAATACATAGTTGATTTTTTTAGTTTGATTCGAGCAGAGTGTTCAAATGGGTGTGATATTATAGAGTGCCTACTTTTTCTGTCAAAACTGGCTCATCTTTATGTAGTGCCGAACATAATTGAATTAAGTCAATTAATTGTAGGATTTACTGCCATGGAATGGAAACCGTGTCATTTTCATCTTTCGGTAATCTGTGAGATAGTTTCTTGGTCTTCAGTCAATTTGTACCGTTTATCTAACCTCAGCGACAAGAAAATTATGCTTTACTATTGCGCAACAAATATTGTACAAGTATACTAACTGTATTTCTAAATATGGTCTCATTGAGAAGAGAGGTTTCGACGGTGGAGATTTTGTTTAGTAGGTTGCCCACTTGTAGATGTCGACGTGTAACATGTCAAGTTCCTTTGTCAACTTCTTCTCTTAACATTCTCATTTACCCATTTACGAAAGTTTTTGTTTTCATTTTCATGAAACTTGAAGTTTAGGAAGCTAAAAAAACAAATGGTTGTTCAATTGTCGGACTCTTTATGGTGCTGTTGTAATGCTCAGCTGTAGGAGTCAGTTCCGCTGAGGCTAGTTCTTCTTCTCTTTCACTTACTACTACTTTCTTGGTCAATTCCTCAATTATTTCTGGAAGAGCATATAAACAAATAATTCTTCCACTGTTGTTAATTTTTTTTCCCCTAGATTTGTTAGAACAAAAGAAATGAAGTTTTCCAAAATGTCTTATTGATACTTGCAATATTTTTCCAATCACTATGAATGATTTGATGCTTCCTTTGAATATTTATCATTGTAGACCGACTTAATATGCAACACTCAAATTACTCTTCCTTCCCTATGGTGGGGATGACAATATATCTAGGCTTGGCTAATGGCGTGAAGATGTATGTTTTTAAGAATTAATTTCACGATGCAACTTAAAGTTGGAGTGCTTATATTTACTTTTTTCAATTTTTATTTACTGTAATATGGCATTACTTTATCACTAATGCATGTCTTGTTGCAATCTTGTGACTATCACATGCATGATAGTTTCTTGGGTTGGGCATGCATATATTCTCTGCGAAGGTGTATAAGAAATTCCTTTATATATAGCCCATATAATATAATACATGTATAACACAGGTATATTTCCTTCTTTCTTCTGTACTTAGTTCATGCATATGGATGCTCGAAATTGCTCCAGATTGAATAGTGCCGTTTACACACTTAAATCCGCAACATGGCCATTAAATTTATTTGGGGAAAAATATTTTGTTCAAGTTGCTAATGTAAGCAATGATCTGTTATTACCCCTTTCTGTTGTTAGAGGAGGAAAAAAATCAAGCCCGGTAAGGCAACAGTTGCAGATTTGGAGCTAAAGAAGCAGAAGGTTATCCTAGGAGGTGCTGCCGTTACTTCTGTTAAAGTATGTGCCATATGTAACGTCGTCTGCAATAGTGAGACAGTTTTTGCTTCTCATCTTGCTGGGACAAAGCATGTTCTGAAGGTATAACAGATACTTCAATTACCTACTCTAAAGTGTGATTCGTATTTACATGTTACTTCCTGTGTAGAATTTGCTAGAAATGCATTCAGAATTTGAGGATTTTATAATTGGGATCGAGTTTCACTTTCTTTAGAACATTTGCAGGGCTTTCTTTAAACACTTCTTCTCTACAACCAATTACAAAATGCTAAAAAATTACCAATGTTTTCATTTTTGTGGTGCTCAGTATCCAGTTTAAAATATGCTCCTCTTTTTTTTTTGCAAAATTATTCTTTAAAATGAAATACATGTTGAATTTTCACAGTAACCCTTGGACATTTGGGTATCATTTCTCTCACTACTAGTAGAGTATCTTATAATCAAGTTCATTATCTCTCATTTTCGCAGGTCCTAGGGAGACATTCAGTAGGTGCGGCCCCGACAGTCCATAACCTTTTAAAACCCACTTATGTTGTTAAAAAGGTGAAAAATCCAGTAGCTAAAAGCTTAAAGAAGAAATTAAAGGGTATTACCCAGGTTGCTCTGCCAGTCTATTGTGATGTTTGTAAGCTTTATTGTAACAGCCAAGAAGTTTATAATAGCCACAAAATGGGGAAAAAACACAAGAAAAATGTAGAGAAACTAAACCAATCGATGGCGCCTAAGCCCTCAAATGCTAACACATCTGACGCATCTGCTGCCAATAAAGGAAATGATGTAAACGATGAGGCGAAGAGAAAAGCTAAGGAGGAGGATTTGGAAGCCAAGAAAAGGAAGATTCTGGTAGGAGGGACTACTACTGATTCGGTCAAGGTTTGCACTCTTTGCAATGTCGTTTGTAATAGCCAAGGCGTGTTCGACTTCCACATGGCGGGAAAGAAGCACATTGCGATGTTAAAGAAGCAACAGCAGACGACGACTAGTTAAATTAGTCAGGTGTGGATGGTAATGTGAGTTGCTTGCTTCTTGGCTCTGTTTTTTTTCTTTACTGTTTCCGGTTAAAATATTATTCACGTGCCAGGCTTAAACAATTAAGTTTTCATTCAGCATAGGATTATTGAATCTCCCTTTGTGGTGCCATTTAATTTTATGTCGGGGGATTGTAAATTCAGTGGCGCTTTGCCTAAAATTTCGAGTTTTAAAACCATCTCTCTTTTAGTTTTTCAGTGTAATATTCGCCACTTAATCGACTGAAATCTGCTTGCCCATAATGCCTCTTTGGGAAATTATTTTCGCATCTGTTCTGATCCTTTGTTATTTCTCACTAGGACTTTGTAACTGTTTGTATTTTCTTGTGAACAAGTGATTCTTTGTGTCTGTACTTTTTTCCAAATATATTAGCCCTACGCATAATCTTTAAATTAGTGTGAATTAGTGTTTGTTTGCTATTTGCTCTGGCTTCTGAAACAACTTTCTCTGGTTGCTTCCAAAATCAACTGGGTGTTCAGCCAATGAAAAGTTTGTTGTTTATGTTGTGGTTAAAAAGATTAAAATGAGCTTGTGAGGTTTTTTTTTTTTAAAAAAAAAAAAGCTTCAAATTGCCAAGTGAAACAGGGCCTATGGTTTGAGTTGAATGGGTTCTTGTACCAACAGAAACACAATGTTCTGCCTTTTTTGATCAGGCCTTTTGGAATGATCATCATTCAAACATTGACTGATAATACATTGAAGAATAAGATAAATACATTCCTTGACTTGTCATCATCACCATAGGTCTTGTCTGATAAATACATTGAAGAATGAATGTACAATGTGCATGTTTACCGATTCATTGCTTAGAGAGAGAAAAAGAAAGTTCATTTCTGATTTATTATTATTAGTTTATTGTTTATTTTTGAATGAAAGATGAATAAAATCGTCACAAAAAATATATTTCTTTAAAAGTTCAAACAATAATTTTGAATGATTATCTTCTTTCTTTATAAAAACTAATTCAATCTTACTGTTGTTATGGGGTTATACTTCTCTGCCCTTTTTCTCACTTCTTTCTCAAGGTGCCGCAGCTGGCTTGGAGGCTTCGTGAGAGGGTTTCGCAGAAGGGTTTCTCAAGGTGCCGTTGCCGAGGGCTTTGATTGCTGGTGAGGACTTTGATTGCTGGTTTTGTCGCTTCTTCAGCTTCGCGGGAGTACACCAACGTTCTTCTCGGGACTTTCTCTTCAACTATATATATATATATATGTTTTTTTTTTCCTAATGGAGCCTTGATATGTTTACATGAAACTATATAATATAATAGAATTTTTTTTAAAAAAAACTATTAAATAGAATATATATATATATATATATATATATATATTTTGGTGCTGGTAAGTTTTTTACCGATAAATTTATTTTTATAATTAATTTTATGTTTAAAATTATATTATTTTATCAACTACTCACTAAACATAAGTGTTTACTATCATTTTAACAGTACATTTTTTTTTTTATTCAAAAACTAACAATTAATAAGCTGCAAGGACCTAGTGCTTTTATATATATATATATATATATATATATATATATATATATATATATATATATATATATAGTAGAGTTTATATATTTTTAAAAGTATAAATTTAATTATATTTATAAATTTTTTATCAGTAAATTTATATTAAAATTTGTGTTATTTTACTTTCTTTTTTTTTTCTATTTAGTTGACTTTAAATCATTGGTTGTTTAAGGAATAGAGCTGAGCCAAATAAAATTAGATAAGTGAGCAAAATGTATTTGAGCACGGATCTTATCCATTTGTATATCGGGTTTGAAACAATCCCTGGTGGGGCGGGGCAGGGCGGGTCGGGTCGGGCTCAATATATATATATATATATATATATATATATATATATATATATATATATATATATATATTGGTTTGGTTCTTTGACTAGTTCCAACTCTTCTAGATTCCAACCATATTCAGAACCTCTCTAACCAACTAAAACACCACAGCACATTTCTAATTCCCAATATCCATAATTTTTCTTTTCAGTAAAAACTTATAGATAGATATTATCAGAATTATGAATAAATTTAATTTGGCTAATTAATATTTTAAAATTTTAATTTTATTATTTAATATTTTAATTTGTTTGATTTGAATCAGTTAACAATTCTTTAACTTTAAAATTTGAATATATAGTTTATTTTTATAGATTTAATTAGTATATTTTATAAAAATTATATTATTTTTTATTAAAATTTAATTTATTTGAATTAGTCCGTGTTTGTGTTTCATCACTTAGTAAATGATATCAAATAATTATAAAATTTACTACGCATTCAAAAGTGCTAGATTCATTGATTAACCTTGAGATATTATATCAGTTTCGCTTCCGGCTGTTGGGTTATTGGATTCAATTAATAAAATTAACCGTACCATCAACTGATTTTATTGAATTTTACCGGACGGATCTTGCAATATTTTCCTGTCCGCCCGATACGGCACCATGCAACGGTTACACACACGGTAAAACGGGTCTGATTATCTGATACTCTGATAACGTGGGACCCACATATGCGAGTCACACACCAATCAGAAATTTGGACCCATTCCAACGGTCTAATTATTGCCTGAACCTGGTCCACAAATTGGCCAAAAACCACTCCATACTATTCATTCTTAGCAACATTAAATTTAGTAAAAGTATACTTCCCAAAAAAAAAAAAAAAAAAAAAATGATTCATCACTCTGATTATAATAACATATAATTCAGAAAGATTCGGGACCTACAAGTAAATAATAATAAAAAAAAAACAGAAGCAAAGTAAGAATTATTATACTTGATCTATAAATTTTTTTTCTTATTTATAAAAATGACGAACTAAGTTACGTAGCATAGGTGACAGAGACTTGTCGGAAAAAAAAAAAAAAAAACTACAAAATAATTTCTAATATCTCGTATCATTCATTTTAAAAATCTATATAACAGTAAAATTTATTATTAAATTATGTACGAAAAAATCACAGGTAAGTTATTACATTTCTATATGATTTCATTTCATACATAAAAAATTGTAAACTTTGTAAAAAGTATATTTCATATCCCATCAACAATTCAAAGTTTTGTTTTAGATGAATCAGGCCTAGGCAAAATCGTTTTCCCTGGAGCGTGGCTTGAACCATTCCATTCAAAGAGTGAAAAAAAAAATAATTTTTTTTTTTTCTAAAAAAATAAAATGATAAAAATCGTTGAAAACAAAAGAGAGGAGTTTTCTCCCTGACTCGTTTTCTTAATAGTTAATTAATAATAATACCACCCCATTTGGTTTGACCCAATCCCCCGCGTGGAGAAAGGTGGCTCCTTTTTATACCATTCCTTTTCTTCTTCCTCTTCCTCTTCAATTCTCTCCTTGCAATAGTTCTCAACAAGTTACAGATTTTTCTCTCCTTTTTTTGAGGTGATTTTAGCTTATTTTTGCCTTTTGGTTTTGATTGTTGTGGCCTATTCTTTGTTGGGTTGCTCTACGTTGTGATTTTTGTGCAGTAGTTTTGGTAAAAGGTAAGATTTTGTGGGTAATTTTACCTTGTTTTTGTACTTTGCTCTAAGTTGTGTTTTTCATGCAGTAGTTATTGTCAATTTTGGATTTTTTTAAAGCAATTTTTGCTTATTTTAAAAGCTTGATCCGTAATCCATATTTACTTTGCTCCAAGTTGTGTTTTTTATGCAGTAGTTTTGGTCAAGTTAAGATTTTCCAGGCAATTTTCAGCTTGTTTTTGGCTGTTGGGTTTTGATCCTTGTGATCTATTCATGTTGGTTTCAGCAGTAATCCATAGTAATTTGCTCAACTTGTGTTCTCTCTCTTATGCCATAGTTCTGCTCAAATTTAAGAAATTGCAGGTAATTTTAACTCATTTTTGCTTCTTGGGTTTGATTGTTGTGATCTCTTCTTGCTGGGTTTTAGCTGTAAATCATATTTACTTTGCTCCTAGTTGTGTTTGCTGTGCAATAGTTCAGGTCAAGTTAACTTTTTCTAGGTAATTTTAGCTTATTTTTGTTTTTGTTTTTTTTTCTTTTTGTTTGCTTTGTTCTACCAATTTCTTGATTTTTCATTTTGTTCTGATTTTTCTGCATGGATTAAGTTCCTTTTTCTCCTTTGCTATTCATTTATACATGAATTTTATAAACCAACTAAATTTTTTAGTCTTTATCAGATAAAGATCATGGCCTTTAATCCTTCAAATTATTTCCAATTTGTTCTTCCTCATCTACTTCACTGCTGTGTAGTGTTCTGATCAGAGAATTCTTCTGTTTGCGTAGGCGCTGTCGACATTTCTGTCAACTTTCCACCATCAATTAAAGCTACAGAAATATCAAAAATGAGCAAAACAAAAACTTCTAGCAACAAAATTCTAAAACAACGATCTCCGGACACCACTTCCTTCACCGCCAACCCCTTCGATTCCGACTCAGAACTCGATCTCAGTTATACTAAGTCGGCACGAGCTTCCTCTGTTGCTTCGGTTAATGTAGATGAAGGAAGAAGCACTTCTACTTCATCAATCTACTCGGGCTTCCCTTCTGCGAGAAGCAAATACAAGAACGACTTTCGCGACGACGGTGGCATAGAGAACCAGTCCGTGCAGGAGCTCGAGGGCTACGCGGCGTATAAGGCTGAGGAGACTACGGAGAAAGTGAATGGGTGTTTGAGGATTGCTGAGGAGATGAGAGAAGGCGCTTCGAGGACTCTTGTGACATTACACCAGCAGGGTCAGCAGATTACAAGGACACACATGGATGCAGTTGATATTGATCATCATCTTACCAGGGTATGATTGATTCATACGCGAAATTTATCCACTTTTATACTTTTCTTTTAGCATATTACTGTCGTGCGAGAAAGCTATTCACATTTATTCGGTGTGATCAAATTGTGTAAAGCTATATGAAAAAAAATGTGATCTGACAAACACTTTTTCGCAAATTATGAGTCCTCTTTTGCATCTTAAGATCTTGTTAAGTCTAATGCCTTCCGACTGTGGCGTCACCGTATTTCTTTGTTGATTTTCTTATTAGAATCAGAAAAAGACGATGAAAAAGTTACAACGGATTTAAAATGAAGGTGGGCATTTCATGTTTATTCATCTTGTTCTTTTCAGAGTGAAAAGCTTCTGGGGAGTCTTGGAGGGATTTTCTCTAAGAAATGGAAGCCGAAGAAAAATCGCGAGATAAAGGGGCCTTTTCTATCAAGAGGTAAAATTACCGTAAAAGAGATTGCGCGACAGCGATACTCCTTTTTGTTCTTTCTCTTGATGCTGTGAACTGAATTTCTGCAGATGATTCTTTTATACGAAAGGGTAGTCATTTGGAGCAGAGACAGAGGCTGGGATTAACCGATCCTTTGCCTCGATCGAATCGTCGACGTTCGGCGACTGAACCTGCATCTGCACTTGAGAAAGTCGAGGTATAGATCAAATAAATGTTTACAGATACTGCCCTGCAAAATCACCACTCTGAATATGCATTATGGGTATCTGTCATTTCTAATTCTGGTGTTTATTCGTTTGCTTCGACAGATAGAGAAGGCGAAGCAGGATGATGCTCTTTCAGATCTGAGTAACATATTAGTCGAGCTGAAAGGCATGGCTATCGACATGGGTTCGGAGATGGAGAGGTTTATTCTCTCTCTCATTATTATAAACTTTTTTTCTTTCTTTCTTTCTTTATCATCACATAGATTAGTTTCTTCTAAATTCGAATGTTTTAATCAGCAGTTTCACACCATATGTTTCTGAATCCGAACAACATAGTATTACAACTTGAGGACAAAACAGCACAAAATAAGCTTACAAAATTTTCTTGTTTGGTGATTCCAGGCAAATTGTAGCTCTGGGCGATGCGGAGACCGATATCGACGAACTAAACTCCAGAGTGAGAGGAGCAAATGTTCGGGCACGACATCTGCTTGGGAAATAGATAATGCAAACATTCATGCATGATGAAGTGTATCTTTTCTGATTTTGGTGAGACAGTTTTCTGATGATCTGATCTGTTGTGAAATCATTTTGATATAAAGTTTGGATTGGCTCATGTTGCCAAGTCTGTTTACACTATACATCTTGTTGCTGTTATACATGTATAAACATATGCTTCCATATGCGATAACATGCCGAATTCTTGTTGTAGTATGACACTGCTTGAGTATGAGATAGAATATTGAAATTTTCACTTGACATAATTTAGTTGCCTCATCAGCTGCATGATCACAAATGGTTTATCGGTGCCTGCGACATATTTTCTCATGTATGGCATAGCTAATCTCTCAATCAAAAAACTCATCAATGACAACCATTTTCAGCAATTAAAAAACCTTACATTCATGATCTGTAACATCTATAAAATCAATAACTATACAGTGACAAAAGTAGGCCAGACATTATGCCCTTCCAATATACATTCTTTACATTAACAAGAGAGAGAGAGAGAGAGAGAGAGAGAGAGAGAGAGAGAGAGAGAGAGAGAGAGAGGCAACTATCACTGCTTTCTACCTGAAGCAGTTTTCTTAACTGCACCAACTGAGACTAGGAACTGATCAAGTGATGACAATGTCTTCATGTCATCTGGGGGAAAGTAACTAGCCGCCCGCCCCATAAGAGAAGCAAATAAAAGGGGCAGAGAAGGCCGCGTGACGAATCGCTCGCCGAGTAGCTCATCGAGGAAGCCAAAAGCTGCTAGGAAATCCGATCTGCTCCCGTTTATCGGGGCGGCAAAATGGGCAGGAATTATCCTCTTGAATCGCCAGTCTCTCGCAATTCCATCGACCCAATCCCTCACCTGAAATATTTAAAAACAGATTTTACGGCTGTACTATGAAAGACAATTAAGTTCAGAAAAGGACTTTATGGGTTATTAGAGATTATTTCACAGGAAAAAAATAATCAGAGAAGGGAAACTCGCCATAAAATTATGCCATTAATTTGTCCTAGAGTGCAAACAGAAGGTTCTACAGACTATTAAAGTAAAGAAATAGTTGAGATGAGAAGGTTCTAAGACATTTAATTTGCATTTACATACCTTTTCTGGAACTTTGCTGAAGACTAATGTTTTAACAATTGGCGACACAATCAATTTCTGCGACATCTGAGCGAAGCTTGCGGCGGGCTCCAAAAGATTCGACGGCCCTAGGAACAATATTTGCAGAACCATTCTCTCCCACCCTATTAACAATCAAAGAGAAAAACATAGGGACTTAATAATAATACAAGAGAAAAGGCAAAAAATTTCAAGCTCATGTATCAACAAGTGTGAAAGGTACCTAAAGAAAGGCTAATCCATCATTGACAAGGTAAAAGGGAAATAAAGTACATTCCAGTAAAATTATATATTTTAGTTATATAAAGAAATTTTGAACAAATGTCACAAATCCAGGGAAAAATTCAAATGATGATTCTCACAATAAGCCTCATTATTTTGTTGAATCTACTCTATGACTACCAAGCAAAACCAAGAGAAGAGAACAAACACATAGGATACACAATCAATAGGAGGCTAATTACCTTTTTGACGATTGACGTTATTGTCCACAACAGGTTCATCAGGAACTTCTTTTCCTTTACTGAGAAGTTTCACAGCCAAACCATTCTTAGCAGATGCCAACAATGATTCTTTGCTAATACATTCTGGCGGCTTTGCAGGAACGAAGATCACAGCATCTGTCACCAATAGTGTTCGTGAGCGCTTATGGTAGAATGCCACCTCCACATAAGGGCCAATTCCTGAGAAATGTGAAATTATCTTTGATCAGTGTTATAAAAAGGTTTTATTAGCTTTGAGAATAATGCGCGATTGCAGTATGCTCATATCAAGCATGTTCGCATACCGAATATTCATATATATATATATGAATATATATATATATCGATGAAAGTGCAATTGCCTATAAAAATGCCCTTATTTTAAGTTGGAACTCATACAATTCATAGACAGTAAGTAAAAGGATATCGATTGAAGAAGCAATTTTCATATAAGGGCATTTATGAAAAACTCAAATTTTGGAGGAATATGTGTGTAACTAAATAATTTTCCAGCAGTATATATGTAGATAACTCTAATAGGAAAAAATGTATGTTACATGTGGCCCTTCGACAAAAATGTTAGAGCAAAATAACAAAAGAAAAGGAGAATTTAAGTATGAAGCCCTACCAACTTCTGGTGAGCTAAGGACTTTTTGTTCAATCTCATTTGCCCAAGGAGTAGAATCATCCTCATCCTTCAAGGACTTGGCACGGAAAATTCCAAAAAACTCAAGGGGCAAATTGATCGGCCAACTCCACTGCCTGGGGGCCACCCAAATTTGCGCTCTTGGGAACTTCCTCGAAAATGGGCCCACAAAGATCTTATGTTCATAAGCAAAAGTAGGTAGGATAATGTATTCCACAGGTGCATCCAACTCCTTCAACAGCTGTTATACCACAAATGCACAATTCACACTCATGCTTCTCTAAGCTCACTGGTTATGATCATAGCTAAATATAGCAGAAAGCGGAACAAACGGTTAACGACGAAACCAAGTCCAATTAAGTAATTGTGGAGGTCTAATAGTCGAACGAGGGATAAAAAATGGCGAATATATGAAGACTACAACTAAGTTGAAGAACTACCTGAACGCATTCCTTAGTAGGAGCGATCGGCGCATGGACCCATAATCCTCCAGATTTCAGCTTGATGACGGTCATCCGAATGTTCGTGGAGACACTGCTGAAACCCAGCGCTTGCTCTTGCTCGAAAAGCCATATACAATCTCTCACAGCCTTTGCGGATACATAAAGGCGGTGTTCTATTATAAGTTGCAATAATGGAGAACAGTTTGTGCAATGGAGTGTGCATAATTTTATACGAAAAACATAAAAGCCTATCTACCAAATAGCAAGTAGTGGCATGACATGAAGATGCAGCAAATTCATGACATTAAGTGCCAGTCCTAAGATGCCTCGGTTTCAGAAGGTTATGAGTTCAGTTCCTACACCCGCCATTTAATGTCACTAATTCATGTCTGCTATTTCTTGTGTTACCTTTCTCGGCAGTCTGTCGTGCACGTGAGCAGAAGTGTTAAGATTTAGTCCTGGGGGCGGATGCTCACCGAATAATTTGGAAAATTCTCTGGTAATTCACTACAACATCCTCCTATATTACTTCAAATATTATCTATTTCGGTCCAGATGAAACAGCGGACCATCTCTTTGTATCCTGTACCTCTACTAAAACACTGCCGGAGGCCCTGCTGCCAAACAAATTGGAGGCCCACAACGCTTCATCCGTCGATAAGCTCTGGGATACGAACGGCCTCAAGAAGGGCGCCTTGGGAAAAAGGATGCTAACCACCATTGCGGCCACCTGGTGGAACATTTGGCTGGAAAGAAACAGAAGTTACGACAACAAGAAACGCTGTCTCGGTGTCTTACTTGCGGAGATTAGAATTTGCCGATCAAACTGGACCAGATTCTGTGCCTAGTCTCGGATTTTTTTTTTTTTTTTTTTTTTTTTTTTTTTGGGCCCGGCTGCTCCACTGCAGAAACCGGCTGCCCAGTTGCTAAGTTCACCCCGTCATGAATGAAGCGGCAGCATCCTGTTTTTTTCTCAAAAAAAATATTATCTATTTGTATTCAATAAAGTCCTAATTTTTTCACCTCAAAATTCAAAGTTATCTAAAATTCAACTCTACACGCATGATTCGACAAAGTATAGCAGCAAACATCAAATTAAAACCCACCCAATAGTTCCCCCAACGCAACTAAAATTCATTTAGCACCAAAATTAAACCAAATCAATTTTTTTTTTTAAAAAAAAAGAAGCTAATCTCACCTCGGACCTAATCGTGCGCCGATTGAGGAAGGGCCCGAGGGGGAAGGGGAACCCGGTGAAGTTGATGTAGAACCTCTCGCCACCGCCGCCGCCGCCGCCGCCGCGGCGAGCGGCGGCGGAAGCCACCACCAACGCCCCCGCTTCCCCGCGCCACCGCCGCCGCACGGGATTGGACTCAAAATCGAGACTTTTACGATACTCGACGAGAAACGGACGAGCTTGGCCACCCAAAGAAGAGGAATTGGGGAAGAGCGCGGTGTTGAGGAGAGAAGAAGCAGTGGTCGCCATTGTCGAATCCTCGAAGCGCTGTGCTAATTAAGCAGAGACGATGGTTTGATGGATGAGTGACACGTGGACGCACCAAAACGGACGAGCTCTTACAGTGGCTGAGAATATTTGAGACCATTTTTAAAAATAATCGAAGGAAAAAAAAAAGAGAGGAGGAGAAAGTTCTAGAATTTCTCTGATTCTAACATTTTATTTGCTCGCTTCATTTTGTTAGAAGTCGGCAACGAATACACAACCCGACCTAGACTTCGACTTGTTCGTTGGAGTCGGTGACGTGAAAGATGAAGCGCCGACTTTTAATTTTTTTTTACTATTTTTTAAGATACTCATAAAATTATTATAGAATTATATGCAACATATTAGTGTTAAAAGCAGAGCTCAAATAAATAAATGAAATAAATATTTAAACTTACAAAATGATAGGGACTAAACTTAAAAAGTACAAGGACTGGGTTGAAGTTTTGGAATAGTACAGTGACTCTCTGTAGATTTCACACCCAATTTTTCGTCCCAGCGACGCCTACGTCTCCTCTCTCTCTCTCTCTCTCTCTCTCTCTCTCTCTCTCTCACACACACACACACGCGCACACACACCTTTTCAAGCATCCATGGCGATCGGAATCTTAGTACAAACCCTAGCGTCCGCCCTCGTAACCCTAGCGCTCTTCTCGATCTCCGCGGCGGCGATCTCGGTGAGGAGGACGCGGAGGAGCGCGGCGGCGGCGGCGGCGGCGGCGGCGGCGGGGTTCTTCCACCCCTACACCAACGATGGCGGCGGCGGCGAGCGCGTGCTGTGGTGCGCCGTCCGTGCTGTACAGGACGAGCGCCCCGATCTGGAGTGCGCGGTGTTCACCGGCGACGACGCCTCGCCGGAGAGCCTCGCGGCACGCGCGCTCGACCGCTTCGGCGTGAAGCTGCTTCGCCCCCCCAAGGTTAGACCTCCCCCCCCCCACAATCTCCTCATAAATCGGTTTAGACTTTGGTTTTTTGATCTCTTACTTCGCTTGCTCATGTTGATTGAATCGATTTCGGGCGTTCAATGCGAATAATTTGTTGTTGGTTTTGTGGAAATTGCGTTGTAAAATGTTTGTGAATGTTGTACTATCGTGTTTGCTGGAAAATTTTGTGAAAGTTGCTTCGTTCCCACAAGGTTGTTCCCAATCTCCTCATAATTAGGCTTAAAAATTGGTTTTTTTTTTATCTCTTCGTTCTCTTGTTCACTTTGATTGAATCCATTTTGGTTCTTCGATATGAAGAATTTGTTGTTGGATTTGTAGAATTTGCCTTGCACAATGTCTGTGAAAGTTGTGTTAGAGTGTTTACTGGAAAATTCGGGTCAAAATCGTTTCTTTCCCCATTTTATTTTATATTTATTCGAGTTAGGACTATCTCATGTAGTGTGTTGGGTAAATTTTGTGTTCATTAGCCTTTGCTGGTGCCGTGCAATTTGTTCTTTGTTTACCAAGTGGAAGAACCATTTGGGTCTTAATTTTAATGGTCGTGTTACAAATCAGGCCTATTGAATTAGAATTTAGCATGCAGTTGGATTTAAATTACAGTTTCATTCCATCATACTACACTACGGCATTTGTTGAGTTTGGGGGTTAAGCAATAAATTTGCTTACTTTATTGCTGCACAATGTATTAATTGTTTGATTCATTCGTGAGTTTATTCTTTTCTACTTGGGCTTAATATATAGAGAGATTTTTTTTTTTGGAACTCTATAAAAATGATTCAAATGTAAAATTTATTTTTAAGTCAGTTATCTTGTTTATCAGCTTGACTACATTCATTTATAGGTAATTCGCTTGTATAGAAGGAAATGGATTGAGGAACGCACGTATCCGCATTTTACTATGATTGGACAATGTCTTGGTTCGGTTTATCTTGCATGGGAGGCTCTGTGTAAATTTACACCCCAATTTTACTTCGATACAAGTGGTTATGCCTTTACTTACCCTCTTGCTCGGTTGTTTGGTTGCAAAGTTATATGCTACACTCACTATCCAACTATCAGCTCAGATATGGTCGCACGTGTTCGCCAGCGTAGTTCTATGTATAACAACAATGCTCTTATTGCCAAAAGGTATGCAGTTTAAAAGTTTATATCTTTCTGTTAATTGCCCTTCGAAGAATGAAAACAATTTAGTCTGCTTTTATCTCTAGAAGCCTCTAGATTGGTTATAAGCTTGGACTTAGTATTCAGGCCTGTGATCATCAGCGCCAATTCTTTTGACAGGACAACTTACGAAGCTCAATTTATAAGCAGTTAATGGTTTCTAGTTTATTTTTTTCATTCTTTGAGCATATGATGGTAATGAGTTAATGACCCTATAGGAAAGCAAATTTTGATTATTTATGAACAAAATTAGGGAGTTTCATTGACAATGATACTCTCTGGATGAACCCTTAATTTGATAATATATGCTTATCGACGAACCAGCTCAGTAGCTAATGTGTCCTTTTCTTTTGGCTGTAGTGTTTGGCTATCGCGATGCAAAATCCTGTATTATACATTGTTAAGTTGGTTGTATGGATTGGTTGGTTCTTGTGCACATCTTGCGATGGTAAACTCGTCATGGACAAAGTCTCACATTGATAAGCTATGGAAGATTCCAGAACGTACTAAAAGAGTATACCCTCCCTGTGACACCTCTTCTCTTCAGGTATGCCTTGTTGATCTAAGGTTTCTTATGGCATTAATCTAGTAGTTTCTGCCAATATGGAATCTATGACCTTGCTATTTTCTTCTTAGGATCATAGTAAAAGGGTTAGCCTGAAAAACAAAACATAGTAATTTGTTCTTTCGACTACTTTGTACCACACTAAGCTTCAAACAGTAGATTCTTCTTTTATGACCTGGAAACTTTTCTCAGCTTCCTCCCCGCATCAAAAGCTTTATGCTTATGATATGCCAAATGCCTAAGTGCTGGTGCTTAGCGAAGTGAAGCTATCCCAATAGCCAGGCCGTAGAGGCTCTTGGTTTACTATAACTTAGTGTTTTGTTTTGGTCATATATAGATAGTTCTTACATACGTTCTCTTCTGGTTTTTTTTAATCCTTCTCTTTGTTAGAATCCTTTTTATCTTTTTAATGCTAAATTCAGTTAGTAGTTTGAGATGCTTTCTGATTAGCACTTATAAAGCAATTTGTTTTGTTGAAGTAGATGCTTCCACTGGAGAGACCGACAAAGCCTCCTGTTTTTATATCTGTCTCACAGTTTCGTCCAGAAAAGGTATGCTTAGGAATCAAAATTGTGGTATAAATTGAGAACCGCATGGTCATATCACATACATGATTGTTATATTCATGCCCTTTTTCACTTTGCAGGCTCATACTCTTCAGTTGGAGGCATTTTCACTGGCTTTACAAACCTTAGAGCCAGAATTTCATAGACCAAAGCTCCAGTTTGTGGGTAGTTGTCGAAACGAAGAGGATTTAGATAGATTTCAAAGGCTTAAAGAAAGAACTAGGGAACTAAATATGGACGAGTATGTAGAGTTCCGCAAGGATGTCATGTACAGGTATTTGCTCCTCTTCTATTATTTTCCCTTTTTTCACTGAAACTCAGTACCTTTTCCTGTAAAGAAGGCATCAATCAAGAGGACAGAAGTTGTTTATAGTTTATTTTCAGAATGATATTTTGAACAGCACATAACATTTATGTAAAAGCTCCAGCCACTCATGACATAATGAGAAATTCCATTCATGTTAAATAAGCATTTAGTGCAAGTAGGGATTTTTTTTTTTGAATTCATCTATCGTTTTCTTCTCACTCAGTTTCGTATTGTGATAACAGGGATTTAGTACAACTTCTAGGAGGAGCTGTTGCGGGGCTTCACTCCATGATTGATGAGCACTTTGGAATTAGTGTCGTCGAGTACATGGCAGCTGGAGCTATTCCAATTGGTGAGTAAATGCTTCATTCGATACATCCTGCTACATTTATATACATTTAGGACCCTCGAAAAGCGCCTACTTTGCTCATATGTATCCCTGCAAAATTGTCTATTCACATATTTACACCTGTAAAATCTGAATATTTATATATTACCCTTTTGGAAAGTGTAGTTTCTTACGGAAAATAAATGGCGGGGGCATTTAATTCTTCAGGGGAAGTTGGTTATACATTAGAAAAAGATTTCAAAAAAAGGGAATATATGTATATATGTCAGTAGATAATTATATATGTAAGTCTCCGTCTCTGCCTCTTTTGGATATAACTTTTAACTAGATTGTTTTATTCCTCAGCCCATAATTCAGCTGGACCGAGAATGGACATCATTCTAGAAGAAGATGGGCATCAAACTGGATTTCTAGCTTGTAGCAAAGAAGAATACTGTGATGCCATCCTCAAAGTTTTGAGGATGTCAGAGGAAGAGAGGCTAGAAATGGCGGCTGCAGCAAGAAAGCGCGCTCGGAGGTTCTCGGAGCAGAGGTTCTATGAAGATTTTACGGCTGCGATACACCCAATCTTTTCTATTACCAGGAAAGATCATTCATAGCACTACTTGAGTAGGATTCTATTTTCCTTTTCCGCAGAAGAAAAGGTCCCCAAGTTGTGCTTTTCATATCGAACCCTTCGACTCCAACATCGTGTCGGGAATTCGTTGGAAGGAAACAACAGGCTCCTAATGCGATGGATTATTGTAAAATTAACGTAAAGAATAAAAACTCAAGTATAAGGACATAAGGAGCATTGGAAGGGCATGTTGCCGCTCTTCGTTTTCCCTTTTTCTTCTTTTCTTTCCCTTTTCTCTTTCCAGAGTGAATCATGTACAGGGTAGAGCTTTGATAGATGATTAACTGATGTTATACTATACTAGAGCTTTTCTTGATTTGATTCTGCAAAGGATATTGAAGCTTTGCTAGAATTAACAAATGAGATATGTGATCTTTCGCCTAGTCGAGAGTGGCGATTTCCTTTTAATTATTTGTGTGGATCTACGCTCGTGCTCTTTCAGTTATATGCAAATCTTAGCTTTGGAGAACGGCGGTTGTTTCGCAGTGCGGGCTTCCAACTAACTGCAGCAACTGCTGTGTGGCTTGGCAGTTCTGCAGAGCTTTGTTTGAACAAGCACATTTTAGTGAAAGTCTAATTTGTTGGATAATTATACCTGAGTGTCTTATGTACTATGTAACTTGATTGTACTAGGACTTAGTACTGCTTTAAATGGTCAGATCCTTGTAAAGTTTAAGAAAATTATCTATTTAACCAAGTAAAAAGTAAAATTTAGAGAATCATTTTGAAGACGTTACCATACAATTTTTATCCAAATCGTATCGAAGACATAATATATATATATATATATATATATATGTACTATGTAACTTGATTGTACTAGGACTTAGTACTGCTTTAAATGGTCAGATCCTTGTAAAGTTTAAGAAAATTATCTATTTAACCAAGTAAAAAGTAAAATTTAGAGAATCATTGGTTAAAAGTAAAATTGTATGGTAACGTCTTCAAAATGATTCTCTAAATTTTACTTTTTACTTGGTTAAATAGATAATTTTCTTAAACTTTACAAGGATCTGACCATTTAAAGCAGTACTAAGTCCTAGTACAATCAAGTTACATAGTATATATATATATATATATATATATATATATATATATATATATATATATGTATAATAATAATAAAATATTCTAATTATTTATTAAATATTTTTAGTAAATTTTTTGAAAAAATTATGCGGACCGACGCACCATAACTTAAAATAGCAAAACCTATTCCCTCCTCATTCTCCACTATCTACCTCTACTAGGGTTCTACGATCGAAGTGGCGGGAACCAGTGAACTCGGCGCCGATCTCTCATCGCCGCGAAAATACCTCCCGGCGCCGACTCAAATCGATGGCCAACGAGGAGAGCAAAACCCTAGACTCCACCCCTCGAAGAACCACGAGGTCCTCTTCCTCCTCCCTCTCCCTCTTCCTCTCTTCTCCTCCAAAACCCTCGCTCAATCCCCCAAGCCCTCCCCCCTCTCTCCCCACCGATCTCTTATTCTCCGCACAACCCATCACACTGCACCAGTTACTCGCCAATCTCCCCGGAAGAACCCCGCAAATCCTCGAGGTTTTGCGCCTGATCGGGCCCCTAAATTCCCCGACGCAACCGATTCTCCTCTACGGCGGCGTCTCCGCGGGCAAAACGAGCACCATTTTGCAGGTATTCCGGCATTTGAACCGCCCCTTCGTTTACGCGAGCTGCCGCTCTTGCTATTCCCCTAGAATCCTCTTCGAATCGGTCCTGAATCACTTGCTTCTTCATAGGCGGAGCCGGAGCAGCGGTTTCGCCAGCTCCAGGCGGTGCGAGAGGGCGTCGGAGTTCGTTAACTCTTTTCGGGACGCGTTGAGTCGTGTGATAAACGAGTTGAAAGAGAGAAGGGGCAAAAAATATGGGAATGGGGGGATGGTTTATGTGATTTTCGACAATGTCGAGCTCATCCGGTCGTGGGATAAGGGTTCTCTTATTCTCTCCTTGCTGTTTAGGTTGTTCGATATTTTGAACATTCCCGAATTGGGTTTGATCTATATCAGTAGTTCGACGCCCGACGCGTACTATTCAATGACCGGTTCGATCAAGCCGAATGCAGTGCACTTCCCAGAATACACTTTGAATGATCTTCATGGCATTTTTATGAGAAACCAGGAGAATCCAAAGCTTTATTCCTCATTTTTAAGGTAAATATGGTTAAAAGGAATTGCTTTTTCCATTCATCGGATATAATTGGGTAAATTACATCATTAGTCACTGATGGGCCCAGTCCAGCTGTGAAGTGTTGTTGAATTTTGCTAACAGGAATGAGTTGCTGCTTCATTCTCGCAATTACGGGAAATTGAGCGTTACTCGAAGTTCAGCTCATCAATTGCAGAAATTTGATGTTTGATTGCCCAAGTGCAATCGTGCTATTCTTCACCAAAAGTTCTGTGACTAGTTACGTAATTTATCATATATAATTTATTCTTTTTGCCAGTGTTCTGACTATGTCGTGATTATTTTGAGCAAGCAGTGTTGTTCTGAAGCCCTTCTCCAGAGTGACTAAACGTGTCGATGAATTGGCGACTGCTTTTGAATCACTATTTAGGAAATATTGTGAACCTTTAACTGATTTGAAACTGGTTCCTGACGAGCGCATGAAGAGAAGGTTGTTCGATTACATTCAGCCGCACCTAACTGCTTCTCTGAATGAGACATTTGATGTTCCTGTGAGAAGCTCGTCTGAATCTACTAAGGATGGAAACTATACTAAGAAGGGGAGTATTAGGAAGACCGTAGGTGGCAATGATTCGTTAGCAGAATTGGATTTTCATATGTCTGTGTCTGCAAAATACCTTCTTCTTTCCGCATTCCTTGCTTCGAGGAATCCAGCTACCCTTGATGCTGCTCTCTTTGATTCAACTGGAGGATCCAGTAGTCGCAAGCGTAAGAGAAAGTGCGTACTAAATTAGGACTGTTTGGTGTTATTTCTGTTTCTTATTTATGATTTCTTTTCAAGCTCTATATTGTTGAAATCATAGTCGCAACTTGCTTTGATTTTGTTCTGAGAAAATTCATGAGTAGTTCACGAGCTTTTGATTGGTTGTATAATGCGCCGAATCATTATTCATTAATATAGGGATATTGACAAATGCGCCGTTAATTTTGCGCTGCTGCCATTCTCTTTATCATTTGTGGCTTCTATTATGGATAAATGTGGCTATATGTCGGCATGTTTTGTAATTTAGCCCTTTGTTATGATTTATTTTCAGGAGCTCTCAGGCATCGATCGACCAAAATGATCATAAGGCTGAAGAAACTCTTATTAAGGGACCGGGAACTTTCCCCTTAGAGCGCCTATTAGCTATTTTTCAATGCATAACATCACTCTCTGAAGAAGTACTCGAGGAAGAACAGCTTAAGGATGGGAAGGGAATTGAGAATGCGACTGTTGGGTTAATGTCTGATGTTTTATTGCAGCTATCTACTCTCTGCAATGCTAACTTTCTATGCAAAAGCGGAAGCTGCCCTTTGGATGGTTCCGGAAGATACCGTTCCACTATTGACGAAGATTTTGCATTGAAGGTCTGAAAATCCATCTTCTGCTCTGAATTCCGTTGCTGTTCGATTTAGCATTGTTCATTCCATGAACAGTGGCTTCAGCAGGGAAAATGTTTGCCTGGCCCTAGTTCACCATAGTCTTCTAAAACTCGATTCTACAGGTTTTAAAGTGAAATTTCAAACTGTTGGATGTGATTTACAACACTTAAAGTGGCTAGAATTAAAAAAAAAAAAAAAAAAAAAACTTTTCTCATGTGGCGAACTTTTGATTTTTGGGATTACTTGTTGCCTAGGTAATTAGCATCTCCCCACAGGAGAAGCTCCATCTTATTCTCAAATTTCTTTTCTGGAATCTAACTTGGAAAAGCACTTTGGTTGTTGCAGGTTTCAAGGAGCATTAACTTTCCCCTGTCCAAGTATATCTACAGAAGATAGTTTAAAGGCTTCACCTGACTCGGAATTCTGCAGGAATAGCTGCATCAAATTAGTTGTTTGAATTTTTCATCTATGCATGGATGCATTGTACATTAGGAAAATTGGGGAGAGTTACAGGAGTAGAATTGAGAGGCTGTGTAATTTGAAAGATCTTATTATTAGTTTCCTCTGGCAATTTGTATCAGTTTGTTGAATCTGCTTGTCTCTGCAGCGCATTGTTCAATGAATCAATCGATCATGAAAATAAGAGATTATTTTTTCTTGTTGAGAGAAAAAATTCTGATGTGCAGTACAATATGATATGACATTAGCTGCTTTAATATCTCTATGTTTTAAAATTTTATGTTCAATATATCAAATGCAATATTAAGATTTTAATAATCAAACATAAAAAGTTTATATTTCATTGGATTGATGCAAATATATTAAAAAAGAAATTTTGGATCATAAATATGGACCGGGTTGTAATATTGAAGTAAAATAGTGGCTATTCATACATTTTGCCCCTGGGGTAAAATCGTAAAAACGAGTACTCCATACGGAGAACCTGCTTCGTCCTCTACTCCACGAAGTCGTCTCCCTCTCTACATAAACCCTAACACGGGGGAAAACCCAAGAGATCGTCGAGGGGTCGAACCCTAGATTACGATCACTCCACTCTCCTTCTCCATCTCGCTCTCTATATCTCTTCTTCGTCCCTTAGTCATGGCGAGGGGCCGCAGATCTGTGGCGCTTCTCGCTCTGATCTGTGCGCTCCTTCTCCATTCCATCGCCCCCGCCTCCGCCACCGCCATTCGTCCGATCTCCGACGCCCACCGATCCGCCGCGGCGGAGCTCTTCGCCCCGATCGATGGATCCTACGGGAGGTATGGATTGATAACTACGGCTTTAAGGTTTCTGTAGTGTTTGAGATCGGAGTTGCCCTAGTGATCGGTGCGTTGTTCTGTTTCCTTCTAGTATGGATTCAAATGGGTTTGATTCGACTTGATCCCTGCTGTTTTTTTGCCGGATCTGATAGGTTAATTATTTTAGTTAATATGAACTGTTTGGTGTTGGGAATTTCTGAACTTGGGAGTGATCATAAAATGGTGATCGGGGAAGGTATAATTATATGAATCTGTCTTATACGATCTCTTAGATTCAATGGTATTACACATAAAACATTTGGCTTGAACTGTGTCATGTCATTAATTTTACAATTTACTTACATTAATAAAAGCAATTTAGCATAAACAAAACATCATGTAAAATTAGTTGAGAACACATCGTTTAATTAATTTTTAATCCCTTTAAAAGTAGTCGAAAAAGATTGTAAGCAATCTATCAGGCTGTTCCCTTGTGTTTATTTATTTATTTATTTTTGTAAATGCTTATAATAGCTAAATCCCAATATTAAACCTGAAAATCCTGAAACCACTAATACGGGAATATGTGCGATCTGGAAGTAAGTGATATTAATACTTTGTACCTTTTTGTGGAATTGTCAAATTCTGCTTGTGATATAACTGATATTATTTACATGTTATGTTACAGTTTAGAAGAGACTTATGAGGCACTAAGGACATTTCAGACACTCGGAGTTGAAAAGACTGCCGAGCTTAGTCATGGAACCTGCCTATCTGTTGCTGAGAAAGTTGGTTCCTCGTCAACGCCGGCGAAGGACTTGTTCTATGCGCTAAGAATCAACAGCATCTTGGGTTGCCAGATTGATGCCGGCACCTATGATGTACATTATTCATCTCTCTTATAATGTGTGAGAGTGTTGATTCACATGTGATGCTACTTATCAGAGGACTTCTGTTATATACTTTTCTTTTTCTCAGGAAGTTGCATCGAAACTTCAAGCAGTGTTGAAGGATGCAAATTCATTGCTGGAATCCTATTACTCTATAGGAGGTTTGCTTAGTGTTAAGGTAAGATATTACAGTACCTTTCTTCGTTTTCTTTTTTTCTTTTCCAAGGCTCTAGCATTGTATTTCTTAATCTTATTGTTATTTAGATTCTTCAATATTCTTCCAAGACAGAAATGTGAGCACTCAAAGATACTCAAGTGTGTTCCTTTTTTTTTTCCCTCTCAATCAGGACCAAGGGCATGATGTTATTCTATCTGATGCTGATGGTACATTTCATGCGATAAAGGTAATTGATACTACTGTTATGTGATTCTTTGTTGATTATCTGTATCCAATTTCCAGTCATGATGTTATTCTATCTGATGCTGATGGTACATTTCATGCAATAAAGGTGATTGATACTACTGTTATGTGATTCTTTGTTGAATTCAGTATATCTTTCTTCCTGCAGGCTCTTAGTCAGAGTGATGGAAGATGGCGTTTAGATACCAATAGTGCTGAATCTAGTACAAATGCTGCTGGTATTGTTTCTTCTTTGGGGTTCTGATATATCTAATCTTCTACAAGACTTAAACAATTTTTATAATACTTGTAGCGTAATTTCTTTTGCCTAAAAATAATAAGTTGGTCATTATAATGTGTTCATTATACTAATATGTTACATCTACTGCTATTTCAGGGATAGCGCTTGAATCATTAGCAGGAGTTATTTCATTGGCGGGTTCAGAGGTGGACCAATCTATGGTATGTGGTTATTCATAACATTTTGTTGTTTTCTGTTGTTGAGTGTAATATCTATTTGAATTTTACGGCGCTTTTTAAGTGAAAATACTTCTGTATTTCTTGTGGTTCGTTTGTGCAATTTGGGTATTAGATGGAGGTCTTCAATTGTACTTCTTTCAATAGTTTGCTTAGGGCATTAATGAGGAATTTTTATTATCTTCATGATTCATGTGAGGAAATACTCTTGGCATTAGCAATTATGTTTTGAGATTTTAATTCTATGGAAATTGTTTGCTAGACTTTGGAGTATCTGTGTCCATAGTGAGTTCAATTATTAAGTGCTCCCGCTGTTGTCCCTTTTTAAGTTTTTATGTATCTTGATGATTTTCCAAAGTTCACACATTGATGTATATAGCTAGTGGTTGGATTGATTTCTTCTTTTTTAATTGATATCGATTCAACTACAATTTGACAGATTGGAGTTGTCAAAAATGACATTGTGAAACTGTTTGGGAGCATCAAAAGCTTTGGTAATACTTCTCTAACTTTCAATGTTCTAAGTTCTTGTTTCTTTGCATGTTTCCTTCACTGCCGGCTGCTTTAGAAGACTATAGTTGGTTGATTGTCGGTCGGCAGAGGATAGTTAGATATGACTTGGGGGCATCGTCACCCAAAAATGTGATGAGAAATTATTAAAGAAGAAATCAGATATAGTTGACATTTCAGAAACATGCATTACATTCTGCAGAATAAGTTCTTTCTAGAGAGGAGATGATTTTGATGGGTTTTCACATATTCCACTTGTTAGATATGTTTCATGACTGTTACATTCAATCAAACCTCCAATCTATGTTTATGTTGTCCAGAAAATAGTAATAGTATACTTTACGCTAAACTAGACAGTGAAATTTTAAGAGATCTAGAGCAAGTCACTAAATTTTGGTGGCATCTTTAGCTTCTTGTTTGAAGTAATTTTAGTTGATGGTAAATAGTTTCATGTACCCTTCTGCTTCTTTATGCCTCTTTGTTTAGATATCAAGCAAGAACAGCAAAACAAAGACGTGTTTGATTTGTCTTACATTTTTACAGAGCACAATATATTTTCAGTTCTTGTATCTGATGAACTTTACATGGGATATTTCAGATGACGGAACCTTGTACTTCGACGAAAAGCATGTTGATGGCAGTGAATATAAGGGCCCACTTACAACTTCTGCTTCGGTAGTGCGGGGTGTTACTGCTTTTGCCGCAGCTGCTTCAGGGAAGCTGAATGTGAGTCAAGCAATTCCATGAGAATACGATACCTGTATTAATTCTGATTATTTGTCTTTTATATCTCATTCGTTTGCCTGAATTTGCAGATTCCAGGCGATAAAATATTAGGCTTGGCTAAGTTCTTTCTCAGCATAGGGGTTCCTGGCACCGCTAAAGATTTATTTAACCAAATAGATTCCTTGTCATGCTTGGAGAATAACAGGCAAGTGTTCTCTTGCAGTGTTATTCTATTTATTATTTATATCATAAGAAATGACCCACTTCTGTACCTCTCTATTTGATATTTTACTCCTTGAAAATATAATTTTGTAAGCATTATTAGTATACCATCTCTGACGTTTGGATGAACAGATCATGTACTTCTCTTTATTCTGATTTTGCTTTTAATCTGTTTTGGATTAAGCTTCAACTAGGAACTTCCTATACATTCTAACATAACATGACATTGCTATTTCCTATTGCTTATCTTATGGATGTCTGTTTGGCTCTTTACAGGGTTTCAATTCCTTTGATTCTCTCACTTCCTGCAACGGTACTTTCATTGACTTTGAAAGACCAACTCAAGGTGATTTCCGGTGCATTCCTTCCAAAATTTGGGTCTCAACATTGTGATTAAAAGAACATGACCCTAGAAGAGGTTATTTAATCTTTTTGCAGTAGGCTAATAAAGAGCCACCCATCTTTAGTAGACCTAATCAGTGGGGCCAGTCAAACATTTTTTGCTGTTCAATCTGTGTCTAACTATTGATACAATACGTACTTGTTAGAGTTAAGGGCTGAAATTGCTCACTTCACGAATAAAAGGCAACCCTTTACATAATGCCTGTAACACCTTCTTATTCGAGCCCTTCTGAATTTTTTAAATTAAGGTGTGTATGTTTGTTCTCTAAATGTAACAGCAGCATTGTGTATTTAATGATCAAATAAGGTTTCCTGTTTTGACATGAAATGTTCGAAGCAACAATTAGAGGGCTTTATTCAGTTTTATTCATCTGAAGTACATTATTTGACTTATTTCAGGTTGAGGTGACTACAGTGTTTGGTTCTGCTGCACCTCCACTCACAGTGAATTTGGTGCAAGCTTTCAGTTCGGATTCAAAAGACGTCCCTGCCCTTGCAAATAAGGTAACACTGCTTTGAAAAATTCTCGAATCCCTGTTTTTATCAATTCTTCATGCAGGACTCTAAGGTGAATTTCTGTTTAGATTTTTCCATGTTTATTTTAATTCCTTTTTTGTTCACTGGAACTTCAGTTGTTTATTTTAATTCCTTTTTTGTTCACAGGAACTGCAGTTTGACGCTGAAAATGCTGTCCATTATTTGGACATTACAGCACTGAAATTAGATGTTGGGAAGTATACCTTCATCTTTGAGGTACTTGTTGCTATTTGTTTAGTTAGTTTTGTTTTTTATAGCAGCTGACAAATCACCTATCTCTGATGAGCTTCATTTGCAGGTTACTCTCCATGACCCAGATAATGTGAATATATATGCTACCGGAGGATGGAACAGCATAAGGGCGTTTATCACAGGATTGATCAAAGTTGACAAAGCTGAAATTGGAATTTTAGACAGTGATGCTGGGAGTGTGGAGTCCCTACAAAAGTAAGTTTTTCCAAGAAAGAAATTTTCGCCTGTTCCTTTTTTATTTAATTTATGCAGTTGTCAACTAGCAGCATTAAAGCAGTTGTTTTTCCTGCTTCAACAAATACTTCTCCATTGATGAGAAAGATGTTTTGTTATACTTAAATTTTGCATTTGCTTTAATACCTAAAAGCATAAAATTACCTACTTCATCAGTGTCATTCCAGTTATGTATTTGTTCATTTACACCACAGTGCATATTTTTCTCTTGGTTTGGTACGTCCGTACTAATTTTAAACTTGTTTCTCATCTAATTCTCTAAATGTTTTACTTGTTTCTCATGTGGTCTCATTCTCTAAATAATCTCATTGCAGACTAGATCTCTCAAAGGATAACTCAGTTTCTCTGTCAGCAAACCACTTACAGAAGTTGCGGCTATCTTTTGTGTTAACCACTCCACTTGGGCACACATTTAAGCCCCATCAGGTTTTTTAATGATGAAATTTGAGGATAAACATTGTTGAAAGTAAATTTCTTCTTTTTCCCTGTTGATTTGTTTGAGAACAAATTGCTTGCAGGTGTTTCTTAAATTGAGGCATGAAACAAAGGTTGAGCACATATTTATATTGGAGAGTAGTGCAAGGCAGTACAAAATTGTCCTAGTTAAGTTCCTGATCTTATAGGTCTTTCTTTGAATTCTCTTATATCTTTAGTTGTTATTTTCTACTGGTATGGTAGCACTGTAGATACTTCTGAGGTCTTACTCCTCTCTCTCTCTAAGTGATACAGCTTGTAACTCATTACTATGTGGATGTACCTTATACAAATTTTCGGCCAGGCTAAGAAGTTTGAATGTAAAAGGCCAGCATGTATAAGGAACTAAATCAACGTACCAAGCTCTCCGAATGAAAATATATTTACCGAAGAAAACAGCTAAAGTGATTTGTTATCGTTAGAGTGACTGAACTGTCAAATAGATTTATATCAATTACTTTCTGAAATCGCTAATAATCAAGAAACATTTTGATACATCATGTAACATCCAAAATTAATGATTGCACTTATTTTATTTGCTTGTATTGTGATTAGTAATATCATCATAACTTCTCCTTTTGACTCGCTCAATTCTGGAGGGTAATAATATCAAAAGCATGTGTTTTCTCAAGTATCTTATATGTCATGCTTTATCTTTGTAGGATTTCCTAGGGCTGGTGGGAAAATTTTACTACCTTTCTGGAAAGTATGAACTTGAACTAACAGTTGGTGATGCGGCAATGGTGCGCTTGTATTTCACCTTTTTAGGTCATTTATTCTCGTCAATATATGCTTATCATACTGACATAACAGAAAACTTTTTTCCGTAATTATTTATACAGGATAATTCATTTATACTAGTCCTTGGTCACATTGAGTTAGACTTACCGGAACCATCGGAGAAGGTGGCTCGCCCTCCTCCGCTAGTTGTCGATCCTTTATCAAAATTTGGGCCGAAGCAGGAGATATCGCACATATTTCGGGCACCTGAGAAGAGGCCCCCAAAGGAGCTCTCTCTTGCTTTTTTGGGTCTTACTCTCCTACCTTTCTTTGGATTTCTATTCGGGGTATGTTTTTTTTTTTTTCCAAGCAACTGCAACTATATCCATAATGCTAGTTGCAGACGAATTTTAGATATTCCACAATTTTTGTATTGCAGTCCAACTATTAATTTCGGAATAAGTTATCTGGTGATATAACTAATGATATATGAAGATTTTCATTTGTGATTGTAATCTACCAGTTTGATTTTTAATGCATTGCATGATCCTCCTGATCATGTTGTGCAGAATAGGTCATTCCGCCTAAGAGGTGATTACAGCATACTGTAAGAAAACTGACCTAGATTCTGTTTGTACCAGATAACTGTAACACTGTTATTTACTCCGTACTCCCTCTTAAACAATTACCACATGCCCTGAGTAAGGTAAAGAGACATGCTGAACGCAATGCTCATACATGCAAACAGACCCTTAATCCTAAAAGTTTAACAAAGCTTTAAACTGCTAGGGTGTTTACCCCTTCCACCAAAAACATATTTGGTGGTGTAATATTCCTATCTTATTGTTGTGGGCGGTGTAATATTTGTATCGTATTGTTGTGGGGGGTGTAGCATTCCTATACTATTGCTGTGCCTATATCAACTCTGATTCTTTCATTTTGCAGCTGACAAAATTAGGAGTGAACTTAAAGAGCTTCCCTTCTTCATCGGTTCCTGCTGCTTTCTCCATCCTCTTCCATGCCGGCACTGCAGCAGTTCTGTTGCTGTACGTGCTCTTCTGGCTTAAGGTTCGTAAATGTCCCCTCCCTAATTTGCTTTATCTACGGATCTTATAGCCATTCTTTTTGAGATCCCATTTTTAATTAGATAAAGAGGTTTAATTTTAAGAAGGAAAAGATTTTCTGAGGCACTGTCATCTGTAGGCCATTTTGAAGCAGAGCCTGAAACTCTCTTATTTTTTATTTTTTCATTATTAATACCCCTTTGAACTATTGCTTATTTTGACTTTTATGTGTTTCTGTCGGTTGAATCGGGGTTCCAGTAAAGATGATTCTGTTCAAACACTGACGAAACTGCTGGTTTTGTTAACAGTTGACGACCACTACTTGATCGAGCTGTTAATTTAATATAATCCCCAATTAAATCTGGCAGAAAGAACTCTACTAGAACAAGCGAAAGTTGAGTGGGTATTAGGAAAACTAATAATAAAAGGGGGTCTACTTCAAAACATGTGAACTCGATAATGGTCTCCATGCATTTTTACCATATAAGAATTGAGTCCCTGAAGTTTGTTTAGTATAACAGTTTTGTCCTCATGTTAGTCATTCGTCTGAAAAAGAAAAATGCCATATGAGCACTATGAGTGCCTAATTAAAATGGGAATGATGCTTAAAGAACTAAATATATTATATATGGTACTTATAATTAACCCCCCTCCTTTTTTTAATGGAACAGTTGGATCTCTTCACAACTCTGAAGATTCTCGGATTCCTGGGACCTTTTCTAGTGTTTGTGGGTCATAGAACCCTTTCCTATCTCGCATCGACCTCCACTAAACAAAAGGCAGCTTGAGAGGGTATTAACACTTGGATTTTGTAGGCACCTGCTGTTACTGTAAACATCTCGAACTCTTTTTTTGTCTTTCTTAGTGAGGGATTTCACTTATGGGAGCCGAATCTTCTTGACTATAAATTTTTTAATTTGATAGTGTTGAGCGGTAATTGAAACTGTTGCTAGAACTGATGCGGATCTCAAATTTATCTCAGATTCTTCTTCCAGTATTTTAGAATGCTTTCACATGCTTTAAGAGCAATGCTAGAGTGGTACACGTAAAAAGGCGAGTGTAAATTATACGCCTTACAACTTTGAATGAGTGAGTTGTAAAATGTACCTGTATCATTTGGGGAGAGAGATCAAACTATAACATCTCTTATTAGGTTATTAAAATTCTATTCCATACACTGTACGCCAACAGCACCAGGATTGTACGCCAACAGCAGACGAGAGAGATTGACGCACCACCTCACTTATTAGATAATAAGAGAGCTCCTTACTGCTACTAATTATGCGCTCATGTCCTCCGCGACCTTCTCCAACTGGACCAACCCCTCCCTCTCCCTCTCCACCACCACCACTAACGCTCACTCCCCCAACACTTCTCCGCCGTCGCCGTCGCCGCCTCCCTCTCTCCTGTCCGTCCGCCCCGCCGACCTCGCCGACCTCATCAGAGAGTCCACCTCCCTCCGCCGCGTCCGGGAGCTCCACGCGGCGGCGCTCCGCTCGGGCCACCACCTCCACCCCATCGTCAACTTCCGCCTCCAGCGCTCCTACGCCCTCTCCTCCTCCGACGACGACCTCGACCTCGACCGCTCCCTCTCCCTCCTCCGCCTCACCCCGCAACCCAACGTCTTCTTCTTCACCTCCTCCATTCACTCCCTAGCCTCCCATGGCCGCCCCCTCGACGCCCTCCTCCTCTTCTCCCGCATGCTCTCCCTCTCCGTCACCCCTAACGCCTTCGCCCTCTCCGCCGCCCTCACCGCCTGCCCCCTCGACCCCGGCCGCGCCCTCCACGCCCTCGCCCTCAAGCTCTCCCTCCTCCCCCACGACCCCTACGTCGCCTCCGCCCTCCTCCACATGTACGCCCGCGCCGCCGACCCCGCCGCCGCCCGCCGCCTCTTCGAAGCCATGCCCCGCCGCTGCCTCGTCTCCGCCACCGCCATGATCACCTGCTACGCCAAGTTGGGCGACCTCACCCGCGCCCGCCAACTGTTCGACGAAACGCCCCACAAGGACGGCGTCTGCTGGAACGCCATGATCGACGGCTACACCGCCCACGGCCGCCCCGGCGAGTCCCTCCGTCTCTTCCGCCGGATGCTCGCGTCCGGCGCCAGCCCCAACGAGGCCACCGTCGTCTCCGTCCTCTCCGCCGTCGCCCAGCTGGGCTCCGCCGCCCCCGGCAAGTGGCTCCACTCCTACATCAAGTCCGACAGGTCGATCCGGCTCAGCCCCAAAGTCGGCACTGCGCTGGTCGACATGTACTCCAAATGCGGCAGCCTAGAGGACGCCGTCGCCGTGTTCGACGCCATCACCGACAAAGACGTCGTCATGTACAACTCGATGATCGGCGGCTACGCCATGCACGGCCGCAGCCGTGACGCGCTCGAGCTTTTCGCCCGCTTGCGCGACCACGGCCTTCGGCCCACCAATATCACCTTCATCGGCGTCTTGAACGCGTGCAGCCACTCAGGGCTCGTCGACAAAGGCCGCGAATTCTTTTTCTCCATGGAGAAGGATTATAGCATCGAGCCCAAGATCGAACACTATGGGTGCATGGTCGACCTCCTCGGCCGCGCAGGTAAGGGTGAAAACTGGGTTAGATCTCCATATTTGTCATTAAATTCATATATTCATAGCAGTTTAACAAAATGCTTACTTGTTCTAGGATACTATACTTGCTATGCTCTAATATAAAACTTAAAAAGAAAAATTATGAGCATATTATATATTGGATTCATATCCGTATCCGTATTACGCAAATATGATTATGTAAGCTATTACTGAATTGATATTTATATCTGCATCACTGATCTGGTTTGGTAGCCGTTGTCTGATCCATTTTCGATCCATATTAAACCCCTATATACGTGCAGGACTTGTGGAAGAAGCGTACGAGCTCATTCGTAGCATGAAGATCAAGCCTGACACAGTCATGTGGGGATCGTTGCTTGCCGCTTGTCGGCTGCACAAGAACTTGGCGTTGGGGGAGACGATCGCGAACTTTCTACTAAGCAACGGGCTTGCAAACTCCGGTACATACATCCTCTTGTCGAATATTTATGCGGCCGTGGGGAATTGGGAGGAAGTGGCGAGAATTCGGACGCTGATGAAGGAGAGCGGAGTTCAGAAGGAGCCTGGGTGCAGCTCAATTGAAGTCGGGAGTAAGGCGTTTGAATTCGTCGTAGGAGATTTAAGCCACCCTAAGAGTAAGGAGATATATAAGATGTTGGAGGAGATGAATGGGCTATTAAGAGCCCGCGGATATGCCCCCCAAACTGAGCTGGTATTGCATGATCTGGGGGAGGCCGAGAAGGAGAGGGCTCTCGCGGTTCACAGCGAGAAGCTCGCGGTTGCTTTCGGGTTGATCAGTACTCGGCCCGGGACGACGATCAAGATTGTGAAGAACCTCAGAGTGTGCTCGGATTGCCATTCGGCGTTTAAGATGATATCGGAGATCGTGGGGAGGAGGATTATCGTGCGGGATCGTAATCGGTTCCACCATTTTAGCGAGGGTTCTTGTTCTTGCGGAGATTATTGGTGATTGTTATTTTGATTTTGCCGAATTATATATATCAGGGATTGTACAAAATTCGATGTACCTTCTTTTGGATTTGGCTACCTGTAAAGATTGTATTCATCTCCTTGTTGGGAGGATCATATTCTTGGTTAGAAAAATAAAAAAATGTGGTTAAATTAAGCAGTTGTAATGATCATAATCTTGGTTAGAAAAATAGAGTGCTACTATGTTGGTAAATAAGGATTAATCTAGCAATGCTGGAGCTCTTACATAAGTAATACTCTGATTAAGCTGTTCAAAGAAGAAGCACTTCTAATAATCTCCCAACAACTTTATATTACTCTGGAAGTAGAAGCTTCAAATTTTTGCTTTGAATATCATCTCACTATAATAAAAACTTGTTTAGTTTTATTTGTAATTCAGTTTGGTGAATTTTGAATACATCTCTCTCTCTCTCTCTCTCTCTCTCTCTCTCTCTCTCAAATTCTGACATTTAAAAAGTAAAAAATGAAAGGAAAAAAAATAGCACACTTAGTTGGAGTCGGCAACGAAATAGCTGCTATCGCCGAATTCAACAGCGAAAAACACGTCGCCTTGAGTTAAAAATTGCCGACTCCAGCCACGCTCAGATAAAAAAGAAATGATTTTTTATTTTTATTTTTTTGCATATTGGTTAATCCCGTACTTAAATTTTATGCATAAGCCCCGCAATTCTTCTTATTTACAATATAGTCCCTTTCGTTCCTTTATCTCCCTACCACCAAATCGCTCCGCTCCGTTTTTGCCCTCGACGAACCAAATAAACTGAGGATGTTTGTTTTACTCCTTTTTTTTTTTTTCTCTTGTACTTGATCTGTTTGCTTTATTGCCTCTACCATGTTCCTACACAAAGTACATTTGATAATTTTTAACAATTTTTTGTTATTAAATGAGTGCAGTTTCTAGGGTTTGAAACCTAGCATTTGAAGCGCTTGATGTAGAGGTACTCTTAACGTTTCTCTTCTAGATGTTTTTTTATGTGTGTGTGTGTGTTCGAGAAAAATTACCGAAAATTTTGATTATTGAGAGATTACATAGTAGGTTCAACAATAAATTTTGAGTGTAGATGTTCACTATTTACAATGGAGAATGGCTTAATTCAATTTTCTATAGCATCTCTTCCATGCACTTAACTTGTTCGATGAATTGCCTCTTTAAGGTTTTATAACCTTTCTTACCATAATTTGTTTCAGTCCATTTGTTGATGGTTAGAAAAACCGAATTTCTTAAATATTGAAAAAAATGAGCTCTTCTTTGTGTAGGCGAGCATATCTTTCACACACTGTTTTTGCTCATAATATGTGGTTTAAATGTGTGATAGCGTTTATAGATGAAGTTGGTGAAGCCAAAAGAGCTGTTTCGAAAGGTGTACAAATCCGGTTCGGCGGAGCAAGGTCGGTTGCTTGGATTGGATGTTGGAAATAAGTATGTCGGTTTGGCCATTTCTGATGCTTGCAACAAAATTGCATCACCTGTAAGGTATGAATCATCGGTTATCATTTCATGTATTGAGATTCGAGAAGTTATGTTTAACTCAAGAAAATGGTACCTGGAATCATGCTGCGTAAGTTAGTTTATTATCGAATTAGATGCCTTCAAATTTAGCTTGTAAGTTTCAGCATGATCAGTCATGACGATTGAAGAATTTTTTAGAGTATCTGTGCTGTCAAATGGGAGCCCACCGTAAAATTACACATGACTGAACAAGAAAAGGCACTAATCTGATGTTTGGCTTGTTTGTGGCCACAGCGATATAGCTTTGGCTTTTGATCTGATGGAAATGCTTTAAAAAAGTTACTGATTATTAGTTAGCTTTGGATTCTATACTTTTTGTGGCATTTCACTGCTTGTAATTTTCCATAGTTGTGTTGTTAATATTATGTGATGCAGTGTCTTGGTTAGGAAGAAGACAAAAATTGACCACATGACCGAGCACTTCAAAACACTGGTATGCTGAATATCTAAAATACAAAATGGATTTACATCCCTTGAAGGTTAATTTTTTCTCAAGATTTTCATTTTCGTTGCTTGTGCATGCTATGAACCGTAATTATGTGCACCTCTATCCTCCGATTGTTCTTCTTTCAATCGTTTTCAGCAGAAAACAGACCGAATAAGAGCTTGGGCCATGTCACAACCAGCATTAATACTAATTTTACCAAATCACTTTTCTTGAGCCTAATGGACCAACTTGGCCTTCTCTTTGGGCCCAAATATAATGCCAAGTCCGCCTCAATAATGATCTTCAAGTCCATTCTTCAACAGACTCAATACTATAAACAGAAAACGGAAGGATGACCAGGCCAAGTAAGGAGAAAGGGACGGCAATAGCTTCTGCGGCACAGTCATATGCATGCATATCTATGTATGAATGTACCTATAATCGAGTGTTCTGCAAGTACTACAACTAAGTGACTTTTCCTTCATTGTTTTATTTTGTAAAACATGATTATTTTTTTCCCCTGCTCTATACTTGTTAAACAACTCTCTTCATGACCTACGAAATTAATAAGTTTGTGTACGGGGACATCCTAATAATGCGGATTATCTTATCAAAACAGAATCTCTCTCTGATTCACTGCTTGCATTTTTTTTTCATTTTCCCCTTGGGTATGTTCAAAATTTAAATAACCTCTATTAGTTCTCCTCACGATTATTCGACTTGGAAATCTATTAATCGATATCATGCTTCTGTGTATAGGTTTCACAGTTTTCTCTCTCTGGCTTTGTTGTTGGTTACCCGTTCAATTTACAGCGTCAAGATAATTTTGAGGTTGGTTCTTATATTGGTGAATTGTTGTTAAACCCTGTGACTCGTCCTTAATTGCTATTGTCCCTGGCGGAGCAGGCTGCGCAAGTAAAGCTTTTTATTGAAGATCTTCGCAAAACAGGGAAGCTAGAAGGCCTCAGCTACACATACTGGGATGAAAATTATACTTCAAAGGTGATCGGCAATCAAGTTGATTGCTGCTTTAATTTTTCTAGAACAAGTTGATTGCAAATTTAGTCCCTGAACTTTTGATTCTAATTGGAGTTCAGATTTTAACAATTTAGTAGGTGGAATTCGTTAGTAACAATTAAGTACTTCCTGTTAGATTACTATCTGCAAAAAACACCACATCAGTCGTCCTCAACACTTTTAAAATTGAAACCTCATGAACCGAAGGATTTAATCATCATACAGGACAAATTTTGGTAACCAATCTATTGAAATTCTAAGGATATAGCAGGGTGACAGGGTCGAACTCGAGGGGAAATTTTTTTTATCTTAATTTTATTTATGTTTCAGTGTGTGGAGGCCCTTTTAGCTCCTCTCAACTTTGACCCAGTATTGAGCAAAAGAATCTTAGACAAATTCGCTGCAGTGGGTATACTCCAGGTAACTTCGGGTGATTGCTTAAAGTTTCTGCGTTAGAACTGTTTACTTTGATCCTTCTCTAATGTATGATTTTGGCTTCTCACATTCAATTAAATAACCAGTATAAACTCACACTTTCTTTTGTCGCTCAAGTGCGTTTTTGGTCTAACTTCTGGAATAACTCATCTACTTCCAAAAACCAAAATGAGCTTTTGGGCCTTCTACTTCTATTGCAGTAAGCAGTTGGGAGCAATTTAATGAGAAAGATGTTAATGCTTCTTCAAACAGTTCTATGTAAATAACGCTCCTGCATAAGATCTAGAGAGGCATAACAGGCCCTTGGAATTCACTGAAAACAGCGGTATTTAATGAGGTTTTATCTCTGATGGTTTTTTATTGACAGGGTTTCCTTGACAACATGCATAGGGAGTTGAGGTCTGGAGACATGTCTGAAGAATAAAGCATGTTGGCTAAGACTGCTTGTTTAAAAAGCACAAGTGGGCATAGAAGCAGCTTCCTCATGGATCTAATGTAATGGGCCGCAAAATTTTTCTGATATATAGCATCATACACTCTATGTAACTCAGAATTCTATTTTGACCAGACATGTTAGTTTTGAAATGTAATTTAGAGTTCATGTTTTAGAATCCTCACCCTTTTAATGTAGTTGCAATTGGTCCCGCAACCTGTGAATTGTAACCATTGTTTCTTTAACTGTCGCATTTTGTTGCAATCGTAACAATGCTTCTCACCATTAAGTTGGATGGATTAAAATGTTTACGGTATTGTCATGTAACTGTTGCTGAGCAAAATTAATCCAAACACAAATGAGAGATTCAAAAGTCGCTTATGTGGCTAGCTATATATATTACACTGTAATTACTTGAACATCTCAGTCCATTTCAAATTGAATTTCTCTCCTGCAGCAAGAATTTGAGCTTCTTGTGTTATTCATCAAACGTGCGCGCACGTGCGCAAGCGTGTACAATGAAATCTCTGCGTACACAATTATCTACAACTCTTCCAAATCTCAACAAGAACTTAGTCTACAATTGCAGCCGAACCTTTCGTCTTGCGACAGGAAACATGGTACGATTTGTCATCACCGTCAGCAGCTAAATGTTGCTTTCAAGTCCAAATTTCTAACATGTGAACTAAATTTCTATTTAGATAACTTATAGCAAAGGATAACTCGGTCCAAAAGCAGCGCGGCTCGAAGCACTAATCAAGTAGTCTTAATCTACTGTTTGTCTTAAACAACTTTTATGATCTTTCTCTTATCACTTTGACAAAGAGAAGCAGCTTCATTATTTGTCTCAGATTACTGGTACAAATCAACTTCTTAGTGAAGTCATTGTTGCACTTGTTTGTCTCCATCCTGCTATCTTCAACCTTAAAAGCAACTCTGAAGGAATTGCTCCAGGATGGAAGAAACAAAGAAGCTTCTCTGTAAGGTTGCAAGTAAAGCTCAATTATTGCCCACAGAGAGAGAGAGAGAGAGATATCTACGGTCAAAAGTTTGTACAAAAGTGCCATTGAGTATAGAGCTATTCAAAGGTGTCCTCATAAATATTCTAAAAAAAAAAAAACATCTAATTATTTTTTACTCATTTAAACTTTTTCACAAATATTAATTTGGCCTTCTTATCTTAATTAGAATTACGAGATTAAAAAGCTATACTCGAAAAAGTCTTTTCTCTAATGCTCAAATGACCGGATAAATGCATAAACAACTCAATCAAAACACCGTCATCTAGCACAAAATGTTTAATTAATTAATTAATACTTCTTTTTTTCTTTCTTTTTTTCTCTTTTGACATTTTTTCTTAAACTCGAGATTAATTACTGGATTCTAATTTCTCCTATATATATGATATGACATGACATAATACGATCGATTTTCTCTCTCTCTCTCTCTCTCTCTAGCTATATATCTTCCTTCTGATGATCGAAAAGTGTCTTTGATCGGACGGCCAACACGTCGCGATCATCATTCCCCATATTATATGCCATGTTGGTGTGACATTGCATGCACCTTTTGATCAAGAATACCACAAAAGGCTTCTCTCTCTTCTTTGCTTGCCGACTGAGAACACTACACTCCCCCCTTTTGTGAAATTATTCAAGTTGCTCTTTTTTATATATTAGACCTGCATTTGATTTCTGTGTGGGACAAATTGAGCTAGTAGGTCTACTTGGACAAAAGAAGAGATCAATCACTTTTGTTTAATCTGGACCACCATGCATGTATCTGTATATATATATATATATATATATATAATCCCTATTAATTAGTCCCAGTTTAAGCCTAAATGAGTGGCATTATTCTTAGCACGTCACGTTTCTCAGCTTAGTGGTTTGTTGACAACAACATGGCACATCTTAATTATATTTAATAACGATGGGTCTTTCAAGAGGTCGCTAGGGTTGCTGCATGTTGGTGAATGATCTCGCAGAAAAGAAACGATATTATCTTTCGAAGTCAGTCGTCGGATTCGTTATTGGTTGTCAAACGATTATGAAATTTAATTAAGGAGAGAATAGATGAGTTGTGTTGGTAACGGAGTATTTATCGAATGAATGAACCGAGTAGCGAACATCTCTGTGGAGAATCAAATGCAAATATATAATGTATTTGTCTTCTGAAATTTAATATTTTTAAATAGAAAAACTCTTAGCATGTTTAGTTAAAGTTGAAGGAGGAGAAGTAGAGATGTTTCCTACTTTATTATCCATTATATGTGGAAGTATGGAGGCAGTTTCATAAACTCTCTAGATGATAAAAAGAGGAGAAATAGGATGAAGAAATTAAGAAAATGAACTCATGCCAATAATAATAAAACAAAATAATTTTTAGATGGCATAAAAGGAATTTTCATTTTGCAGGGGCACATTTAAAGGGCATGCATTGATGAGATGCATTAGAATCTAAATTAAGTTTAGTATATAAATGTATACTGGCTAGATTTAATGTACTTAATTTGTTTGTTATTGGATTCAGCTCTACAAATTATATCACTTTTGTGTGATGTTTCAAAGTTTAACTTTTCAAAGGTCAAAAATTCGAATTTGTTATTTACATATCTAAAGCAAGAGCTAGGCACCTATATATATATATATATATATATATATATATATATATATATATATATATATATATATATATATATATATATATATATATATATATATATATATATATATAATTAGGCTAGAATACTATCGATAGCACCAAGTCGTTGGTGCTATCAAGGTTTTAGCCGTTAGATGAAAAAATATGCGATTGGGATTATAGTGGTCCCCTAGGGTTTACTAGGTGATTGGTTGAATAGTAAAAATCTTAGGGAATGACTATAATCCCAACCGCATATCTTTTCATCCAACGGTTAAAAACTTGATAGCACCAATGGCTTGGTGTTATCGATAGTATTCTAGCCGGACTCTCTCTCTCTCTCTCTATATATATATATATATATATACACACACGAAAATTTTTGAGCTTATAAGTTATTTTGAATGGTGGGACATCCGATTCGACGATCAGTTCTGTTAAACTTGACGATATTAGAACGATTTAGAAATTAAATTTTATAACTTTCTAACTTCACTTATCTAATAAATGACTGGCTCCAAAATAAATGACAAAAAATAATAATCTCATAAAAATAGTGATAAAAGATTCAAATTTTAAATTGGAAGTATTGATCTTACTCTTGACATTAAGAAAAAAAAAAAAAAAAATCTTCTATTAAAGTTTCACATAATTTGAATTGTTCTACACCGTTAAACTTACAAACATATATACCACATCAATCATTAAAATAATAATTTTTAAAACTTTTGATTATTTGGTAAATAATATCGAAAAATTATGAAATTTAGCTTTTAAATAATTTTAATAGCGTGGAACAGAGTCGATCGTCAAATTGGATGTTTCATTATTGAAAATAACTTATAAATATAAAAATCGATCTCCATACTTTCAAGAGCACAGAAGACGTACTTCTAAAGCAATATCTTTGTAGGGATATATGAAATCAACTCTAATAATATTCAAAACCTATTCCTTTGAATAACAAACCAAATAGATACGGAAGATCATAGGAAAGAGAAAGATATATAGAATAGGGGTCTACTTTTCTTTGTGAGATAAGGCCCAGTTTGTGATTAATCATTGTAATTATATAGGAGAGAGTAATGAGGATTCTCCCAAATAATAATATATATATTCCCTAGCATATATTGTAGGATCAATTTGCAAATGAAAAAGGATGGGGTGTGTTGGTGCATGCTAGGGATAGAGGAGGCAAAAGAATCAAGTGTGGTCAAATTTGGATCTGATTGTGATTTAGGGTAAATGTGGTAGGATTTAACACAGCATATCCATAAAAATGTTAAGCATGTGTTTTCCATAGTTGTTAAAGAATGGATCTACCTTAAATAGTAATATTTCTTAGAACACATCTTTCTTTAATTACCTTTTTAAGCACCTCAACAAGTAATTAAGAATACATGAGAAATTTTTTTTGCCCTAATAAAAGATAAAATAAAGTTAGAAAAAAAAGCATATAAGAATATATTTTTGTATTTTTCGATGGAACAATTGAAAATATATCGCCTTATTATAATACGTGGAACATAATATTATGTATGAAAATGAACATAATATAACGAAATCTCTCCGTAATCCCAAACGAAGCATAAGTGTCCATTAATGTGGTAATTACTATTAAACATGTCTTTAATTATAAAATTCCAAAATGCTCATTATAACAAGTTACTAATACTAGTATGATAATTGTATACATGTGAACCACTTTTTCAACATCTTTTTTAGAATAAGAATTCATCAAAAGGCCTCCTACTAATTAAACAGTGCCCTGTGTGAATTTTAAAGCAAGAATAAGTGCTATCCAATGACTCACATGTGGAGGCCTCTTGGTGAAAGTTTGTTTATCCATTTATTTGTTGCGGTAATACTTTTCTTACAATATCAACTTTGAAGAGTGCAACTTCGCTGATGAAGGACGTACTAATAAAATAATTTAATTTAAAATTTTAATAAGTTGTTCATCACGATTCACACTATATAAAATAAAAAAATTAATAATTGTATGAACAATACAAAATAGTAATATTTAATTACGCTACCGATACTTAAAAGCTTTCCAATTTAATCTACCATCACATAAAATAGCATCATCAAAAAATTATAAAAAAAAAATTCCGACAAGGAAATAAAAAATAACAGTACAATTTATTTTCTTTGCGGCAAAAAATATTGAAAGTCCATACGACTAAGACGTGGCATTTTAAATTTTCAATATTTATTACGTAGCGAGGACACTTGGGAATACTTTTTTAAACCATTTCTACTAAAAGTTAGAACAATGGATTCAAAACAGTTTATAATTTAAATAAATATTATGTATTTTTTTTTTTTTTTTTTTTACTCTATGATCTTGGATCTTCAAAATCCCACAATTCATCCAATACTATAAAAAAAACAAAAAAATACTATTTGTATATTCTAAATGAAATATACATATGACATTTTATTTATTCTAAAATAAATTAAATTTTATATTTTTGAATAAATAAGATGTGTATTATATTTTTTAATTAAAATATATGAGTAGCAGATTATTCCTCTGCTGCTACAAAACGGCTGCAAACGTCCACGAGAGAGAGAGAGGCATCCCACCAAAATTGACCACACATTACAACCCACGTGTTTAAACTAAAATATCAACAATATAAATTAAATAAATTATAATAAATGGAAATTGCTAGATGTATATTTCAATTGGTGTACATCTTACATCCACTCTATTCTGAAATAGGGTAAATTTTACTTGTCCCATCGATGGAACGAATAAAAAAATACTCATTTCAGGATGAAGTGGGTGTAAAATGTACATCTCATTTGAGAGGCACAGGTAGCCGTCCTCATAATAAATATCGCCTTTTTCACCCTTTTTTTTTTTCTCTTTTTTTTTTTTCTTTCTCATCCAGAGGCCACGTCATCATCCCGCGCCGCGCCAATATTTTGCCGGGTCCGCCGGCCACGTATCCCTATCGCGGCCCCGCCCCTCACCCACTCGCAGCCCGCCACGTGTCGTATACCTCCCTCTAGTCCAACACCCGGGCCCCACCGTCCCTCTTCCCCAGAACATGTGGGCCCCACCTTGTCCCCTTCCTCCCTCTACACATCCGCTCCCCAAATGCTCTACGTGCATGCGCTCCCCCCCTATTTATACCCACCCATCTCCCTCCTCTCTCCTCAGTACTTCTCCACCCTCCATCTCTTTTTTATCTCTAATTATTGCAATTTATTCAAAAAGCGCTCTTGGAAATGGCGGCGGAGCAGGAGAAGCTGTTCCCGACCCCGATCGGCTCCGCGGCGTGCGAGCGCGACGCGGAGAAGCTGGAGTTCATCGAGCAGATGACGCGGGACGCCGACCGGGTGCAGGAGAAGGTGCTCCGGGAAATACTCGGCCGGAACGCCGAGACCGAGTACCTGAGCAGGTACGGGCTCGGCGGGGCCACCGACCGCGCCGCGTTCAAGCGGAAGCTCCCCGTCGTGTCCTACGAGGACCTGCAGCCGGAGATTCAGCGCATCGCGAACGGCGACCGCTCCCCGATCCTCTGCGCTCGCCCCATATCTGAGTTTCTCACCAGGTGCTGCTCCATATATCCATGCACTTGAGCGACTGATCAGATATTAAAGCGCTGTACTTTGAATCAATCATAAAGCAGTAAACTATTAATTAATGATTCTTGCCGTTGTAAAGAGTTTCTTAAAGTGTATGATTTCTGTTTGTTATTAATTACTAAAAGTGTTTTATTCTTCTTATTATTATTATTGATTTAGTTCGGGAACATCGGCGGGGGAGAGGAAGCTGATGCCGACTATTGAGGAAGAGCTCGACCGGCGACAACTTCTCTACAGTTTGCTCATGCCCGTTATGAACTTGTAGGGTTTTTTTTTTTTTTTTTTTAACTATAGAAAATAACATTATAACTATATATTAAAGGCCAAAAGATATATATATAGATATATATTATTATATTAAAGCACATTTTATGTTTGTTTAATTGTTTTGAAACAGAAAAGAAAACATTAATACCTTGAATTAACTTAGCAGGAGGGAAAAATTTACTCATTTAACTAGCAAATACTTTAGCTAAAAAATAAAATTATTACTTAATTTTTATAAAAATTACTACTTAAAAATTGAGATGCCTAGTTAATTAAAATGAAATTTTAATTTGTTAGTGTGTTTTTCATGTGAGCTAGATATGTGTCGGGGCTAGAGAAGGGGAAGGGCTTGTACTTTTTGTTCGTCAAGTCGGAGACGACGACCCCCGGCGGGCTCCTCGCCCGGCCGGTCCTGACGAGCTACTACAAGAGCGAGCACTTCCGCCGCCGCCCCTACGACCCCTACAACGTCTACACCAGCCCCACCGCTGCCATCCTCTGCCCCGACCCCTTCCAGAGCATGTACTCGCAGATGCTCTGCGGCCTCCTCCTCTCCACCGACGTCCTCCGCATCGGCGCCGTCTTCGCCTCCGGCCTCCTCCGCGCCCTCCGCTTCCTCCGCGCCCACTGGCCCCAGCTCTGTCACGATTTATCCACCGGAACCCTAAACCCCGCCGTCCTCACCGACCCCTCCGTCCGCGAGGCCGTCGGAGAGCTCCTGACCAAGCCGGAGCCCGAGCTCGCCCAGCGGATCGCCGCAGAGTGCTCGGGGGACAACTGGGAGGGGATAGTGCGGCGCGTGTGGCCGAACACCAAGTACTTGGACGTGATCGTGACCGGGGCGATGGCGCAGTACATTCCGACGCTCGAGTACCTCGGCGGGGGCCTGCCGATGGCCTGCACGATGTACGCATCGTCGGAGTGCTACTTCGGCCTCAACCTCCGCCCCATGTGCGACCCCTCCGACGTCTCCTACACCATCATGCCCAACATGGCCTACTTCGAATTCCTCCCCCACATCAGCATCAGCGACGCAGCATCATTCAGTCACCACCACCACCCGCGTCAGCTCGTGGACCTTGCTCACGTGGAGGTGGGGAAAGATTACGAACTGGTTATTACCACGTACGCAGGATTGTACAGGTAATTAAAGCTGTTCGTCGTACTTTTCTACTCTTGTTTTATTGTAAACAACAACATGTTTAATTTTAAAATCGGTGAACTTTTAGGATATACTGATTTTCTCGGTGGTACGTACGGTTTCAGTATTCCTTCTTTTTTTCAGTGCAGATTAATAAACACCACTATACGTTCATATAAAATATGTGCAGGTATCGAGTGGGGGATGTGCTGCACGTGACGGGATTCCACAACGCGGCGCCGCAGTTCCGGTTCGTGCGGCGGAAGAATGTGTTGCTGAGCGTCGACTCGGACAAGACGGACGAGGCGGAGCTGCAGCGGGCGGTGGGACGCGCGGCGGGACTGCTGCGGCCGCTCGGCGCCGACGTCGCGGAGTACACGAGCAGGACCGAAACGAAGGAGATTCCCGGGCACTACATCATCTACTGGGAACTGCTGCTGCTCAAGGAGAGCGGGAAATGGCCGGAAAAGGAAGTGTTTGATAACTGCTGCTTGGAAATGGAGGAGGCTCTTAACTCTGTTTACAGGTACATGCATGCATATTACTATAATTATTATTATCACAATTTGTTTTTGAATTATGAATATATATTTCAATGTTTATTGAATTTCATTTTGGATGTCCAACTTGTGACGTACTGTGAGCATGGTTGTAACAGGCAGTGCCGGGTCGCCGACGGGTCGGTCGGGCCGTTGGAGATCCGGATTGTGAAATCCGGGACCTTCGAGGAGTTAATGGACTACGCGATTTCGAGAGGGGCCTCCATTAACCAGTACAAGGTGCCGCGGTGCGTGACGTTCGGGCCCATCATCGAGTTGTTGGACTCGCGGGTCGTGTCGGCCCATTTCAGCCCGGCCCGTCCCAAGTGGACCCCACACCGGACCGATTAATTAATTTATAATTACATGCATCAATAACCTACATATTAAAATAATATAATGCATGCATGCTTTATTTTGATGGAAAATAATATGTTATTTATTAGGTGAACTCGGCGACGACTTTGTAGGGCGGTGAAAATTATTATGTAACCACCAGATAGCGTTGCCCGTTACTTTATAAAAAATATCAATTCAGCTGAAAACGGCGACGACTTTGGGGCCTTTGACGAATATTATGTAACCGCCGGATAACGTCGCCGATTTCTTTATAGTTAATCACATCTGCTTGTCTCTCTGCTACTTTTCTGATATTGTGATGAGGGAGATGTTGTGGTTGACTAAGCCAAGTGTTGCGTATGTTTATTTTATTTTGATGTATTATTGGAAAATTAAAGTACTTTTTTAATTGTGCGATTAATTACTGGTATTTTTGATTTTCTGATTATGTAGTTGTTAAGTTTGCGAATCCAAGTCGCACTGCTAATTAAGTCAAACTGGCCTAGCCATAGATCAATTCTTGAGTTGACCCTCGAATCCAATGGGCCTCAGAATCAAGCAATTAGGGTGATGGGGATTAGCTCAACCGAATTTTCTCTCTCTCTCTCTCTCTCTCAAACACATAGAATGAACAGAAAAACAAAGTTGGCTTAAAGAGCCGAGTTGATTGTATTTACTAATTAAACTGATTAGAAGACTAGGACTTTGGTTTAAAGTGACTCTTAGAATGTTTGGAAAGTTACTAAGCTTTTCTCTTAGTTCTTCTTAAAAAGCAACAAATAATGGAATTGAAAGAAAATTGCTTTGGTCTCTTATGCGTGTGAAGGATCCGTTATTACATATAAATTTTGTCCATTTATAGTAGTACGTCTTTTATCTCGAGTTATTTGTCAGTTCACATAGTGACGAATATTTCGGCCATGTTCCTTGTTCTGCAGAACGCACTCGAGCTGATTGCTTGTTAGCTACGAAATCCTCTCTCCACTTTCTCAGCTGTCTTCGCCCAAATTTTGTTCGAGATCAGATGTTTTTTTCTCGACTTTCAGTATACCACGTGTTGCCTTTTGATTCATCCACGTCGGTTGACCATGTGACCCGAGCCCCTTAGCACGTGATACTATTTTTTTGTTTTATCATCTTATTTATACAATGTTTAACTGCGACCAATCATAACAGAAAAACTGCTTCAAATGTTTAGCCAAATAGGCACCTAATATAGAAAGTGTGATTGTTAGACACATATTCATATCATAATAAAAAATGAACATTCTTAATCCACATTTTTTTTCCTTCTATAATTTTTAACCAAACATTGATATAATCAATAAATAACTCAGAGAAATATATATATATTAACATAATTTTTAGAGTGTGGACCTACTCATGTTTTGATTTTGTGTCTCTTTGGTAGGGAACTGTGCCAGTCCCCTAACTGTAGAGTGGACAAATTATAGTTAACAAAAATAAATAAAAGACTGAGTAGGTTATGGAAGTTAGAATCTTAACCTAACCCTTAATGGTTCCAAATTCAAATTTGGGTCCACAATTTGGGTTCAGGGTGCTATGGGTCATGTCTCATAATTTGGGTCCACTTAACCCACTTACTCTACTGTTGCACCCCTAACTAAACACAATCTAAATTAGATTTATTTGTCTGCGGTTTAACGCGCAGGAGTTTACTTAATTACGCTGATGTGAAGTTGTGGACAGGATAATCTTATTTAAAAGATCAAACTATTTCAACTAATTCCAATGGAATCTTAGTATATATATATATATATATATATATATATATATATATATATATATATATATATATATATATATATGTTTTTATGTTGTGTTGTTGACCAGAGAGTAGTGGGGCTAATTTCTATATTGATAGTTTTATTTTAGTTAGGAATTAAATGGAGTGTGATGTAAGAGCATTTTTTTAAAACTGGGACTTTAATTAAAGCATGAATCATGTTATTTGAATCTGGCTCAGGTGAAAGCCATGTACCAATAAATTAAAGATTGAAACCTTAATTTCAACTGTGGATTGCTTATTTCATTTGCATTGCAATTGTGGGGCCTTTTCTATGTCATATTTTACTATTAATTTATTCAAAAATTTCCACATTCGTAAGTTGGTGTAAACAGAAGGAAATCACTCTCCTATTTTAAGAGAACATACTATGAGAAATTTGTGTAGCTACAAAAATTTTAAAAGGAAAAATTAATTTAATTAAATTGTTTACTCGATTCCACTATCTACCAACTCAATTTAAATGATACATAATAATATTTTGTTTGTAACGAACTGAAAACAATATGAACAAAAATTTCTGGGTAGGGTGTGATGCAAACCCTTGTATCGAACCCTTTGCGACTCAAGTGTGCGGTTTAGGATGTGTTTGTTTTACCGAAAGTGAAGAGTGGAATAATTTGCGACTGTAAATACTCATTTTAGTTGTTTGGTTTACTGTAATTTTATCTTTGATCGAAATTCGAAACTCTCGGGAACAGTATAATTGGCTTCAGCTCATCATCTCAGTTCGAAGTCAATTACAAATATATATAATAAAATATTAATCAATCTCTCATTTCCTGTCAAACAAACAGCAAATTTTTTAAAAAAACTTAGTTCTACAGTTCTAGTTAAGTAATTTTTATCTAAACTTTAGTTTATTCAAAAATTTACTTCAATCTGAATTTCACGAAAGAAACAAACAGGCCTTTAATGGGCCACGCTGAATGGACTGTCATTGGGCCTGGCCAAAATCTAAGTTTTATATGGGTGAGAGGCCCCAGAGTATAACAATCCGGCCCACTAGCAATAATAACTCGTGGGGCTCAAACCACAGTCCAAAATGCTTAACCCATCTGACTAGTGACTAGCTTTGACATCAAATGTAACGACCCGACCCACTAGTAATAATAATTCGTTGGACTCAAAGTATAGCCCAAAATGTTTAAGTTCAGTTATTATTATTAGCGTCCATATCTCTTATAAATCTAATCGCAATCTTATTCCTATTCAATGTGGGACTATTAGGAAAGTTGGCTTAGTTAGTTTTCGCAACTCTACATTGAGGAGAGAAGTGATAAGCAGAGGCATAAGAGAGAGAGAGAGTTACATTAAAAAGCTATTGGAAAAAACAATTATTAGTACTTTCTCAAACAGCATTATTTAGACAACAATCTTAGAAAAGTTATTATTATAACAATTTCAAGAATCTTTTGATAAACCAAAACTGCTCAAAGAGAGCGTTTAGATCGATGTAAAGTTCTGCCAAAGTTCAAGTTAGAGAAACATAAGTTTCTCAGTAGACCACAATGCATAGATGCAGGCTCAATATCTAAAAACTCAGATTTCTCTTGCAAAAGATCTAAAAGTCATCTTTTTGTAAAACTATCCAAAGTATACAGCTCTTCATTCTGGGGCCTACAAACAATGGGTCTGTTTGGTTTGGAAATAATAAATATTAGAATAAAAAATTTGATTCCTAAAATAGCTTACAATTTTGAAATAATCAGAAATAAAATTAAAATTGTATTTAATTTGTAATACTAGTATTTTTTTCAGAATAATTTTATAAAATAGTAGAGTATAGTAAAATAAGAGTTGAATTTGATATAAAAATAATTTATTATAATATATAATATATTAATTTATATAGTTTACTTTACTTTAATTTATAATATTAATAAAATTTGAAATTAAATCTAGGAATAACATTATTCTACCATGGGAAGGTGTACTATTATTATCATCTTAAATGCAAAAAAACAGAGAGAGAGAGAGAGAGAGAGAGAGAGAGAGAGAGAGAGAGAGAGAGATTCAACAATTAAAATAGCCATGTTGCAGAGAATCTGCTTTCAAATTTTCAACTTTGTTGCACATCATTGCTTTCAAAAATAAAAATAAAAATAATAATAATAATAATAATAAATCACTATCAAAAAAATGAAAATATCTTAGATGGGACAAATCACAATTTTGTCCTCTACCATCAAAAACTCTGCAGTGGCTTACACAACTTTACTAATTTTTCAGCAAGTGGAAGACTCTTTCAATACTCAAATTGAAAAATATATTTTTGTACCTTCCAAATCGAATGTACGATATATATTATATTCATTTTAGGATGAATAAATTTTACTAATTACTTCAAAATGATCAGTAATTAAATCTCCATCCTAAAATGAATGAAGTATATATCATATATTCGATTTCGGGTGTACGAATAGTATTACTCATAATAAATTGGTACACACAAAAAAGTATGCGCATTGCTCCACAGTAAATCCAGCATAAGTGGATTTGTTGTGACCAATGATATAGCCCCTACTTACTTCAAGGCTTTCTTAGAATCTATTGGCCCACAATTAGAAAAATATTAAAACTTTTCTTTCCCTTTTTTTTTTTTTAAAAAAAAAAAAAAAAAAAAAACTCATATAGCTTAGCTTTGCTATAAATTGTAAGGCTCAAAAGCTAATTACAGCTTTCTATTAAAAAGAAAAAAAAGCATGATTGTACCTGTTTTGTATTAAATAAAAAAATACAAAAAAAAAGAGCTACAATTTATCCAAAAAAACAATCAAAAGAGAATGAAACTAGCTAATTGTAGCACAACTCCACAAAACACCCAAATCAAAAGGCATTTTAAAAATTCATTTTTTTAATTTTTTTTTAAAAATTTATCAAACTATCTGCAACTACTTTTCAGAAGCCAATATGAGCTTGCTAGTCAACTGCTCTTAGATAAGGCTTTTGCTACTAGCTACACAGAGAGGCCATCCACCATGAAAAATCTTGATCTAAAATAGAACTTCCTCAACAGATCTGGTGAAAGAAGCTCAATATCCTTGCATCACACAATCCTATACTTACAAAGAGAAGTTTCAGAACAAAAAGGAGCTCACAGAAGAAGCCATATGGCTCCTCTCACTCCAAGGGTGGTGGTGCCCATAGATGTGAGGAAGAAGCCATGGGAGCAGAAGCTCCCCCTACACAACCGGTGGCACCCGGAAATACCTCCGGTGGCCGACGTCACCGAAGGGGACCTCTTCCGAGTCGAGATGGTCGACTGGACTGGAGGCCAAGTTTGTGACAATGATTCAGCAGCAGATATCAAAAATATTGACCTTTCGATCGTAAGTCGATGCAATCATGCATTACTTTTTTTGAGGGAAAGGCAGCATGCTGCCGCTTCATTATAAGTATCTACTGCAATCATGCATTACTAAAGATATTGGTTAAGTGTTATAGGAACAACAAGTTCATAGAGTTTACGAGAAGTAACTTTGTAGTAGTAATATATATATATATATATATATATATATATATATATATATATATATATATATATATATGCAGTATATTACATAGACAAAATCTATTATGTATGCTTTTTACTGTAACAATAGCATGAAAGAAAATTAGCTTACAAAAGCCATCTACATATAAGAGAAGCACTCTTTGTTTCATTTTTGATCGAAGGAGCACTTGTTACTCCTTCAGAAAGAGCATTTTGAAGTAAAAATTAAATGATTTACCGCACAAAAAAAGAGAGTAAATTTCAAACAATTAATCCAAGTAGAATATTCATTATAAGTATTATAACTATGCAATAAGGCTTGTAGCATTCTCTGACTGTAAATTTCTGCAAGAGCAAATCGAATTCACACTAAATTTCAGATAATAGGGTGACTAACCACAATTTTCTTTTTCACAGACCCATTATCTTAGTGGCCCTTTGAGAGTTTTGGACTCCCAAGGGGTTCCGGCGCAGCCGGGTGATCTTCTTGCAGTGGAGATCTGCAACTTGGGACCACTCCCCGGTGACGAATGGGGTTACACAGCAACATTTGACAGAGAAAATGGAGGTGGTTTTCTAACTGATCACTTCCCCGCTGCAACCAAAGCTATTTGGTACTTTGAAGGGATCTATGCATGTTCCCCTCATATACCAGGTATAATTTTTCGGCTAAATTGTGGCATAATTCCTTAATTTTTTAAAAATTGCAAGTCGCTATGTAATATTCAACTAGAGACAGATTGATCCCCAGTGTTCAGTGCTCTCTTTGTACATTTTCTATTAAGTGTTGGAGATTTTGGAGGAAAATGATTCTACAAAGAAGCTAGGTTGGTTCAAGGTCTAAAGTTTCGAAGCAAAGATAAGGGACCAATTGCGATTCGACGAAAGTTCAGAGACTATCACTACATTTTGACTAATCTTTCTCTCCCCTTTTACTGTATTTTTCATCAATATAACTGTTTACAGAAATGATTTACCTTAATTAGCCCAATTCGATTAATACTAATAAGGAAAATGTCGTCAACAGGTGTTAGGTTCCCAGGTTTGACCCATCCCGGAATAGTTGGGACTGCGCCATCAATTGAGCTTCTAAATATATGGAATGAAAGAGAAAAGAAATTGGCAGAGAGTGGAACTGGGTCCCTGAAATTATGTGAAGTTGTGCACCAGAGACCTCTTGCTAACCTACCAACGCCCAGGAATTGCCTTCTTGGAAAGGTTAGAAAGAATGTTGAAAATACGGAAGATGTTATGTAATAGCACAGCTATTTCAGATTGCAGTAAATTATAGCATTTCTCCAGTATTTATACATTGCTGAGTATTGATGATATCACAAAGGTAAAAATGTGCAGAAACTATCTACTTATATCGCATTTTGAAATCATGTACCCTTCCATTCTTTTTATTCCACCACCTCTCTGTCAAAAACAACTACAGTGATTTTCAGTTTTTTGATAGAAGATTCCGTAATCTAATGTATGCACATCGATGATATATTTTTTTTGACGAAAACTGTTATTTTGACGGAATCCGACGGAGATGTACTGTAGTGAAATATAATGTGAAATATAATGGAAGGTTAGTTACTGAATTGGCATTTTTTAATGGTTGTATCCTTTTCAAAATGCAAACGGTTCAGGTAGCATCTTTACATTTTAAACTATGATAAATACTGCCAAAGTATAGCTAAAGCAGCAATTAGTCATTAACAAAAGCAATATATTTACCGTTTACCATTAATATGTTATTGTAGATAAAAGAAGGAACCCCTGAGTGGGAACAGATTGCAAATGAGGCAGCAAGAACAATACCGGGACGGGAGAACGGAGGGAACTGCGACATCAAGAATCTCAGCAGAGGCTCGAAAGTGTATCTTCCAGTGTTTATAGAAGGAGCAAATCTCAGTACAGGCGACATGCACTTCTCACAAGGTGATGGCGAGGTTTCGTTCTGCGGAGCCATAGAAATGAGTGGATTCCTTGAGCTAAAGTAATTCGTCAAATCTCTTTTTTTTCAGCATTGTGCTGTTTTCACATCAATATATTATGATATCTGCAATTACATATTGAAACACAAAAAATTATTTTCTATTTCTTGAGCAAATGCTCGGGGATTTTTAGAAATATATTTTAAGAAGAGTATTATATTTTAGCATCAACTTTCTAAAACAGAAAATGCAATTAGGCATACATCCTCATAGTAAATATAACATAGTATTACTAAATTTATGATTACTATTTATTATAGTATTTTTACTAATATTACTGTTACAACTGCTACTTTCAATGTGATTAACCCTGTTATAGTCATTCGTTATAATCGTGACAAAAGTATGCATAATGGATCAGAAGACTCACTTTGGTTACTACGAATCAGAATCATGACAAAACATGGCAATTAAATTATCAAGGCATGGAAAATAACATGCAATGTTTGATAGCAATAATAAAAAAAAAAATGCACGAGTCCTTTTGCAGATGCGAGATTATAAGGGGAGGGATGAAAGAGTACCTGACCCCAATGGGCCCGACCCCTCTACATGTGAATCCAATCTTTGAGATAGGGCCAGTGGAGCCGCGGTTCTCCGAATGGCTAGTGTTCGAGGGCATAAGTGTTGATGAAACTGGGCAGCAGCATTTTCTCGATGCCACAGTGGCTTACAAGCGTGCAGTACTCAATGCCATCGACTACCTCTCGAGATTCGGATACTCCAAAGAGCAGGTACGGCGTGCTCAACACAGCTCAACACCTTCCTTGTATCCATTGCACTCATGAAACAACTAAGCATTGAACAATAGAAACTAACTGGTGGATCAAATTCAGGTATATATTTTACTCTCATGCTGCCCCTGTGAGGGAAGGATTTCAGGAATTGTTGATTCCCCGAACGCAGTTGCAACTCTCGCCATTCCTACTGCCATTTTCGATCAGGTTAGTTCTCAATTTGTTTTCCAAATCATCTAATAAAAGGGGAAAAAAAGCTTCATCGTATAGCAGACTTTCTGATCTAGGCATGCATTAAGATCATGGAATGATCAAATTACAAACTATATGTTAATCCCTCAACTCTTATAAACAAACCAATGTGGTCACTGAACTTTTCTCGAAATCGATTCAGTAACCAAAATTTTCTCAAACAAACTATGAAATACCGAATTATGGTTATGAATAGCACCAAAAGTAGAGAATATTTCATTCTGCTATGCTAGAAGTGATAAATTTAGTTGTAGATATAACTTTGTGTAAAAATAATTCAGTGCTTAAATTATTCAATTGATAACCTAGAGGGACTAATAAAGTAATAATTATTAAAACTCACTTACGGTACACAAATTATAGCTACTTTAGCGAATCACAAAAAAAGAGCAACCAATGTTTAACTCATACTAACATAGTATGTGATTTTATGCATGGTTTCAATGCAACGCGACAAAAGGACATACTACCGAGATCGGGGAAGGTGCCACAGGGACCAAGACTAATAAAAAGACTTCCCGATGTACTACGGTGCAAATATGACGGTGATCTACCGATAACACAAAACCCAGGTGGGACTAAATAGAATTGTCATTGTTAAAATGCCACTTCTGTACAAATCTCTGTGTGTTCGCAACTTGTTCTTCGTACATTTGAAATGTTGTCTATATGCGCATATCGAACATTGTGTTACAGCTGAATAAATGTTGCAGAACAGAGAGTATGTATCTTCATTATTAAATAAATAATGTTTTTGATTTTGAATTCAGAGTATAAGTATTCCAATGATGATTGAGGTGAAAAGTGATAAGCAGGGGCATGAGAGAGAGAGAGAGAGTTACACTGAAAAGCTAATCGGGAAATTCTTTGGAGAACAATTGTTAGTACTTTCCCAAGCAGCTTTACTTAGACAACAATCTTAGAAAAGCAACTCTTATTACAATTTCAAGAAGCTTTAGATGAACCAAAACTGCAAAAAGAGTGTGTTTAGATTGATGTAATTGCGAGTCTGCCAAAATTCAAGTTAACTAAAAGCAGAAACTCAAGTTACTTAGTAGACCACGCTGCATAGATGCAGGCTCAATCTCAAAAACAGATTTCTCTCGAAAAAGCTCGAAAGTCATCTTTTGTAAAACAATCCAAAGTATAAAACTCGACTAGGTATGAATCTCCTCGACTTCATCATGATCAATAACAGAACTACACTCTAGAGCTGCAATCCACTATCTTACTTGGATGCAGCATGAGTGTGGGGCCTGGAAACACTCTTTACGGGCCCATTTGGTTTTTGGGTCTACAAATTTTCTTTAAGGGTCAATTTAGTTTTGAGGATTATCCAATGCTGTTAGTCAAAACAGAGCCACAGTGAAAATATATAGAAATATACTTCTTCATTTTCTAATAAAATTGTAGAAAATATATCGTGATCGATTACTTATATGCGCAATGTGACATTTACATAAGAGAACAAACAAAATTTTTAACTTTGTTGCGCATAGTTGCTTTCAAAAAAAAAAAAAAAATGTGATCACTATCAAAAAACTAAAATATCTAGACCAGACGATCGAGAAAATCAAACCACAAATTTGTCCTCTACCATCAAAAACTCAGCAGTGACTTCACAACTTCACTACTTTTCAGCGAGTGGAAGGTTCTTTCAATACTCAAATGATACTCAATAATAATTGGAACACACAAAAAATTATATGCATTGCTCCAAAACAAATCCAACATCATTGGATTTCTTGTGACCAATGATATAGCCCTTCATGGCTTTCTAAGAATCTATTGGCCCACACTTAGAAAAATTTTAAAACTTTTCTTTTAAAAAAAACTCAAATAACTTAGCTCTGCTATAAATTGTAAGGCCCAAAAGCTAATTGTAGCTTCCTATTACCGGAAAATCTCTATTTTTTTTATTTTAAGAAACATGATTGTACCTGTTTTGTATTAAATAAAAAAAAAACCAATAAAAGGAGCAAGCTTCCAAACTACTTGCTAGTGCTTTTCAGAGTAGAGAAGTTGGTCAAATACTAGCTTTCATATGTAACATGAAGCCAACATATGCTTCCAAATCTAAAGCTCATGAAGCCAACATATGCTTCCAAATCTAAAGCTCGTAGATAAGGCTTTTGCTTCTTGCTACAAAGAGAAGCCATCATGAAATCTTAATCTAAAATCAAGGATTTAAGTGCCGTGGCACGGGGTCGTGCCGAAAACTTGTAGGCACGATACGGTACGGTGCATGCCGGACCGTACCGATGAGTGCCGGTCACAAAAAATACATGTGTGCCGACACATAATAACATGAAATATTTATTTTTTTTAGCAACAAAATTTTTTAATTGCTTATTATATATCTTTATCAAATATTTTGAACTTTGTTGAGAAAATTATTTCGTAATTTAAGAAAAAAAAGGGTTTTGAGTTATGCTATCGGCACAGAGGCTGTATCGTGCCGGTATTTTGTTGGCACGATACGGCACGGTAGATACAGCCCGTGCCGATGGATACTTAAATTCTCGTCTAAAATAGAACTTCCTCAGCAGATCTGCTCAAAGAAGCTCAATATCCTTCCATCACAAAATCCTATATTTACAAAGAGAAGTTTCAGAACAAAAGGAGCTCCGTATGGCTCCTCTCACTCCAAGGGTGGTTGCGCCAATAGATGTGAGGAAGAAGCCGAGGGAGCAGAAGCTCCCCCTACACAACCGGTGGCACCCGGAAATACCTCCGGTGGCCAACGTGACCGAAGGGGAGCTCTTCCGAGTCGAGATGATCGACTCTCTTGGTGGCCAAGTTATTGACAATGATTCAGCAGCAGAAATAAAAAATATAGACCTTTCGATCGTAAGTCGATGCAATCATGCATTACTAAATCAGTTTCCGCAAAAGAAGAATATATTGGTTGAGTGTTGTAGGAACAATAAGTTCATAGAGTTTACTAGAAGAAACTTTGTAGTAATATATGCAGCATATTACATAGACAAAATCTATTGCGTTTGCTTCTTTACTGTAATAGCATGAAAGAAAAATAGCTAACAAAAGCCATCTACATATAAGAGAAGCACTCTTTGTTTCATTTTTGATCGAAAAAGCACTTGTTACTCCTTCAGAAAGAGCATTTTGGAGTTAAATTAAATGATTTACCACAAAAAGTGAGTAAATTTCAAACAATTAATCCAAGTAGAATATTCATTATAAGTGGAATGTCTTTTTTTTAACCTTATAACTATGCAATAAGGCTTGCAGCATCCTCTGACTGTAAATTTCAGCAAGAACAAATCGAATTCACAATAAATTTCAGAGTTAAGTACACTTACTTGACTAGATATTAGGGTAATTAACCACAATTTTCTTTTCGCAGGCCCATTGTCTTAGTGGCCCTTTGAGAGTTTTGGACTTCCAAGGGGTTCCGGCACGGCCCGGTGATCTTCTTGCAGTGGAGATCTGCAACTTGGGGCCACTCCCCGGCGACGAATGGGGCTACACAGCAACATTAGACAGAGAAAATGGAGGTTGTTTTCTAACTGATCACTTCCCCGCTGCAACCAAAGCTATTTGGTACTTTGAAGGGATCTATGCATATTCTCCTCATATACCAGGTATATCTTTTTCGGCTAAATTGTACCATAATTCCTCAATTTTTCACAAATTGGAAGTCCGCCAGTAATATTCAACTTGAAACAGATTGATCCCTAGTGTTCAGTGCTCTCTATGTACATCTTTAGTGAATGTTAGAGATTTTGGAAGAAAATGCTGTTGGAAAATCTTTTCAAATTAATTCTTTTAGTCAAATAATATTTAAATAATTTAAAACCGAAACTCTATCACGCAAATTCCTATTGTACTGTTAATAATAAAACAGCAAAGATTAGATGAGTGCTGTGAATGTCAAGACTTGCATTAGCACTGTCCTAGAAGCAAGATTGCCCCTCCACGTGCGAGGCTCCGGCAATCACCGCTAGCGATACAACGACCACGGTCCACCCCGTCGGCACGACTTCGGGATGGTGCGTAGCGAATCCAACGGCTTTCAGAGATCCAGCACAAGTAAATATCGAAGTAGTAAAATATAAACCTCATTGTAGTATAGAACTGTAAATTAGAGTAGAGTAGAAGGTGGTGTAGCTGTTGCTATTAACCAAGCTCTCTTGCTCTATATATATATAGAGCCCAAAGAGAGAGCCCATTTACCCACCAGGGGACAAGGTCAACGGCTACCTTTCTTGGGCAGCCCACAAGCCACTTCCCAAGAAAGGCTCTTGGGTAGCCCGAGATGGCACTTCCCAAGATTGGTTAATGCAAGCAAAAAGAAAAGGTCAAAATAAAAAAGAATCGGGTCAAAATCGCGCGTGCCGCCACCCGCCCGACCCGACACAGCTCATGCCGTGCGCGCATGTGTTTAGGAGATGCCTTTGCTCTCACTTTCTCCTAACCAACACATGCCAAAGTGAAGGAGTATATAAATCCCTTCTACATGTGATGAGTTCCCGATGTGGGACTAAACATCACATGTAGAGGGGAATAGGCTTGGGCTCCCAGGCAAAGTCCATGGATATTGGGCCACCCAGAAAAGCTCAAAGGCCAAAACAAGTTTGAAATCACTTAAATCCAAATAAAATCTAACAAATGCTTCTACAAAGAAATTAGGTAAGTTCAGGGTCTGAAGTTTCGAATCATCGATTAGGGACCAATTACGATTCGTCGAAAGTTCAGTTATCTTTCTCTACCCTTTCACTGCATTTTCCATCAATATAACTGTTTACGAAAATGATTTACTAATAAGGAAAATGTTGTCAACAGGTGTTAGGTTCCCGGGCTTGACCCATCCTGGATTAATTGGAACCGCACCATCAATTGAGCTTCTAAATATATGGAATGAAAGAGAAAAGAAATTGGCGGAGAGTGAAATTGGGTCCATAAAATTATGTGAAGTTGTGCACCAGAGACCTCTTGCTCACCCACCAACGCCCAGGAATTGCCTTCTTGGAAAGGTTAGAAAGAATGTTAAAAATACTGAAGATGTTATTGTAATAGTATAGCCATTTCAGATTGCAGTAAATTATAACATTTCTCCAGTATTTATACACTACTGAGTATTGATGATATCACAAAAGGTAAAAATGTGCAGACACTATCTACTTATATCGCATTTTGAAATCATGTACCCTTCCATTCTTTTTATTCCACCACCTCTCTGTGAAAAACAACTACAGTGATTTTAAGTTTTTTGATAGAATATTCCATAATCTAACGTATGCATATCGATGATTTTTTTTTTTTTTTTTTGATGAAAACTGTTATTTTGATTGAATCCGACGGAGGGGTACTGTAGTGAAATATAATGGAAGGTTAGTTACTGAATCGACATTTTTTAATGGTAGTATCCGATTCAAAATGCATACGGTTCAGGTAGCATCTTTACATTTTAAACTATGATGAATACTGCCAGCATATAGCTAAAGCAGCAATTAGTCATTAACAAAAGCAATATATTTACCGTTTACCATTAATATGTTATTGCAGATAAAAGAAGGAACCCCTGAGTGGGAACAGATTGCAAATGAGGCAGCAAGAACAGTACCGGGACGGGAGAACGGGGGGAACTGCGACATCAAGAATCTCAGCAGAGGCTCGAAAGTTTATCTTCCTGTGTTTGTAGAAGGAGCAAATCTTAGTACAGGCGACATGCACTTCTCTCAAGGTGATGGCGAAGTTTCATTCTGCGGAGCCATAGAAATGAGTGGATTCCTTGAGTTAAAGTAATTCCTAAAATCTCTTATTTTCAGCATTGTGCTGTTTTCACATATTCAGATCAACATATTATGATACCAGCAATTACATATTGAAACACAAAAAATTCTTTTCTATTTCTTAAGCAAATGCTCGGGGATTTTTCCTGTTAGAAATATATTTAAAGAAGAGTATTATATTTTAGCATCAACTTTCTTAAACAGAAAATGCAATTAGGCATACATCCTTATAGTAAATATAACGTGGTATTACTAAATTTATGATTACTATTTATTATAGTATTTTTACTAATATTACTGTTACAACTGCTACTTCCAATGTGATTAACACTGTTATAGTCATTCGTTATAATCGTGACAAAATTATGCATAATGGATCAGAAAATTCACTCTGGTTACCACAAATCAGAATCATGGCAAAACATGGCAATCAAATTATCGAGGCATGGAAAATAACATGCAATGTTTGATAGCAATAATAATAATAAAAAAATGCACGAGTCCTTTTGCAGATGCGAAATTATAAGGGGAGGGATGAAAGAGTACCTGACCCCGATGGGCCCGACCCCTCTACATGTGAATCCAATCTTTGAGATAGGGCCAGTGGAGCCGCGGTTCTCCGAATGGCTAGTGTTCGAGGGCATAAGTGTTGATGAAACTGGGCAGCAGCATTTTCTCGATGCCACAGTGGCTTACAAGCGTGCAGTACTCAATGCCATCGACTACCTCTCGAGATTCGGATACTCCAAAGAGCAGGTACGGCGTGCTCAACACAGCTCAACACCTTCCTTGTATCCATTGCACTCATGAAACAACTAAGCATTGAACAATAGAAACTAACTGGTGGATCAAATTCAGGTATATATTTTACTCTCATGCTGCCCCTGTGAGGGAAGGATTTCAGGAATTGTTGATTCCCCGAATGCAGTTGCAACTCTCGCCATTCCTATTGCCATTTTCGATCAGGTTAGTTCTCAATTTGTTTTCCAAATCATCTAATTGAGAAAAAAAAGAAGCTTCATTTACAGCAGACTCTACGATCTATGCATGCATTAAGATCATGAGATGATCAAACTACAAACTATATGTTACTCCCTCAACTCTTATAAACATACCAATGTGGTCGCTGAACTTTTCTCGAAATCAATTCAGTAACCAAAATTTTCTCAAACAAACTATGAAATACCAAATTATGGTTATGAATAGTGCTGATAGCAGAAATATTTCATTCTGCTAGAAGTGATAAATTTACTAGGGACTAATAATTATAAAACTCACTTACAGTACACAAATTTGCTAAGCTCGCCCATTGCGAACACTATTATAGCTACTTTAGCGAAGCACACAAAAAGAGCAACTGATGTTTAACTCATACTAACATAGTATGTGATTTTATGCATGGTTTCGATGCAATGCGACAAAAGGACATACGACCGAGATCGGGGAAGGTGCCACAGGGACCGAGACTAATAAAAAGACTCCCCGATGTACTACGGTGCAAATACGATGGAGATCTACCGATAACACAAAACCCAGGTGGGACTAAATAGAATCAGCATTGTTAAAATGGCACTTCTGTACAAATCTCTCTGTGTTCACAACTTGTTCTTCGTACATTTGAAATGTCGTCTATATGCGCATACAGCTGAATAATTGTTGCATAACAGAGAGTCTGTATCTTCATTATTAAACAAATAATGTTTTCTAATGATGATTGTAGAAGCCCAAAATGCACAGCAAACAAATTATAGAGATTTGTACAGATATTTGAATTTATTGATACCAGCAGTAAGGGTGGAGTGTTCTTTGAGGCATTTTGTCGAACAACTCGTGTGCAACAACATTTTTACCCAAACAACGCAGAAATTTAGGAAACAGTGTGCATACAAAACAAATTTGAATGCATATGCGGGTTAAAGAAAAAAAACATACGAACAATTTTACGTAAATAATATAATTTATTACGGAGATGTTGATGGTTTGATCCAAACCAAACAACAGAGCCCTAGAACCCGGCCCAATAAGCCCAATACATAAAGCCTAACATCATGGATAGGGATCCAAACGGGGTGGATGCCCCACGTGCCGACCCGTTTTCTTTATAATAAATTTATTAATGAAGGTTTTTTTTTTAATTTTTTTTTTTTTTTTTTTTTTTTTTATGTGTGTGTTTTGGAGTATTGGTGTTTCCTAATCAAGATAATCATTGGTATTCTAAGTTAACAACTCAATAAAAACATTTCTAAGGCAATTTGAGTTCAATTATAAGATAATAATCCCTGAAATATTAATTGTTTATACAAAATTTAAATTCTGCAAACTGCATAAGCTCTATAAAAGTAAAATATGTGAAAATTCCGTATACATTAAAATAAGTTAAACTAATTTGCTAACATCAGCAGTGTCATCTGGGTTGGACACGCCACGTCATATATGTGCTACATTTTAGATTTTTTTTTTTTTTTTCTACGACCCACGACCTCCGCTTTGAGGGCCCATGTGTGAAATAGACCCAAGATGTAAAAATAGCATTAGAAGGAGCCGTTATGGGCCCAAATACAATATTTTGGCCCAATAAACGATCACTTTGAGCCCTTTAGGGCCATTATGTGACTAAGGAGTTTTAACTTTTAACTCGGTGGGGTCCACTTCCGATGCACTTAATTAAAGAGTATAAAAACCAACCAATAGAAAGTGCGAGACAGATCAGCACGAATCTTTCGCTGAAAATTTTCATCCTGGACCAGGTTCACTGAATTATCAGTAAACCCTCGCGGCGACTAACTTAATATCGTCGGCGGTTCTCGGATGACGTGGTGAACACGGTCTAGGGATAATTCGTCCAGCAACGAAGCAAAAGCAATTAATTAAGTGGACCCGGTGCAGGTTTACAACTGTTCACAGTAGCGAAGTGGACGGCGTAAAAGAAACTGTTGATATGATAAATTCTCGGTTCATATAATATTAATACACCGGGTGTTTCGGGAAGAGTCGACCTTTCTCTTTCTCTTTCACTTTTTCTTTCAAAAAAGAGGCTGCGCCGTGGTTTTTTTTTTTTTTTTTTTTTGTCCTCGATCGTAGAGCATGCTTCGTTTGACGTCGTCGTCGTTACCTTTCTCACTCTCTACTTCGTCTTCTTCTTCTTCTTCTTCTTCTTCTTCTTCTCTTCTCCTCCGCCTCCGATTCCCCTCTCGCTCTCTCCTCCTCTCTTCTCTTCATCCTCCTCCTCGCTCCTCCTCCCTCCTCCGCAGATCTCCGAAGCCGCCTCCTCCGCCTCTCCTCCGCCTCGCCGCGGCGGCGATGGCCTCCTCAGACGCCGGCCTCGCTGGATCCGGTGACGGTGACCCCCGCATCCCCAGGATCGCTTCCTCAATCCGTGTGATTCCCAATTTTCCTAAGCCCGGTGCGTCTCTCTCCCTCTCTCTCTCTCTCTTAGGGTTTCTTGGCTCCGCGGCGTTATAGAGATGTTTGGGATCGGGCGCAGGGGTAATGTTCCAAGACATCACGACGCTGCTGCTCGATCACATGGCGTTTAAGGACGCGATTGATATTTTCGTGGAGAGGTACAGAGACAAAGGGATCACCGTTGTTGCAGGTGATGTGGAATTGATTTGATCTGCTTTGCTTTCATCTCTACATCTCTTTGTTTTTTTAATTCTAGCTCAGAAGTTTTGGTGTATACTTGCAATCCTGTGAATTGTAATGGAAGGGGCTTTTGATTAGGTGAGCGTAAAGTAACAACAAATTGCTTAGAACTTGATCCTCAGTCCTCACTGGTCATAGAGATTTGGAAACACTTTGTTGTTGTGTCGGTGACGATTATGTGCCCTTAGTAGGTATTGCTATTCTGGTAATGTAATCTCTTTGTGGGCTGTTTGGCCCGAGCTAGAGCTCTGCAAAAGTGTTGTTTGAAGAACTATAGCTTTATGCTGAACCTAGAAGCAAAAACTTTAACTTTAACTTATGGCAAATAAGCTTATTTCAGCTACTTTCTAGCCATAAGCTTGAGGAGTAGATAAGCTGTTCCAAAACCAGGAAGATCAACTTAATTCATGTATGTAACGATGTTGAACTTTTGTGCTTCGTTTCTACATTTTTGTGCATGTTTCTTATATATTCGCATGGATTTACCATATTAATGAGTTAAATTAAACTTATTTTGCTGCTTTAGATATGTGATTTTGTTTACGTGCTTCATTAATTCCCTAATATTCTGCTCAAAAAGAACCCAGAATTTCTTTTTTCATTAGTGTACTTTATCTAATGCAAGTATACAGATATGACTATGAGGTGTGACTTGACTACTTTAGGATAATGGTTATCTCTCCCCTTTTCTTCTCATGGGAAGTACTGTAGTTGAAACTGTGTTTTTTCTAGGTTTTTATAGATACTACGGTTTGCTTCTTTCTACAGCTTACTTAGGTATATAGTAAATTCATATGCATTTTATTTTAACTGGACATCTAGGGGTAAAGCACTGTTTCGGTGCAGCCACGAAAGGTGCCAAATTTAGGCAAATCAATTTGTTGTTGATTTTTTTTTTTTCAGTCTTAGTATTTTTATCAAGTTTGGTACCGATATGCGTAATTGAATTGCGTTTTTATATTTATATTGAAATAATGATGACCAATTTGATGGCCAGAAATAGAAATAGAGCCTTTTCAAACTTTTGTAATTTGTGGTCTAATTAGTGGAGGAACCCTTAGGTTTTCTGGGCATTGGATTCTCAATCCAAACAATTAGCAAGGTTTTTTAAATCCACCTGCGAGATACGCACGAAATACGTGTAGGATCATCATGAGAATCATCATATGTGCTGGCCATCGATTAACTGATCCGATTAACAAACCATCAAATTATATCTAGTCTTGTTTCCACTTTTCGAGTTATTCTATAGATGGAATTGTGAAATATTGGATTTTCCATTATTACCGCGTTCTTTGATTACTCGGTATTTTCAAATTCGAAAAATTTCTCATCCCTTGATTTTATGCAAAATGCCTATACAAGCTCAATTTCTTATTTCAGAATAGAGATGTAGTGTAAAAGAAGTGCTTCAAATCATTGCTTTTTGACTCAGCCTGATATTATGATGGCACCGAATTTTTCATGGAATTCTATTTACTCACTTTAAATTGAGTATCCGTTTCCCTTCTTTTCCTGCTAGGATTGGACATCTTGTATTTTACTTATCCGTAGGATCGAGTTTATTGGATTACAATCTTTTGTCGTAATTTAATAGAGGTCAAAAAAAATAAGGAAAATATTCATTATGTTATAAAAATAAAAAATAGAAACACTTAGAGCTCTTTTGCAATCAGAGCACCACCCTGTCAAGGCGGAAGCTGCTGGTTCGAGCCCCGTTAGTCCCGAACTAGGATTCGGTGAATTTATCAATTCGTCTCTCTTTTTTTTACAACAATTTTGAATTGGCTCGTAAAGATCAAATTATATCTAACATTGTTTCCACTTTTCCAGTTATTCTAGATAGGGTACCCAAATAACGATAGGATAGATATGTCAAAAGCAGGTCTCATTACTATCATAGAATATTCATGTGGCACCTTCTCTCATAAATCTTTTTCTCTTTTGGAAGATACAGGAGCGAAACAATCAACCTATTGATATTGGAAGACCAAAAAGATTCCATTTTCTCATCGAGGCCGAACCTAAACCTGTGCTGAAAGCATAGCTGTTCATAGCAGTAAAAGAAAGAAGTGTAGGCGGATCGACTCATCAAGTTCTTATTGAAATAGGATCTACCCAATATCTTGCTAAACAAGATATTGTGTATTGTTCCTTTCCTTCAGCAATTTATATACATTAGGACTTCTTTCTTATCCATTTGTAGATAGAGCTTCAACAGCAGCTAGGTCTAGAGGGAAGTTGTGAGCATTACGTTCATGCATTTCCATACCAAAGTTAGCATGAGTGATGATATAGGATCCATGGGGCAATTACTTAGAAGTACATTTTGTGTAATAGTCCTTCCTATCTGATAGAAAAGGATCCCATGATCCTAAACCAATCTTACCTAGGATCGCAAATCCCAAGTTTGTCTATGAAGAGCTGATATTATTGTATTAGTTAGATTTCATGTACTGATTCCGTAATATCTACTATCGTAGAATATTCATGTGACACCTTCTCAACTTTTGCACGTGTGATACATGTTCCTTCTATTTCTCCTGAGAGGGGCAATCACTCATTCTTAAACCTGCATTTTTAAGACTAAAGAGTAGGGCGGAAAAAAGAGGAGAGCTCTCCATTCCTAGTTTTCCTGTAGCTGGATTCTCCGAAACCACAAGATATGAATCTTGGACCTATGAATGGGGATATTCTCGATACTTACAAAGAAAAAGGGAAATGACTTGGACTAAAAGAAACAGAGTGACTTAGACAAAACATTTTTTTATTATATTTTTTTTTATTATATGTTATATAGAGCAATCAAGTATAAATTGATACCGACTCAAAATTTGGTAACTTCCAACTTCATTAACAACTACTTATGAATCGTTTTTTGGCCTACACCTTTTATCTCAAGTTTTGGATCGAACTAATCCATTGACACAAATCGTTCATGGATGAAGTTTGAGTTATTTGGGTCTTGGAGGATTGAGGATTGACGGGGCGAATGTTCTTAGTGGAAGAAAATGAGTGAAAGATCCCACTGAATCAAATTTGATCCTTGAATCTAAGAAATAGTGAGAATTCTTGATCTCTCTCAATATCTCTCTCAATTCGAAGATCCATGGATGCAAGGGCAGAGGCCTTTGGCGTCCCTTCCAGTCAAGAATTGGGGCCTCAGGTGGGGATTGCAGTTTTTCATGAATTTCCCATTCTTCACTCAACAATGAAACTTTGCTTATTTTTTCTTTTGAGGTTAATTTAGAAAAAAAAAGCAATAAAACTAGAAAGTTTTTTAAAAAAGAAAATATGAAATAAGAAACGAAAAGGGGTTGGATTTGATTTGTACTTTGTCTATTCTTATCCTTCAACTCCTCTCTCCAGACTTTGTAGCCATTGTTTGACTTCTGGCTTCTTTATCTGGTGTATCTTTTCCGCTAATTTTTGTATATGGTGAATTACTTTTTTACAACAGAAAGTATGACCAGTTAGCTGGGTTCTATATTGGAGGAGATAGTATATTGTGATAGAAAATTGGTGTAAGAAAAATTAGTGTGAATCTTATTGCTTATAGAAATGTTCTATGATAATATTAGAAATATCTTTTCACATAGTTTTCTGAATTTAGTTTTGACATTAATCAGGTGTTGAAGCAAGAGGATTTATATTTGGGGCTCCCATTGCCTTAGCTATTGGGGCAAAGTTTGTTCCTTTGAGAAAGCCGAAGAAGTTGCCTGGTACGTTTTCTTGCACATTCTTTTTTATTCTATTCTGGACCTGGATACATCATTACTGTCTAATTTAATTGCTTGAAAGTGTATTGAGTCGGTACTAATATCTGTTACCCCATTAGGTGAAGTCATTTCAGAAGAATATTCTCTAGAATATGGTACGGACCGAATGGAGATGCACGTAGGAGCTGTAGAGCCAGGAGATCGGGCCCTCGTCATTGATGATCTAATTGCCACAGGAGGAACTCTATGTGCTGCCATCAAGCTTCTTGGTAAGTTTCTCTTCTCTGCAATTGAATTTCTCTAATTACGATGCTGTGTTATTCTATTCAGCCATAAATTTTGTCAGGTGTATGATTGATTGAGCACAATTTGTAAGGACAATGAGTATTTGGTATGTAAGGTGTATGATTGATTTTTTGTGGAATTAGATTTTGTTTTCAAGCCTATTGATCTTACCCTTTTTTAATCTATCATTTCTCTTTATTTTAGGGTTTAGGGTCATGGGCCCCCATTATGTCTTCTTTTTTCCACTATCTAATTACTTTCCTTAACATTTATATTTACTATGTTCCAACTTTATTGTTATCCGGTCACATCTCATACACCTACAATGTGAATCTAATAGGAGTCATTGTTGCTTCTTGCTACATGTTTCTTTTGTCTATGAGTTCATCATTTCAGTCCGTAATGGTAAATTGTTATGAATGCTTTCTTTAATTCTTTTTTGACTTTTGCAACCCAGTTGTATAATGTTGCAATACTACCATTGGAAATGATGCAATTACTTCTTTTTTGCCACTCCTCTTGGCTTTCGGAGGAGTATCAATTGATAAAAGCTTTGACAAAAATAATATTATCTGAAGAAGACCAGCAAGGAAGATGAATTTCTGCCCACTTTAATTTGTTTGGCATATCTCCAAGGGCTGGTGTGATTCTCTGCTTTCTGATAATAAGACTTTTTAGGTGAATTTTGATTCATATTCACCATGGAATTATGACAGTTCTTTCTTGATTCTCATCATGAATTTAAATTGGGAAGTTGAAGTAGTTGGCACATACCATGGTACACGTACAAAATGTTAGTCCAATTTCCAGAGGGTTAATATTTCATTCATACTGCGGGGAAGGAAGTAACGGATGGAACCTGTACCAAATGCAGTGTCTGATGGTTTAGAATATGAAACAAAAGCTGTTAAAGGGACGAAAAATCAGTTACTCATAATAGACAAAGTCTTGCTTCAAAAAACTGCTCAAAACAAAGAACCTCATTTTTAAGAAAAATGATAACCCTGATGATTTCCATTTCGTTCATATATTATTCTTTCATTTTACTAAGCCCACCATAGTAGAATCTTTCCTATGGCTTTTAATTACTCTTTCATATAATAGTATTGCACTACTTTGCAGAACGTGTTGGAGCAGAGTTGGTCGAATGCGCATGTGCTATTGAATTGCCAGAACTGAAGGTAGGATGCTTGTTAATCTTATTGCATTACTTTTACAATCAAATTGCTTGGAGCTATTATACTGATCAGCATGCATGATTTCTGCCTATTATTCTTGTTTTGATCTGAGTGTGGCAAAAGACTAATTTATAGTTTAACCTTTGAATGAACTGATCGTGGCTAAAGACTATATAGTTTAACTTTTGAATCAACTGTTTTTCTATTTAAACATTTTTTTGTCGTGGAAAGAAGTAATATATAGCATACTTGCGGGAAGTGATTATTACTAGTGTAAGTAAATACCTTTTGACTGTTTCTTCCTTACATAAAATATTTAAACAACTTCCTAAATAACTCTTCGCTTTTAGATAAACTGCTCAATCTGAACTAAAAATTTCTTCATGAGCACGGTCACCACCTTGGCTGTGAAATCTTTCGGCTAAGATCTGTTTTTGGAATCTGCTGCTTACAGTAGTATTTTTATAAATATTCTAGTCTAGGCATTCGTAGGACCTACAACTTCCGTTGTTATATTCTGCATGCTTTTCTGTTGATTAGTAAATAGAACCACAGGTAGCAGCACAGGTGCAACCCAGTCGAAAATACGTCCTATAGTGACATTACCAAGCACAGAACTTATCCAGTGCTCTAATCATGCAGACCAGGAGGTGTAATTCGGGGGGGTTTTTTTGCATGACTACACATATTATTTATCTTTTTCAAAAAAATTCCCATTTATATTACTATAGGTTTATAATGGTGTATACTTCAAAATTAACTAAACTCTATTTATAATACTAAAAACCTGCGCAGCATTTATTAAATAATTAGACATTAACATGTATAGAATTGTTGTTACGAGCGCTTTTCACTGTGTAGGGTCGGGAGAAACTCGGGGACAGGCCACTCTTTGTACTTGTGGAAGCAGCGTGAGCAATGCTCGTTTAAATTTTAAGGTTTGTCAAATTGCTTCCTTTGGATAATATATGCCAAAACATTTCCCGAAAGCTAAGGTTAAAAGAAAAAACCATTGTCAATTGACTCTACTACTTCACTTGGGAACAGTAATGTAAGTTCCCTGTTCAGATTTGTCTGGGGTGTTTTTGTATTACATTACTGAGTTGTGTAAATTATTATTCACAATTTGGAATCAAGGAGGAACTTCAGGTGCTGTCTGATAAATCTTCTATTTCGCTTTCTTTGGGCTGCTCCTTTGTTCCTTTTTTCCATTTAGAGTGGTTGTGTTTTTGCTTACAGGATGTCATTTATTTTATGAGGGGTAGTTCAATTGGACATGTTGAGCATCTTCCAGACTAAGATTGTTGTTGCTAAGTGACATTTGGATCAAGTACTTTTGATTGTGCATGTAACAAACTGTGCTGGACTGGTCCATCTCGAATGGCTTGCATAGTTATTGTCACAGCTTCTCACTTAAGGGGTGTTTGGTTGGGTGCGGTTGCAACTAACTACAGTGTAATAGCAACTGCTTGCAAATTTAAATCTGCTGTTTGATTACATGCTATAGTGCAGTTGCAACCACTTGAAAATTTAAATTTGCCTTTTGATTTCATATATTTAAATGCAACGGTTACATTTGGAACTACACGAACACAAGGAGGTTCAAATGCAGCAATTGAAACCGAGTCCAAGCTCCAATTGCAGTAGTAGTTTGATAGATAGAGTAAAACCCTCCCAATAATCTTTCAAATAAAAAATAAACTATTTTCTATATAAAAAATATCTATTCTACATAAAAAATAATTAACTTTTATAAATGTACTTTATCAACCGCACAATAGCTAACAAAATATTAATAGCTGTTGCACTGTTTGAAATATTCAACAAAACAAGATGTACATAGCTATAATTATATTTCAAACTACACTATTTATAATTACATCAAGTATTAAGGAATTAAAATAATGGAGTGTTTATTATTCATAAAAGAGAATCAGAGAGCATAATTTATCTACAAATGAATTTTAACACAATACATAAACTGTACAGTGTCATCAATGTTACTACCTAGCACAAATAACGTACAACTCGAACCTCCTTTTTTCTGATGTAATTTGGTACATACGACAAGAAACAGTAGTGCACAAGATAAATCAACCCTACTCTCCGATTCATGGTAAGAATCACTTAATCAGCTTACACAAAACCTCTCTCTATTTCTAACTCTAGAAAAATGAAAAAGAAAAGAGAGAAAAAAGGAGAGAGAGTGAGAGAGCATTGGTAAGAGCACATGGAAGGTGGTGTGGGATACTACCAGCTATACAACTCAGGATCCTTTGAAAACTTTGAATTGCTGTTGTGCAATGACCGTAAATATTTACGAGCGAATCGATTTCAAAGCTCGTTATCATGAGGCTTAGGCAATGCACAGGGGTGAGGATTTCCGTCAGCTGAATTGATACCATTGAGAACAATTGATTCAGAGCTAGTTTTCGTTGATGTGATGCGCTTTGAATGTGGAGAAAGGAAATTAGTAACTATTTCGGCATTCAACGGAGGTGAAATACACAGTGCTGACACCTTTGAAGTCTCACTATAAGAGTGGTTCGCTCTACTGTTAAAAGAGAAAAGAAATTAATTTGATTAGATGAATTAACTAATGCAAGAGCAGGACCATTTTTCTCGCGATTAATCAGCCAATGTAGGGTTATTAGCGTCGAAAGTTTGATCCGAATTTCAGTAACATCCTGAAAAGTTTCATCAGTTTTAACAATTTAGTCCTTAGAGCTTTGTCCAACAGACATTTTGCCTCTTAAGTCGCTAATATTAAAACTCTTAAGGACGTTGTTGATATCAGGATCAAACTTTCCAAACTCAATTTGTAATTAAGCCTATTCACTAGCAACAGAGAGATTACTAGTGCTTACCCATTGGCAGACGGTTTTCCTCTCACACAGGAGTCGCTTTTAGAGGACTTCGTTTTGTCTCCCGCGCTACGTGAGGGATCCTGTCCAGTAATTGGAGATACAGGTTTAAATATACTTGGAGACGTAAAACTGGAAATATTTTAGATTGAATTGGATAATATAACCCTTACAATGAGCTTAATCCCTGCAAATGAGTGTATTGAACCATGGAGGTTGTAGTGATGCGAGTTCCGAATAAACGGATGGTCCAATAACATGGTTGCTGTTGGCCTATCCGCAGGATTCCTACGAAAACAGCGCCGGAGAAAGTCCTTTCCCTCAGAGGATAATCTGTCGGGTATTGGAGGGTCTTTGTGCAAAACCCTAAACATAGCTGCAGCCTAGGATAAATGAAATTTAAAAAGAAACAAGAATTTTAGCGCTCACAACACAAACAAGTAAAACAAGCACCAAACAAGCCAAGCACTTGAAGCAGATGATACTTCCTACATACATATTGATAAATGGAGCCGATCAAAATCGTAGTCATCAGAAGTTCAAAAGTTTAAAATTGGGTTTACAGTACCCCTCAGTTTGAAAATATTGTATATATCCCTCGCAAGGTTCGAATACTTGTGTTACATACTTATTCTTTCATAAATGCCCTTTACAGAGGGCGCTAATAGAAATCAAGGACGTTTTCAAAGCCTTTATGAAATTTACAAGAGCATTTCTTCAAGTATTTTCAGTACAGATATAAGGGTTTTATACTATTTTCAACTTTTAATGGGCATGTATGAAAACATGAGTCGCTACAGGGGTAGGAATGTGATTTTCCCATAAATTATCCTACATCCTAACCCAGAACGAAAAAATGGTATTACCCCTTCAAGATCACTCCATGGATGTTTTCCAGTGAACATTTCAATGATGGTACATCCCAAACTCCAAATATCTACAGCAAGATCATAACCAACATCTTTCTTCATTGTAGCCTGTACGACCTGCAATAGAGAAAAGCAGAGAGTGCAAGAGTTGTCAAGGATGCAACGGTAACAATTGTTGATAAGAGTTGAGGATTTAGGAGGTTAAAATGCAGGTTTGAACCCCCAGATATATTGTGATAAGCATTTTAACCTTCCCTTAAGGTACAGTGCAAGGCCTTCTAACAAACCGAGGGGTTATTTGAAGACTTTGATTACTGAAAAAGGTAAAGTGCAAATTGCAACATATCCATGGATTTTTCTTCAGCTAAGTCATTTCAGAACTAGAGAATAAAAATCCTTATAGTTCGGATAAGATGTACCTCGGGAGCCATCCAATATGGTGTTCCCTTCAATGAAAGATTGGGAGCAGCATCACTCAACTGGAGGAGAAACGAAAACGGTCGTACAAATATGTTAGTCTTTGTATTTTTCTGGTCACAAATGGTGAGCTACTAACGGAAAATCTGAAACAACAAATTACAGGTTTCTGCACAGAAATCTCTACTTTAAGAGGCGTATTACTGTTGTGAAATGAGGATTACCAATTATTGCGGAGTGAGTTTTTGCTTATGAGATTCGTGCAGATAAGTTGAATTAACATACCCACATACACAGAGAGGACAGTCCTTCATCTAAGAATTACATAAAGCTACAATTAATGAAAAGCCAACGCTACTCACATGCTTCGCCATCCCAAAATCAGCCAACTTGACAACACCATTTATATCCACAAGTAAATTGGCTCCTTTAATATCCCTGCAAGAAGCATTTACCTCTTTAGTGTACCAAAATTCAAGTTTTGGCCTCAATATTATGAACAAAAAGTCCGTTACACTACAAACACACAAGGAGACACGCATCTCTCTCTCTCTCACACACATTATGATACAAACACACAAAAAGATGCGCATACACACAAATATTCTCTCTCCCTCCATCCCTCCTCACACACACACACACACACACAAAAGAAGAGACGCATCTCCCTCCCTCCCTCCCTCCCTCTCTCTCTCTCTCTCCGGAAGGGCTATCGTACATACATGACAAAGAGCAAAAGAAAAGATGCAAGCTAATTATTTCTGCCCAAATCTGGAATAAAGGTACGTACCGATGCATTATCTTTTTGCTATGCAAGTAAGCCAACCCATTAAGAATATGACGAGTGAAATTACGAACCACTGATTCTGTCATAGCTCCACAATGCTGACGGACGTATTTGTTGATTGAACCAGGATGAACATACTCCAAGTATATGTGAAAACGATCATCAATCTGCAAGCATAGAATTATTAAATCCATTAAATTGCATTTACAATAACTTAAAAGAGTTTCAAATATAAATACATTAAATTGCATTTACAATAACTTAAAAGAGTTCCAAATAAAAAAACAGCAAAGAAAACTCACAATTTCACTCCCATAATATTGAACTATATTTTGATGCTTGAATTGACTAAGAAATTTTATTTCCTGCAAAACAGGTAAAAGAATTGATTAAACCCAACCTTCAAGCTGCAATAAAAGATGAATTGTTATTCATAATCATTTTTAAAAAAAAAAGAGGAAAACATTTAAAACAGTAAAGTGATTCAACAAATAACAGGAAAGTCAAGAAAGTACATCTCTCTATTTGTAACAACATCCATCTTTCCAATTTCATGTCACCTCCAGAAAACAACTAGTCTTAAATATATTGAGTTACTATTCATCTAGGATTCAACGTAAACTGACTGTGATCTTACCCAGAATGAATTAACTGACTCTTGGATGATAAAAAGAACTAACCTGCTCTAACTGCTTCAAGCATTCTGCAGATTTGGAGTCGTCCGCAATAATATTGACTTCCTTCATTGCACACAAAGCTCCAGTTTGCCTACAAAAAGAAACAATAATATAAAAAAAACAATGTAATGGTTCAATCAAAAAGAGACCCGTGCAACCCTACAAATTTGTCTATTCACACGTATACCGCTGTGAAATTGAGATTTCATATAGGCCTTTATTTGACTTAATTTAAATACAACAAATACCTTTTCTCACACACACAAAAAAACTAACAACAACAACAAGTACGCATCTTCGCAAAAACCAACTTTCCCCATGAATTGGATGACTCCCCATCTTATGGGTATTTGTGAAAGCAGCCACACTATTGAGGGTTATACATAAAATTCAGATTTTGCAGGCTTACCTATGTAGACAAATGATATTGCAGGTGTGTGTATAGAAAAGCCCCAATTAAACAAAGAACAACATAAAATGAGAACAGCCGTCAAGCAAGGGATACCTATTGGTGGCAACATAAACATTCCCAAATGTACCGCTCCCAATAAGTTGCCCTTTTTGCCACTGACCGGTCATTGGAGAAGCCTCAGCTTTCAATGCATTTCGATGAGCAACAGCTGATTGCAAAGGAACTGCAGCTCCGGGAGGGAGAGGCAGTGGGTGAACATTAGCACTTCCATTACCGTCATGCCGCAAAACAGAATTATCTGGAAACATTTTAGAATGAACTGGTGACGGGGGAGCACTCGAATCGCTCGATCTCCATATTGGACTCTTCATTGTTGGACTGTAACGGGCTGAACAGCCAGAATTACCGAAAATTCTTTCAGGTGAAGTTTGGCAAGAGAGAGTCGTTGTTGTTGAATTCATGGAAGGGATTGCCGGAGCTGACCAAATATGATGTCCATTACTTGATCTTCGAGGGCTCCGAACTGGACTTGCAAGCCCACTGGCTGGAGCACTTTTTGCAGGTATGTTCAACTTGAAATCCTCCGTTTCAGTTGTATCCATGACCTGGAATAGCTTTCGATGATGATTATAGGCTGATCCATTTGATAGTAAATCACTGCCCCCTGTACTTCTTCGAGCAGTCAGGTATGCCGGCCTAACATGCATCACGATAATAATTATGAGTTATAAGGTCCTAAAAGGTAGCAGCATAATGATACATAACAAACCAAAATGTGAAACAAAAATCTATTGGTTGTTCACTAACCATTACAGAACTTGGCTACTGAATGTATTTATTTTGTCATGAGAAGGAAAAGTGAAATATTTGGCTTATATTGAAAAAGGCCATTGAAACAACTGAAGCAGCTGTTAAGAGCAAGCAAAGGATATTGTAATAAACAGAAAAGCAGGAACTTTTGAACTGGAGTACTGAGTAAAATCTCGGAGTGACAATCTGACGCAAGCTTAAGCCACATTAAGAGGGAAGAAGCATAAGGATGGAAAGAGAGGTACACGAAGAATACAATTCTTCGACAAAAGGGAAAATATCATTAATCAACTCTAAAAACTAATTACATTAACCGTACACCACGTGTATATAGAAACGATGCCCAAATCCTTACTATGACAAAAGATAATAAAATCTAATATATCTCAAAATCTAAACCGATCAAAAATAATCAAATAACTGGACTCAAAATAAGAAAAATACAAAACTTTCCAAATATAACCTAAAGATGCAAATTCGAAGGCCTAAAAAGTTGAATTTGGGTCCTAAACTCGGGCGGAGCTACTTCGCTATTCAACACATAGATCTCGAAAAGTATTTTCCAAATTGGAATTGCACGTTGAAAAACAAACACCCAAGTGAAAAGTTATGGCCGTTTAAAGATTTTTCCGCACCGATTGTAAAAATTGCCGAAATCAATAGAATTTTCAGCCCAGCTTGGTTAAGTCACGCTTTTCCATGAATTCTAATGCTAAATTGGCCACATCACAATCATGTACCTTTCTCGTTAGACTAACAAGAAACTTCTGCTTCAGTGAAATATTTAGGCCTTATCTATCTAGAGTTATTTTTTTCGTTAGCTCGAATTTTACATGATTAGATGTATCTGGATATACTTCAATTTTCTTATTGTTGTAAGTTAGCTTGCGATGCGCCTTGGCAGGTGAAAAGCAAAGCAAAAAATACCAATACAGCCTCCTTTGGAATAATAGCCTTTTTTTGTTTCTCTCGATTGAAATTCAGTTGTTAGCAGATGGCGGATTGCTCACGGTACATGCATCTAAAATTTTAAACAAGAAGCTATCCTGCATCCAGCAGCAGCTACCGCGAGTGACAAGAATAGAGAAGTCTACCTACTAACACACTCAATCATATAAAATTTGCATTTAAAACCAATGAGGCGCTACCTTTTTGCGTTTCTGTTATAAATGAAAAACATAGGTGTATAGATTGCAAACTTTCTGCTGTCTGGCCAACCCATTTAGTGGTATAGAACTTGAGTTTCAATATTTGAATAAACACAGGCCAAAGCAAACAAGGTACTACTATGTTAGAAAGGAAAAAGCATTGACCAAGGGAAGACATCAAACATTTTCGAACGGAGAACCATCAAACCACAATAGCGAATTCCCACGTGAATCATAGCCAACATCACCACAACCATCACCACTATCATCTCCATCAAACCATCACCGCCGCCACCAGAGCAAACGTACCCATCATAAGTTCACAACAACCACCATCGCCACCACAACCAGAACTATAATAAATTCGTTGGACTCCCAAAGAAATTGTAAACATTTTCGAAAATTCCACCACTACCACCACCTTAACAATCATCAGTGAAGGGTGACCATTAGCAATACCAACACAATCACTTCCACTGCCACTATATGTTAATTGACTATAATCAACTACACCGCTGCCACAAATAAATCGCAACTGCTCGGGAACCCACACCATCCTCCATCATCTCCATCACTACCACAACTACCATTAAAATTATAGTTCATTCTGAACAGTCAATTTCATAGGAATGAATGCATCTTCTTTTCCTTCCAAACAAATGAACTCAACTCTCCAATTGTCAATTCAGTTGAATTCTGTAAATTATAAATCACTTCAATTCTATCTGAATTCAATCCATAAGTTACAATTACGACCAAAAACCAGTAAATCACTTGATAATGCAATATGATTAGAAAAGAACACGAGAAAATTTCGCTTACCTCCCAGCAGGTGATACCGAAGAGGCCCTCTCGCCTCCGATCAGCTCACTGAGAGACAATCGCACACAATCCCTCGCCGAGCCAATCCCTTCCTCTCCCTCCGCTCTACCCAGCCCCACTCTCGGCGAAGGGAGGGGGCAACCGACGGAGCTCAATCGGGCGACGGCAGCGGCAGCCTCCGGAAGCGGCAGCGGATGGGGCGACAACACCGGAGGCGAGGAAGACGACCTCGGCGGCGGCGGGGAGCGAGCGGGGCCGGGGGGGGAGTCGGCGGAGGAGTTGAAGGAGGCCAAGGGGCCGAGCTCGGCGTCGTCGAGGTAGCGGAGCTTGCGCTGGCGCGTGAGGCGCGGCTGCGACTCACGGCCGCGGCCCGGCGACGCGGCGGAGGAGGTGGAGGAGGAGGAGGAGGAGGAGGGGGGATCGGAGCTCTTCCACCAGCGCATCTCGACGCGGGTGGAGGAGGAACATCGTAAGCGGGACAAAGTGGGGAGGAAACGAAACCGAAATCCTAACCCTAGAACGGATCACTCCGCCATGAACAGGGGTTGGGAATGGAACCCTAGATCGGGGACGAGTGGGTTGAGGAAGGAGACGAGACGACCCCCGTCTCTTTCTTTTTTTCTTTTTTTTTTTCCATTTTCTTTAATTTCCTGCACAAAAAAGGTTTTTCATAGACCGAGGTCACCACGTCACCATGAACTAAGCGCGTAGTGAGCGAATCCTCCGGTTATGAATGGACGACGAATAGTAGGTTGCGACGGGGTCTAGTAGACCGGGTCCACCTAAATTACGCGGTGGCGCTCGTGGGAGTTGAGGGTTCCGGAGTTAGCAGAGGCGGTTCGAATCTTCGCTGTGAAAATCCAACGGGGCCAAAAGCAAAAGTTGTTTTGGTTGTTGTCTCGTTGAATTGTTCATGAAACGACCCGGCCCGGCCCATTTACAATTTTTTAAATTTTAGTCTTTGTTATTGGGCCGGCCCATTTGAAGATCTCATTTTCTTTTCTTTTCTTTTCTTTTTAATAATAATAATAATAATAATAATAATAATAATAATAATATCCACATGCAAATTTGTGAAATGAAAATGCTAAGACAAGAAACAAAATCCTTTGGATCCAAGAGTTAAATTTTTTGGGGCTATTTTATATAAAAATAACAAATGAGTATTAACTCGATCGTTATGTTTCAAATACAATCATTGTGATTAGCATATGCTAATAGATGTTAATAAACTTTATGCTCGCATGCGTCGCCATAAGTTTGAGCTAGATAAAAGTTTATGCTTTACTAAAAATTTGGTTCTGCATTAATACCGTATTAAATAAATATAATATATAACTATAATTATTCTTTAACAACTTGAGCTAGTTGAATGAACAATATTTTAATATATTTATATTTAACAATGTCATATTGACTTGTCGTCCATAAAGCAAAAACATGCATGCATTTAAGCAAATTTGGTTTCATAGTTTTCAATTCCCATTCAAATTACTAATCAAATCGTTACAATTTAACTTATTTAGATCTAATTTTTCTTTTTTCTAAAAATAAGTAGTATATTATTGGAGAATGTAAATGGAGATCAAGTAAATTATGATATTGAGATATGTAGGGATTTTTTTTCTCACTAATTTAATTTTTCAAGTTATTTTTTCATATCTATTATTATTACAATCTACACTAACACATGCTACTATATCTTTTATAATTATTTTTATCAAATTAAAATTAATATTTTATTTTAAAATTTTAAATTTTGAGTTATATAATCATTATTGCATAATTATCGGTTTCAATAATTTTTTTATTTAAAAAATTAATTCAACCGCAAAACCGCGTTGTGGTGTAAGTGGAGTAGCGCGAAGCCGTGTGGCCCCCACTATCGTGATCTAGCGGAGTCCACTTTTAATTTACTTATTATTATATCTACTTTGAATCCGTACCTCCTCCACGGGAAGTGTAATAATGAAGAGCAACGAATTACAAACACCATCTCTTGTTTTCGTTTACTCCACCGCGTTTTGGGTTTTGGGTTTTGACCCGCCGAATCCTAACTCCGATAATCCCTGCGTGATTTGCTTCATTAGTAGTGAGTTCAAATAAATAAATAAATAAATAATGTTATTAATTTGTTCATCATTTATTAACTAAAAATAAATTGTAAATTAGAATAAAAAATTAACTAAAATTGGACCTCAATGTTTATGTTTTGTACTGCTTCATTTTATTCAATTAGATACATTTATTTTGGTCCTGTGAGTTGCGGTGGAGTGTAATGTACACATTTAATAGTTATTAGTATTATTATTATTATTATTAAAATGTAACCATTTAAATAGATCCCGAGGCGCACGTGAGAATATTTTTTTAAAAATAATTTTTTATAATTTTTATAATTTTTTATTTTTTGAATATAATATTTTTTAAAAAATATATATATAAACTTTTTGTAAAATCTCTATTTTTTTTCGAAAAATCAAACCATTTCCCCTTGGAGATACTCTACAGCTCAAATCGTACAAAAACTTAGAGCCAGGGTGCGTGGCATATGTTTATTGGCTTATAGAAAGATCTCGGTTGTTAAATTAAACCAATTGTGAGAAGGCACGTGTGCAGATGTATTGTTTTTGTACTGCTGAGATTGTAGCGATCTCACTGCGGCGTTCACGCCGTGAGAGATCCAAAGTCCATTATTTCGCCGTGGATTCTACGCAGTGATTTGGATCACAACTCCGCACCCAACCCCACGCGCCGCCCATCTCATTGCGAGGACCATGTGCACCACATCATCTGCAAACCAGGCCATTTAATTTTTTAAATTTAATTATTACTGAAAATATTATAGTCGAATTAAAAAAATTTTAATTTTAATTTTATTATATAATTTTTTAATTTATTAAATTTAATTTATTTCATAATTTTTTCAATACAAAATTTAAATTAATTACTTATTTTTATAAATTTATTACTACATAAATCATATAAAATATACTAGTCAGATTCATAAATAAAAATAAAACATTTAATTTTAAAGTCAACAAATTATTAATTAATTCAAATTAAATAATTAAAAGATTAAATAGCAACATCACAATTTTTAAAGATTAGATTGTAGTATAAAAATAAGTGATAGTTGTGCACACTTTTATACATTTTTACCTAAATAATAAGATAAAAATGTATACTTTCATAGAGGCCATTTTTTATTTTACTATCAAATCTTTCAAATTTTAATTTAAGCACCAAATCTCTCAGTTTGTCTGATTTTAATAATTTGCCGATTTATTGGATACAAAATTTAAGCTAATTACTTAATTTAATAAATTTTTATTTATGTGAGTTATATAAAATATCTTAATTAAATTCGTAAAAAAAAATTGTTCGTTCAAATTTTGAAGGTAAAGGATCACTGGCTATCTCAAATTAAATAATTTTAAAAATTAGATAGTTAAATTAAAATTCTTTAAAGTTAGATAGTTTACATTAGCTGAAGTCAGTTTTTTTTGTAATTTTACTAAGAACTGGGCTACTATACTATTAATAAAATTATGTCATTTGTGTTATTAGGTTTTGGATTCTTAGCTGAAATGATGTGTGGTTATGATAATAGTAATTCTCTAAAGTTTAGTGGGTGATTGAGGGAATAGTATTATCAAAAGAATAAAAATGATTAAATTGATAGATTTAATAATAAAAAACTTCGTAGAAGTAGCAGGACTTTTGTACCAAATAATAATAAAAGTTAGTTTTATTACATTTATTTATAGTTTAATTTTATATAGATTTATGTAAATATATTAAATAATAAATATATTCCTATAAAGTTTAATTTTTTATATTTATTTTTTCAAATTCTTAAATTGTTCATATATATCTCTGCCGTTAATGTTCATTAGAAAAAGGGGCAATTTCCTACATACCCCTAAAAATTTTTCTGTTTTGAGATTTACCCCTCTTAGAAGGCTAAAATTAAAACTACCCTTCTTACGTTCCAACTTCTTTCCAAAATACCCCTGAAGTTAAACTCTGTTAGTGTACCGTTTGGAACTGCCGTTATCTATGTGTAATTACTATTTTGCCCTTTCAAATATACCCTAAACCCTAAAATCCTAAACCCTAAGCCCTAAACCCTAAACCCTAAAATCCTAAACCCTAAACCCTAAAACCCTAAAAAATCCAAAATCCTAAACCCTAAAACCCTAAACCCTAAACCCTAAAACCCTAAAAAACCCTAAACCCTAAACCCTAAAACCCTAAACCCTAAACCCTAGAACCCTAAAAACTAAACCCTAAACACTAAAACCCTAAACCCTAAAACCCTAAAAAATCCTAAATCCTAAACCCGGGCAAAATAGGTATATCTGATAGTTTTCAACTCTGATTATTATTTAACTCTAGTTTAACCCTAGTTAACTTAACAAAGAGAAACGGTAGGGGTATTTTTAATAACGGTAGAACGTATAAAGGGTATATTGGAAAGAAAAAAATAAGAGGGGTAAATCAGATATTTCATCATATTTCAGGGGTACACAGGCAATTATTCCTTAGAAAGGGGCAATTTCCTACATACCCCTAAAAATTTTTCTGTTTTAAAAATATAGATAACCATATATTAAATACTTTATCATAATTAGTGAGTGAGATAAATATATTTTTTAAAATTTTCAGATATTATAGTTAACCATAATTATATTTTTTAGTCGTTGGAATTTTTAGAAAAATATATTTACAAGAATAAATTTAATATTTTATTTATATTATGTTAAAAAATAAATAATAAATTAACAATAATAAATTCAAAAAAAAATATGAATATTATAAAAAAATAAATTATATATATATATATATATATATATATATATATATATATATATATATATATATATATATATGAGCAATGCTACATGTACACCCCGAAGGGGTGTATATCATACACCTCCACCATTTTAATGGTGGCGATATCTTTTATGGGTCACATCGATTGACCCATCATCACACCCCACCCATTGGATGGGTGGGGTGTGTGATATACACCCCGAATGGGGTGTACGGGTAGCATTTTCCTATATATATATATATATATATATATATATATATATATATATATATATAAAGTAAGAGCTTATATATTTTTAAAAGCACAAATTTATTCATACTTGTGAATTTTTTATTATTAAATTTGTATTGAAATTTGTATTTTTATAAAGTCAAAAAAAAGGAAAAAGATAAAATAAAAAAGTACAAATTTAAATATAAATTTAATAATAAAAAATTTATAAATATGAATAAATTTATGCTTCTAAAAATATATAAACTCTGATATATATATATATATAGTTGTGCTGGAATGCTATTGGTAGCACCCGCCCAACTTTGCCACCCGTTTTGTAGTCTTTGGATCGCATTGAAATTTGTGGAGGCTCTTTAATGAAAGAAAAAAAAAATAATAAAAAGAAAAAGTAAAAAGTAAAAATTTTTTCTTTTTAATTAAAGAGCTTGCTCGAATCTCAATGCGATTCAAGAGCTACAAAATGGATGACAAAGTTGGACTGCTGCTATCGATAGCTACAAAATAGGTGATATATATATATATATATATATAGGGCAATGCTACTTGTACACCTCCAAGTGGGGTGTACATCATACACCCCACCCATCCAAGGGTGGGGCTTACCTACCGGTCACTTCGAAGTGACCGATAAAATTCACCCCACCCTTGAATGGGTGGGACATAGAATCTACACCCCACTTGGGGGTGTACAAGTAGTATTTCCTATATATATATATATATATACACACGTTATTTGATATATTTATACAGAATTGGATGTGCCTGTTTCCAACACTACCACTTGCGCGCGCCCGTGAACTTAATTAAGGCCGAACCGGATCCAGTTCCCGCCTGTACGCGTAAGTAACCGCGTCGTCGAGTGCGGCGCCCTTGGGAGCAGCGCGCGCGCCAAAAAGTTCGTACCTGTAAAAACTAAAAAATTGAGGTAAAATTGCACGGACACTCCCCCCCCCCCCCCCCCCCCCCCCCCCCCCCCAACTTTAAACTTTACATCTCCTTAGTTTTAAATTTTTGTTGGAATCGAGTTATTCTGGTTACTTTAGTTCAACAGTTTGTTAAGATTTAATGGATTTTGATGAAATTAGTTAAATTTAAAAGTTAAAAATAATCTCAGAAAAAAGTTGACTTAAAGACGAAATTTCAAATCCGCCAACTTTGAAGGGTCTCCGTGCATTTTTTTTTCCCAGTAGCATTTAAGCTGCTACTACATTTACCGACGTGGGTGACCCCACCCCACCTCTCTCTTTCCCGCTTCTTTACTTAAACCCCATCCCCCCCACTTCTCTTCTCCACTCACTCTCGATCTCGATCTCGATCTCGAGGTCGACAATGGCGAATTCGCCGGCGCTTCTTCTCCCTCTTCCTCTCCTCCTTGGCTTCGTCCTCTTCGCGGCGGGACCGCTCCTCGTCTCCGCCGACGACCCGTACCGCTACTTCACCTGGAGCGTAACCTACGGCGATATCTACCCCCTCGGATCCAAGCAACAGGTTCCTTCTCCTCCCCGATTTTTGGGGATTGAACCCTAATTTTATACATCGATTGGGTGATTTCTATCTGTAATGCGGCTAAAAGATCGGTTCTCGGGTTGTCTCTTTGTGTGTGTGATGAAGGGGATTTTGATCAATGGGCAATTCCCTGGCCCCCGCATCGATTGCGTCACCAACGACAACATTATCGTCAATGTAATCAACAAGCTCGATGTGCCCTTCCTCATTACTTGGTGGGTGATTCTTTGTTTGGTCTCCTCTTTTTTCGATCTCTCCTTCTCTTCTAATTGCTCTTTAATCCACTTGTTTTAGTTTGGGGAAGAACTCGGATAGCATTATTTCCATTTGCAATTTGATCCAAAAATGTTGGTTAGTGCCAACAAAAAATATAACCTCGGATCACAAAAATGTTTTTTAGTACCAAAAAGAACTACCATTCATGGTATCTATATAGTTGGTGACCAAATTAAACCATATAGCCACATTGCAATGGAAAATAAGTTAGTGGGCATATTTTAACTTGCTATTAAGAATAAAAAAATTGGATTTTTATGATTTTAACCAAATAATAATTAATGGGGTTGTGGTGATGTTGTGGATTACTAGGAATGGGATTAAGCAGAGGAAAAACTCATGGCAAGATGGAGTATTGGGCACAAATTGCCCTATTCCCCCCAATTCGAACTACACTTACAAGTTCCAAACGAAGGACCAAATCGGGAGCTTCTTCTACTTCCCCTCCGTCGGCATGCAGCGAGCAGCGGGCGGTTTCGGCGCTCTAAATGTGTATCAGAGGCCGCTCATTCCCGTCCCTTACCCGACCCCTAGTGGGGATTTCACTTTACTCATTGGTGATTGGTATAGGACCAGCCATAAGGTAAAACTTATAGTAAGATACTTGTTTCTTCTTTAAGGCATTTCGGCGAACATTGGGTGGAAACAAATTTTATTTGGTACAATGCATATATTGCAGGTGTTGCAGCAAACTTTGGATTCGGGAAGAGCTCTATCTTTCCCTGATGGGCTTATCATCAATGCTGGTCAGCCGACAACCTTCAATGGAGATCAAGGTACTCTTTGTTTTGATGTTGAGGACGGTTCTAGTTTTCTCACAAGATGCTCCTTTCAGTTTCAGAAGCTTTTGCATGTATACTCCTGTAAAATTATCTCTTCATGGAGCAGGCCCTTTGGTTCTATTTTGTTCATATTTATTGCACTTGCTTTGTTGATCTCAAACACTTAATTGAGTGTCTACATCTTGTATATAAAATTAAGCTGCAACTTACCTACAAAATGTTCATATCATAATTGTGAAAGTTTTCTGAAGGGCAAGCACAAAAAGCTTGATTGTACTGAGGGCCAGATATGAAATTGGGGATTTTACATGCATGTAATTATCCATGATATCTTCTCAAAAAAGGGAAAGATCTTGGATGATAATTTGGCTTCGTTGTGCAGGGAAAACCTACCTGTTTAGGATCTCCAATGTTGGGTTAACAAACTCCATCAACTTTCGGATTCAGAACCACAAGCTGAAGCTTGTGGAAGTTGAAGGAACCCACACACTTCAGAACATCTATGACTCCCTCGACATCCACGTTGGCCAGTCATTGGCCGTCTTGGTTACACTTGATCAGCCCGCCAAAGACTACTATATTGTTGCCTCGACCCGGTTCACCAGGAAGGTTCTGACCGCAACGGCGCTCTTGCACTATACTGGCTCGAACTCCCCGGTCACTGGCTCCATCCCGCCCAGCCCTCCCTACCAAGTTCATGGGTCCATGCAGCAAGCTAGGACCTTTAGGTAGCCATTCGTGTGACTTTTAAGCTTGTTTACCCTTGCCTGATTTTTTTGCGAAAATGCTGTTTGAGTGGAGTTATTTGAATATCCTTTATAGCTTTTCAATACAGTGGAAGCAAAAGCTTCAAAGTGGACCTTCTGGTTTTAGGGTACAAAAGCTTGTTTAGCTTCCCTCAGCATAAGCACCAGATTTTTTGCTAGTCTTGTTTTTTGCAGCCTTCACTTTTTCAGAGTAGAGTTGCCCTCCCAGAAGGCAACTTCTCTCTGCTCCATGAAGCAAAAGTTAGGTGTTTGGCCAATAAAAAGCTAATAATTCTTGTGGGGGTTAAAAGTTGGAATGAACTTCTAGGCCCTAGAAACTGTTTTAGAGGATTTTAATAAAAAAAAATTATTGTTGCTTCTCCAAATAAGTCTTTGCTCAAACAACATTTTTGAGGAAGCTCCAATGCAATCTAACATGCCCCTAGTGCAAATTCTTTTAAGACATGGACCAAAACTCACACAATGGATAATTGTTCTGAATTACAGGTGGAACTTGACAGCAAGTGCTGCAAGGCCTAACCCTCAGGGCTCGTACCATTATGGGACTATTCCTTTGGCAAGATCACTACATATATTTAATTCCGCACCTATGATTGGTGGGAAACAACGTTATGCAGTTAACGGTGTGTCATATGTCGTGCCTGATACGCCTTTAAAGCTCGCAGATAATTTCAATATTGCGAATGTGTTTGCTTGGGATAGCCTCCCATTTCCACCTACGGCTGGCCCGGCTGTACTTGGCACCCCGGTTGTTCGGTTCAATCTGCATGATTTCATTGGGATAGTGTTTGAAAACACAGAAAGTACGATTCAAACATGGCATCTTGATGGCTACGACTTCTGGGTTGTTGGGTAAGATTTTGAATATTGAATGTTCTTTTTCTATTTTGATGTCCTTATATTTGTTTAGGAATGTTTTTATAAATCCTTGTTTTGTTTATTGATACTTGGATTTACCTAAGAAAAACTTTGCTTGCTTTATTGAAATTTTACGGTTTGAATTTTGCAGTATTGCCCTGGAAAAAAAAAAAAAAAGAGTAAGAGGCGTGCGTTCATTTTTCCTTTCCAAACCGTGAAGGAAAAATGGCTAAGAAATTTCTGTATCATTTTCCATGTAAAGAAAAACTAAAATAAAGTATTTTATCAAGTGTTTATCAAATATGTAATCTAAAATATAACTAACAGTGATACCCACATAGTTTTTTATCGTACTTGTTGACATATAGTTTCTCCCATTTTCGCTCTAAAATATTAGTCAATGTCCAATACAAGCATATTTGAGGTTCCTGTAAAGGTAAATTCTCATGAGCCTGTTCTATATTCTAAGTAATATTTCCGAAAGGACCCTCAAGATCGTCCCTGTATCGTTAGCAATTATGGTAGAAGTTTAGGAGATGATTAGATCTCAAGACTCTCGAGAGTTTCTGTGTTTCACATCTTGAACCTATCTATTATTTTTCATTCTACCGTTTTCCCTCGAATTTAAGTAAAGATGCTTCCTGATATTACAGAGTTAATAGTATTAGTCTTTGATATATAAATAACACATGTCGTTGATCTTATACAAAATTCTTATATTTCTAAAAATTTGTTTTTATGCAGCTACGGTTTAGGGAAATGGACACAGAATGTCACAAAGAGTTATAATTTGGTTGATGCTGTCACCAGGCATACAGTTCAGGTAAGATAGTATTTACTATTTACTTGTCCATTTCATTATTTGTAATATTATCCTTCAGTGATGCGAGTAACCTCCGAGAGGATATACACTCTGCATGTATCTCTGATGCATTCTTATAATAGAAGCTTTTCATGTATATATATACTCCTGCAAAATCATCTTTTTACATCTATATCTGACTCGTAATTACACCTTCTCTGTAAGTTGAGCGAAGTCATCTTCTTCATGAGAGGTATACTCTTGTATGTCGAATTTGATGGGCATGAATGAAAGCTCAGATGATTTAGATATAGACATATATTTTCATGGTAGTATGTATATACATAAGTATCTCCACGAGAAAATGGTCGTAATCCTATTTCTTCAAAACAAAATTTGTGTTAACAAGCTTTTTTGTTGAATCGATTGGCAGGTTTATCCCAACGGATGGTCGGCAATATTGGTATCTTTGGACAACGAAGGAATGTGGAACCTAAGATCATCGATGTGGGCGAGGCAATACTTAGGCCAGCAATTCTACTTCAGAGTGTGGACTTCGCAGAAGAGCTACTCCAATGAGTATGACATCCCCCCTAATGCTCTACTATGTGGCAAGGCTGCGAGCCTCCACCATTAGCGGAAATTTACACAACTCTTTTGTTTGTTGAACTAGTTTTCGTCACAATGGGGCGACGGCAAAAGGCAAAAGAGAAAAAAAAAGTAAAACACAAGAACAGGAAGAAGTATTATATTTCTTGATTAAAGAGACAGAAATGTATTTGATTTGTGATTCTATTGTTTTTCTCAAAAAAAAAAAGAAAAAAAAGAAAAGTGATTTTCAATGTATTGACAAAATTTTCTATCGAGATTTGCGCTAGATGTATCTTTCTAAAGTTGATTCAAGTTAGTCTATTTCTAACTTTGCTTACAAACTTTGGTGATTTGTCTTAGTTGTTTATGGATAAGTAGAACTGTTAGGGGTTACTTTTTATTTAGCTGGTACATAATAATTATTCCACGCCTGAGTCGCACATAAATGTATGGTTGTTCCTCTAATGCAAATTGAGACACTTTTTGAGTGTCTCTCTGGCAGTTATTATGTTAAAGTAATGCACTCCTTTGTTTCTTTATCAAATGAACTGGTATTTGCAGGAACAATATTTACTGTCGTAGAGTAAAAAGATTTAAAATATGATTAGATGTAATGTATGTGCTCTGACAATTGTAAATTTTACCTGTCTCTACTATTTAGTTATCTTTTTGTTGAAAATTTAGTTAAATATACTATAAAATGAGATTAAAACCTTAAATATGGCTCCACGAGTGGGCAAAAAAGAGTACTAGCTAAATAATGAGACGACTTTCACTTTTTGTTATTAAAAATATAACAAAGTTTAAGATTGCGGAAGCAAATCTTATGGCGTTGGAATGAAGGGCACCCGTTATTGGTCAAATCCATATATAAGATGCATAGCGACGGGGGTGATAGAAATGCATTATCATTTAAGGTCTGGGGTTGAAAATATCGCTGAAAGTGAAAATCTTTATATAATAAGTACTTACAAAAAAGGATTTCTACGATCGATAATATACTAAAGAGAAGGTGGATGAGGGATCAAGCTGTGTGCTTTGTGTCGACACTTCCGAGATTTGATATATGTTTATCAAATTTTTACTTTTAGTAATACTTGAAGAGCCACAAAAACTCATAACTCACAATGATGTGCAAATTCTCTAAAAGAAGTTGGTAAAGAGGGGAAACTTTCTGACTATGCAAAGAAATTGAACACTTTGACGGCAATTTAATGAATAATCTAGTTGGAAAGAAATAATATAATTTTTAAAAAAACGTAGTTCAGACCTCACGGCGATCATCACGAGAATCAAAAAGCTTGTGAGACAACAGGGAAAGTTGTCCCTTAGTTGTGCTCCTTCTAATTCTTAGTTTTTTTTTTTACTCTTTTCTACTTAATTTGTTTTTCTTTTCTTTTTCTTTTTCTTCTTCTTGGAGACCTTTTTTCCTTACATTTATAGTTAAGTTCATTATTATCAATAAACGAAGCGAATAACATACTATTTTATTTTTAATATATATATATATATAAATATATAAAATCAAGTTTTGTTCTTTTCCTCGTCTTTTTTATAACTGGAAAAGTGATAGGAGGCTTTCCCTACATATCTATCGACCTAAACTATTCTATGTTTTTAGCTTTTGTCATAAAAGGTCACCTAATAATGATGCTAAGTTCTACCTAAAGAAACATTGTTGGCTAGCAGGAAATAAATTATTTGAAAAAAAAAAAAAATTTTAAAAAAATCACAGAATCGGGCAGAGCTCAACCTATCGGGAGCAGTCTGCTAGATACACATTCGGATGCTGACCTCGAGGTCCGGAATGAACTTAAATTTAGGGATTGCCTTTTAAACTTCAAGTTCATACATACGCTTCAGGGATTTTGGTCGGATAAATATAATAATAACTGCACAACCTATCTCATTTAATCCATTTATTTTTAGGTTACTGTAAATATTCGAAAAGTAGTACATAAAGATCTTAAAAAATAAAAATAAAAATACATAGGTAGTATATAAGACGCAGTACACCGGAGACTTCCTAATGTACGGCCCATCAGGCCCATCCAAAGAACGCAAAACTGGAAAGGCCTTTGGAAACCCAATAATCACGAAAATGCTACGGCCCAAATTCATTATTTACCCAAACTGGGCCGCGGCGCCTGGCCCGCCAAAGCTGCTATCGTGCGCCGGCGCCGAGACCGCGAACTCTTTCCAGAGGTACTCGCCTTCGCCACTCAGCACCCGCCACGTGTCCCCGCCTCTAACCTGCGCCTCCTCCTCCCACAGCATCGTGGGCCACAGGAGCGGCCCGTTAGCCCCGAGCCCGAACCCCAACGCGAGCTCCTCGAGCGGCGCGGCTCGAGCCGAGCCGAGCCCGAGCCCGAGCCCGAGCCCGAAGATCGGCTCGCCGAGAGGCGCGGCACGGAGCAGCTGCTGCGGCGGCGGCGGATGCAGCTGGGGCGGGTGGCTCGGCGGTGCGGAGCGGCTCGGCTTGAGCCGCTTGCGTGTGGAGCCGCCGATGGGGACGTCGCGGAGGGAGCCGCCGAGGGTCCAGTAGCGGCGGCACGAGCGGCAGAAGTGGCGCGGCTGCGCCGTGTTGTAGTTGTTGTAGTAGCAGAACTTGGTGTCCCGCGACTCGCACCGCGGGCACCGCTCCCTCCTCCTCTGCTCCTCGTCTGCTGCCACTGCTGCCGCCGTCATTGCCTCCGTCAAGTCGTCTGCCGCCCTTCGCCGCCGCCCGCCGCAGTTTGCGGTCATGGTCAAGTTTTTTTTTTTTTTACTACTTTTTTTTTTTTTCGTAAAATGAGTTGGGGATTTTGTGTAGCCTTTTAGTTTTGCTGGTTGTGCTGGGGAGCTGCAGGTTATATAAGGGGACACAGAGTGTGGTGAGATTACTGCATGGAAGTTGCTCAATTTATAGACCGGCGCGTCCAGAGACAAATTATTGCATGCACTCGGTGCGTCCGTACATATGTAGTAGGCTCACAATTTAAAATAGATTTGTAACGATAATACTAATATGGTGGGTTAAAATCATAGCATCCAATCATTTTAGCAATAATAGCTCGTTGGACTCTAACTCAAAATACTTAAGTTCAGTTATTATTATTAATGTCCAAATATTTATATATTTAATTATAATTTATTCCATCCGATGTAGAACTATTGGAATGTCACAGTATTGTAATTCAATAACAAACTCATCCAATGGTCACTTTTTTTTCTACACTCTTGTTACCGATATTTTTTAAGAGTTAGTAAATTTAATTTTAGATTGAAATATTATTGATAGTACCAAGTTATAAGTGCTACCAATTTTTAGGTCCTTAGATTTAAAAATGTACAGTTAGAATGATAGTGGTCCATTAGAATTTACTGAATAGTTGGTTTAATAATAAAAATTTTAGAGAACCACTATAATTCCAACCGCTCATCATTTTATCCAAAGACTGAAAATTTAGTAGCATCAATTACTTGATGCTATTAATAATATATATATATATATATATATATATATATATATATAGAGAGAGAGAGAGAGAGAGAGAGAGAGAGAGAGTCCCTCTATTATACCATTAATATTACCAAGTTGTTTGTACTATCTGAGAGCCTGCATGTGCTTGGGAGTTTATGCAGTTGTTGAACTGCACGCTCTAGGTTTCGAGGGATGAGACGCATAGGATATGTTTGACGGGGAATGGTTTGCGCTAGGATACATTTCAGTGTAGTTGGTCCCTCCGTCTTGGATTATTGACGCTTCGATGGGTAGGCTTTGTGTGTGGAGCGTGGCGTTGCAGTCCCTTTGGTTAGGGATCGGCCGCCAGAGGCGAGTGCTGGATATCGGCGCTTGGCGTCGGGTGATGGAGGACAGACCGACCGGTAGCGGCATTTCTGATCTCTTTACCTGGATAGCGAATTTTCGAGATGCCAGAGATCGGGTGGACCCCGACGGCAGCATCAGCATCTATTTCAGAGTAGCGCAGCGGTAGCGTGGTTTTGTTATCTGCGGAGGACTTTGACCTTCTGCGGGGCAGACGAGAGGAGATTTGGTTGTTGAGGTCGTTAGAGCACACTGGTTATAGCGACAGTGTGAGAGGTGCTTACGGCGGCACCGGGACCCAAAGATATCTCTGTTGCCACGAGATTCCGGGTGTGATTTCACCTGAGCTGTTGATAATGCCGCCGGTTAGGGAGATAGAGATTGGGTTGGCGTGGTTCGGGGAACCGCGCCACCCTCGACAGCACCTCATTGGATATTGCCAGTAGAGCTGTGAGAGCTGATGGCGCAGTTGCAGGATCTGATGGATCGAGGGGTCTGTTTGACCTAGTGCCACGCCGTTGATATACGGTGGTGATGCCACATCGTTGATACACGACTGTGAGGGCCCTTTTATGGTTCGTGTGTAGACAGGTCCGAGTATTATTCTGGACCTTTTGTTGGAGTCATACTCCGGCAGTTTTTGTATGGTGCGGGTACCTACTTGGAGTCAGACAGCCGAAGACCTTGCCTAGAGGGCGTTCAGGACACGGTAGGGCATCTTGAGCTCTTAGTGAGGCCAATTGGATTGATTAACGCCCTGCCACTCTTTGGGTTTGAGGAATTGTGCTCCAGCTGTACTTGATTGCATTAGTAATAAGATCCTCCAGGGATATTATGATCTACTCCCAAAGCGACTTGGAGCGTGAGGGGCACTGGTGGATGCGTTACCATGCTGTGTGGGTGAAGCTGTATGCCAGGTTATTGAGATACAAGTTTTAGCTTTAGAAGCTTACCTTCTTGGGTCACCATGTGTTAGCCGTAGGAGCGGCGGTGGAATTCCGGCCAATGTGGATGCTATTTGAGTTTGGCTGAGATCAACATTTATTGTTGAGGTGAGGAGCTTTTTTGGATTTGGCAGTGCCAGGAGAGTATGGCGAATGGATGATGAGACTGGTACTAGCGCCGATTTTAGCATCGCCAGTGATGGGAGATGGATTTGCGTGTCACAGTGATGCCTCCCATAGTGGCTTTGGAGTTACAGTAGATTATTGTTGAGGAGCAGGGCTCGTGGTTGTGTCCCTGAGGGTCCCTTTTGACGGTACACTGCGGTGAAGCAGTCCCTGCGGATGGTCAGGATCCTAGAGTGATTGAGCGAGGACCCTAGCCGATTAGGGCTTCTCTTCTTTGGATGACCGTATGGGTATGTCTCGGATCGCCTGGTTGAGCTGGCACCAGGGAGCGGTGTTGGTGCGTGCTACATTGGTTGTTCTCTTTTTTCCCCCAGCCTTATGTTGGCGTGCGTGATGGTCCTTCCACGTCTCAGCAGGAGTGTTAGGCTTGTGGATTCCTCGCCCGTGATGGACTCGTTTCCTTTGAGATCTGCGAGTACTTGTGGTACGAGGGACGCCCGTTGCGAATTCTGGCTCGTGAGATGAGAGAATTATGCAATTTGGGCCATGCCGTACCGGTTGTTGTTGTTGTTGTGGAGTAATCACGGGGAGTGACAGGTGACTTGCGAGCTGGAGACGGCAGTGTTATGTACCTACCCTTGTTTTTGTGGCACCTTTTGGGTTGAGCTAGTTTCGAGGACGAAACTTTCTTTTAGTGGGGGAGGATGTGGTGACCCAGATCTCCGCAGGGCTTCTACAGTGCGATTAGCAGCTTCTGGAGGCCTATGTGGCATGTCGGCGGTGTTTCTGCACCAATTTGGACTCAAGTGATGGACTTCGGGTGTATAATGGATCACGTGAGTGATCGGAGGACCCCGTCGGATGTTTTGATGTGGTTTCGCGCGAAATGGTTATTAAAATTGGACTCAGCGCGAAATTTGAGTAAAGAACACTTCTCCGGGAATTTTCGGCAAATTCTAGAAGAGGAATTTGGCAAATCGGACTTCGGATTTGGATTCAGCGCGCGAAAACGGTCCAGATGGACTATTTATTTGTATTTTTCGGAGTCCGGATGCGAAAACACGCATTTCGAGGATTTTGGTACTGTTCCGGCCGCCGGAGGGGCGCCGGCGGCGGCGGCGGGCGGCGGAGCGCGGCGGCTGGCGGCGGCGGAGGTGCGCGGTCCACCGCGGAGGCGTGCACCCGGGCGGAGGACGCGTGGCGCCTTCAGGTTGGCCGGCGCAGTGGGCGCGGTCCACGGAAGAGGCGCGGGTGCACGGTGGACCGGAGCGGGACACGTGGCGTGATGGCATTGGCTGGTGCACGAGCGCGCGGTCCACGCAGCGGCAGGGTCTGCCTCGGGATGCGTGCCCGGCACGGGGCCGCGGGCGGCGCGGCCGCGCACGTGGGCGCACGTGGGCGCGGCGTGGGCGCGGTCGGAGGCGTCGTGGGGGCGCCACGTGGCGTCCCGTGGTTGGTCGGGCGCACCGGTGCACGACCTCTGGACGCGACACGTGGCGTCCCGTGGTTCGTCGCGGTGCGTGCGCCGGGTGCGGGGAGCAGGAATGGGACGCGTGGCGGGCCTAGGGGATTTCGGGCGTGAACAGTAACGGGCCCGGCCCGTTACTGTAGCAGCCCGGAATGCCAAGCGCCCGAAACTTTGGGCCAAAAGTCCAAAATTCAGATTTTTCGGGCTGGGCCTATAAATAGCTGTCTTGTGGGGGAGTTTTGCCCCCTTTCCCGAGCTCCCCTGCCCATGACCCCTTTAGCAAAGTTGGAGATCTTCATCTTGCGCATCTTCTGGCTGAGGCCCGGATTTTTTGGAAGCCGCGGCGTCGACGACTTCGGCATCGGAGCGCAGTGTGGCGATTTTTCATCGGAGGCCCGTTATCGTCGCAGTTTGATCTGAGAGGTCTACAGAGCTACTCCGTCAGTATTTTTGGACGATTTCTACGGCGTTGGAATCACGAGAGGTACGTCTTCGACTTTCGTGTTGATCATCTTGCTGGATTCAGAGTTTATGGCACGGTTTTCGAGGCATTTCTAAGCCGCTGTTTTCTGGTGGAGTTTTTGGACAGCGGCCACTTGCCGGAATTTTATCTCCGCAACCGAGTGTCGGATCGAGACGAGCCTATACACTTTTTGGATCTACTCGTCGCAAGGGTTATCATTGTATTTTTTCGGGATTTTTCTGAGACTTGCCCGAAGGTATACTATTCCCCTTTTATCTGTGTTTGAGTTTACAGTTGTGTGGTTGTGAGTGTTTGCGCACCTGTACTGTGGAATTTGTAACTTGGCCTACGGGGCTCGGATTTGGGCGTGCAGGTACCCGTTTCGAAGGTCTCGACGAGACGCTCGCGGTGATATTTTATCGGAATTTTCAGGGCACTTTCTGCAGGTGGGAATTTCAGATCTTCAGGACTGTCTTCTGCAGATTTTTGTACTTGGTTATTTTGTGGAATAAAGTGTAACCTTGGACCTTTTGTTGTACCCAGGAGTATTTGCGGATGTTTGTGAACCCGTTGGGTTGAGGATTAGTGGAGGTTGTTGCTTCTGGTGTTTTCAGCTGTGGAACTCCGGACAGTTAGCATTTTCAGGTGGGTGGCCTTGTCTTCACGACCTATGGACTGTGCATTAATTCTATCTGTGTAGGGACTTGCATGTATAGATGTGTTTTATATAGCATGCTAGATTATAGGAATTGATGTTCCTGATGTTGATAGATCATCATGTATTTATTGTCCTTCCCTACAAGCTGTTGATTATTGTTATCTTGGAATTTGACCTAGCACCCCTGTCATATGATTGCATGTGTAACCAGACTGGTAGAAAACCCTCACTTGGGCTAGGGTTATTTCTGCTTTAGACATCCACACTTCTATCTTTCCTGGACATAGTGTTCTTCCTCGCCCGGGTAGTGGGCCGAGTGGTCAGGAGTTATCTTTTAGTGTGGGATGCATGTTACACTCGTGCTTGGGAGCAGAGTGGCGTCTGGTAGATGTAGTTGGTTGTTCATCTGTGGCGGGAGCCGTTTGGGTAGACGGCGGTCCCGAGATGTTTTATTTTTCTTGTTTTATCTGTCGCCGCTGTGCTAGTGGCAGCGGTAGATCAGTGTTAGCAGAACCTTAAACCCAGAACCTTTTTGGGCACACATATGATTTTTGTCAACCAAATATTTTCTTCAAGCATCGTAGGGTCGCCTGAGTCTGTTCCTGTTTGATTGGACGAAGGCATTAGCCATTCGAGGCTTAGATATAAAACTTAGTTTCAACTGTTTTCCTAAGCAGAACTAAAAATCATTAAATATGGATTTCTTACAGATCAGATGGCTTCAGTAAGAAATGTCACAGTTTTTCCTATAAATTAACCACCGAGATGATTCGAGTGGTCTGGGTTCTAAGGTCTGCCTTTTCTTGGGACGAGAACAACGAGAGGCTATGCCTAGAGCCTGTTCTTGTTTGATTTGGGTTGTAGGTTCTAGTCTTTCGGTGTTCCCGAACCCTTCATTGGGTCAGTGGTTGAGATGTTCGGCCTGTTTGGCCTGTTGAGTCAGCTATTCGCAGTGGATGCGATGTCGGCCTGTTGAGGCAGTTGTTCGCAGTAGATGCGACGTTTGGCCTGTTTGGCCTGTTGAGACAGTTTCTCGCAGTGGATGCGACTTGGTGCCATGAGTTGGCAGAGTGTGATCTAGAGGTTGTTTCTCTGATTTAGTGGTGGAGGTGGTTCTCCCACTTAGCCTTGAGGATCTTGGGGTTCTGGCAGATCGAGTCGTGGAGGTTTCCCGACTCAGCCATGGTCGTGCATTTATCAGATTGAGTCGTTGAGGGTTCTCCGACATAGCTGTGAGAGTGTGTTGGGCTATTCCTGTTCGAGTCGAGGTTCTTTTTCCGACCGAGTTGCGCTTTGAGCTTGGAGTTACCGATCTGTTTGATCGTGGATCATAGCCTGCATGAGCCACATTTGGCTTGACAGAGATACTTTACAGAGATACTTGAGATGGGTTACTTTTTACTCGAGCGGGTCGCTCCCCTCGAGTGCCACTCCGGAGTAGGCGAGACCGGGTTGTTATACCGGCGTGAGATTGAGCTTCTCTATCGCGACTTGTCGTTGCATTTGTCCCTCTGGCTGTGCTGGTGTTGGCAGTCATGGACGCCCTACGTAAGTCCGCTCCTCCGGGACGTAACGGCAGTAGATCCTACGTAAGTCCGCTCCTCCGGGACGTAACGGCAGTAGATCCTACGTAAGTCCGCTCCTCAGGGACGTAACGGCAGTAGGTTGGCGCAGGCTTGACTGGACCCGAGGAGGCAGTCAGTTCAGATTGAGTGATCAGAGATGAGTGTTAGTTGTGGCATCATGTTCTTTCTGTCCCACTCTTTGAGCATCTAGATAGAGGCATAGTAGCTGTAGAGTTTACTTTTCCCAGCTTTCCTTTCAGCACTGCTTTTGTTACTTTATGCCTCTAGTGGACTTAGTGGGCAGACCGTCGGGCTTGTTGGCGGCACCCACTGAGAACTACTTGGGACGTAGTTCTCACACCCGTCGTGGTGTCTTTTCCCACAGGAACTTCTACTCCAGTTCCTGTTGTTCCTGTTGCTGATCCTTCTGACCGAGGCGAGGGAGTCGCGAGCTAGTTCCCTACCCGTCGTTGGAGTGTAGCGGTACCCCTTCAGAGGAGAGCTTCAGTAGATTAGTTATTTTATTTTCCTCCTTTGAGAGACTGTTGTAGTGAGGATTGTTATGTATTGAGAGCCTGTACACTGATGTATTTATTGGAGTTACCTCCCGGTTGAGTCCTGAGTTTGTATATGAGGATTCTGCATGATTATCATTTTTGGGAGACGGACATTGTTGTGTTATTTCCAGTTGTACAGTGATTGATTTAGTTATACATCAGATTTTTATTTATAGCTCTGATATCTGTTTAGCTGTAGTACTTTTCTTGCAGGTAGGACGCTTCACCTATGCGGGTTTGGCATAGGTGGCGGATCTGTTGGCGAGCCGGGTCGCAGTTTCGACCCCGGGGCGTGACAGATTAGAGTGGTATCAGAGCCTAGGTTGTAGGTCATTGAGGACTTAGAAACCCTAGGCTTGCGGTTGGACATTAGGATGACTACGTGAGAGTCGTGACTTTTAGCGAGAGTCCTGATCGAGTTTGTACCTCTCCCAAGAGACGGGATGAGTGATTGGCATGTTTATGCTCCTAAGCGATTATGTTGGCTGCAGACAACATAATGTTGTGGAATTGGTAACATGCCTTAGACTTTCGCTGGATTGGGTCATATGATTGTTGTGTCCTGATGTTTGTTATTGTGCAGTGGACCTACGATGCTTGTGAGACGTCGTGCAGTGAGAATGCGCTTCCGCATCTGATTAGTAACCCGAGCAGCGGGAGGTAGAGCTATCAGAGCAGAGCGAGACCCAAGAGTTATGGATCCAGATGGCACAGATGTCGGAGGCTGTCTGATGCCAGGAAGAAGCCATGGAACGTTTGATGCGCTTGTTGGAGCAGAGAGCATAGCTAGTTGCAGTACCGCTTGAGTGTCCTCCAGTACTTTCTTCCTATGCAGGGGTATCTTCAGTTGTACCAGTGGCGCCGATGGAGCGAGCAGCCCCCTCCGTGCCGACGAGCAGTGCCGAGGCACCGAGGCAGGGTGGATAGTGGATAGTAGCTGAGCTTCGGGACGTCATTGATCGATGGAGCCAGTCCAGGCAGTTGAACCATCTCGATTCACAGGTTTGAGTTGGAGCCTTTGTAGGCAGAATTGGGGTTGGTGGTGATGGAGAGGACTATCTGAGAGCCTGCATGTGCTTGGGAGTTTATGCAGTTGTTGAACTGCACGCTCCAGGTTTCGAGGGATGAGACGCATAGGATATGTTTGACGGGGAATGGTTTGCGCTAGGATACATTTCAGTGTAGTTGGTCCTCCGTCTTGGATTATTGACGCTTCGATGGGTAGGCTTTGTGTGTGGAGCGTGGCGTTGCAGTCCCTTTGGTTAGGATCGGCCGCCAGAGGCGAGTGCTGGATATCGGCGCTTGGCGTCGGGTGATGGAGGACAGACCGACCGGTAGCGGCATTTCTGATCTCTTTACCTGGATAGCGAATTTTCGAGATGCCAGAGATCGGGTGGACCCCGACGGCAGCATCAGCATCTATTCAGAGTAGCGCAGCGGGTAGCGTGGTTTTTGTTATCTGCGGAGGACTTTGACCTTCTGCGGGGCAGACGAGAGGAGATTTGGTTGTTGAGGTCGTTAGAGCACACTGGTTATAGCGACAGTGTGAGAGGTGCTTACGGCGGCACCGGGACCCAAAGATATCTCTGTTGCCACGAGATTCCGGGTGTGATTTCACCTGAGCTGTTGATAATGCCGCCGGTTAGGGAGATAGAGATTGGGTTGGCGTGGTTCGGGGAACCGCGCCACCCTCGACAGCACCTCATTGGATATTGCCAGTAGAGCTGTGAGAGCTGATGGCGCAGTTGCAGGATCTGATGGATCGAGGGGTCTGTTTGACCTAGTGCCACGCCGTTGATATACGGTGGTGATGCCCATCGTTGATACACGACTGTGAGGGCCCTTTTATGGTTCGTGTGTAGACAGGTCCGAGTATTATTCTGACCTTTTGTGGAGTCATACTCCGGCAGTTTGTATGGGGCGGGTACCTACTTGGAGTCAGACAGCCGAAGGACCTTGCCTAGAGGGCGTTCAGGACACGGTAGGGCAATGAGCTCTTAGTGAGGCCAATGGATTGATTAACGCCCTGCCACTCTTTGGGGTTTGAGGAATTGTGCTCCAGCTGTACTTGATTGCATTCGTAATAAGATCCTCCAGGGATATTATGATCTACTCCCAAAGCGACTTGGAGCGTGAGGGGCACTGGTGGATGCCGTTACAATGCGTGTGGGATGAAGCTGTATGCCAGGTTATTGAGATACAAGTTTTAGCTTTAGAAGCTTACCTTCTTGGGTCACCATGTGTTAGCGTAGGAGCGGCGGTGAATTCCGGCCAATGTGGTGCTATTGGTTTTGGCTGAGTGAGATCACATTATTGTTGAGGTGAGGAGCTTTTTTGGATTTGGCAGTGCAGGAAGAAGGAGAGTATGGCGATATGGATGATTGAGACTGGTACTAGCGCCGATTGAGCATCGCAGGATGCAGGTGGATTGGTGTCAAGTGATGCTCCATATGGCTTTGGGAGTTACAGTAGATATTGTTGA